>OX457078.1:11337500-11937500 GCA_949752815.1 Conops quadrifasciatus | reverse complement strand
TGCCTCAGGTGAAGTAAATACTGATGACATCTCTTTCGCAAATCCATAAAATTTCAATTTAAAAATGAATGTTAAAGGTCGTATTCGTGAAAAGAATTTACAATGAGTACACAAGACTCCAGCATATTAAACAACAGTTTAAAATGAGTACACTTTAATGGATTCATCCCAGACATTTTTCTATATTTTCGCTTTTCTATGTCTTAGCTTTTAATAAAGCTTTAAAAACTTGACTACTATCAAGGAGTATACGTAAAAACGTAATTAGGAATAAGGTAATAAAATTATACCGGCGAGGAGGAACATGTGTTCTAATACTTTCCCTCCGGGGTGAAAAACTCTTTTGGTTAATTGTATGAAATTTCTGATTAGAAGCAATGTTGAAATGTTGAAAGACATTCGAAGAGGAAAAGAGCTATTTGGAGAGTACGCGCGCAGCAGCCACATCGGACCGCAAACGAATGCACGTACGTGGCTCACGTTTTATTTCAATTAAGGTGAATTTAAAAGGGCAAAAAGGAACTCGAGCAGGATACCGAGGAGCACACACGAACACATTCCGCAGAGAACTTGACAAAGATAAAGCCAGCAGCCGGAAACCAGGAAAAGCGGCAGCGGCAGAATAATTTTATCTTCGCCCAGAAATGTTAAATAAATAAAATAAACAAGAAATCGTGCTATGCCAAATAATTATTTGCACGATTCAAAACTTTCGCTGAAGTATTTTATAAAATTGAAAAACATAAATATGGTACAATAATTTAAAAAAATTAGGTTTTGTTGTTATAGTTTTGTTGCAAAAGGAAATGTTGATCTCTATTATCTCCTTTTCTGACGGCGAGGAAAATGTGCGCTGTTTCTTTGGCGCATTCGCATTTGGCGAATTCAATTAAACTCAATGACAGCCAAAGGAATTGCACAGAAATTCCATCCACGAGCCACGGCATCGTGCTGCTTATCGGCTGCAATAAACATTACTTACAACGGATTCGCAGCGTAACCGGGTTGCTGTTGCCCTTCCCCTCGGGGTTCACCGCCATGCAATTGTAATCACCTGCTGAGGCGCGTGTCACGCTCTGCAGGACGAGCGATTGATCCGAAAGGATAATGCCGGCTGAGACGTTGTGATGCAGTTCGTTGCCCTGCGAACGGAGAGGGCGGCATTGGCAGCGCAATATAAAAAGAGCATCAAAAAGAAATTGAAAAAATATAAGTGGAGAAATTTATTTCATTTGCAGTTAGTTTTATTATTGTCGTTATTTCATTTTATACGGAGATGTGCAGCGTTCCGAGCATTCCAAGGGTTAAGCGGGCAACCAACAGGAGGAGGCGGCGGCGCAAAGGATGAGCGCGCAGGCGATCAGGTGTTGATGGAACGGAGCCATTCATTGTTCGTGATGAAAGGAAGTAATTGTTAACGTTATTGTTGTTGTTGTTTTTATATTATTGTGTACATGAAAATATAAGAGCAGAAAAACGCATTGAGTGAGTATGAGAAATCTTAGATGTTGTTAATTTTTTATATATATTTGTCGTTTGAGGAACAGCTGTCGCAAGGAGTGAAGGACATGACGTGAAAGATGAGCGGAAAGTGCGCATTTGATGCGCTGTAATGAGTTCTGTATGTGCACTCACATGCACGCGCCCCACACGCACACACACACACACATACTCTTACACGCAACAATGCACGGGCGCAGCTGTTGTGCAAGGCTTGCGTGGCCAGAGTTGCCAGCGTTGTCAGATGCTGCAGCGATGTCTTACAGCGATCGGAAGGAGTCACGTCGGAAGAACTTAAATAGAAATAAATAGAAATTTAAAGAAGAAAAAAAAGGATGTTTCAGAAAAGGATAACAAGCTAAAAATTACGAAGCAGATAAAGGAGCTAAGTAACGGATTACCACATCGCCTTTGGCCGACGGAGTGTGACCGAATAGCTGAGCTGAGTGATGGCAGGGCATGAAGGAAAAGGTATGGATCCTCTCAGAATCGTTTAGAGAAGTCTTTAATTTAATTTAAAAGTTTAATTGGCGCGACTGCGCGACTTACATTGTGGTACCAGGACATCTTATACGGCTTGGGGTTCGACTGAATGACGCACTCGAAGTATACATCGTCCCCTTCCTTGATGTCGTCGGGATTTAGTGAAGAGCCCATTTTCAAGTGTGCCGTCGGCTGATCTGAAAAATGAAATGTAAATAATTCTATATGTCGTTTCTCATACACTGCAAAAATATTAATAATAAAACTCCATTTTATAAATTTATTTGTGTGTGTGTGTTTGTGTGTTTGTATGTTCGTTTGTTTGTAGTTTGCACATTTGTACGTAGCTGCATTGATTTTTATGCGTTATCAAAAATGTAAGCATGCACTCAATCAATTTAAATAAAGAATTACAAAAATGCCCGAAACGCATGACACACTTTTCTGAAATCATCGATATACTTCAATAAATTTGTTTTTCAACTTTTTGTTACGCTTTTTGCAGATCCCTTTTGCCATACGTTGCAAAATTATTACATTTATTACACAAAACATAGCAGTCAAGAGATTAAAAAATATCCATGATGTGATGAAATATTACTGCGTATTCGTGACATATAACGATTTTCAGCAAATTTTAAAAAATATTAAAATTAAAAAAAAAAAAATAGTCAAAAAGAATGAATCTGCTCCTTAAAATAATGCCAGAAAGTATGCCAATGACTATTCGTAATCTTTGAGCTATTGAAGAAGATTAAATAATGACGGATATACAGTTTTTACAGTTTTTATTTTATAATATGAGTATTAATATGAGTATTCCTTCTGGGCATTGATAAATTTTGTTTATCCTTAATTTTTTAACAATTTTGCTAATCAAAAAACTGTACTTTTGGAAAAAATTAGCTGTCTGCGATAATAAAAATTAACCTCTACACATCAGGCAGACTGCGATGAGACGCAGAGAAGAAATGACACAATTCAAAATATTTTAGCTGTACTACCATAATTTTAAAATACGATATTAAAATTAATCTCTTTTTTTGTAATGGTTCTTTATTGCTCGCTGAAAAATGCATAAATAAAAAAAGTATAAAAATTCCATTTCAATTTTAATGTGAAATAAAATTTACGGGATTGATTTCGTATGGATTATTTCCTTTATTTAAATATATATATATAGTCGTACTAATAGAGATACATAAACAGATAAAAATAAAACAGAGGTTCTTAAAATGTGGAGCAAGACGCCACAACCAGAGACTCTCCTCGAATACATAATGCGACATAATTCGTATCATATCTCGAAAACTTTATATTGGTTGGGAAGTCCTTGAAGTTAGGCATTTTACTAAAAGGAAAAAAGAGTCATAATTTGATAATTTATGCTGTATTGAAATTTCAATTATTGTTATGGTTATAGCTAATACAAGTACCTCTCATAGTAAAAAGGTTTTTATCTCAGCTATTTTTTATTGAGCATTGATTTTCATTGATTAATTTTAATAACTTTAACGCGCTCTACAATCGTACATGAATCGATTCCTAAAATTGTCTATTATTGTGGCTTAGTAATATTAGAAAGCGACCAGAAACAAATATGACGTTTGACACATATTCTCACTCAACTTGCTAAAGGTACTTTTGGATAGTCCATGGTTTGAAACTGTGTGGGTCCGCATAAAAACATAGTAGAAACTACAATACAATAAAAAACTGTAATTTATTTTTATTAGTCAAGCTTGGTCAATTCCGGCCAGAGCAATAATGGCAACAGCAACAGCAACCAGAGAGCCATCTTTTTATGGAACGAGGTACTTGCGGACTAAGAACGCCTCTAATCGCAATGTGACATCATTAAAGCATTTACTCAACTTTTGCAATTGAATTAAATTGTGTTGGCAAATAATGCCAAAATCATTCTCCGGCCTGGGTTGTGCTGCACTGTTTGGTTATTGCTCTGGGCGTGCTGGCAATCAGTTTTATTATCTATTTATAGTATTGGCAGCGAGTGTTGGCCGCTTTCGTTCGTTGCTGATTTGCGTTGTTCAATCAAATCGAACATTTCATTTCAATGGCTCTGGCCGATTGTTAGGGCTTAAGTGGGCGCTCATTACTTACAGTGTACCACCAGGCGCCATTTGTCCTCGATGGAGCTGTCCATAATGTATTGATTTTCAGCGCGACAAGTCAAATATTTGCCATCGTCATCGCGAGTGGGCGTGAAAGTCAAAATACTTAAGGCTTGATTGTCCGGTTCGGAGAACTACAAAAGAGCAGAATAAAATGGACAGGATGAGCATATAAATACAAAGCTTTTTAGAAGCTTTTTATGTTTGCTTAACAAGGAATAAATCTAGAGCTAGACACAATCTTGGATCTGGCTCTGTTTTTTACATATAGCCGTTTTTATACAACTTTCATACTCACATTTTTTGCTAGCTTTTTCATCTGTTTGTTGCTCTTCCACCAGGTAATAATGGCGGACGGCTTCGAACCGGATGCTTTGCACTCCACGTCGTATGTACGATCGGCGGAAACGAACTTCTCTTTGGTGAGAATATGAACTGCCACCGGTTTGACTGCAATTAAAAATGAACCGTCCACAGAGCGGGCATATTAAAAGAGCGAAATATTTATTGTAATACGCGCGGCAAAAACGCCGCTTCGCCGAATAAGAACCTCATGAATATTGTTGCATTGTGCAAAAAGTTATGATCAACAAAGTCAAAAAGATAATTGAAACGACAAAAGAGAAAAGCTGCTGAAAAAATTTAATGGAACTCTTTTGAAATGAATTTTTGTGCGAAGAGACACAATCGACTTCCGTTACACTCCGACAACAATAGACAATCATTATGGAAACAAAACGATGAACAAAACGAGCAAGCAAAATGGCGAAAAGAACAACTCTGAAAAATGCGCGACGGACACTTTGTTGTGCCATAAAATCGAAAGAGGTGGAAAGCGGAAGAGCATTTGGCAGCAAAATAAATGAATTGAGATGAGGTGCGGATTTTTCATAGGTTTTTTTTATGTGTATTTTAGTAGAAGTGGAGCGTGGCTGGCAGCCAGCGCGCTACAGTCCTACGAAAGGACTGGTTCGAATATGCACGCCTGAAGCTCTGGGTTTAATTTTAAACTTTGCCTAAAAAATTTGTGGTGGACATTTTTAACATTTTTGGTTGCATTTTTCAAGCTTAGCGTATAATTTGAGTTTTTGTGGTGTTAAATAATATTTTCACAATACAAAATCAACAATTTTAAATCCTGAAATTGAACGGAATAAGTAATTTCTTTAACATGATTGACTTCTCATATTCAATGCTTGATATTATAACCTCTAAAAAAAGGGTTAAAGTTTCAAAAATGGCAAAAATTTCTAAATACACGAGTCTTGTCTTTATTGGCCTGTATTCAAATCAAAAAACGACATAACGAATTTATGTCGTTAAATTAACCTTAAGCTTTTCTCTCTTCTTTTTTTCTTCCTCAACAAACACTTTTTCTTAGGACGTTATGATTTTTTTTTTCTCTTACGGAAAAAGACAAAAGCTACAAAATTACAGGAAATGGCGGTTCAACAAATTGTTAGATGATGTCAAGAAAATACATACATAAATCATGAATCATGAGAGTGTGCAGTCACCGCTAGCGCCGCCGCTGTTTGCGCTTCCTCGATAATACTCAATACTTACGGTTTATATCCAGGATGACCACTTTGTTGTTGGGTGGAGTCAGGTTCGTGTTGCTCGCCACACAAACTAATCTCGCATTCAGATGCTGTCGTCCAATATTTGGGTATGACAAGTGGTTAACGGTCTTTCCATCGGAACGATGCTCAAACGACTCATCAATCACGGCATTGTCCAAGTACCATGTAACATTCGGACGTGGCCGTCCTGCGCTCGTAGGTGCAGCGAATGCAGAGACAATACAGATAGGGACCGACCACACAAATGCCATTGTTGTTGGTGTGAGTGAGTGAGTGTGTTGTGTAGAGAACATGTCAGGAATTGAGCACAGAACAAAGATAAAGAATAAGAGAAAATAATAGTTAAGGTGCATATTTCGTTGTTGTTGTTGTTGTTGTTGTTGTTGTTGCAGCATTTCACATTGTTCACATTGTTTTATTTTCGGTTTTGCGAGAGTTATCATCATCATCATCATCATTATCATCATCATCAATAGTAGAGTAGTTTAGTATATCGATTCGAGTACGAAGAGTAGTTGCCGTCGTAGTTGTTTTTATTGTTGTTGTTTTTTTAGCCATTCCAGTTTCAGTTCCGGAAAAAATGTTTACACGACGTGTATCCGGTTGTTTCGGAGTCAGTACATCGGATAAAAAACCGGCACAGATCATTTGTTAACAGAGAAAGAATGAAAAAGAGAATTTTTAAAAAATAATAGCGCACTGCGTTTTTTTAGATACTCGTACTAACTACTAAATATCCAAAATGAACGGAGAGTATAGGTTTTTATTTAAATGGAAAACATATTGCTTCTAATTTTATTGTTGCTTCTTTTTTTTAATTGTCAGTTATTACTATTTATCTATGTCAGTTATGCGTGGAAGATGCAGAATATACTTTAATAACTTTATCACGCTGCTTCGCAATCAGATATCAGATTGTATTGCTAAAATTGTCTATCATGGTAGGCGAGAAATCAAAGAAATTGACCAGAAACAAACTGCGCATCATTCTGGTCAACTCCTTCAACTTCCTGAAGGTACTTTTGGATAAAAATATGTACAAGTATGTACTTTAAAAAAAAAAAAATAAAAAATTTAACACATATAGGAAAACTTTGTACAAGACTACATAGAAACTCAAAATCGGAAAAATTTTCAATACTTCAGTACTTCTGTCCTTCGGTAAAAATGGCTTATCTTATAGCTTTCGTACCGTGCCATAATTATATGATACTTTTTGCGCCTTCAATTTTATTAACGTTTGCTTTGGTATTCTGGGCGCAACTACCGTAACCTGAGCAAGTGACCTTATTGACCTACTTTAAACAAGGTCCCTTTTGATCCCTCTCTCTCTCTTCTTTTCAGTCTGTTTTATTATCATGGCATAAAAATAGCTTTTCCTTTAGAATCTTTTGGAGTGACCTACCTCCTGATACTTCACACACCAAGACCACATCGCTGCCCTCGTTGTAGGCTTCAACGTTGTTGATTTTCTCATGTCGTTTAGTATCGTAGATGATCGGCCTGTCTGGCGGAACTAAAAATAAATCAGATTTTAAATGCAGTAGAAGGATTTTCCATGTAATGACAAAAGTGATAAAACATTTTCTACTTTATTGACAGTTATTTATTTTGAAAAGGAAGCGCTTCTGTGTTCAAATATCAAGAATGCCAGGTCCTGCCAGACCACAATCGATTTGATTAAGTACCCTCAGCGCAGTTATTGTCAAGAGTGATGAGCAAGAGTTTACAATTTTCCTTAATTATAGCCTTAAGTTTCGTAACAGCGTATAATTTAAACTGTCAATTAGCGTTAATGCAGACAGCTGGAGAGATAAAAAAGAATAACCAAAAAAAAAAAAACCAGCAAATGTTCCTCAAACAAATCCATTAAAGCCATGAATCAATCAATCGTTCAATAGAGCGAACAAAAATTACAAATCTCAAAACGAAATGGCAACAAAAGTCAAATTATGCACAGACATCTCGAAGAAATCGGACAAACTGAGGTTAGAATTTATCTAATTTTTTTAAATCCAAAAAAAACTTGCAAGAGGCAAACATATATTATTAACAAAATAATTAAAAAAAACCATTAATAGAAAAATTTTAATAAAATAAAATATGTTATGTACGTTTTTGTCTTGCTGTCAAAATGAGATATGAAATAAAAATCTCTCAATTTCTCATCATAATAAAAAGCCAGTCAAAATGCATTGTGGTAAATATTTAAAATATATACAAATGTACATACATATAGTATCGTACTATATACGAATATATCGTACGATAGCTGTTTGCTAATAACTTATAATTTCATTAATTTCCTAATATGTAGCTTTTCATACAAAAAATTAAATGTTTATCACATAAACCGTCATTAAAAACTGCTAATTATAGGCCGGTTCATTTTTTTTCTGGAATTTTCATTATATAAACAAAGAGTTCGATATAGAGGCTTTACGAAACAACGAACGATAATGGAAATCCATTTAAAAAAGGAAAAGTTATGATGGCTTAAGTAAAATGGCTTCAGCATCGTGTATCGTATTTACGAGTATAGCGTCACAAATCTCTTTCATTGGAATCGCGTTGTTGTTGTTGTTGTGCCCGCTATGAAATTAAAATAAAAAATGTTCATTCGAAATTTATAAAAATTGAAATAATTCATTTTTGTAAAACCACCGCACTAAAAGAATAAAGTATGCTATCATTTGATTAAAATTATTGTCACTTTATGGCACTTTTATAGTGAGACTGTTGGTCGGTTATTATTGTTGTTGTTGTTGTTGTTGTTGTTGTTACAGTTGTTACAGTTACAGTTGTTATGGTTATTGTGATTGTTATTAATCTTGTTCTTCTCTTATTGCCGTGTTGTCCACTTCAAATTGTGTAAATAATGCAATTTGTCAGAATTATAGCTGTTTGTTATGCCGCGTTAGAAGGAGCAACAACAACAACAACAACAACAACAGCAACAACAACAACAACAACAATAACAGTATGAAATTACAGCGTGCTGCGACACGCGCTGTTGTCGACGCTGCTGCTGCTGTGCGGCGCCATTTTGTATTTTTGCATGCCAAATGTCAGTATAGTAGAGGCAGACGTGCGGCAATTTACGCCAGAAGAGAAGGCACCAGCAGAGAAGTTAACAACAACAACAACAACAACAACAACAACAACACTAACAACAACAACAACAATGCCGTTACCAACCAGAAGCAACAGCGGAATATTGCATTTGTATTGCGAACACTTGCGCCATCTTCCGTTTCCGTTTTTTAGCGTTTTTTAGCGTCGGTTATTATTATTGCCAGCAGTGTAATTGTTGTTGTTGTTGTTGTTGTTGTTGTTGTTGTTGTTGTCGTGGTTGATACAATATTTCTTTAGCCGTTGGTTTCTTTGCTGGAAATACATAGGTTTGTAATGGGTTTGCCAAACTGTGTTTGCCAACACAAGTCAGTGCAATAATGGCGCTCTATCGGATCGCACGATTCGCGGAGCTTTTGTTAGTTTGACAAAAACATTACGTGACATTACGTTGTTGCCGTTGAGCAATTTTGTGATAATGCATTATCGCCGAAATTGAAAAGCAAAATATAACCGTCGACAGTCATGCTGTTTGTGTCTACTTAACCAAATATTTTTTCATTAGTTTGTCCCAACGTCCCGATTCAAATGTCCCTTCGGTTGTTGTTACTACATTTAAAACATTTTGGGTATAAAATTTCTTTCAAAATAAATTACAAAACAGATCTACAACAATTTTGTTATAAAATTTATACTCTTTCATTGTTTGAAATTCTATGCAATTTTTATACAAAAAAAAAGGAATAAAAGTATAAAAATTTCCTATCCTCTTTTTTTATTGATTTTATACGATACTATTAAAAAATAAACATCTTTCATAATATAAAAGTTTAAAATTTTGTTTTGTATCGTATAAAAAAGCTTAATAGAAAAAATAACTAAAATTCATACGAAGCCTTCGTGTACATAAATTCAAATAAAATCAAATCTTATAAATAGGTTTATACTTTATAGCCAGAATTTTTAGAGTGTAACAGAACGGTCCCAATAAATCGTCCTTATCCTTGCGGTTTTTAGATTAAAAGCATTTTTTTTTTCAATTTTTGCACAATTTCAGTTCCTCGCGATTGGGTCACGAAGCTTTAGAACAGATCAAGGAGAAAAAAATAACGGACAAAACAAATGCTCTAACCAACACCATTATATTGTGGTTAAATTTAGCCGCGGCTGAAACGAGTCTGAAAACATTGGCACCGCTTTGCATCGCTTGAGGCCATTCACACTCCAGCTAGTGCGAAGTGGGCGCAGGGGCGCAGGGGCGAGGGGCGAGGCGCGCGTAGCATCGCAGCATTGTTTGTGCTTTGGCAAATGCGCGCCAAAGACCGATTCCAGCGAAATAGAGCAACGTGCCTCGGCGTTCCTCTGCTGTAGCCGCAAACCGAGCCCAAGGTAATCCAACAAATGCGTCTGGATTTATGGCACCACCAGCAGCCGCTTGCAGCGTATTGGAGACGACTGCGACGCGCGGCGGCGACTACGGCAGCAGCAGCACCAACACATAAAGCATTTAAATTGTTCGCCAATTCAACAACGCTTTACAAATTACATCGCACGGTTAGTCGTTTGTACGGTCGATCGGTGGGTGGGTCGTTGGGTCGTTGGGTCGTTGGTTTGGGTGTTCAGTCGTTTGTTGCGTCTTCGGGATAGTTGTTGCAGCCGCTGCGTCACTACAGCTGCGCGCCGCCGCCGCTTTGTTGCAAAATCCTTTCTCTCTTTCCTAATGACAATAAAATGGGCGCCGCAACAAAGCGAAAAGTAAACGGATGTGCGCCGGAAAAGCGACTCAAATCGACCGACGCTTAGACGGGTTGAGAAACAAAGCAGATAAAATGACAAAAGCACCGTCCGGTTAGTGGATGCTGAGGCGAGTCGTGTGCGTGTGCGTCGCGTTCTGAATTTACGCTTTAATAATTTCACGCAGCCAAGAAGCAAGCACCAGCAAGGACTGTCAAGGGACCGCTGAAGGCACATTGAATGCACAGAGCAATTTCTCTGTAATCACGCTTTCGGACTAGTCGGTTCTTACTACTTACCGATGACGGTGAGATTGATTTTCAGATTTCTCGTCGGCGAATTGCGAAAATCCACGCGACACCGATAAACGCCTTCGTCGTCAATGCGCACGTTGTCGATTTTCAGCTGGGCCGGATGCGATGTACTGCTGAAGTAGGCGCGAGTGCCGAACGCCGAGGGCGAGGACCACAGACGGGCCTGTCCAAATTGGCGGCCTCGTACGTCGAAACTGAAAGAAATTCCGATTAAAGCGATTAGTGCAAAATGTCGAAATGGAGAAAAGCTCAACAGTCCGTCCGCAATGTCCGTCCGTATGTACATTCTTTAAATAAGCTATCCTCAGCTGATACTGATATTCCTTATACCATTTAACAATATTTGTCAACATTATTTATATGGTAAATTTCTTGCCAGAAAGATCAAAAGATATTTTGGTTTATCGTTATGAGTACATAACGGGTGCGCCATCTTTTATGTCGGTATGTAAGCATTAAATAACTTCAACAACGGATTTATTACCCGATTGACTTGAGTAAAACGCGGCAAACAGTCACATACCGATATAAAAGATGGCGCACCCTTATACTCGTAGTAGTTAAATTTATAAAAACTTTCAAATAAGTAAGAAATGTACCACGCTATTTAATGCAATAGATTACATGTACATGTATACTCACTTGTAGAGAGGCTCGCCGTCGCCTTCGCGAAACCACAACACCATATAAACAGCATCATCCCGTTCCATGGGCGTAATATCACAAGGCAACATCGCCTGCCGGCCCAGAACGCCCTCGACCGATGTCAGAGGAACTAGAAAGAGATAATAGAGAAATGAAAAGCAGAACTAATAAACTAGAATATGAAAGAATTAATATTACTTAAATATTAACTAAATCTCAAAGTCAGCGATCTCATTAGCGATCATCTCGTGCTGTGGATGGTTTCACTGTGGCAGCGTGAGTTGGTCCCTTGTGGACAGCCACATCCTTCTCAAAAATAAAGCTAGAGGCCTTTTACAAGTAAAACCCAAAAGGTTTTTAAGTATGGATCGATACACAGTTTTCTAGGATTTATGAAAAATTGCAAAAAATTGAAAATAATCAATAATGAGTGCTGCAAATATTATTCTTATATTTCTTCTAAATAGAAATACGATAAACATATCGTAGTTGTAGTTTTATTTCTGACATTAAATTGTAAAAATATTTACATAAGAAAATAGCAACTAATATCATTAGATGCTGTTGTACGCTGATAAATATTAAAGCTGTCGCACTAGATGCTATCCGGCTGCTACTTAGTTAAAGCTCTATTCCATTACGTTACTCCAAGTCTTAAGTCTTGGATGGTCTGCCGTTGGTCTTGCCGTTCTACAAGTTCTATACTTTTTTCCTTCTTTCTTTTGCTTTCTTTTGCTCTGAAGATGTTTGTGATATTTTTTCTTTCATCGTACAAGCAAAAAACTAATTAGTCTTTCAGTATCGGCCAATTTAATCTTTAAACACTGATTATCAACAAAATTATTGCTCGCACAAGCATTGTAAGTCGCACGCTGCCTGAATGCGGTCCTCTGTGGTCCTCTGGCCAGATGCATAAAACCTACAGCCGTACATCTAGCGTTTTTGTTTTTCTCATTTTGTGCTTCACATCGTTCGTGTGAATAAACAAAAGATGCTGCACGATAAATCGGCTAAAACCAAACTTGAACTAACAGCAGCAGTGTTAGGATGCAATCACGACTTAGATGCTGGATGCCCCGGAAGCAAGTGTAAAGAGTGAAAGAGTATTCAGTTGGTGCGAGCAACTACGAGTGGTCTGGACCTAGTCTTCAGTGTGATGATGCCGAGGCCGATGCCGATGCCGATGCCGATGATGATGATGGTGACGACGTAATGAACTGTAATTTCGTTATCATAAACGATCCATTCTAACCCCCCGATCTTAATTACCCAAGTACTTGCCTCGTAAGTAGGCCATTTTGAGCGGCGGCAGGTGGCCGATTCTGGTGATCGTGAAACGGAGTAGCGGAGAAAGACTACTACGAGTACGAAGTTGAGCGAAAACACCGCAGATTTTAGAATTTTCCTCAAAATCAATTCTTAAAATCATCTTGTAAAATATAGAAGATTTGAAGATTGTAAAATGAAGATGAAGAAAGGAAGTTATCCTTTGAATAAAATTTATGACGGTGTCGATGCCGGTGTCGGTGTCGAATGGATTAAGCCGCTAAGCGTGTGTTCATGTGTATATACTCGTTATTCAGTCCTAATTTTGAAAAATAATTTGAAAACAATGATTATATCGTTTCTAATGCTTCACCATCATGCGGCGAAGGTGGCACTTTTCCCCTCTCTTTCCCCGATTTGTGCTCTTTGCTTCTAATCTAGCCCCATCATCAGCAGCACTCGCACATTAAAGCCTACCGAACGTGACGCTTTAGCATGAAAATGATCCATAATTGCAGTTCATCTCTAAACGCCGGCAGCAGCTTTACACGCAGTTACTTATTCTTGCTTCGCAGATACATAAGACCGATATTAGTGGCAGGCAGCAGTTCTGGCCGTTCCTTTCCCACAACAAAGTCCCCTGCCCCACAACTACCACAAATACATCGAGTCATCACGGAACGCTGTTTTCCAGAAAGCACTTGCAAAGCCTTTCCTAAGGCTTCAATGGTCGGAACCACTGAAATTGCTTACAATAGATCAGCACTGGTTGATAAAAGGTATTATGAATTCGGAAAGACTTCGTGCTGAGTTAACCATTTTGGACGCTTGTAAAAGTCGTTGCAAGCGGCTGCAGCAGCGATAGATTGGAGGATAAGTGTACGATAAGTATTGGTCTGTCCAATCATGGTCGTTGATGTCGTCGCGGTTTTGTTTGAAAATTTGTTAAAAAGTTGCTCTCAAATGAAATGGTAAAAAAAAAACTAATAAATTAATAAATAAAAATGAAATAACAATGAATTAAGTAATACTTTTAAAAAACATTACATAACATTACATAACATTACATTACATTACATTACATTACATTACATTACATTACATTACATTACATTACATTACATTACATTACATTACATTACATTACATTACATTACATTACATTGCATTACTTTACATTACATTACATTACATTGCATTACATTTCATTACATTGCATCACATTGCATTACATTACATTACATTACATTACATTACATTACATTACATTACATTACATTACATTACATTACATTACGTTACATTACATTACATTACATTACATTACATTACATTAAATTACATTACATTACATTAAAAAAAAATTTAGAAAATCGAAACTTAATTATAGAGATTAAAAAGTTCTTTTAAAACAACAAAAATATTTAATTTTATTGCATTGATTAATACGTAATTCAAAATATCGCCAACTCGGAACACATTAATCAAAATTAATCTACCCGGAGAGAGTCTACAGGCGACCTTTTGATAACTAACATTTCATACGCTCTCTCTACCCTCTTCTGGTTCTCAGCTTTTCTACAAGTGTGTACTTTCTTGGCCAGACCAAGTATGTAAATCAGTCACGACACAAGTTAACATTATTGCCGCAACACAAGAATTAGTTAGTAAAGAAACGACCGTGAAGAAGGAATGGGAAAGCATGAAAACCACACGAAGCAACAACCAACTTCGCTCTACAGAAGACTTCTTCAATACTTCAAGGCATTTTCAAGGGTGATAAAATCTCTGGGGCCGCATAAATCAATTTTTATGCTGGCGTTTATTTTATAAAGGACATTATTGTGTAATGGTACATTCACTCTTGTTGCTGTTGCTGTTGTCTTCTTTTTATAGTTCACACGTTTTCTTCCTTGCTGGCATCATACGTAGGTACGTATACGTACGTAGAGAACGAAAAATGTGCTCTATATACAAATATACACAATACAATATATTGTATAGTACATACCTTCAAAGCTTGAGTAAATGAGTAGGGATCTGTGTGTATGGGTTAATGCTCTTCAAAGTTAGAATCATGTTTAAAATTTGCCGCACTTGAGCGGTAACAACGCCAGAAGTAAAGACTGGCATCTGGAGCAGCTTTTTTAAGGACGCCGAAAAAAGGAAAGGAAATATTGACGACGCTAGTGATAATCATAAATTTGAGTAATTGGTAAAGTCCGGGGTCGTGAACATAATTTATAACCTGCTGTCAGAGAGACTTGACTCAAGGCTTGACTTGGTTTTCTTCTACCACGTAGAAGAAAAGCTCTTTGGCAGCAACGAAATTCGATTAGGCTAAACAACAACTTGCAGCAACTTGGTGAAATTCTGGAAATTAGCCACAATATTTTAATTTTAATTATTGATATAAGAGTATATTTGTCTAAACAAATAAAGGTGTTTGCGGAGCAAAGTACAGACACTTTATAGCCCGTCTTGTAGGAGAAGGTTTTACTGTGTTATCTGCAAATTCATTTTATAATGCAATTAGAAAGGTTAAGTACCAGAAATAAGCTGTAAGAGTAATTGAATTATATAGTAATTTACTACAGTTCTTTAGTTTAAACGAGTCGAAGCAGACAGTTACAATAAGTACTTCTTCAAGAGGCTTCAAGAGGCATAAAGAACTAGAACTGAATCAATTTCATTCTTTCCATATAAATAATATTTTACCTATGGTAGGACATGTCAAAGGCAAAGGAGTAACCTGGCAACCTTCCCGTGGCCTGCACTCTCCGAACTACCAGCAACGAAATAAATCCTTATGCAGTTCAATGAGCTGCAAGTATTATGTTTAATCATGGAAAATTATAAGCCAAGTAGAGTCGAGCAGACAGACAGACTGGTCTACTATCTGCATGCTCTCTGCGGTTGTTGTTGTTGTTTTCACTCATATTTGCCTAGACCTGCTCTGGCATGTGTTCAAAACTACGGACGCCGTAGCGACGTCTGTAGTATGCATACGCAAGTGCAAGCAGAGAAGATAGACTTTGGGAATGATGTACTTCGATACAATGCTGGGCATTAGGCGTAAACTTGGCAAGGAAACAATAATCAACTAACAAACGACCAGCCAAGAGTACAGCGCTGCAGAATGCCTTCGGAAAGGCTGCCACAAAAGAACTGAGTGTTAAAGTCGGATTGCGAGGAAGGATCTCTCGTTTTTTACACTCGACTCGTTCAGCTTGCTCGAATGAACTTGAATTAGTTGGAAGTTTAATTAAGAATACGAATTAAGACAAGGCTAGGCCAAGAATCAGATGGCATGCTTGTTCGTAGGTATGGATTCATGGCGCTGGGGCCATTTTTATGCTGGGCCTCTTGTTGCCGCTAGAGTGAATCGATGTCTAAAACGATTTAAAAAGAAACGAAGTTCTTTGAACACGACGGGCATTGCCTGCACTCTTTACGGCCTACAATTTTATAATTGATAATAGTCTTTTCAGATCATGTTAATGTTTTGAAAGTATTGACTCGACTCGACTTCAAGCGTTTTATACTAAAATTAGACAAAAATAATACACTAATAATGTTGGCCAAATTGAGTAATTGTTATATCCATTTGTATGTATATACAGCTCGTGCCTTTAGAGCTTTTAGCAATCAATTTTTTTTAATTTGTCTAGAAATGCCTCAAGGAGAATTAAGAATCCTTTTCTTTCTTTTTTAAACATACTATCAAGATTTCGGTATAGATTTTGCAATAGTCGTTGCCATAGCAGCCATCCATTTTTTTTTCTCAGTTCTTATGAGAAAAATTTAAAAATGCAATCAAGATATTAAAAAAGGATCCGCATCATTTTCTTCAAATAAATTTCTTTCATTTTAATTGACTTCAAACATAAAACGCCAGAGTAGTTGATAATTCACGTTATTAATTGCATATTTCACAAGAATAACAATTTACCATGACATATGTCATGTTGCTCTGTCATGTCATAAATGTATTTATGAATAAATTAAAAATCCTTCATGCGAGTGGGTTCTTTTTTTGTAAATTCATTTTGCAAACACAAAGAGCTTACGAATAATTCATACACGCTCAAATTCACACACTTTTGTTTGTATGTATGCGTATGCGCAAATTTGTTGTACTCGTAGGTACCTATGAAGATCTCTATCTTAAGCTGGCTAAAGAGTGACAAGCAGACCATGAGTGCCATGCTCGGCCGGTGCCAAGACAATCGGCTTTGGTGTTGCTTGACCATTATTTATTCCGACTACGTTGCGGCATCGCTTTGGTAAACGATATGAGGCTATGTACGTATGTATGTATGTATGTTTTCGAAATCTACAACAACGAAAAAGACGAGAAACCTACAACAACCAGGAGAATGTCAATCAAAAGACACACATGCACATGCACAAACAGCAAAGACTGCCAAAAAGCAAATAAATAAAAGCAATGAGAAATTATTTTGGCCAACATAGGCACCCTTTCGGTGCAGTACTGGTAACAGCAACAACAACAAATATATGATAACAATTACGCAATATCACGAAAAAGGCACGAGTGCAAAAAATCCTTTTCTTCTTTTCATTCTTATATTTTTATCGCTTTTGACAACAGAAATCTCATCAGAAGAGTTGACAGCATTCAGATTTTCGACATAATCCATTGACGTGCCTCAGCAAGTCATGCGTATTCATTGTACTTGTCAAGTGTGCCGACCATTCAGCGCTTTGATTGAACTGAGAGAGACCGCCTCAGTCCGATTATGTTAATCGAAATTTGCGCCGCTTTTTGAGCCGATAGAGGAATGCACAAATCTTTTCAGAATCTGTGGAATTACTATGTACATTTGAAAAAAGTTAAATTATTCAAAACGTTTAAGAATTGTGACTATAGCTGTCGATATATTATACGGCCAATAAAAGTTGATAAAATACTCGTTTATTCTGGGAAGAAATAAAACTAGTAAGTAAAGCCCTAACGGTAGCGAAATCCTGTAACTGATACACACTCGTAGATCCACGTAAAAAGAAGCAAAATTGAGAAAAGAAACTAACTTGATAGTATACTCGTATACTCGAGTAGTATACTCGTATGTACTAAAATTTATACTTAGACGGTAAATCTTTTAGAATTGCGAGGCAATAGCAGTAAGCCTTTTGATTTGCTCGATGTGAAATTTGTCCAACATTTAGACGGGAAAAAACTTTGTGCTCGAATTCGCAACTAAACATAATATATTCTTTGCTAAAAGTTTGCCGTTTATCGTTTGTTATATCCTTCCGG
Organism: Conops quadrifasciatus; assembly: GCA_949752815.1. NCBI lineage: Eukaryota > Metazoa > Arthropoda > Insecta > Diptera > Conopidae > Conops > Conops quadrifasciatus. The sequence continues at coordinate 11,919,487 of OX457078.1, read as the reverse complement.
TTGGAAGTTTTTTTGAAAAATGCTACTTATTCAGGTAATTTTATTAAAAAAATTGGGCTAAAAAAATGGTTTTTCAACTTTAGCATTAATTTCCTCAAAATCTGTTTGAGCCAGGAACCTAATTCGAAAAACGTATCAAACAGTGGATATTTTGTTTTCAAAATCAGGTAGCAGAAATGGTTATTTTTGAGAATTTTTTTCTTTTTTTTGAGATTTTTTTTTTATGAAGTTATAAAACACTTGACACTTGTTCGATATTCGAAAGCCTGAACCAAAACCATTTAATGGAAACTGCCTACAATAGTTATAGTTTTCGAAAAACCATAGAAAACAGACTGCTTTAAAAGTTCGAAACACAGAAAACCTTTTATAACAGACCTTTTACGGTCACCATCTGTTATGATTTCATGAAAGAATCGAATAACAGTATAAAAGATTCGCCAGAATAGACTTGAACATTAACTCCTTATTTGAGAAAATAGTCTTAATATGCTAAGAAATATTTAGAACACATAGTTTTAAAATATTAAAAACCGAAACTTTTTCTTTTATTTTCAAAAAAGAATTTAATCCATTTTTTTGTCAAACTCAACAACTTCTAAATCAGGCACATTATGTAAATTTTTTAACTTCTCTTGCTCTAGGCCAGTGTTATATATGTACGAGTATGTACCTACTATATGTCTGCTAACACAAACGATTGACTTTTTGCTTTATTTGCATGATGGTGGATAAAACGGCAAAGTTTCAAAATGTCAGAGCTCAAACTAAGAAAGTAACTAAAGTATAAGAAGAAAAAAATGAATCGAAATAAGAAAAACAAGCCCGTCGGTTTGTTGAGTTGAAAAGTTTTTAACAGTTTTCTGCGTAACTTCTAAAGCAAAATAACAAAGTCATAAATACTCATAGGTCTCTCTACCCCTCTCTCTCTCTCTCTCACTCTCTCTCTATATCTCTCTCTCTCCTTTAACAAACCTTTTCGTGCCTGCAGCGGGCTTTCATTTCTGTAATCTTTTCCAAGCCTGATGATATTCGTATTTGCTCTGCTCTCTCAGTGTAGGAGGATTATATCGGAGAGGAGTACTGAGGAGAGAAGGATTAAGTCTCTCCTGCACTGAACCTAATTTGGGGGCAAAAATTATAAAATTTTTTTGTCAAATTTGTTGAAGAGACGTAGATATTTTTGTTAAATCTTTAATCAAATTATCGTGTGGTTGATCAAATTATCAAATTATCGTGTGTGCAATATACAAATTTATTCTACCTTGCATAACTTTATATGTTTGCTTTTATTATTTGTTGGAATAATCATCAATTAAAATAAAATTCGTATAATGATGAGTGATTTCATTCCATAAAATAAGTAATATTTATTTAAACTTATCTTGCAGAATTACAGAATGTAGAAATATTTTATACATGCGAAGAAATGTAATGGAATTCATTTAAAGGAAAAAAATGGGTTGAAATGTTTTAGAAATTGTAAAAAAAACGATACAGAATTTTTTAAATTGTTTGTCAATTTAACGGATAGATTTTGTTGGCAGCTTTTTGATGTTAAACATACAAATGAGTATAATTTCATGATTAACATGATTTCACTTGACTTCATGATTTCGAATTTTGTTCAGTGTATACGCACTGGATTCTCTACTTGGTAATGTGCTGCTCTGTTGCCAGTGACTGTCGCGCACAATGGGTCTCAACTGTCGTTGCTGCTGTTGTTGTTTTTGTTATCCAATGATGGAGAAGCAGGATTTAAATTTTCAGCTTCTTGTCTTCTTGTCTTCTAGCCTTCGTACGTACGAACGTGAATTTCAGAGTTTTTTACATTGATTTTGTATACGAGTACAATTATGACGGTGTACGTGTGTCTGTTTGGGAGTGTTGGTATCCTTGGCCTCTCATATGAGCTTTTTCCTTTCTCTTATCCCGCCTTATCCATTCCCTCCTTTTTTAATTTTCTCTGATCCGACTGACTCTGAACCGTCCTCTCCGTCCTGATGTTGATATTTTCACCGTCATTGCAAGGATTTGCCTTAAACCTTAAAGCAGACTCAACCGGCTTCTAGTAGAATTACCCTTTTATGTACAATACTCGTAAATAGCAGTTATACTCGCAGTACGCGTCTTGTATACGCAAATACTCGTAATATCATTTTGGTTTAACTGAACGCATAATCCTTTCAGCAACTTCTCTTCTACGCTCTTCTCTTCTCTTTTCTTCATGGTATCATATGAAATTGGTTTGGTTTTTTACCGTTTGTGTTGTTATATTGATATTTTCGGAAAGCAGATTATAATCAAATCGTAACGTTGATATCATGCAACACTCTTGAAAACCAGCCGGCGCTAATGTGCCACATAATGTTATAGTTGTTTCAAATTTGATGTTTTAAGTAGGTACTAAAGTGGTAATTGGTTTTAGTGGTGGCACTATATAAAAATGCCTGTGGCTCTTGAAGCCATGGCTTTTAAGAAGCTAAAGGGTCTCTGGAAAGTGGTCAACTTGCGTCTAGGCAGGTTTCACGCTTTAAAGAGACTAATAATTGTGGGTTCACGGCATTACGGGGACCACAGATGGCATCCTGAGTAGCCTCCAGAGACAGAACAACTGTGAGATGACATAGTTTTTTACAAAAACTTCAAAATTCCATCAAATTTCTACCAATTTCTTGGGTTAGTTTTACAATTCGCAACAGTTGGCTAAATTGGAATGGTTATGGGAATATTTCGAACTAAGAAGAATAACAATTAAAATTTAATTAATAAATAAAATTTTAGTAATTTTAGTAAATTTAACTACGAGTATTACAACAGCTTAACAAGAAAAAAAGGTTTTAACAGTAGGTTAACATTAACCTGACTGTTTTTTATCGGTTAGTTAAACCTGATGGCTGTAAATCAAAACGGCTGAGAAGACTGCAGCCACGCTGAAACGGAAACGAAGCAAACCCAACGAGTAGTGCCGTATAACCATGCTCGGAAATAGCACAACATAACACTAGTAATCCCTATGTTCCCTCCACACTAAGCATGCTCCTCATAAACTCGCCCAGAAGAGGAAGAGAAGCAACAATTTATCACACCCGATCAGTGGCACTCAAGGGTTATCCACTGGATGGATTGAAGAGCAGAGCTACTTGTTGTGGGGCGCAGTAACAATGCACAAGTACAACACCTTCAACTTGTTAGAGATTGACCACTGGCCACCGACCACCGACCACCGGCCACCACAGGCGAGATGCTGTATGCTCTATGTACATGCATGCATGCCTGCCTGCCTGCTTCACATTTATACGATCTTCGTAGCATGTTCATACCATGTTCCTCTCTACAGTTCGATTCCTAGAATGGTAGCGTCGAAGTTCGATACGTGCACCGTCTCTTCGGATGCAGTAAACTTGTTTGGAGGACAAACATACTACTCAAACGAGTACATACATGCGCTACATCCATACATACGGGCAGAGCTTGTTTCTTAGTGAACTTTGACAGAACTTACAACAACTTTCCACTCACGAAATTGGCACAAAAGGAAACAATGGCAATGCAAAGGACCAGTAACCAGTATCCAGGGTGGTTGGTACACTTTAGTGTAATACAACAGAACAGGCTGCCGAAGCTGGAAGGAAATCAAAGTTGAATGAGTAAAACGAACTGACGATGTAAGGACTTGTAGGTTTGACTGAAAACAAGAAATAACTGGAAGGCGTGAACAGAAGAAATACTCACAGAAAGAACTTTACGTAAAACCTTATACTCGTAGTTACACCCATCAAGTCGTGGATGCTTCAACAAGTAGGTCCCATAAAACTTCATCAACTACGCGCAGAACTAAGCAATACCGTTAAAGAATTCATCTCATCCTGGACAAACTACATACATACTCTACAATCACCGGACACACTACACTACAATCAACGAGCAACAGCAACAGCAAATTTGTGTACTGATGCATGCAATTAAAGCCGTCTTCAATTTCGGACGTAATTATAACAGCTAACAGGCTGCTGGTACCAGGAGACCGCTTGCTGACTGCGAAACGCGCATAAATTATGGATAATGGTGATTTTCGGAAGGTTTGCGTACGCTGTAATGCATTGATTAGAAAACTCTAAAGAAGGTACACATACTCTATGAATTCTGAAATAGGTTTTTCCATACGAGACATCTTCATGTATTCTAATGGGTGCGCCATCTTTTATGGCGGCATGTAACCATTGAATAACTTTAGCATTTATCAACCGATTGACTTGAGTAAATATTTTTGAAACGTCAATTCAGTGCAGGTGCCCGATTTATTATACCCCTGAATCACTGAATACATTGAAAATAGTCGTGCATATCGTCGAAAATCGTCAACGGTCAAGAAGCACCGTCTGACAACACTATTTGGTGTCGAATTATGTTGAGCACGGAACACTGGGAGATCGTCGACATGCCGCTCATCAAAGCCCAAGATGTTGCAATGAACTGCTTGAAGCGCTTCACTCACATACCGACATAAAAGATGGCGCACCATGTATTCTTCAGTAAATATTCGAACAGCACAACAGATTTCTTGAATGAATATGCGAGTAATTAAAGTACGCTAAATTAATAGTTCAATTAACCAGAGAAACGTAAGATTCTGCCATAAATCAATTATGGATTGATTGATTCACTTTCGTGTGTCACGATGTGAGACTACTTGAACGAGTTTTCACACACGATGCAGTCTCTTTGTAGACCACATTCGACCCGTGCTCGACAGATCGATTACTTAGAGCTGTGTTCAATGTTAAATAAATCTGGCGTGTCAGAGGGCTTGTGTTGTTTGTGGGTGTGTCTGAGTGTTCTTGCGGGAATGTCACGAGGTGGTAAAGATGTCAACTGTCACTTGAAACATTAGTAAAGAAAATGTCATGGAAAATGAAAGGAAAAAATGCTATACAACGTATCAAAAGAACATGAGAGCGACAACTTTCAAAACTAAAATCAAAACACCAACAACGGAATGGAAGCTAAAGGAAATAAATTGAACTTGCAGCCGGAAGCAATGAAATTGTCTGGCAGAAGACAAAACTACAAGAGTAAATATTGAAAAACGAAAACGGAAAGAAAACTGCCGGAAAAAAGGAAATAATTCCAGGAAAAACAGCAAACGGTAAACATCAAGAATTAAAGAAACGTAAGGCGTTACGATGACGAAACAATATGCCGGATGGCAGAAAACAAGTCTTCCGTTTCCGTTCTATCGGTTCCAGCAAAGATGTCGTCGTTCACGGAGTGAACGGTGGAAGCGGTGGGCTGCGCTGCCACCGGTAGCCGCAAAAAATCCGAACTGCAGCAGAAAAGATTAAATAAACAAAAAGCATTCTTACTTTATACTTGCTTTTAATAAAAAAACAGTGCAAAAAAAAATTACAAAGGGAGAGAGACAGAGAGAGTGAGATTGAGCGTAAGATTGAGGAAGAGTGAAATGCTATACAATATTGAAGCGGCTGAGCGTCCTGGTGGCAGAACGGAAGCCATCCGGAAGCATAGTTTTGCTCCATGTTTTCGGAGACATGGCGAAAAATCGTATTCGCTGCGAAATACAGTTAGAATTTCAAAGACGCCGAAAAGAAGGACAGATAGAAAGAAAAAGAAAGACTCTTATGCTTTCGCTGTGTTCAAACAAAGACGAAAAATGGTCTCTTTTTTTCCATTTTATCTCGTTGGAAAGAACAGTTTGCTGCCGTGTTTTGTATCCAGAGTAAGAGCAATGCGATAAATTCAATAAAAGCGCAAACAAACAATGGCAACGCGGGAAGGACTAAATTTAATAAAACGATAAGGAAAAGATGTGCAGGAAAAAGAATTGACAAAGTGATTGTATTAAGATGAATATAACGCAAGCAGTCGCAGTCGTGACCTCAAAAAAAAAAAAACTATTTATTGGGTTGTTTTGAAAGCGCAAGCATCTCGAAAGAGGGTCCGTTAGAGACCACTGAGGCTGGCAGAAGGTATGGCCTTGTTAATGACTTGCAAGTAGCAGAAAAATTACCAAAAAACCTGCAAAATCAACATCAGAGGATGGCACTAACATCAGCCATCGAATCTTTAATCGAATCTTTCCTCAAAGAGCGAGACTAGTATTACAAAAAGTGGTGTCAAAAATCTGTTAAAGAGTACAGATTGTTGCCAAGTTATTTACAGGGCTTTTTAGCTGTTTTTTAGAATTATAAGCCTTTGGTTACTTAGAATTTCAAATTTCATTTCGGTTTGTATAAACTTTTACTAACGTAGATTTTCTATTTTTAAAACTTACACTTAAAATTAATTACTTTTATTAACATTTTCTGTGTTTTTAAGAGCCACATTTTCTAATTTAGGTACTTATGCATTATCATTATTAGCACTAACACACCTGTCGATGAGCCCGCACTTAACCTCTCTACTTAACCGCTGTCAATTATCTTAATAAGCTGCTATTGTGTCGCCAGCCAGCAGCAGGCATAACTTTGCAATTTTGCAACCTGGCAACAACAACAACAACAGCCACCACCACCATTGTCACGAGGCACAATCATCTACCTTTTCTTGTTAGCGAAAGCTGGCATTTCTTTTGTGTTCGAAATGCACGCGATGCCCGACATACGAGCCGCAAGGCGTTTGTACGTCAAAACGTAGTACATACATATGTATGATTTGCCATGCCCATCGCATTATAATAATTTGCAATATTCGTTGGTGTTTTTTGGTGCTTTGTAAGATACTCGTCGAATAGATAGACAGGCAGGTACACCTTTTAAAGACTTAACAATTGACATTTGACATTACGGTATGCCATACCGTAAATAATGTGCATTTGACATACGGTAAATAATGTGCTTAACTTCGACATGATTCGCAGGCTGCAGTCTGTATCGTATACTTGTTCTTGACAATAAATCTTAAGAGAGAGCACATGCTCTGGCGAAAATCGGTTACCACGAGATATCGACACCGACCGCCAGTCCACTACTGACTCAGCCAAACCAACCAATGACTGTTTAACCATGTCAACCATGTGCACCAAGTGCACCACACCTTGACCCGCTCCAGATCGCTTGGCCAGCATTTGGGGGCACCGCTTTCAGAGGATTTTTAAGGCTTTATTATTTTCATGGTATGCGTTGCTCTAGAAAGAATTCATACCCATGAGGTAAGTGCTCTACCATACACACACACGCGCACAGGACTCAGTTTATTTGTTATTTTCTAGTGAAGTAGAAAATGCTGCCGCATTTGTCGGCAGGACAATTTTTTTACAATTTGGAATCCGATACCTTCGAACGAGAGCGTTTGAAAGGGTGGCTGTTGCGACTTTTGCTGTCACAGCCAACGTTAAAGGGTGCCAGGCTCGTTGGCATGTTTTTTTTTTTGTTTCCTCTTTTTGATTTTCTCGAATTTTTCAAAATTTCCTTTTAAATTTATCGATTTAAGGCAAAAAACTGGTGCCTTTTCAAGAAGACGTTTGCAAGCGTTGGTTAGTTAGACCCAAAGGGGTCGCCTCCAGCCCATAGTAAGCCACGAAAGAGTAACAAATTCTTCAAATCGCCAAGCCTCAGCTGATAGCTCCGCTTGACTGCACTTCCTTTCGAAAGCAAAAGTCTTGCTGCAAAATGTCACTTCTTCATGTCTCATCTTACCCAAAGGACGAGAGCGGCCGTGACAAAGAGTTACTAGCACTGGAGAAGCTGAAGAGGAGATATTGGTAGATGTGTCGATGTGACAATGTTGGTGGCCGAGGAAGCTGCAGCTCGCCGCAAATGTGCAGACCTTGCAGAAATGGCTCTCGTTAAAGACACATTATAAAAGTTTAATACAATTTTAAAAAGATTTATACCGTACCGGCATATCTTTTTCCCATAAATTTCACTTGGTAGCTGCAGTAGATAAAACCACGGTCCGCAGCAGCAGGGCGCACAGCAGAAGACCACAAGTCGTCTGCAAAAACGGGGATGGGAATGCAACCACGGCAGCCGGGAGGTCACTGTAAGTGGTTAACTTCTCTCTGGCCGCCACAAAAAATCAACCAAGAATGGAAAATTACTTTAAGTCGCTTACCCTCAAATGGCAGACAGACAGACAGACAGACAGAAAGAAAGCAGTGAAAGGAAACACAATAAAATGGCGTATAAATTGCAAAGAGTACAAAAGTTGCGGAAACAATTTCTAAGAAGTCCAGTCGCAAATTTAATAATGTTGCTTCTTGCTTGAAAATAACTTCATAACTTCAGGAATGAAAACTATATAAGATTTTGTAAGAGCAAAGAAAATTAAATAAAAACTTTATTGTTTACAAATATTTTTTTACATTTTTTTTGTGGGGGCCACAAAAATGAAAGACAACAAAGACAGTAATGGCAAGACACAAATTAGGAAATATTCTCAGAAGCTTACCGGCGGAGCCCATTTTAAATTCGGTCAGCTACGAGGCACAAGAAGAGACACAATTAGTAAATATTGACACAAAATTTGCTCAGGAAAACCTTCCTGTGGCACAATATTGGGCGTATTTAGGACGGATCACACTTAAATTTAATTAAAGTGATTAATGAAAATATCATGTAAGTACAATGTGTTTATGTACATATGTTTATTATATGTTTATTATATTTATGTATCATTTAATAATGTTTTCCTACAATTTTCCCTCAAAAATTAATCGTATATAAAATTTTCTTGTAGTACCTTGGAAATATAATTAAATCAGCGCCATGTTGTAATAGAAAGCAAACAGATAAACAGAACAATGATTTGCAATTAATACAAAATTAAATTTCAAATACTTACTCGTATTTACTAAAATAAAAACACAAATAGAGGATTTACCCATGCGTATTCAACTGTACCGACCAATGTCGTTGAAGGCATACGTAGTGAGGCTTAAACAAAACGTATCGTATTATACGCACTTTCCGGCTTAGTCAATCAAAAAATAAACAATGCGCAACAATTAAGTTAAATAATTATGTACAAAATGTTTTTTATACAGCACCGAGATATATGTTTGTATATAATAAATAAGTACAATAAATATACAGTGGCGCGACTTGGGAAGCGATCCCTCTGAAAGAGAAAATGGCAGGCAACATTCAGGATTTCCTAAAAAAGTTGCCACGAAAAGTTGTCTTTGCCTTTTTTCTTGTTTCTTGTATACAGCGGTTTTTGTTTATATATTTTTCTTATACTCGCATTCAACAATTTTTGCATTTGTTGCAAAAATGTAATTATAGAAACATTCAAAATATTCTCAACTGAAATTAGAACCAAGCCCACCAAAAGCAAACGCTATATACGCCACTGTACGCATATGTACATATGTATATGAGTACATACGAGTACACAATATGCCGAGGTGAGTATAGTCCTCGGGCCGTAAATACTTTTTATTAAATGAGAATGCGTAATTAATTCGATTTTGTTTGTGTACTACGACGTTATTTGTTTATGCAAACATGTTTAATATAAAATGAGTTACTGCCGCTATTATGGAGCTGAATCATTGGTTGTGTGTCAGCATGTTTGTGGATAATTATCGACTAAAGCAACAAATAAAATTTATAATTATCGCCCCAAATTACTCGCAAAAACATGAGCATAATATTAAATACGTGTGGATTTATTAATTTAAATTGATGCTTTAAGATTCATACGATTATAGTAAATCGTTCATAAAGCACATACAGCTATCAATCTTGCGAGACCTTTTATGAGTTCTAATTAGTCTTCTTTTAATGCAAAAACTACAGCCTTTCATATACTTTAGCACTCTTTAACAAACTCTCCTGCTCGGTGCCCTCATCTTGACTCTGCCAATGAAAGCAAGCACAGCCAAATACTCATAAAACCCAAAACTAAATCCATACTCTTCTACATCTATGGTTACCGGTTAAGCCCGTAATAACTACACACTTATATAAGCTAAGTCTTCTAATTTAATAGAACATTTTTAAAATCTTGTTAACAAAGTAGAAAATACGGCAAGAAAAACTCGGCTGCGGCAGCAAATAAAAGAGCAAAAACGGAACCAGGTATACCACACATTCTCGAGCACATTCTAGATTAAAATAAAGTTTTAATGTCCCAAATTAAAATCAGCCGGCACACGAAAAAGCAGCAAACAAAGAGCCAGGATTAAGAAAGAAAGCAAGAAACTAAAAAATACGAGTCAAGAAAGCTCCCATAAAAATGAAGAGGAAAAAGCAAAAACATTGGACTACTTCCTCGCATTTAACAAGCGCTGCACGGAGGGCCATTATGCATACTATAAAAAAAATCATAAAATACTATATCATGCGCCCTTCACATGCACATTATGTATGTAATCATTTACGTGTACAAACACACGTAGAGTGTTCATGTACGTACATATATGTACATATATACCATCGCAAGTAGTACATTTCAGTCGTAGAAATACTTGTGGAAATAATACGAGTATCCTGCGAGTACCTACACATTTTGAGTGTACTCGTATGTTGTTTATAGGCACATACTGGTGCATATAATAATTTTGTATTTTTTAAACCTCGTGATTTAAAATGTCTGCACCGAAAAGCCCTGCATTATTTAACTCTTACTGCAGCGAGGACCGCAACGAAATTACAACATTGTAACATTGGGCTATGCGAGACGTGCAAGGAATTACTTTTGGACACATGCGACATAACTACTAATAGTACATATGTGTGTACTATATATTATACGATATTTCAATGTGTCTTGCAATCGGCATTGCTTCACCCTTTAAACATTACCCCAGAAAAAAAGCGGGCTAATGTTCATTACATTTTCAACTTATTTCATAAAATTGGGAAGAATCTGCGCCCAAAAACTCCAGGGACAAAATGTCCCAACTGAAAAGTTGCTCAAAATAACAATTTCAGCCTTTTGGCGCAAAATCTTTTTCAGCGCAAATGGCGTTTTGTGGACCATGGGCTGTAATACCATCCTGCCGTGGACGATGGAGAGATTTTGTTTTTGGCGACTTTTTATTGGAGTTTTCAAGGAGCTAAGGTTGGTGCATGTGCGCACTGTAGGGCATCTTTTTGCTAATAGCGTACTATTTTTGTTGTTATCTACACGAATTGAGAAAAAAACTGAGCTGTCTTAAAAATTAATTTTTTGCTTTTTGCTTCTACCAAAAGGCTTCAGTTTTGTTGTATAAAACTTTCTATAACTCTAAACCGCAAGGTCTGGTTAAATTCAAATATTGTATTCTTCTTCCTTTTTTTAGCTGCATGTTATTAAGTGTAATGGTTCATGCAAGTATCGGTATGCCGTAACGCTTGGCATGATGGAAAATTGCTTAAAATTGCACCGACCAAACAATCAACGGTGAAACAAGTTTTTTCAATTTGCTTTCATGTTTTCTTTTAGCCTATTAAAAATGCACCGACAAACCTACGAATATAATGATAGAAAATTTATAATAACTTTTTTAATAGAGTTTGCATTTTATTAACCTTAACCGATACGATACAGGCATAAGTTTCAACACTTACCAATATACCTTATACTGTGCTCGTATATCAATGTTACTGAAACAATCATGATAAGAGTTGCGTTCGTGAGCGTTTTCCGTGATTTGTTCAAAAAATATAAATGTTTGAAAAATTGGCGAAAAATTGTTGCGATGCGGTACCGCAGCAAAAAGTCATATAAATCTTTAAAACGTTAATGTCTGGACTTAAAAAGAAATAAATAGTTTCCGAATTAGAAGATTTTCCTGATATCCTGAAGTTTTGAGAAACGATATTTTTGTAAAAATTTAATTTAACTCAAAAATTTAATTTTTCTTTAGAGACAAAAAAGACGAAAAAGTCCAAAGAAAAGTCGAAGTCAAAGTTTGTCAGAGGATTTTTAGGTCTACTCATTTATTGAGGCGGCCTTTAAAAATAATTTTAATAAATGTGCATTTCAATTTTAAAACTTTCAGAAAAGAAAAACTTGGTAGCATAAAAATAAAGAAAAATAATAAAAGAAAAATAAAATTATTAGTTAGAACTCACTTCGTTTGTTCAAATACGTCGTCGTTGGGTCACTTCTCCTAAAATATTCCCCTAAAATTTTTCGCAATATTGAATACTATAAAAGATTAAAATGTCTCTGAGGAAAATAAAATAGAGAATCTGCCACCATTCCTTGGGATGGGGCATGCAGTGATTGGGTCAGGCCTACAGACAACAAGCATCACCAGCTCTTATCAAAATATATGCTACTGAGCTGAGCGTCCTCGGAGACCGACAAACAGAGGGCATCATGTGAAATAGGCAGCAAAGACTTCAAAACATCCATATCAAAGCTGCCCCCGGGGAGTCCCACAAGGCTATTGTTGTTACGCAGCATTCGCTGAGCTTCAACTTTTCAGCTTTTTAGCGCCTGCTGAACACGGCAAAGTTACTGTACTTGACTATAATTCAGAGATAGCTGTACTCACTCACAGCATGAGATTTTGTCTTTTTGTCTTTGTCATTTATTTCATTTTTTATTTTTTAAGATTTTGTGAACATTTCTGTGAGTTGTTGGAACGTAAAACCAAAGCCACACTTAACCAAATGACATTTTTTATTTTCAGTGAATAAAACAACATGCTTTCTAAACGCTAAGGTCGGCTAAAAAGGAAGGAGAGAGAGGGTGGAAATGACCCTCACTCATCACTCACTCAAAAAGAGGAAAGTGTGGGTTCTTTTTTTGTGGGTTTGGGTGTGTGTGGGGGGGGGGGGGGCTGCGTATGCGTATCTGGCCACAAGGTGCGCAACCTAAGTTCTTTTTACATTTCGCCTTAAACTTTTTTTTAACTTTCCAAATCGCCGCAACAAAAGTTGGAGGTTTTTTATTAAAAACAGCAAGCCTTCATGCTAAGATAAATTCGTAATCTTCGTTTTCTTTGAAAACGTACAGAGAGATAGAAAGCTTAGAAATCATAAAATAAATGAAAATTTTCATTTTTTCCTTGACAATATTTTTATGTGTCGTAAATCTTTTATGTATTTAATATATACATAATAGTTAGCTTAATAGCAGCTTAATAGTTTTCGGGCTAATTTTGTTCTCAAAGCTGATAAAGAATTCGTAAATTCTTAAACCAATTCCTATATTTTTAAAAGCTTTTCAATTGAGCTATGAAAACATAGACGTATTAAATAGTTTAAGACCAACACAAGCCTGCATTCAAACATTTAGTCTCTATGTATCTGCGCGCCAAACCGAAACAAGTCGAGTCGAGTCTAGAAGCTGGTAGAGTAGATCACTTCTGATATCGATTTCCTTACGCCCATTGGCTTCCTTGCAGCGCGCAATGGGCGGTAATTACGAAATTTATAAATATGCAGAGACGCGAAATAGAAAAATTGCTACACTTGAGCACTTTGTTAGCTCTACACTTTTCCACTTATTCTCTTCCTTTACAGTTTATTTTCTTTCTTCATTTAAGTTCTCATATTTTTCTATTGCGTGCAACACCGTTGGTGGTAACACTCTACCGAACGAACACATTCTACATTCTAGCAATTTGAAGATGCTTGCGTAGGCTTCACCAGCAGCAACAAAAAGCAAGTACATACTATAAGTTCAGAACCAGAACGTAAGTGCAGAATTTGAGAGGAACGATGGATCCATGATCGATAAAACAACCGATGACTTTCGAAGTTTTTCTGACATGGTGAGATTCTAACACGTTGGCCCGGTCTGCCCGTTAGGCCGAAGAGAGGTAGTGGCCAAGGAAGGCGAAGAGGAACCAAATAATCTCCACAATAAGCTGCTCCCTGGATAGATTCGACTGTGTGGTGGACCTATGGTGCGACCGAAAAGGCAGGCACCATTGTAGGTAAGATATAAAGAATATAACGTTTGCGCCATCTTTTAAGTCAGTATGTAAACATTGAATAACTTAACATTTATCAACAGATTGTCTGAAGTACACATGTTTTTAAAACGTCAATTTAGTTCTCAATTTTGACCATGAATAGCCTCACACCGAAACCGCGCGCCTAAATAGTAACGCAGTACATTGAAAATAGTCGTGCATATCATCGAAAATCGTCGGCGGCCAAAAAGCACCGCCTGACAACACTATTTGTCGTTTGGTGACGAATTTTGTTGAGCAGGGGACAGTAAGAGATCGTCGGCATGTCGTTCATTAAAGGCCAAGACGCTCTAATAAACTCGTTAAAGCGGTAAGAGAGAGTGTTGTCGAGAACTCACATGTAGCGTATCATCACCTCATTCAGCATTTTAGCGTAAGTTAAACCACCTTGCGGCGCATTTTGAAGCATGATTTGCATTTGTTTTCGTATAAAGTGCAATTGACTCAAAGAATATTGCCGACAGACCGTCTACGTCGCTTAGAATGCGGTCAAACACTCACATACCGACATAAAAGATGGCGCACCCTATACATACTTACTCGTATATTATTGTAAAAGTATTTTCATGTTATTGTAAACGATGTTAAAACATTGTTGAATGCTACATGTACAAGAGTACGTGTAGCATTAATTAACTAAATTAATTTGAAATGTAGTTTTTACTTAATTTTCTTCAACTTTGTTTCTTTGCAGAAAAACCCATTTAGTTTTCTCCGAGGACGACATCTCGGTCAAATGGGAAAAAAACCAGCCAGTATTGATTCATTAGTTTGCTCTTGTTCCATTACAATTTTCCGCCTTGCCCTTCTCCTGCTGCATCCAGCATTTTGCACGAATATGATATGACGTTTTGACACAATCTTGATGTCGTGTCCAGTCCTTAACTGCAGACGTCGTTCACTATTTTTCCCAAGATATTTTTTCTCATTTCTGTCTCCATCCCTTCCAATCCGTTCAATTCAACCCGTCCGTCCGGCCGTCAGACGTCCGTCCGTCTGCTCAACATGACGGTTTCAGTATGAAACAAAGTTCAGCGTTTAGAGCAACATCAACGTACGAATGGAGCAGAAAGGAATCGGTCCGTGGTAACATCAGTACGGGCAGCAGTACGAGTATAACCAGTTTAATTACAGCATCGGTCGCAGTGAGAACCTTAAACTTGCAAATAGTCAACGTTGAAGTTTAACGAATAGTTGACTGGGTTCAATGAAGAGCTTAACTCTGTTGGACAAACGCAAGCACTCCGGGCAAATGGTTGCATGGAGCCATGCATGCATGCATGTGTTAATGCCAGTTAATTCTTTCTTCAGAATAGAAAAGAGAGATGGTTTCTGATGACACAGAAAATAAATTAAATCGAACCACAAACTGCTGAAATTTGAAAAGAAAGAGTCTGGGGTTAATTATTGTGAAGCAAGAAGAAGAATGAATACCACGTATTACACCAAAAGTGTTCACATTGTTCAAAGAAATAGAGAGACTAGAATAATGAAAGGACATTGAAGCATTTCAAAGTCCCTAAAGAAAGCTTAAAAAGAGTTTAAAAACAATGAAACTGAACTAAACACATAAAAATAGTGTACTTTTTCCGGAATTCCGAAATTGCGGTCGGAAAATGGCTTGTAAAACTCTTTTTTTGGCTTTTTTTTCACACTTGACCACGTTCGCCACGTTTTTCGCGTATATCTCATAACTTTAAAAATAGCCACTCTACTTTTTGACAAAGAAAACATTTGTATCGTTGCGAGAGACATTGTCCCCCGAGGGTCAAAGGTGCACGTTCATTTTCTGGAGATTAGCTTCTAGACTGTCGTCAAATAAAATCAAATGAAACTGATACTGAAACTGAAACTGCCTCAACACTGAAAAGCCTGAAGCCGTGAATCAGTTCAGACATTCCTCAGCACGAATTTCACATCGAACAAATCAAACAAATGCGAAACAGAAGCGAAAATCAAAATGTGAAATTAAAGCGACAAACCTACGCGATACATAAATGTCAAGCGATGACAGCGATTTAAGTTTGAACGAGTTTGAATAGCTTTCATTTCATTTCAATTCAAATTTTTTTCTTCAATTTTCGTCTGGTGTGAAGAGTTTGTGCAAAGCTGCCGCGTCGCGTCGCCTTTGTCGCGTTGTGAACGACACGCGACAGGCTGCCTTCGTGTTTGCCGGTACGTTTATGTGTGTGCGTGTGTGTGTGTGTGTGTGTGTGTGTGTGTGTTTGTTTGTCCCATTGTCACCGACTGCAGCCAGAATGCAATAAATGACGCTTGTCGCTGGCGTGCTTTTTAAGCCTGTTAAGCTGACTTTGACAAATGCTTGACAGCGCGCAAATCCTTGCACACATTCAGACGAACAACAAACAAAACGCACAGCTTTTCACACCCGCCATCAGTTGTGCCGAGCGTCGGCGGCGGGGCTGCTTGGAGAGTGGAGTGTGGCAGCAAAAGGATAATGAAATGAAAGGATTTCCTCAGCCAAGCATTGAAAGCAATTAGAACGCCTGACTTTCGCATTCTTTTCTAGTATTCGTCGTAGTTGCATTCACAAGCGCAAAAGAGCCGCAGTCGCAGTCGCAGTCGGCGTCGCAGTCGCGGTTGTAGTGGCACTAGTAGTCGTAGTGGCGCATTTTCAGTCAATTCATTTCGTTCATTTTCTCGTCGACAACATCTCACTTTTGTGATGATGACTGAAAATGGCCGAAAGAAGATGGCGCAGTACATACGCAAAAAGTGGCCACTTTTTCTCATCAAAAGGTACACAAATAAAGGCTACTCGTATGTTATACCGAAGCCACCGCGTGGAAACACACACGAAGAAAATGAAAAATCATTAAAGATGTGGTCATTTGTCCAATGTTGCCATTAATGCATTGAGTGATAATTGAAGCTAGCATAACCACCATCACCTCGCATCATCACCATCATCATCATCATCATCACCATCGTCATGGCATACAAACACTTCTCTTTGTCATCACGTCGCTTCTCCATTACTCTTACTCCTCCGAAGCATGTTGGGTACAATGTGCACCGCCAGTATCACCAGCAGATGCTCAATCATCGCTTTTCCTGCGGCTTTTGTGCTGCATTTTAAAACAATTACTTATAGTAAAGAGGATTGCTTAATGCAGCAAGCAAAGAAGGAAGGAATGAAGGAATGAAGGAAGATAGAAAGGATGAAGGGAGGAGACAAAATGGAGAGACAAAAGAATGAGCGTTTAAAACGGAAGGCGACAATAGCATTTATTTTGCTTAATGCAGCAGTCAAGCACTGCTTTGTAGCTCGAGTGATAAAGTAGAGTGTATTTTTGAGGGCTCATAAAAGTATGTACCACAGCAAATACAATATATTAGGAATTGTCCTTACGAACGGATAGATGCAATCTTAGCGGAAAGTCGAACGAATTTGTTACATTATAAAAACTGCTTCCCTTGAACTTTTCCAGAATGTATTACGTGCGCTCGTATAAACCGAGAGTATCGTACATTTTACTGTCGTAGCTCGTAATGTTTTATTATTGTAGAATCTTTTCTATTATTTTTTTTATTAAATTATTCATATGAATATTTTCGCAAATAAGATAAGAAAATATTGACATATGATGAATGATTAATATTAGGTTTTTGTAATATTATGATACTAGGTTTTTATTATATTTCATTACTATTACTTCGAGAGATGTCAAATCGCACGACCTTGAAGGCCAATTGACAGGTCCATTTCTCGAAATCAAATCAAATCAAATAAAATCAAGCTTATTAACAAACCCGTTAAGCCAAAAATGAGCCTCATCGCTAAACACAATTTTTGCGATAAAACAACGGGTCTGTTTTCAACGAATCGACGACTGATTTTCAAAGTAAATTTGGTAGCGTTGTTCAAGCGCGAGTCTTTTCATGATGATTTGCCAGACTACACTGAACAAAATTAATGACAAGAGCCGTCAGAAGGACAGCTTGTATTGACAGTTGTCCCTATCAAAAGTTCTATCTAAGCTAAAGAAACACCCTTTAAAAATCAATAAAAAAATAGGATAGAAAATGTTTATACAATGAAGTAGTATCAATTTGATAACAAAATTGTAGATCTGTATGTATTCTACGAGTATTCTGGAATAAATTTTATACGAAAAATGTTTAGAGTGTAGTATTTGAGAAGAGTAACCGTTTTTTTTTTTTTTTCTGAATAACTTCATGTTGCGTTTCACATATTGAGAATATTTTTTCCGTAGATCATAATAAGTACCTATCCGAAATAGATAATTGGGGCGATGGGCGTGCCGCTACTCCACTCTGACAACGATGCGATGCTAGTTAGCGTTTCGCCAAAGAACAAACAAAGCGAACATTGCTTTTTATTTTTGTGCGCATCGTTAAAAACAAAATATTTTGACAATCACAATAAAAAATGCCACAATTTTTATCAAAACTTTTAGAACGAGTCAGTACGAGTAAATAGAGCAAATGCCTTTGTTAACTTTGACTATGCCAGAGCAGCAGAGCAGCAGCATGAAGGGAGTGACTGAAAGCTGCCCGACATAACGATTCTAGCGTGAGTCGTGTTTATCGCGGCCTTTGTGAAACGTACTTCATTAGCGCTGCTACTAGAGCGTTCATGTAAAAAGACCGGACCTCCCGTGAAAGCAACCTGTCCGCCTTTGATTCACGCTACTCAATCACAACTGCCGTCATCGTCGTGGCCGTCATTTTTCTTTCTCCCCTTCCCCTTTCCCGTCATCTGCATCATCATCATCATCACCATCATCGTCATCGAAGCAATCGCCTTCAAAGTTTGCCAAGTCGGGATGCTGCTGACTTCGTTGCTCTTTACGTGAATGATTGCAAGTAACTGCAGCGTACAATGCTTCCAAGCAACAAGCAAAGCTCATTGCCGTCGCCCGCCTCTTACTCCTAGAACTTCCAGGCCAGTAACGATCTCGCCCTTGAGCATTACATTTCTTTCTATTGGTTTTTTCTGTTGATTTTGCACTTTGGTTGCTCGTATTTATTATTTTCATTTACATTTTATTTCTTCTGCGGAAAATGCCACAGATTCCTTCCGTCTTTCTTCCCGCAAATTTTCTGCCCGAAGGAAGTGGAAGTAAGTCGATTTGAGCTGCAGGAGCGCACAATGCTCCGCAAATTATTTGCGGACGTAAGAAACTTAGAAAAGGCAGGAAAGCAGTTAATTAATTAGCGATTTTTCGACAAATCGGCGGCGCACGGTACGAAGTTGGTAAGTTTGCAATTCGGAACACAGAAAGTGGAAAGTTCGTGGCAAAGCAAAAGCGAGCAAGTTTCAGAGGCAATCAGCAGCGGCGACCACCTCAGGCTTCCTTTGAATTGTGTCTCAAGAAGAAGAAGAAGAAGGAATGCTCTAAATATAAATTGATTTCGCTGGAGAATGATATAAGTCAAGCAATTACAGCAGCGAAAGTTCCTTTTTTGGAGAAAAAAAAACCGAAAATCGTAGAAAAAAAAAAAAACGATGAAAAGGAAAAATTTTCTCCACAAAGGTCTTAAAATGTTTTCAATTTCGAAATAGAAAAAAGCAAAGAAATAATTTCTTGGTGATGCCACAAATTAGCGCAATTAGAATTATTACATATTATTCTATGACCCATCAATATTTCGCGAAATACCAAGAATACGCTTAAAAGGAACTAATTGTTTTCGATACAATTCTATTTACGAGTATTCTGAATTCTGAAATCCTTCTTCTTTAAATTGTTTCGAATGCAGTGTGCAATTAAATTACGATATTTCGAAACTATATATATTAATTGAGATCAACCCAATGCAGGCTTCTTCGCCACGAAGCACTAAAAATTAACTCAGTTTCTTTTTTCTCCGAAGAAGCATTTGATTCGCCAGACAGATTTCCAGGAATTTATTGAGACAAGACCAGAGGCCACCCTTTAAAACAAATCGTTAGAAGACCCTTAAATCAGTAACTATCATAACATCAGTAAATTTTTCGAACATAATTTAAGCATATTCCTCAATCAGTCAATCAAAATGCATAACCCGTTTGAAGACGGTGCCTTCAAAATGTTTCTTGGTAAAAGCAGTTAATCTTTTCGGTTTTATTTGTTGATGGTGTTTTGTGCGTATTTACTAACTGGAACACCATCTACTCGACTTGCTGGTAATTGATACCTTCATCAGATAGAATCAAACAAAGTCCTTCGCAGTACACATACCTACATACGAGTACCTACTTATACAAAACCATGCGGAAGGTTTTGACGGTTTTCACTGACGAGAATGTTCTCGCAGTGGCAGTAAAAAGCTAAAGTAATCAAAAGGTAATCTGCCCTGTAGCGATTTGTACACGGAGCAATCGCTCGTTGCTAAGAACGGACCGCTCCACTCTAAAGCAATCTCATGGCAGAAAAAATTTTTAAAATCATTTTTTTTATCCTCTTAACCCTCACACGTTCTTCGGTTCATTTCATAACTAAAACGCTTAGTATGTACCCGGATAAATAAATACGTGTTATATCGAAAAAAAGCTACAAACTTGATATTAAAAAATTGAGAATTTTTGTAATTCTTTTTTCGAATATTTATTAAAAGGCAAAAAAACTGTTCTCATATCTTCGAGGAAATAATGAATTTTTAAAAATCCATGCGCAAAATATGCCAATTTTAAAGAAGCGCTATTTACGTCGGTAAATACTGAGTTTAGTAGGGTTAATATTATCGTACAATTGCTATACTATATACACACTTGTAGGCGTTCAGCGGAGTTGTCAAGCGGAGGGTAAAAATAATTACATACATTTTTTTCGTGGCAATAAATTCAAATCAAGAAAAAAGTGAAAAATACGTTGGTGTGCAAAAATGGCGAGATAATGACTTTTGGGTTTTTTTATTCTAAAATTGACTTGACAAAACGTTTCAATATAATAATGTAAAAGACAACAACAGAACCCAAATCTTCGGAATTTGGTAACCCAAATCATTTGGCTAAGAGCTATATAAAAACACAGCGCTATTTCTTCATTCAAGTAACAAAGTACGTTGTCTTTTTCGAAAGTAAATCTATTTCGAAAAAAAGTGAACTCTAGAATTCATTCTTCCAGTGTTTTCAGACTGGTCAGAGTTTTTAAACGCAATCAAAAGTTGGCGACAATCATAATCTACGAGTATTCAGTGATTCCATTGTTTTTTTAGGACTATGTAAACGATATAAAGTGATAATAATGACTGAATTTGAAAACTTTCAATAGTGCAGTAGCAGAAAATAAATATTGAAATCTTCACTGAGCAGAAAGCCTGAAGCGAATATCATAAACGGACTCTGGAGAGTCTGTGCGTCTGTGTGTCTGTCAATTTAACTGTCCCAAATAGTTTTTAGTCCTGGTTTCTAAAAAATCCACAACTTCTATTTCTTCACTCTCTCTTCTCTTCTGCTTTTTCTCCGCGCCGTTATATTCGTTTGCATAAAAATTCTATCAAACTCAAACGACCAAAATTATTCGCTTCACTGAATTTGTTCTGAAATGTGTTTATGAAGGAGTACGTTATTTCGAGCAGAGAAATTTCTACTATTCAAGAATTTCTTGCCTTCCAATTTGTTTTTCATATTTTCTACTTTTGACTAAAGCTGCTGCCAAATTTTTTTCTTTGCTATGATCAGTATTTCGTTACCAATTTTTTTCCCTCTATAGCTTCTGTAGCTAAAATTGGAGATATTTGGAAAGTATTTAAACGCTTTAAATTTTAAAGCATTGCAAAAAAGGGGGACTTATTTTTATATTTGTATTTGTATAATTAGTTTTTAATCACTTTTTAATCAACAAATTAGATTCTTATTTTATTATTTTTATTATTAATTTTTCGTAACGAAAAGTTGAACGAAAAGTAGTTCATGAGATATTCGATGCATTAGAAGGATTAACGTTTTTTTATTTGAAACATGTCTAGAATAAAATATTAGAAAAAATTAGGTACTTTTTCATACAATATATTTATTCAGGTTTCTATATTTTTATTAACTACAAACGGAAGGTTCTAATTTTCTTTTAAATATCTAGCGATTTTCGAGAATAATTCACCGATTGCATCGATTTCATTTTCCAATTTCTTTATATGGCTTCATGAATAATGAAAAATTCTTTCATAAGAACAAAGCTATTTTAATATTGTACTAATCAAGAACACGAATTCATAGTAGTTTATGAAATAAAGCGGGAATATAGCGGTAGTCTCTTTTTTAATCACGCCTTTTTCTGCCTTGATTTATAAGCAGTGTTAATTAAAAATTGTATGTATGTAAATACTTCAAAGGTTTTATATTTAGGTACGTATAAATTTTGTACGTTGATAGACATCAATGCTTCATGTTGGATACTCGTGCATCATTCATGCTTTGGAAAATAAATTCTTTCCGGAAATATCAATATGAAGGATTAAGTTGAGAGAGAGAGAAAGAGAGAGAGAGAGAGAGAGAGCGAGAGAGAGAGAGAGATAGAAGGCAAGAGACGGGAAAATGTTTCCGAATAAAAGTAGCGCAAAGCTTACATATTTTTATTTAGAATAAATATTTTTAGCGTACATTAATAATATATTTTCTTTTTTATTATTCACCATTTGCGGTTCAAAACTCTATTACCCAAACCATAATCGGTCGGTCGGTACACTTTGTTTTATTTTATTTAATTATATTTTATTTTAATATCTAAAAAAAGAATAAATTAGCAAACAATTTTTGTGGTAATTGTCCCTTAAAATGACTCAATTCTAGAGAAGATGGATTTTTTTCAAATCCCTTTCGGTGATAACTCGCCCATTTCTGGTTTTCATTGGAAGCTTAATCGAAAAAGGAAGCCATTTTGTGGGACATTTCAGCATAAAAAGCTAAAAAAAAGGCAAATTTTTATTAAACTTCAATAAAAAGTAAATAAAACCACTTTAAAAATCAAATCAACAAAAAGTTAAGTGAAGCTATAACCGTAACAGCGCAAAATGATCTCTAACAGTTCAATATTCAGTATGAACGTATTAAACTAAATTGAAAACCGTATTTAAATAGCAAACTTCTCGTTAACTGCGGCCACCTAAAATAACGGCGGTTTTTGGAGCTGAACAAAAGCTTTTAAATTTTATAATTAAGTTGAGGTTTTCACAATTTTTGCGCAAAAGAGAATAATATACATACATACATATATTAGAGAAGCACAAATTCGGGGTGGTGGGGGTTGCTAAGGGTTGGCAAAAATCTTACTCACCGGGTCGATCGAGTTCGCTAATCAACTCATCTGGTTCCAGATACGTCGCCGCCACCAACATCGACATTCTTGCCGTTCCAAAAACTGGTCTGGCGCTGCCGCTACCGCCCCTACCGACGCCTCCATCGCAATTTGTGCATAATATTAAACACGTCTCGAACAACCACCACAAATACAAAGTCGTTAGGCTGTGCGCGAATAAGCCCCGCGTGACGTACGCGTGGCTGTACGTGTGCGATTTCGGTGCATGCGTTGGTGGCCGTTGCCGTCCTTGTTTCCTTTTGCGTCGTTGCTGCCGTTGGCGCGAGGATGGCGGAGGGTGTTGTCGGCGGCAGCGCGGGTGTATATGTTGCTTTTCAGTTGGCGGTTGTTGTAGTAGCTGTCGTTGTTGCTGCCGTTGTTGGTGTTGATGTTGATGTTGATGCGGCGCGATGGCGAAAGCGGTTGTGGCCGCAGCCGCAGATTGCGATTTTAATTTTAACATTATTTGTTGTGATATTTGCCTGCTCTTTGTTTGCTTCACTCTATTTTCACGATACTTTATTTCGGGTTTTTTCTTATCTAACAATTTTTAAACTTTTCCGATTTTTCTTTATTTGAATTTTTTTATCGTTTTGTTGCTGTTGTTGTTGTACTGCTGTGTTCCTCCTAAACAATTTTATTTATATTGTATAAATCTCTGTATTTCTTTTGTTGTCATTGTTGTTGGTTTGCTGATGGCGGTGGTGGCGGTGGCGGTAGCGGTGGCGGTGACGGCGGTTGCTGTTATTGTATGCGACGCCATGTTTGTTATGAAATTTAGCGGTTTTGCAAACGAGCTTACTTTCCGCAGTTTTTTTTGTTTAACTTCCGTTACGTTATTTTAATGCGGTTTTGTATGTTTTTGGTGCTTTTTTCACTGGTTGTTGTTGTTGCTTTTGTGGTATTTGCTGCTTTTGTTGTTATTAAATGCATTTTTCGCCAAAAAAACGGCCCGATTCTTTTCATCGGTGTATTAGTAACATTTGTTGTCGCTGTTGTTTTTGTTGTTTTCTTTGCTCTTGTTATCGTCAAAATGAGCTCTTGATGCATTTTCTATTTCATGCAACTGTGTATGAGGCTGCGAGTGGCTGCGCATGGGGGTGTGTGTGTGTGTGTGAGTGTGTCTGTGTAGATATGTGTGACATGTATGTATGTGTGTGTGTGTTTTTGTGACGCTCTATTGTTCAAAAGCTATACGCTTTATATTTTTTTTTATTATTCTGGGGTTATTGAATTTATTCATTATTTCTGTTGACGCCGCCGCCTCTTATACAGAATATCTCTTTTTATATGTTGTTGTTGTTGTTGTTGTTTTATTCTCAAGCCAGCAGACCGTAGCAATTGAAGTTGTCACTATTATTTCTAATAATGTTGGAATTTTAACTAAAATGACAAGAAAAAATAATTTATAAGAGTTGTTTGTTTTGATAAGAACAAAAATTTTATTTAATTCAAATATTCAAATATTTAGTTGATTTAATGGATTTTTATGTGCGGAGAAGTCATTTTTTAGGCAAAAAGTACAGAACGATGTTATTTTATTGAATTAAACAAATATATTAGAAAATATATTGAAACTAAAGTTAATAAAGTAAAATTTCATATACAGTAAAAATAAATTATAACAAAATAAAAGTAGATATAGTAGCAATAGATCTGTTAATTACAACTAAAATATCGAAACTCAAATATCTCATATATCGAACGAAATTTGCATACGCCAGGCCCTATTTTTTGCATGATGACTTTACTAAAAAAGTCCGCAGCAGAGCGCTTTCTGGAAACCTCTACTTCTTCCCCTTTTCACTTTAGATAGGTCTCGCCGAACCTATTGCTACCTTCAAAAGCCTTTTTAATTAACGAACTAAATTCATTCATCGTTTGTAATAGAAAATGAAACTAATGCAAATTTCATGGATTATACAAAAGATGAAATAACTCGATAACGTTCTTAAAAACTTCACAGAATTTATACAGCTTTATAATTATAAGCCAATAGCTTTGAGTACAATAAGATTTTCATAAGATTTTAAGATGAATACGAAAAAATACATTCTGAGCACATTCTTTGTTCACAACAACAAAAAAAATTAATTGCTTGCGTGAATAAAAAGCAATTGAAATTCACAAAATATACGCAATAAAGCAGAAATATAAACGTACGTACTCGTAACAACGTACTCGTAGAAACACGATATCTGTACATATGTACATATGTATTCGGTATACACTCAGGAAAATAAGTTTAGTACAAATATCCATAAAAAAGGCATAGTAAACATTTGCGAGGATAAACGATGGAATTAAATAACATCCGAAATCATCCCGCATTGATTTTTCATTTCGTTTGTACGTTTCGAAACGTTCATTCCTCGCATTAAAAACATGACAAATAAGTAAATAAATGTGATAAACAAATCAAATAAACAAAGGCAAATATTTAACAACATGTTAAGCTCGCTTGTATGCGTAACTATACATACACAACGCATGAACACAAACACAAATAAACGAAAGCTTTATGATTTTTTGAACAACAGGCGCGTATTAAAAAATGCTACTGCATATTATTCTGCGATTCTATTAAAGTCTTATTAGTCTTTCTTCTAATGCTGTACATTTTAGTAATCTTTGCAACAGCTCACTTCTGCGTATTCCTGTCCGCAGCTATTTTCTAGAATATACCGACAATATTCTCTTTCAATTTACGAACCATTCAATGTCAATTTGTCAGTTTTGTCAGTTGAATAAACCTTACAACGTCTTTCATTGACCAGAAAGACGTTGATTTATGAACCAGAAATAAACTTATTGTACATTATCCGCGGCAATTAATGTATACTCATTAATTTTTGCTAATAATTCGCCCACCCACGCTCATCTTTGAAGGGAGGTTAATTATTTGATGCGTTCTGATAATTTAGAGACTCGTTTTTTATATCGATTTTCTTATGCAAATTCACAGAAAACGAATTGTGTCTCCTACGAAAGTTATCGCATTTCAGGATTTTAAAAATTTTGTATTTTTAAGTGCTATTCCAATGCTAATTGGAATTGGTTTAAATAGCATTTAATTTATTCTTCATTTTCATTAAAGAAAAACCTTAGAGTTTAAAGTTTTACAATTCTTTTTCTAAAAATATAACATAAGAACAGCAGAAAACTCAGATTCATTCTGAAAATAATACTCAGTACAGTATTTTTCAGTATATTCTCCAATTTTTTGTTGTCTTTATTGTTGTTGCTGTTGTTGTTGCATGCTTTGCCTTTGCCTTGTTGTTCGGGTTATTGGTTTTTTCCGTGGTTTTACTGACGAAGTCCTTTTTAACTTTTGGTAGCATTTCGTTTGTGTGCGTTTATTCCTCAAATGTTCATAAATCAGTTTTCTCTCTCTCTCTCTTTTTTTCACCCTTTTATTTCCATAAATCCGTTTTCTCGCTATTGTTGTTGTTGTTGTTGTTGTTGTTGTTGTTGTATTTTTCACTGATCTTCTGCTCTTCTGCATTTTCTCTTTTGCGGTTAAAGATTTGGCTCATGCAAGAAAATCATGTCAACCGGAAGTTATTGCACAAATTGGCATAACTTCGTATGTGGTCATGTGTGCACAAGTGCAGATACGAGTATATACATACATACATATGTACATACATATGTGCGTGTGTGTACGTATCAACTTTTATATTTATTTCATGCTACGAAATATATTTGATTCTGTGGTCGCTCTCGCATTAGCCATGAACGATGCAAATACAAACCAATTTGTCTGTGATGTTATATTTCTGTTACGAGTATCATTATCATTGATGTCAGTATTATTTTGTGCAATATTATGATTATTATAACAGTTGTCATTTGTTTCCTTTTTTTATTCTTGGAAGCTCTTTATTAAGGAATTAATTTTTCATCTTTTACTTTGAATTATTTGCAAGCAATTTATGAATTGCAGACAACAAAAGAAAATAAACTTTATAAAGCGAAAAGATGGAAAGTGCTTTTTGTAAAAAATATTTCCGAAAATACTTATTTGCTCAATTTTTAACTTTATTTTTAATTAAAGAAACCGCCGCATCCGAAAATGTAAGGTCAAAAAAATGCAGTGCCGTTCATCCGAAAATGTATTATGTTTTCGTTTCTAACCCTACAAAAATTTCGCGTTTATGGAAATTGAAAGGAGAATCGAAACGAATCGAAGAATTCAAAAGTGTTTTTTGGTCCTTTTAAAAAAAGGGTTTTGGAGTTTTAGAAAATGTTTGTGCTACGGAGCACTCACTGATTTTCAAAATAAATTTTAATAACTTTAACGCGCTCTGTAATCGTATTAGACTTTAATATTGTCATTGTCTATCATTGTAGGTTAGAAGAAAAAGAAAGTGACAGAAAACAAATATGGCGCTTGGCCGATATTCTCATTCAACATCCCGAAGGTACTTTTGGATAAAAACAGCGAATGATATAATATTAAGAGTTTTTCATAATTATAAATAAACATAACTATAAGTTTAATTCTCTTGTTATTTTTATTAACTTATTATATATTTATTGAGTTATATTGCATTAAATTGTTGAGTTGACAGTTTATTTTTCTCTTTCGTCGGTCACTTTCATATTTTAGACAATTGCAAAAAGCCAGAGTAAGAATATCTCGATCTATACGAGTATTCATTGCTATTCTACTTTACATTCTTCATTCTGTATCTATTCTTGTTGGCCATGGTTGCTATTTATACTGTTCTCTGTTGTTGTTTTTCAGTTTTTGTTGCTGCAAAACTTTTGTTATAATAAATTGTGACCTGCTTTTGAATAATGTACGAGCCACATGTTGTTGGTCGACACACGTTTGGTTTTTGCTTAACTCTTATGTCTACAGACGTTTTCAACAATACACTAGCTTTTTTACCAGCGAGTTTTTGTGAAAAGAATTATGAATGTGAAGACATAAGGGCTAAAGGGGTTGACATCCTTTCGTGTGTTTAGTCAGAGAGACTTTCTCTCTCTCTCGTGTTGTTCGAAAAAATCTTGCCATTATGAATTAGATATTAAGAAATCAAGAATTATTTTAAGCTGGCAAGATTTCTATTAAAGCTTATTATTTTGGAATAATACAAAACCATTTTTAAGGTATCTTATTTTTAATAATTATTTTTTTTTTATTTTTATGTCATAATCATAATTAGTTAGTACTAAGGTTTAAAAGAAGTCACTGTTTGGTTCATAAAAATGTGAAATTCAAAAGACAAAGA
This sequence comes from Conops quadrifasciatus, assembly GCA_949752815.1. Taxonomy (NCBI): domain Eukaryota; kingdom Metazoa; phylum Arthropoda; class Insecta; order Diptera; family Conopidae; genus Conops; species Conops quadrifasciatus. The sequence goes on along the minus strand of OX457078.1, from coordinate 11,891,102 downwards.
AAATGGTGTTTAAAAATTTCATTTAAATTTAAGTTTTTTAGCTAAAAATAAAACTTTCTTCTCAATTTATCTGCTTTTTACAATATTAACACAATTGATAACCATATTACAATCGGAATCCTTATTGGTATTAAATCTTTGGAAAATTAATTAGCAAAAAAAAAAAATGCAACAAAAAAAGTTAAAAAATGCATTTATTGTTTCATTTATTTTACGCGGGTATAAAAACCAATGCTTGCTTGCATTATTTTTGGTGATAATTATTTTATTTATTTTTTATTTATTTTTCACGCGAAATTTCTATAAAAAAATACATACCCAGAAAACAATATGTTACAAACAATATTTTACAATTTTTGCTTTATTGGTTTAATTAAACGAAAATAATTTCGCGTAATTGCTTCATTAACTGAAATACGCTTCACTTGAATGTAATTACTCTTCCTACCAAGTTGTTTTCAATACATTATTGTGCAACACACTGTGCAACATTAACACACATTTAAAAATGTAATGCCAGCTTGAAATCTGTAGAGAAAAAATGTATTTTCTCGCAGTGTAAAATTTAGTTCATGCTCTCCACAGTAAACAAAACAGCCATAAGAACTCCATAAGAATTGCATTGCGTTCAAACTGCAATCCTGTAAAGAGTATATCGAAATGCAATAGTATCGACTTACACCACTTTCAAAGGAAGCGGCTCCATTGATAAATCTATTTATCTGCACCATTACACCGAATGAATTCAAAAAATTTTGGCAAAGCTTTAAAATTACAAATAAATTCTGTTGCTTGCCTTAAGTTTTGATAGATAGATTTTAGCTTTAGCGATATTATAGAAAAAATGTTTACCATTTTCCAAGCTAATAAAATAATTGTCAAAAAAAAAATGTTACAGCTGTAAACCATTTTACATGGACATAAACTTTTGGGTTTGGAAAATGCGACCGTGTTGTGGTCACTCTGGTCATTTACAGGCCACACAGTTTGTAATCGGTTTTCTATACGGCACTTTGTACTTCAACCGCGTCATTGCCAGACTATAAAAATTGTCATGGTTATTAACCACATGTCAGTCTGAACTTTCAGGAAAGTGAATTTCACCAACAAAAACATAACGATAAAACTCTCTTTGGTCGTTGAGAGATGATACAGGCGAACATAAAACGACCAGAACAACAACAAAAACAACTCCAGCGAAAAGAATAAAATTAATATGCCGAACATAGTATAGTGAGTGCTTTTGTGTTATGTGCGTGTATTTAGTTTTTTTTAAGGTCTGACAACTTGGATTTGAATTCTTTCCTTGGTTGCGACCATTTCGGTTTTTTTCTAAATTTTCAGTCGGAATAAACTGGCTGGAGTGGTTGGTTTTGGACAAACGCCAAAGATTTTAAGGAGGAATTTTTCCTTACGATATTTTTTACACAATATTAATTGAAAAAATACGGTTGCGCCATCCTTTATGTCGGTATGTAGGCGTTATATAGGCCAAGGATTTTGCAAAATTTTCAGGACAGAAATATAGTAATATGAACATACGTATATTCCTTTTCAAAAACGAAAGATATAATTTTTTAGTAAAAAATATTTGTGACTTGAAAAAGGTCTTTCCTATGGAAATTCTTGTTGGAAGTAAAGAGAGCTTAAGCGGTCCTTGTCAAGGCAAAATTTTGGCTACGGGAGAAAAGCGTGCGGGAGAAATGATTTTATTTGCCAGCATCTTCTATTATCCAGTTCATTGCTTTTAAAGCCTTTAATCCACGCTTGATCCGCGATAACCGACGGCTTAACCTCGTACATATTTCACTTACTAGAGCGGACATACCAACATACATACATTAAAATAATAAAGTGTGTGTACATACGATTGCAAATATGTATGTGTGTAGGTACATACATACATACATATGTACAAATCTTCTCATTATCCTCGCAATTCGAAGACTACAACACAATTGAGCGAACGCATTGTTCCCATCAGAGATTACATTTTGTAGGTCATGCATGGAGATTTTTTCTTTCGCTGATAGATATCGCCCGCGCCCGTGCCCGCGCCCGTGCCCGCGCGTCGCGTGTTCCGGCCAGCACAGGATCACAAACCACAATGGCTGAAGCAGCTGATGCTTGCTGAATGCTAAAATCGTACAATGCCATATGGATTTTCTATCAGTAATTCGCGCTCAGCATTCACAATGGCATTCGGAACACAGAAACAATGCCGCCATCAGCGGGCCTAAAAAACAACCAACCACAGCAGCAGCGCGACAGCCAAACAATAACAAATATGTAAGGAAATACATACATACACAATAAAACAAAAGTGTCCACATTCTATTTCAGACAAAAGCGAAAATACGAGGAGCAGCAGCAGCAGCAGCAGCGGAAACATCACCAACAACGGCAGCAGCAATTTTGTGGTAATTGCCGATAGAGAGAGATAGTATATAAGATAATGCTGCAGTTATCTGATGGGGCTGGCCGCTACTTCTGGGCGCAACTTTATCTTTTACAAATGCGTAGCTGCTGGCTGACGGCTGTTGTTGTTGTTGTTGTTGTTGTCTGTATGTTTGTTGTGTCACTATGAGTGTCGCTGACATCGTTCCCTGGTGGTTAATTGAAAACATTTGCATTGCATTTGGCATACCGCATGCACAATGCAAAATTGCGAGCCTAAAAGTAGACCGTGATTATGCTTTAGTATTAAATGTAATACACACACACACACATCCAAAAAAGACTATAGGAAGTTTTTTTAAACTAAAAACCTACTATTGCAAATGTTGAACGCTTGTTTTATTTAATTATCAGTTATTATCTATGACAATTACGTGTTAATGACATTGCATACATTACGTATCAACATACTGAAAAAACGTTTATACCTTTTAAAACCATTTAAATCGTCAATAACAGTTTAATACAAATGCTGATCAATGAAAGGTTGACCAATGAAAAAGATATACTTTTGGTGTCTACTGAAGCAATGTAGCGAAGGCAATTTATTTATTCTACTTGATATGTTAAATTAAATTAATAGAAGTAAAAGACGAAACTGTGCGTTGAGGTTCTGCGAGAAGACAAAAACAGATCTTTGGAGGAAATGTCAGCGATGAGCTAATAGCGAAATAATGACGGATTAAATTTGGACCACATAAAGCGTGAATTTATTATAGAATATGTGTTATTTAATCACGGTTTTAAGTAAGAAAAATACAAAAATATGCTATATATTGTATTAGCAATCATATCTTTGGGCTATACTTCGGGCTACAGTTTGCCGAGACTTCTATTTTCAATTTTATGTTTAGTTTCTGGACACAAACAAAATTCTCCTTCGGCTCGTTAAATAATTTAAGGAGATTTTCAGCTGAACAAAGAAAATTTTTCTTTAAAAAAAAATCTGGGAAATTTCCATTAAATTTTTTTATTTTTTCCTTCAACCTTTCCATTTTCCTTGTCCATTTTTCTCATTACCTTTAAATCATATTTTCCTCTTAATTCATAAATCAACAACTTCCGAGTAGAAATTAATAACTTTGCAGAGAACGTCAGCATCTTTTCACCAACGAAGCCAGTCTTTGTTGTCTTGTGCCTCTTGTGCCTCCATGGAGCAGAGAGTACAGAACATTTTAACAAGGCTGGGTTATTATTTAAATTCTTTTTTCCAGTTTCCGTTAAATTTTGAATAATTTACTTAACATTCTCAAGCTATATTTTGTTGTTTCATACTCGTAGCTCCTTTATTTTGTTTCCCCTCAAATTTTCTAATTCCCATTTTTTTCGGGAGGGAGGGAGGGATTGTCCAGGTTACGTACAACAACGAAGGTTACGGAATTTTGACCTCTTTTAATCTATAATCCTCTTTCAAATTATCACCAGAAAATGCGATTAAAATGAAATTAAGAAGTTTCATTTTTGTTATCTTCAGAACCTTTTATTAGCATTAAATTCCTCCACGCTCAAATTAGAAAGGTAGAGATAAAGCAGTATTTGACAATGATATCGCTCTGTACTTTATTCAATGCAAAATATGTCTGATATCCGACGATAAAGTACCGAATCATTCTACAAAGTGTTTTAAAATTTATTGGTTAATGCAAACTTATCATAAACAGGGATAGCCAGCCTCAGTCGTTAACCCAATCTATTCTTAAAAACAAAAATTAAATGAAAATAAAAATTGCCAAATTGTCCATTTCATGATTCATCATCGATTCTCAATTCGTTTTCTTTAAGAGTTTTGTCTTCGTGTCGTCTTTATTGATGATTGTTTGTGGTCTATATCATAGTTTCCATGATGATAAGTTTATGCGAAGAACGAAAAAAAAAATACACTGAAGACAGCACATGAATTCTTCATTCCAATATGCCGCATAATAAATTAAATTCTTTTCGTAGTTTGCGGAAAAAAGTAAGGTCGTCGTCGCCTCAATTATAATTTGCACGATTATAGAATTCTATGTCTATGATTTTCTAACGAAGAGTCGAAGCACGGACGTGCTTATATTAAATTCACTTTCATTCAACCAATCCAGAGAAGATCTATTATTACTTCCTCGAAAGTTCCGAATAAATTCGAAAAGAAACGGAAGAATTATGTACCGGAAACATCGATTGTCGTAAAAATGAATAAATTTCCGGAAACATAAATCAATATGTTAAGCAATAAAATACAACTGCACAAGGATAAAAACATATACATACACTAAAGGGACATACAACGCCGACCTTGCTCTTTGCCAGGACTGTACAAGTACCCATAGGTACACGCGCCTGGCTGAGCGGCATTACTGAAATCGAGAACAGAATGAAGAAGATTTATTCATATTTCTCTGGTAAAGAAGTTCAGACACATTCAAACACACACACACACACACACACACATACACACAGTTCCTCGTATATGTAGATGTTCGAATTTATCACAATGGTATGCATGAGTTGAATTGAAAGAATTATGGCTTAATGTGTTTTTATTACTTATAAAAAAAAAAAACAAACAAAAAAAAAAATTAAAAAATCAAGCAAGAGAAAACAAAAACCAAAACAAAAACAAAAATACGAAAGAAACGAAATATGAAATTATGATAATAAAATTTAATCAAATTAAGGATATCTGTCCTTTCCGTTCTTGTGCTGATCTCCTTCGTATTGTATATTTTTTCCACTTTCGACAGTTTTCCACATTTTTTTCTTTTAGAATTTTATCTGAGGAGTTATTATTGTTATTATTATTGTTGTTAATGTTGCGCTTTTGCTGTTACTTGTTAACAATTTCATGATTTATTATGACTCCTCAGCTAAATTTATTGCATGTTGATACCATTTATTATGTTATGCCTTTTATATCGCACTCCATTCGAAGCCGTCGATTGCTTTGTTTTAGGTTTTTAATACTTTGTTTTTGCTTTTGTAGACCTTCTGTAAAGTAATTGATATTTATTACTTTTGATGACAACTTTTCGTCTTTATGAAATTTAGGGTCTTCTTTTTTGCACAGTTTCATTTTTTTTATTGAAAATGGAAATAATATTATTCCTTTGCTGATTTTGCGTTTTTGTTTTTTTTTTTGTTTACATGAGTCATATTGATTCAAATTTCAGTCATTATTAGATTGAGCCAGAGGCTTTCGAATAAATTTACTCATCATTTTTAGAACCAAAGCTATATGAAATATCAAAGAATCATAACGCCAATAACACAATTTCATCTTAAAAGTGAAACTATTCGGAAGAGGAATATTTATTTTTATTTCAAAAACATTATTATCAATATTTAAAAGTATGTTTGTAATTTTAAAAAAAAACTACCGACCTATAGTCTATTTTGGATAACAAATATGTACTCGTATTTTTTTTTTGTTTTGTTTATAGAGTAATTAAAATAAAATGTTTAGTTTTTAATTAATTAATAATTAACATTACTCGTTTTTTATGCAAAATATTGTATACTTTTGACAGTAAGAAGAAACGTTTTCATTACAAATTTACCCCCATAAAGTAACCCACCTGGTGCACGCACCGAGTAACGACTTCTTCTTCTTCTTCTTCTTCTTCTTCTGAATTTGATTCTATGTATTTCGTTTGAATACAGAACAAAACGTATTTGTTTTTACAGAAAACCAACATGAAGCTCCGGTTGCTTTTAATTAGTTAAAAACTCTCATGAAATACGAGATGTGTAAACAAATGTAAATTCACAAAATTTTTTTAAAGTTAACAAATAATCCTAAAAAAAAAAACCCGACCGTATCTTTATTTACAATATATCATAATTAATTAACTTTTAAAACACAAATGAAGAACACATTTAAAGATATAAAACAAAAGTGATTAAACATAGAGATGTCATGATATTTATGAAATGTAGAAATAATGTTTAATCAGAATATATTTAAATAACGATATGCTGTTTTTCTTCTTCCTCTGGATTTTATGTTATGATGAATAAATGACCGCAGACAAATGAGAAATAAAATAAATTTTTTAAAGTGACAGAAATCAATACGAAGCTCCAACAATGATCATCTCTACGAGCATTCCATTTGCATTTTATAAAGTACTCATAATGGAACGGCAACAACAACTAAAATTAGAACAAACGCCAAAAAAAATGATGCAATAAAAGAATGGAAAGAAAAACACAGTAAAACTATTCAGTAAAACTACTATATGTATTTGAAAGATAGAGAAAATTCAAATGACACAAAAATTTGCATATCTTTTTGTTGTATCATTTGTGCAAAATAAATCGCACGAGCACAAAAAATAGAAAACAATCGCATGGGCCAGTGGCGTCTTCAAATTCGTTAAAAAAAATAGAGAAAAGAATTTGTATAAAATAAAATATTTATAAAATAAAATTTATTAAAAAAAAAAAATTGAAAACAGTGAAATCTTCCTTTTCATTTCTTGCAGGGGCCTTCAGAACCCCCGCACACACCCCGACTTACATCCTCCACGCAATGTACATTACAATGGAATGGGTAATAATAGCAAATACAGGAACCTAATAATTTCTAACAATATTGTACACACCCATGAATACACCCACGCCCCTTCCCCGCCCATACCGGCAAAGGCAATTTGATGAGGTGCTTTTTAACGTCGTAGTCGTCGTCATCCATATCATTGTTATGCAGTTGACAAATGTTTTAAAAAAGCTCAAAACGCATGAGTTTTGTGTCAGTCGCGCTTTCTGCCCGTCGTGATCGGTCCAATCGTGCCAATTTGTTAGGTTTTATTTTATGCAGAACCGTCGCATACTCGACTAGAAGGCTCATTGGTTCGTTAGAGGTCCAGCGTAACAATAATAAATTCAAATACATTCGATTATTGTATGTATATTAGAAGTGAAAGAGACTTGAATGACAATAAGAATGAAAGATCAGAATTTAGCAATGGTTGCTGCAGAGTCTCTTAGTCCATAAGAAATTAAAATACTCTCGAAGTAGGTCAGCGCAAATTTTTGGCGCAAAAGTTCAAAAATTGCTCGCAGGAAAAAGCTTTCGAACCGACCAAGCATTTAACAATAAATTAATGAGATAAATTGCATTTTTTACACAGAATTTATACAGAAGAAGCAAAAATATAAGGAATATTTTATGGATTTCTGCAAAACCGAAACTCTGCAAGCAATTACTCTTCTGTATTTATTTATTAATAAAGTTAATTTCTTATTAATTATAAAATAAACTTACATTAGACACTAACAACTGAAGGTTTTCGGCGTATATGATATACGCTCCTGCTATAATTACGGATTATATGGAATATTGGTTAATACTCTTTACTTAGCGTTCTTCCTTCGTATGTACATATGTACATATGTACTCTTAAGAAACACATTGTTTACTTTGCTATTTTCTATTTCAGAGGTTTCGATAAGCTTCAGTAAATTCAAACACATTTGCAAACGTGATCAATCATTATAATTTCAGATTATCAGAGTTTCTCTTCCTTTCGTTTGTGGCCTTTTTGTATCAGAGTCTCCGGCATTGGTTATGGGCATAATAAGCCTTCGTAAGCCTTAGGCCAGGAACATTGAACTCATCGCTATCCTGATTATTTAATATAATTTGTTGAAGTGTACATACGATGATTGATAACATTAGAGTATGGCAAAAACTATACTCAAGAGGATTATGCTTATTGTTGTAATGATTGATATCAAAGAGAATTGCAACCACAATAGCTTTTTTAAAATTAAGTACTTAGTACGTAATATGGATTTTACACCTAGAAAAAGAGAGCATTTTTTCTTCTTTGTGTTATTCTTGTCTGCCTCGCAGTCGTGCTATGTCTTGTTGCCTTTCTCAATATATTTTGCCTCTCTTCCTCAATGCAGTAGTGTGTCTCTTTCAATGTGTTGTTGCCTTTCATAATGAAGTACATAGTTGTAACGGTCACCGCTATTCGCCGTGTGGCATTGTTGCCTTTATCTATTGTTTAGTATTTATTACTTCATTATTATTCAGTTAATAACCTTGAAAAAAAAAATTGTTAATAAAGTTTTTCCCGATAAAGCTGAGTCATCGACGGGTTAATAAAATACTTTTCAATTTTATTCAGTGGCGTAGTCAGATGATCAAGGTTGAAAGCATCAATTGACCAAAACCAGGTAAATCGGAGCATTATATTTTTCTTAAATCATCAGAATCATCAAAATATTCAAGAGAAATAATAATTTCAAAATTTTTAAAAATTTCGGTTTCCAGATTGGCCTCAGTTTCTATTGCGATAATATTGTAAAAGGCGTTAATGGATAAATGTCGAAAATGGCGATCGTATCTGGTATTATTTCTAATTTTTAATAATTTTAATATTATGAAGAATCATTAAGCTTGCGTTCACTAAAAAAATATACAATTTTTCAGATCGCAGAGAATGGCATCTGATTAAATCACGATATTTCGTCCACATTTAGTGAGATTTTTGTTTTTGAAAATTTAAATATTTTCTTAACTCATTAACAAACGCCAAATTTCTGAGCTTATTTCTAATTTTTTTTATGTATACCGTGTATAAAAAACCTCTTTACTTCACTCCCCGCCTGTGCGCTCGTAGCTACGCTACTGATGAAGAGTGTGAATTTGTGAAACCTTGGATTAAAGCCGTAAAAAATCTATCATAATTCATACCAATTTTGTAAATTGGTAAAAAATTTGAATGATGGGTTTGTTTTGTCAGCATTGAATATGATTAAAAAAAATTCGTATTCAAAAAATTTTGTGACAGGTCGGTTTTTTTTATTATTCTATCAAGATTTTGTACAAATATCTACAAAATTTTATTACAATGTAAACATATTTTTTCACCTGAAACTCGCTAGAGACTCATTTTACAAATGGATAGCGTGTGTGTGTGTGTGTGTGTGAACAACCAGAAAAAATTTTTGTTAATATCGGTATTTATTGCTGTTCCTCCAGCCAGAACGTTTTTTTAATGGTTTGAATAAATTTTTCGGCATATTTAATACGTTAAAAACAAAATATATACTCTTAGCCAAAAAAATTCGTAGCTGGTTTTCTTATGAGAAATTATGGCCATCCGTCCTTTTACCATCGATGGTGTTTACATAAAATTTCGAGTATTTTAATCAGTCTTCTCGAAACTCGTTTTAAGAAGACATAAGTTTATAAGTTTGTTAATTTCATTATAATACTCATCTGCCTTGCAGTTAAGAATAGTTATGATAAAAAACAAAATTTTTAATTCAAATTAATGGCTGATTAATGGCCTTCTATTCAAATAACCGGATTGGAGTGCCATTTCCGTGGTTATAATTGCTGATATATTATTTAACAGTTAGTCAGCGGAGCGACGAAAGCGAGATTAATATTTTGAAAGATTTCTTGTTTTTGTGAAATGGTTATTATTTGCAAATATTTTCAAATTCGTTTTAATTATTGGTTTATTATAAATGCATAAGAAATCAGTAATTTTTGAAAATAACAAACCTGTACGTTCGATAAAAGACAAAAGGCTTACGAATTGCCAATTTTTTAGTCCATCTTTAGCACATCAAACAGATTCGTGACTAAGCTTTAAGTTTTTATCAAAGAATTAAAGAATTTAAGCTTTTAAAAGCAACAAAAATGTTTCGATCATGAGAAGGAGAGAAGAAAATTTCTGCAGAAAACTCCTTCATATTTTTTTTAATCATGCTACTTTTATGACATTTTGCTAAAAGCATTTACCACAAAACTACGATATTATAGAGAAAACAATTTTCTTTAACTGTCTGTATCCATTTGCTTTGTTTTTTCTTTGTTTTATATAAATTTTTTTATCTTAATGCCAATGTTTTCTAATATTTATGCAATTTTTCTCTTTAGTGAAAAAAAGTAACCACGTTTCCGTTTGTCAGTGCAATAAAAATAATTTTGATTTCACAGAATTTCTTCTACAATTTCTTTGTGCTTTTTTTCGATAAAGCAATCATGACTGAATGCGCATTATTTGCATTTTGATATTATCACTGCGTGGTAGCTTCGTGGCATTTGTTAGTTGCGTTTTTTTTTTATTGGTCTTAAACTTAGTGTTATGAAGCTTATATTTATCGCTTGCCATCGCTCAAAAATCTTTCCGTAACGTGTTGCAAAATTTTCCATTTCAGATGCCATACCATCAAGAGTTTTCCACAGTTTAAAATTGCTTTTGTACCGATTGCAGTGAAAAACCCTCCCTGCTTCCTCCAAACCTCTCCCTCTCCCCCCTCCGCGAACCGACGACACCAACCAACGCTTTCAGCATCAACCAACGCCATCATTCAAGAGCAGCAGCAGCAGCAGAGCAATAACGACATCGTCATCGTCCTCGTCATGACCAGGAGCAAGAGCAATGCATAGAGAGGGAGAAAGAAAACGAAGTGTACTTGACACGTCCTTCTGTTTGCAAAGATTTTGATGTTTTTGTAGCATAGCAGGATTCAAATTCAGGAAAATAATTCTGCAACCGCAGAAAAAAATGCAAAGTCGAAATAACAACAAAATTAAAATTAACATCGCCATCATCATCATCATTGTCGGAGTCGTCTTCTATGTAATGCCATAATAAAAATTCTAATTAAGCATAAGCACTTAAATTTAGAATAAGGACGTTAATGCATTCCTACATGAAAAACGCATAGAAAACATTTTTCAAGAGGTCGTAAATTAGTAAAACATTTAGTACTTTACGGATTCCTTTTTTTTTTAAACTAAGAGTTCTGTGCATTCGGTGACCCTCTACAATCGGTGACCTTCAATTTCCTATTAAACTTTCAAATCCGCAGGGTTTTATATGTTCATGTTTTAGAAAAAATTCTAAATGACGAAGCGTACTTCTTGGCAAAAAAGTGCTCAATCAGCTCAATTTATTTAAAGAACTTAACCCTAAAAGCAGTCCTCCTTTATCTATAACGCTAACTTAGAAAAAATTAATCTGAATTATAAATGAAAATAAAACAAATCCTAAAACACAACTTCTGTTGCTCTTTTCATATATGTATCTAAGAAAAGGAGACCACCGAGGATTTATCGATCAACGAATCAGATATTTTTAAGGATTTCTTTAAAAAGCCAAAAAATTTACATTTCTCTACAGAAAAGCGTCTAACGCATCTACCTTGGCTTTAACGAAAGAATTATGCTCACGCCAGAAAACCGCGTGATGTCCTCAAAAGTCTAGTTTGCACGATTTTAGAACACTTAATACTCAATACTTAAAATATTTTACGAAAAACAGAATGAAATAAATTGGAAATTTTTGTTTTTTGACAAATTAAAAACTGAATTTATCAATTAAAAGTGATTTAGGATTCACTAAAAACCTTTAAATCCAATTTCTTTGTAAAAGATCTTTTGTTGAGAAGAAAAAAAGGGGGCATATACATATATACATACGTTATATATACACTTACCCCAAAGAAACAAATTAAATAAAGAGCAAAATATTACGCGTATCCTTGAGGCATACCTACACCGTTTGGTTTTAGGCCTTAAAGAAATGGAAGAAGATATAAATAAATAACAACAAAAAAATGTAAAAAAGCTCAAACGAGTCAACAGAAGCCCACAAAAGTTTACGTACCTACAAATCGAAAACTCATGCTGCCCACACACAAGAAGGAGAATAATTTCCCAAACTTGCGTAAATATGCTTGGATGGAATACGCTGTTGTATGGAATATAACAGCGGTTCAGCGGTTCCGAAATGAGTACTAATCTCCTAGCCTCTGTGCCCACATGCGATGTGTAGATGTGTATGCCTGTGTATGTGAAGGCAAAATGCCTAAAAGCATCATAGTAGCTTTACTCTTCAAGTAAGAACAAAAACAAAAACACAGCAGAAAACAGTAAACAGAAAACTTTGAAACTGAGAGACCCGGGTACACTATTAACACAAAAGGAGCAGAGTAAATAGCAGCGAAGTAAATATTTAACATTTTCAAAATGAGCGAAGAAAATGAAAACTAAAGCTCAGAAAATCAACAACATGAACAACAGCATCGGCAGTAGCAACGATATCTCTGTGAAAACAAACCAAGCACATAATCTTCATTTAAAAAGATTACTGGATATTATGTATCGTATGAGCTGCAACGTGTAAGTTTCTATCCATAGCATCAGAACTAACAAGTAGAAACCGCAAATGACCTAAAACCTAAAATTAGGCATCAACTTTTTGAATAACCCAGCAAACATTTATAGAAGCGTTTATAATTTTATAAGCGTAGTTACATAAATATGAATATTTTTAGATTCTGGAAGGATTTAATTTGTGAGCACAGAAAAGAATCACAAAAGGCTCAGAAAATAATCATTAAAGGCTCTGCAAAAAAATCATAAAACGTTCAGAAAAAAGTCCCAAAAGGCTCAGAGAACAATCATAAAAGGCTCCGAAAAGATTCATAAAATGCTCGGAAAACAATCATAAAAGTCTCAGAAAAGAATCATAAACGTTTCAGAAAAAAGTCCCAAACGGCTCAGAAAACAATTAATCATAAAAGGTTTCAGAGGCTCAGAGAAGAATCATAAAAGTTTTAGAAATTATTTTTAATTGAAATATTAAACTCACAAAACGCACAATTTTTTGAGTCTTTTTTGACTCTTATTCAAGACTCTTTTCAGGGATTTGCTTAGAAATATTAATTTTTTTTTAGTCTAAAAAGACTCTTATTGTTTGCTGGGAAATAACTTCTCTTCATTATTCATGGGTTGGTCACCTTTGGATCAGGGACACCTACACACGCAGTAAGGCCTCTTCAGCCTAAAAGTATGTAAACATTTGGCGAAACCTTTTTAACATCTTAACCGTGCCAACATGATTATTAGTGTAAGTGTGTATGCTATGACATAAGGGTGTATTTGCTTTCTGTATATAGTGCATATATGTAGATACGATATATAAATATATACCATAAAGTGTTATGGCATGCTACTATAGTGATTAGCTTAAGCGAGATTAATTTTCAATTTCAAAGTGTCTCTTGCGGTTTACGGTTTATTCTTGTCATTATTAGTATACTGTTTGTATTAAATATTGCCAGTTTTGAAGATTATTTAGGTTGTACCTGGGCGCGTTAGGGTGTAGCTGTGCCCCAAGCTCTTGCTCTTTGATTCATGACTCCTCCAAGAGTTTCATGCCACTTAATTCCGGTGAGTGTGATAAAACTTGAAAACGGATTTCTATATAATTAACCTGATTTGAGAGGTTGAGATTTTTGTGGCTGACGAAAAACTGAAAACTGCAAAACTTTAGGTCAACATAATCGCTAGCGGTGACCATGTATAACACTTTTGATTAGGTTTGTTTTATTATTTTCCCTGAAAATGGATGAACATAATATTTTTTTTCAAGTAAGTAAAGTCTCTAAATTGAAAAAGTTGCTCTAAACTTGCTCCAACAGAATTTCCAAATTTATAATAAACTAATTATAATAAACTTTGCTAAAACGAAGTTTGCTTTTTGAGGGCAAACATTTTCCATTAACCATTTTAATTATACGAATTGATTTATCAATTATTTTTTTTGGCTGAAGTTTTAAGAGGATCTTTGAAGTTTGAAGAGTTGTCATGAGAACTTCTTAGCCATAAGGAGGTAAGACTTCTGGTGCTTAGTGCTCACCACCGCAAACAATTCAACAAAAAATGGTTAAGTCGTAAAGACTTAGGTTGACCGAGCAACCACCAAGCAACGGAAAAGTGTCCCAGTAAATAACAATAACAGTCAGTAGCGCCAAGTAGCGTTTGTGTAGTGCACCGTCTGATGGACTCATAGACATCAGCATTACCGCGTCGTCGTTGTTGTGCGGCCACCGTCAAAATCATTTTAAAAACATTATCTGCTGCACCGAAGTCAAATAATTCATGCCCAATCGCCTCGCGCTGGCCTGCTGGCGCAGCAGTGAGGAAACGGAAGTGGTGAATGCATGCATGTTGCTTTGTGCATGACGGTCCCTTCGGTTGGCGAACGAAGGTGGCGGCAGTGGTTGGTTGTGGTGCTGCTGAATGTGTTGTCCTTTTGTGCTACTTGAAACTTTCGCTCAGCGCGTCCAGCCTTTCGTTCTGCCCAACGTAATGGTGCAGGTGAGAACAGTGCGGTTCCACCTCCGTGACCGCCTACCGCCTATTCAATGCTACATGGACTCGTATGCAAACACTTTTGCCTACGCCGGCTTCGCATTGTCTTATCTAAGCCATTGTCTTATCTTGCCTCTGGTTCAGCAAAATCAATATTCTCGCCGAAAGGTAAATTTGCCGCTGCACGAGAAGGGGCGGGCGGACAGACGGATGGACGTACGGACGGCGGCCAAATCGTCGGATCGCCGCGGCCGGTGGGTTCGATGCTCTGTAGGGACATGGTTTTTGTGCCAACGCTTTCCGGGCGGCTAAAGGATATGTATTTCTTCGGAGGGCTGCCCGTAGGACAAAATGAAATTGCAGCACGATAAGCAAGGAACATTCGAAGCAAGTGAGCTTCTTTATCCTTTTCCTTTAGTTTTAGTTTTGTTAGGATATAATCGTCGATCTTTTTTGCCGTGAAACGACTGGCACCGTGTTATTGTTGTTGTTGTTGTTGTTGTTCTGTGTAATTTAATAGGCTGGGCGAGCGAGAGATTGCATGAAAGAAGGGTGGTCGAATTTACTTAAAGCAAAATTTATTATCGTTTTTGTTGGTTTTGTTGCATTCACGTGTATATACATATATGTATATGTAACTATGTATGGATGTATGTGTATGTATTTTTAGACGTATGTATACACACACACGCACACAATATTTATGCATAACCAAAGGTACAACTACAGCAATTTCAATTGCCGTAATTACTTGGGTTACTTACGTATGTACATATGTATGCGCATGAATGAGAGAGTGAGTATGTGTGTGTGTTTGTGTGTGTCTACGTTTGTATGTGCGCGTTTGTCGGTCGTCAGTGTTTTGATTTTGTCTGTGTTTTTGTTTGTCTCGTGATTGTAAAGCATGCGAATCGCGTGACATTCGCAATTAAATTTATTCATTGAATCAAAAATAAACAACGATTTTATTACACTCTCTCTCTCACAACGACTGACACCGACGGAAGTGACAAACATCAGCAAACGAACGGACTTGACCAACACAAATACCGAAACAAGTGTTAAATAACGAAACAAGTCTCTCCTCTCTCTCTGTCTCTCGGTCGCATGCTCTTTGTGCCTGGCAAAGGATTTATTCCATGTAACCTATCTTTACATTAAACGCTAGACGGTTTAATGCGAACGCAAGTCATCAATTACGGTACGTAATTAAATGTGCTTCTGATAATGATGTTTTGTATCATGTTTTCGACCTAAATCTAATACGTTGCGTACTTTGCATCTGGGATAAATAACTCTATGCTGATTTGTGTAGTATAACTAGTACTGAATGCACGCTAAAAAATCCTCAGAAGAAATTTATCCTTGCTTAGATTTATTTGTCGTCATATAAATATTTGTATTCGAAAGCTTACTTTACCGAAATCCGTACCGTTTCCGGTCACTTGAACGGTGGCGAAAAAGACGTCGACCAGTTAGCAATAAAAATTTAAAAATTTTTTAATCAGAGATAATAAATAAATTACGTAATATTAGAAAAAAAAAATTAAAAAAAAAAAATAAACGACAAAAACCTTTAATAAATAAATAATAATAAATACCATATACCAAATAGAAATAGAAATAGAATACCAAAATAGAAAAAAAAAATTAAAAAAAAAAAAAAATAAACAGCAAAAACCTTTAATAAATAAATAATAATAAATACAATATTAATAAAAAATTCATAAATAAATACAAAATTAATAAAAGTAACATAATAAATACATAAATAATTATATAAATAAAAAAAATAAACTGGTTCGGTCACGTTCCGCTTAGTCTTAAGACCATTCCTAGACCACCATTAAACCTATCGTACCTCAAATCGATCATAATCCATTTTCCTTTTGTTGAAGTTTGAGAATAGCACGATTGCGTCGATTGCATCTTTCCGGTTCGCAAAGACAAAAGAAATTCAATTCTAGCTTTAAAGAAATGGATTAAACAGATTGATTGATTACTGTTTTGATTTTTTTTTGTATTACTTGGTATTTATAAAAGAAAATCCTTCTCAAGGAGAACAATTTTGGAAAGCTTAAACTTCAATGTTTTTTAGCACTTTAAAAATATAAAACATAAGATAATTGTAGAGAGAAAAGACAAAATTTAGAAAAACACAACAAAAACAAAACATCACGCTTAGCTATGATTTATGTATGTCAACAATACTGCGAATTATTTTAATTTTTTTTTTTTGTCTTACTTTAAATGAAATTTTTCTTGGTTTTTCTGTTACTTTTTCCATTTTCCAAGCATTATTTTCGTCTGCCTGGTCTTTTTTGCGCTCTTTTCCTTGCACTTTAATATTAAATGTACGCTCGGCTGCGGCCATAATTGGGTCAAAATCTCATTCGTTTGCATAAATTTAAATTTACACCGCACCGCACAGAGACGGAAAGAAAGTTGCCATTTGTGGCAGTGCCAGTGATTCGTGTTGTGTTTTTTTTTTTTTTTTTTATATTTTTTTTTTTGATTTTTTTTTTCGGTTTGCTTTCTTTGGTTTAGAAAATTGTGTGCAGTGACTGCATACGTGAAAGTGTTAGTTGTGTGTGTGTGCTTGTTAAGTATGTGCATGTAAAGTACATACTTGTATGTATGTGTATGTACGTGAAGTTAGTGAATGTCCGGTCACAGTCTTATACGTATAATATTTTGTACGATCATTTAGTAATTTACATTTTTTTTGTAGAAGGCTGCAGACCTTCAGCCCTTATTTAAATTTATTTTAAAATTAATTAAAAATAAACTTTATTAATAGTAATAATAATAATAATAATAAAAGTAAATTTTGTACAGAATTTAATAAAAGTGAGTTTATTTTGAAAAAGACATTTAATGATTTTGGGGGAAAAGAAAATTTGGACAAAAAATTTGCTTATTTTGCTTTTCACTGCATGCAACGCAGACGAGCTTCCTTTACAACATTTTTGTTTAGTACCACTCTTTTAGTAACTCATTACTAACTAACGCTCGACTCATTATACTAACTTACGCCAACCATTCGCTCGCAGTGAGGTTGTTTCTTCTTCTCCTTCTTCCTGCTTCTCCCCTCGACCGGTATATCCTTGCGTATACACACAAATTTAGTGCACTTACTAAACTCACTAATTAATAATTTCATAATGTAGCGTTTTAATGAAGTTAATGAAGTGTCTTTGTCTACGATTTTGCGAAGCAATTATGTTTCTCAGTTGGTGGTGGCGGCGGTTGTTGTTGTTATTGTGTTCCAAATAGTTTCCGCAGTATTTTTTTTGATATCGCAAAATGGAAGAGCAATACTTTTTTCCATTTCTTGTGGCTTTATCTATTTTTATTTGCATTCATCTGACAGATTTGTCCTATTTTAGTAGAAACGTTACCGCACTCTCGAGATTATGCTACCGTCTGCCAAACTGTCCATCATTCAGTTTATTGCTCTAATTAAGATGTCAATCATAATGACTGAGTGCGACTAGAAGGAATGCTTTTGATTACTATGTAGTCGGTTTATTAATAGTCGTTTTATTGTGAGTCGTTTTATTATTAGTCGTTTTATTATTAGTAGTTTTTTTATTAGTCGTTTTATTATTAGTCGTTTTATTATTAGTCGTTTTTTTATTAGTCGTTTTATTATTAGTCGTTTTATTATTAGTTGTTTTTTTATTAGTCGTTACACTATTAGTCGTTTTATTATTAGTCATTTTATTATTAGTCGTTTTATTATTAGTCGTTTTACTATTAGTCGTTTTACTCTTAGTCGTTTTATTATTAGTCGTTTTGTTAGTCGTTTTATTTTTAGTCGTTTTATTATTAGTCGTTTTATTATTAGTCGTTTTATTATTAGTCGTTTTTTTATTAGTCGTTTTATTATTAGTCGTTTTATTATTAGTCGTTTTTTGACCAACTGCGGAAGATGTAAACGACGGACGGATGTTCATCAACCATAATTAGATAAATCATTAAGAGATTAAGCATTGATTGGAAATAATTAATGGACAGGCAGAATTATGAAGATATTTGGTGGAATACTGGGAGGCTAACTATGGGCGCCATCCATATTCTAGCATCATTCGTAAACCGGCATTTATCATATCCAGCGTAGTAATGACTTTAACCAAATAAAATTCAATTTCAGGGCGTTCTAAAAAATTTAAGAATTAAAAATTTCGAATAGAAAACAATTAAAAAACCAAAAAAATTGTATGTTTCTACTAAAAATGTTTCGAGAAAGTTTTTCTTTTTTTGCCATATTTTTTCCTGCAAGAAGTTAAAGGCCCACAGTTACACCAAAGAAAGTTACTATTTGCATTTGCGTTCGCTTCAGAATAACTCAATAGCTCAAGCTACGAGTATTTCCAGAGTCCTCGGCCGAAGTTAAATACTCCGCGAAATGCGTTCAATGCACGATACACGTGTTGGGCTCGTCTAATTTGAATTTACATAGCATTGCGTTGCACTGCAATTAATAACAACAAAACTGTTTAAATGTTGGCGCTGACAGCTGCTAATTATTGCAGAAAGACGAGTACACAAGTATCGACACACGACTGCCCAGACACGCCCACAAAATGCAATAACTGCCAATTTGTAAACACAAATTAACAATTTATTTATTCATGACTTTCAATTAGCAAACAATCGCTGCGCTGCGTCCTGAACTCGACGCTAATTTGGTGTGTGTGTGTGAGAAGAGTGTGCAAAAAGGCAGTGGTGGCGATGATGGCCGTCGGTTCGTCGGTTCGTCGATGCCGTCGTAGCAATGTTTTTCCAATAATCAAGCGTTTCAATTAAGCAAACGCCAGCAAGCTCCAAATAAATATCTACAGCTCACGTCGTCGATATTATGCGGCTATGCGTAAACTGATGGCATTCGTTAAAATTTCGATTTCCAACGAGTAGAAATAAATTTTGGATGAAAAATCAATTAGTCATGACGAAGGGCGGCAACGCATCGGTTGCGGTCTTCAAATAATCGAAGCCAGTACGTTTCGCAGAATATTATTTATTGCATGCATTGCACAATGCATTCAGTTCAGTCATTGCAATCGACCTAAAGTAGGTACAAAGAAATCGCCGAATTACGATTTTACGCGTGCAATAACTCAACAATTAAACTGTAATCGATTAGAAGCAATAATCCAAAAATATTTTGTATGTATCCGATTTATAGCATGTTTGTGAATAGTTTTGGGTTATCCAAAAGCACCTTTAGGATGTTGTTCCGTTCTAACCTACAATTACAGATAATTTTAACAATGGAAATGTCGCACAGTGTAACGCGTGCGGCCAAATGTAAAACAAAAATTTAATATTTTTCTATTATTACATAAAAATTCATCTGAATTTACTATATGCATTATTTTTTATACGAGTATACATAGAAATATTAACTAAGTGAAATATAAAAAAAGTGATATATATAAAAAACAACCAATTAAAAATAGTCGAAGTTAGACTGATGATATCATTTTAAAGTGAGCATTTTTTACTCAAGTAGTAATTTTCAAGTTTTGTGTTTTTTCTCTCTTTTCATGTGGCCTCAAATTTTTTGGTTTTTGTTTTAAAATGGTTAAAATTTTGTACCATAATAAATGGCCTTATATTATTGGCTGGCAACAGTTTTTTCTGGTTGGTATTCTTTTGCATACGTTAAATGAACGTGAGTGATTTCAGCAATTTTTACACAAATTGATCAAATAACAAAAAAGCACCCACAAGCTCCTTTCTTCAACTTAAATTAATATTTTTAATGGAAGTATTGTATGTATAACACACAAAAAGCATGATTTAGCCGTGCCCTTCTGCCACTTTCGGTTTTATTGTGTTTCTTCAGTGTCGATTCGAGTACGAATTGATGAGCTTTAGACAAAGTATTTTTAGCCACAACTTGTAGGACAATGCGACACTGTGCGTTACAACGTATACGCGATTGCAGACCGTGCGTGACGTTGTCGGCATAATTCGGTTCAGCGGAGCAAACACTTCGAAATTTGGTTAAAAAATATGACTTTGGTTGATGATAAACCCAAGTTTGGCAGACCTAAAACAGCTCGTTCGTATGATAACATTGCTGCGGAATTGAAAATTTTGTTGAGCTTTTGAAAATTATGATTTTTAAAATGATAATTGCCACAGATAATAACTGATAACTAAATAAAAACAGACATAATTAAAAATTAAACAAATTCTTATTGTAAATCCTCATCCTTTAGTGGTTAGATCAATACAGAAAAAATTACTTTTGAAAGAAGATTTACGAAAAAAAATGTCGAGAGATATAAAGTTGTTTTTATTGTTTAGAGCTAGTTTTTTTAAAAAGGTTGTAAATTTTGGAAGCGTACATTTTTTGCCGCATGGTAACATTGGCACAGCGCTAACTACTGAACTGATAAAAAAAGGGCAGAAGCAGAACAAAAAACAAAACCAATCGTACAGCATAACAGCATATGTGCAAAATAGAAAATGCCTTCAACAAACTGAAACGCATTCTTTTAATTTCCGCGAAAGCGTACGTTGGAGGAATTTAGTGTAAACAAACGGCACTACAAAAAACCTACATACACACACCAATACACACCCACAGACACACACACACACACACATTGAGAGCGTTGCAATGTAACAGAAACTGTCACAACAAAAAACGAACGGCCTCAATCGTGGGCAAACCTACTGAATTGTTTCGGGGAAGAAAAACAAAGGACGACGCGTCGGCGAACGCTAGTCGTTCTCACAAGCAGACCGTGTTGTTGTTGTTGCTCCACTTTGACCTCTTCAATTTTAGCCTTTTGGCCAGAGGCAATGCGTGGCATTTGAGCCGACTACAAAAAGCTAAACTGTAACGTACTCCCCCGCAAAGAATTGATTTTCCACAGACGATGGAGCAGCAACAAGAACAACCACAAGAAAAAAATTGCAAAATAAACAACAGCAACTGCAACGAAAGTGTTTTTTTTTTTGTGTTCATTTCTATACTAATCCTGACGGATGGAACATTGGCCCGTGACGACGTCCTTGTGCCTCAGAATCGCCAAACGTTAACCGTCAGGGCTGAGGCGGCAGAGCAGTTAAATTCAGGATTCAGGTATTTGTTACTTTCTTCACTACGTTTTTTTTCGATTCGTTTCGTTCTTCTTTATTGTTGTGCGTTTTTTTTTTAGAATAAACGACGTTTTGCTCTCGCTGAACTCTTTGGGATCGGCAGTAGATTTGTTGTTGGCAGCGTACTGCATGGAAAACAGCGTAGAGCTTTTGCTACGTGTATAGATGTGGATGTATGTACGATATATGTATGTATATGTATGTGGGTGGGTGTGTGTTTGCAATACAAACGCAAAGAAATCAAACTCACAAGAGTTATATCATCATCCTTCCGGTGATCGTGTTTGCTTTGATTTCAACAAAACGCGAAGTTCAATACCTCACCCTTTTCCCCCCACCCCCATCCAGCCCGACATAGTCAAAGCAAAGTCAATGTCTGAACGGTTATGCTCCAGAAGCAAACATAAGAAAATGTTCGTTATTAATTTATTTAAATATTTTGCATAATTTCTTTAATCTCAATTTTTAGAGGTACATATTTTTTTCATTGCGTTCGGAAAGTCGAAGACAACTATTTGTCAGGTTGTTCCCTGAGCTTTTTCAGAACTGTATATAGTGCAAAAAAAAAAAAAAATATTGTACTATTAAAACTTAATGGTCTCTTAATTCTTTAAGTAAGAATTTTTTAATTCAAACAACAAAATACGAGTATATAAAAGAAAGATATTTAAAAAAAATAAACGAAACAATAACCATGCAATTATTTTAAACGATATAATCAAATTTGATTTTATTAATAACATACTACGACGGTACTACACATAACATAAATTCAAATTAGTCCCAAAGTGTTCAATTAAGTCTCTGTAAAAATGGAATTTTAATAAAATATTTGTGCTTGAAATGACTAGAAATTTATAAATATCTACAAAATAATTGCATGTTTTGAAACCTCATCAACGTTTTTTACTCACTCCGCAATGAAAATTAACCACAATTAATTTTACACAACTTTTTGTGGGAAACCGTTACCCAACCATTGGCTGCAGCGGCTCCATGTTGGCCAACATAAAACTTGCTGGAATTGCTGCATTCATTCCGGTACTTAAAAGAGCAAAATACACCTTACTTGACTCGCTGACCTCCGCCCACGGTGTTACTTTGGCGGCGGACGGCTGGCCGAATCACTACAACCATCCGCCCGAAATGGTCAATGGCAGACCACAAAAGAGTTCGGCTTTCGAAATTGGTCACACAACAATTTCGATGCACAATCAAATTATAACTTCTGGGTCGGCAACATTGTTTTCCAGCTTCGCTTCAGGCCGACGTTCCGCTTCACGCTGTTCCACAGCAACACCAAACTTTGCTGTGCTTCGCCATTTTTTTTGGCCTTATCCAATGTTGGCGATGCATGCTCACTCCGTGAAACACTTTCGCAAATTTTCGCAATGCTTTGCATACTTTGCGAAATGGCCGAAGCGGGCGAATGCGACGACAAATTCATCAGACCACTGCACTGCTTCTTTGCCAGGCTTCGGTCCGGTGCAAAATAATTGCCACTGAAATTCCGGTGCAAGCAAATAATTTCAGTGTCGCCCGCGAATGGACTTAGCTCAGTTCGCAGAGGGGCGAATGGGGACAATTTGAATCGACGGACTGAACTAGGACCAGGAAGAATATCTTTGACCAGCCGACCGACCAGCCCAGAGGCAACAAACCGAGCGATGAATCCAGCAATTAAACATTCGTTCGACCTATCGACCGACCGACCAAGCGAGCGTCTTTTTTTAATCTAAAAACAAAATGTTAGAATGTAGAAATAAAATGAATTAGCTGCAAAGACGAATACCAAAAGCAGCAGCGGCAGCAGACTGTGCTTTACAATCTTCTTTGTGGCGTCGTTAAAGTAAAAAGTGTACACTCTTTTTGTAGTCCTTTCAGTAGGACGGTCATCTGTCGCTCGCTCGTATGTATGTACATATGTATTACAAGTGCAACGGGTTGTTGGAATCAATTACTTTTGCCGACTTAGGGTGCGCCTGCTCCACAAAGTCGCATCCGAAAGTTGCCCCATTACGAATTACAAAACACAAGTTTAAATATTGTTGATTGTTATTCATTGAAAAACGTTTATGGAGAAAAGTTCTAGGATTTTCTGCCACACTTATGCAGCATTATTTGCCGACCAAGTTGGTCCTTTCGACACAGAGATTCCTGCAGCATAAAATATTCAAATTTATCTGGAAAAGTCCTCCTTTTATGATGTTTTTCTTTGTTTAATTCATGCCTTGCACAAATCTATTAAATAATTTTAGTTGTTATTATTTGAGTGGAATGTTTGAAGTGGTTTTGTGTAATTGTCTTTTTGTAATTAGACCGCAAGCAATATTGATATGGGATGGTTGAAATAAAAACTACCGCAGGGGCGAGTTGGTGTATGTCTTCTTTGGAAAAGTTCCGGGGAGAAATATGACAACTATGAGAACACGAATATTGCTGTTGCACTTCAGCAAAGGTTTTTCAGTTTAGGTGGACTTAAAAAACTTAAGTTGGGACGACCAGTAGGCAAATTAAAAATGTGCTGCAAATGACCATCAATAAAATTGAAATCATCAGAGCGCTGCATTGCATTAAAATTATTACTTTAGTCTCAGTGCAAACTTATAAATGGGTTTTGCAAAAGAAAAAATAGCTAAAGACAAAATACAGGGTCATCCAAAAGTACTTTCAGGATGTTGAATGAGAATATCTGGCGCACGCTATGTTGGTTTATGCTCACTTTATGTTATTTCTAACCTACAATGATAGACAATGGAGTCGCATATGATTACAAAGTGTGTTAAAAGTAATTTTGAAAATCAGTGTTCAAAGAAAGATACCCATTCATCGTAAATTAGGTGGTTTTTTTCGGTATAATCGTTCATCGGAGCCAACAATTCGGAATTAGGTTAAAAAATTTGGTGAAAATGTTTTCAAAATGTATTATTTCAGATCATTCAGATACTTGTCGTTGAATTCTATTTAAACTTTCCAATTTTTCTATTTTTAAAAAATATAATCGACAGCAGTTTTTGTAGATTGTTGTAATGTATTGTAAAAAAAATTGAACAGATCTTTAACATCATGCTCTTTTTGGGTTCATGGTCCCAAGAAAATTACGATTAATGGAAATGTTTTGTGTGTAAATTCACATGTAAATTTTTTTTGTAAGTAAAGGCTTAGTTTATTCCTCTTACATTGCTTTCATCACTCAATTGTTCTCTCTGATAAAAGCCTTTCTTTTCACCCTTCCTGTTTTTCGATCCACTTTAAAGTTAAAGAATATACATTTTCTTTTTTTTATTACCTTTTTTATTTTCTTTGTAACTCATTCTTAATGTATTCATTGACCAATAAAATGTCACAAACAATAATCGTTCGAGATTTAAAAATGTATTTACAACTATTAGCATATTTGTTGTTTCGGTATTGATACATTTATAAACGCATTATATATTGTTTTTATAAAGCCAACATAATCATATCTTAAAAGCAGTTACGAACAAAACTGCAGCTTATTTATAATTTTTAATTTATTAGATCAAAAAATTTACTCACAACAAATTAAGTTTTAAAGAAATTTAACTAATTTCATTTTTAAAAAGCCGTGCAGCACGCACAATTTACATAATTAAGACTAAAATAACTGTAAATTATACCAATGATGTTACCAATAAATACAAGAAATGGACCGTATATGCATCGCGCCGAAACTGAACACATAAATTATTCTTTACCATCGACAACATCGTTGACAACATTCGAGCCACTAAAAGTCGTACGCAAACAAACCAAACAAACCGAGAATCCGAATCGAATTCAACTGGAATTATTTTAATGTTTGAATACGCGGTCAAGTGTACATTTTTCAAAAGCTCTCAGCTGCTGACATTTTGATGACAAATAAATTGTAAATGGATGATAGAAATAAATGGAACAAAGCAGCTAGTTTTTTGTTTAATATTTGTAGTATATGCGTTTTTGTAAAGCGATCAGCTTTGCATTGAAGTGTTGAGATGAAACATTTTTTATAATACGAAAAACTAAAAATTGACTTAAAATTTTCTCTGAAAAATTCTCTAAAAAAACATTCAAATAAATTTTTAAATATTGTACATAATAGAAACATTTTCTAAAAGATTAAACTAATCTCTAAACAGTGTGCAATACTTCATCATCAATACTTCATCCTTATTTGCTTCAGATCATTCGTATTTGAATGAGTCTACTTCTACGCCTTTCTACATTCTGGCTTTCTCATTCTGGCTTTCTCATTCTGGCTTTCTCTAAAGCAAGCTTTTACTTCATTAAAAAGAAGAAAACAGCGGTAAGGTTCTGGAAATAAAGAAGTAGAGTTTATGTGTCTGCCGTACTGCGAATGATTGCAAAATAGAAATAATTTTTTCAATAATTTTTTATTAGATATTTCAAGAGGCGTCTCGCTCAAATCGATGAGTCTAATTGAATTAAATCGAATAGAAACCAACTGAAATGTAATAAAATGGGTTGTAGTTATTTCTTAGAGTGTCTATCGATTTTGAAGTAGATGGATGGATTGTAGCCGGCCGACAACAGCAACATTCAGAAACTCAAGGCAACTCGTTGTATAATGATTATGAGTGAGGAAAGAGATACTCGAGGGGAGAGGAACGGGTGGACCGGTCTTCGATTCTCACTGAATCCAAAATCGCGCCTGAATCCAGGCTGCGCGTGTTATTATGGGTTTTTATTCCTTTGAATTGAAAGGGCTTCTTTTAGTAAAATTGATTTTCTGCTCAAGTAGAAAAAATTCAATTTCTCTCACAATATGAATAATACTAGAAAATTATGAATTCTAAAGAAAGTTTATTACTTTTTACTTTTTTGAACCTTGACAGAGTTTACCAAAAAGGAAAACATATTTTCATAATTTGATTCTTTCATCATTAAGAGATTTTGTGACTGATTGTGAATTAAAAAATAGCATTGATAAATAATATTCGTTTTTCGTGCCTTTCCAAGTTCTCAAGTTTTGAAATGTTATAAACGTTACGAGGAGAAACATAAATTTAAGGCAATTGATATGCCTTTTATAGTACCTAAGACTACCTTTAACCCTGAACGGCTAATGTCGAGCATACCACAGATTGCTAATAATTGTCACAGATTGCTAAAAATAGTATATATTTTAAAAAAAATTATTGTGAGTTATTTATTTTTTAATTTATTGTAACAATCAAACAGCAACATATGATTTCAGATAATAATTGTTCAATTTTACTCTGTTTTCATCGAGTATACTCGTCTTCGCTGAAAATAGAGATGGAAAAATGCAAAAGAAGCCTTTCGAAGCGAAATTGAACACTTAAAGGGTTAATAGTGTCGAGAAAATTAAACCTTTTAAAACCCAAAAATTAGGTTTCAAATTTTCATAATGTCACAAAGACTTATTCTTTTTAACGATACCCGGCAACAAATAGAGGCTTACCTTGTTTACTAATACATGATTATTTTTTATTGCTTTTTTAAAACATTCCACTCCTATTTAGTCATGTTGGAATTATCGTCTAAAAAACCCAATTGTTATTCCGAAAATTGTAAATTTATTCATTATGTAAATTTGTATTGATTAAAGGTTTTGATTCTTAGAAGTCCATTATAAAATATGACTGACCAGACTGATTTTTTAGTAGATCGTTACTTAACTTCTTCATTGATGATTATTAACTGAACTGTGTACATATTTGAATCTCTAAAGACTGTTAAAATATGCTTATAAAATTGAGTTAGTTGTTATCTTAAATGAGTTTCCATAAATTTTTTTTATTCTCGTCATTACGATTTCAAATTCTCATGGTTTAGATTTAGTTTCAGTTTATGTTAAAATAGAAATTTATTTTTAGCATATTGCTTTACTATGTCAAAAATTTTGTATTGGGAGCATTTTGTTTGAAAGTATTAATAATATTTTTAAAAACAATTTTTACACTCCTTTTTATCTACAAAGAATCCTTTACCTTATAATCCTTTTTTACTACTTAACTGCTTTACTTAATATAATTCTTTTGAGTACTTTTTATTCAGACTCGTGCCTGAAGAAAAGTATGCAAGACAGTGTGTGTGTATTTGTGTCTGAAATGAAAGGAAACAGAAGTCTGTGGCAAACGGGAAAAAGCAAAATGTGAAATTACTTAATCCGCTACAAGAAAATAATAAAAAGGAACATAAACAACACTGCATAATGAAAATTATAAACTCTCTAGAATACCTCTATTTCAGAATACTTTTAAAGGAAATCTTCAAACGGCCTTTTGAAGACTTCTTTAACTTTGAGAGTTCACTCATAAATCCTATTTTATGTAATAATTACTATCACTCCATAATCTTATTCCGTTTTTATTTAACAAGGTTCATTTTAATAAGATGCTTACCTGAATGTCAAATACTCTATCAAAGTCTCAGCATTCAAATATAAGGAAAGGTTAAAAGTTGTAAGGATTTTAACAAAAACAAAACCGAGGAAAACCGATGTTTAGCACATCGTTAAAAAGTTCGAAAAATAGCTCAACAAAAAGTAAAAAATATAAGTTACAAACTATAAAGTGAGCAATAATTTTTTATGTCCTTTCATAAATATTAGAACAGCGCCATTTTTAGTATTCTAACCATTCTGCTGCTAGCGACTAAATCTTTTTTTTAGCTTATGGATTTTTTTTTTAACCACAATTCGAATGGATTTTAGATATATATAAATGTACATACATACGATAGTATTTTCGTCTAATGAAGAAGCGAAATAAAGTCGCTTTAATAATCATTAATTATCAAAATTTTCTGGAGAAAAGAAATTGAACTAAAAGAATTTATTTATTTTATTTATAATATACGATAGTAGGAAGAATTTAAATATTTTGAATTTAGTATTGCTCTTCTTCCTAATTTATAACACCTTTTTATAAGACAATTCTACCAACCACACAAACATTTAACATTTAACGTATTTCGCTGGGACACAAATTGAATAAAATTATGTAATATCTCGGAATCTGGTAATGGGTTTTTTGAGAAGAAATAAGCTTACGCCCTGCCCTACCATACCCAAAATTGTGTTCGCGCAAAAGGATAAAGAATAATGAGTAATCGTTATGATCGATGATAGTCGTTGGTCATGCCTGTCGTGATGAAAGTAAATAACTTAATATACTATACATACCATCATTCGAGTCCGACAAACCGTTTGTCAAAGTTCATATCGATAAGGACTCGTATTAAGGGTGGTTCCACTCTTCCTTTTTTGGGTTTGCATGTTTTACTCTCGTTAAAGCGCTTGTTATGAGCGCTTTTCAACAAAAAAATCTCTCTTATCTTTGCATCTACGAATATCTGAATCGTGGTGATTTTTGATGATTTTTCCTAATTGAAAGCTCACGCTTCACTTCAGGGCTTTCGTTTACGTATTCTTCCGTCAAACAGTTTTCCGGGAGAATATTCATAGGGAAACCATCGAAATTTGGCTGATTAAATTCATAGTAGGCAGCTCAAGGCGAACAAAAATATACGAGACTTGTTTGGCAAATTGTTCACGAAATTTATGGCATCGTTATCGCTTATCGATTATTGCAAGAATACTGCCCGTAAAATTTGTGCTTGAATTTCAAGATGAAACGCGGTTTTATATGACCGCATATGAGAATGCCTAAATGTATTAAGCAATTTTTTCCATTCGAAAAGATAATAAAACCGTTGTATATTTTATGAAAAATATTTAATAAAAAATTTTACGAAAAGAGGAATTTGTTAATTTGTTGTGCAAACAGATTAAAAAGTACAGTATGGGTAAGAAGTATAGAAAAATAAATGGAAAAATAAAGATCATTTTAAAAAATTAAAGAAAAAAGCAAAAATTAAAAAAAATATAGAAAAATATAGAAAAATAAATTATATAAACACAACAGCGTTTACGTTGTTAACGTACACATACCTCTATGTTGGAAAAAATTGATTATTCTCTTAAACTTTATATGCGTATATATGATGTGTATATAGTGTGTATAGCATGAGTGCCAAAGCATTTGTATACACATTTATGTAGGTTTGTATTTTTACCACAAATTTCGCAATTCGTGCTGTGTAATTTTTTATGTAAAGGCGCTACCAAAAATTCTTTCCGTGCTTTGTATTTTTGGTTGTTTTTATACAAGTTCATTTGATGATGTCCTCATGTCCATGAATTAAAAGGCTTATTCGTTAAGATTTTATTACTCGTATGTACAATAATATGTATTTGTTTCTATAAGATTTTTGTCTTAATGGTTTTACGGATTTTCGGAATTTCGAAATTTCTAATCATTTTAGAAACAATTTTAATATTTACCAGAAAATACAATTAAAGGGATATTTTCCACAAAAAATAGAATCTAATCTAATTTTCCGACCATTTTGTTTTCTGAAGGTACACAGAACGAACAATAACAGCGAAACAGGCTACAGAATCCAACAACAATATTACAATATTCTTGGCACTGAAGCAGTGTAACCTGCTGAAATTCTGAGCACGAATTTCCTCCACCTCTTCTCCTCCCACCATCTCCCACCAACGCCACCAACACCGCACTAATCACATTATTATTATTATACTGCTTGGTTTCGTCAATGGGTCGATGGGATGCTTGGGGCGTGGGCCGACAAACCAAAGGAAGGCCCAGAGAGAAAGTGAGAGGTACGACGGACCAACCGAGTCCACCCGCTGACGATCGACCATACGATATACTGCTGCTACCATATACAAATATTCAATAAAAAAAATTGTTGTTGTTGTTATTGTTGTTTTTTGAGGTGGATGTGCTGGCAGTGGCGTTGATGTTGATGTTGTGACTGGTGGGTGCTGTTATTCTTGATGTTAGGTAAACATGATTAAAAATTCGTGGCGTGAAAATTTCGCATCAACAAGAACAACAGCGACAAGAGCAACAAACACAACAACAACAGCAACAACAACCCCACCAGCAACGCAAACAAATTTCCGGCATGTTAATGCGTAAATGGCTACGAGTTGGCGGGCGGCGGGTCGGCGGCGGGTCGGCTGTCAGACTTGTTACTGTTAATCTGCATCAGCCGATCTTCTTTTTCGCATGTGTCTGCCTGTGCATACATGTGTCCGTGATACACATGTATATACATACATCCATACATACACATACATACGTACGTACGAAAGTCTATACGTTTGCTGGATATTCCTCTTCATTTGTTTTATTTCTTTAACGCATGCCGGCGACTTTTATTTACACGCGAGTATTTTACCTACACACACACACACACACACACCTTTTTTTATACGCTGAATTTCATTAAAATATTCACTTCAAGGACTCAATCGAAAAAAAATTATCCTGTTTACTTAAACGTCACGCGTTTATTTACGTTGGTTGAATTGTTGAGAGAGCTTTATTTCGCACCATTTTTTTGAGAAGACGAAGTTTTTTCCATACGTTACAATTTTACTCAATTCCTTTTAAATTATTCTGCTTAAATCTTTAATAATAGTGTTGTTATAAAAAGATTTCGCAACTGAATTTAAAAATGGATCAAAGAAAGTTTATTTCCAAAACCAAAATATCATTACCATACAAAAAAAGAAAATCACATACAAAATTGAAATATGTATACACAAAATATAAATTTTACGTAAACGTATTCTGCTGTATTGTATTTTTGTTGCATTTCATACCATAAAAAAATCCAAAAACTTTCGTATGAACACAAAAAACCCAAATTAATTAGTATCGATAGATCCCGAATAAGCCCGAGATCAAAGTCACGACGAAACTGAGTGAAAAGCCGCCCTAACGGAGTGAAAAGCACCCCAAAAAATGCTCAACGCCATTTTCAGTATAGATTATTTTGTGTTGATATTTATAAACATTTGCACTATAATACAAAAAAAAATTTATCACATAAAAACGTTGCCAACGATGCCAAAATACTGTAATAACGTATCATTTTTTCGTATGCCACGCAATATTTTTAGCAATATCGCAATATTGATATAATTTTTTGTAATAGATACGAGTTTGGTGAAATATATGAAGGTATTATACCGCATACGGATGGTATACGCTTCTCGAATGATGCACCATCAATAAGCTCTGGTTGCTGGCATCGTTTGAAATGTTTATTGGCCTTCTTGAATGTTTTCAATAACCATAGAAATCTTAATACATACATTTTTATGATTAAAATGAAGAAGGGGACGAAGCTAGATTTAATGAAAATATTCCACCTACGAGTATACCGTTGAGATAACAGACGAGATTCGAGAGTGTTTTACAAAATTACGATACTTGCGGAAAATCTCTTCTCATTATCTCCATAGAACTCCCAGAAAACCTAATACGCTGAAACAAACTCAAATGATAATTTACCTCCATCCTTTCCGCATCATTAGCGATTCCATCTGATTCTGTGTATTGTATAAATACCTTACAACATACATATGTACATATGAAAAGTCTGCTTAAATAGCTACGATTTAATTTATTTCTCTTATGTACATTCTTAACGTGTTTCGCCAAAAGATTAACCGTTGCGTGACTACGGACAATTTTCCTTTCCACCAACAGATGTATGTACAACAGATTATTTGTCACTTTGTTCTCAGGCTAATAAAATAGTAATCCCGAGAAAAACACCAAGGACAAAACTACAAAAAAGGAAGAGCCATCAGTCGTTTGTCGTTGTGTCTATTTTTGGATGTAAATCCAAACGAACTTAGGTAGACTCGTCGAAGTAGACAAACATGCGAAGTACTAATAAATCTGAAAAGTGGGTACATGAGAGACGACAAACTTTTCGCGTGTCTAACTTTGAAGCGAAGAGCTACATAAGAAATAAACGCACTATGTCACTTAGGGCTGGATGTAAAATATATATTTTTCCCCATAAATATAACAGCTACATATGTATATCCTTTAAATATGACTAAAACATATAGTACAAGTACACCTAACCCTGTTTTTACAGGGCCTCTTTTTACACGATTTTGAATTAACACGGTCGTCAAAAATATACGGTCGTCCCCTGTTTTTACAGGGACAGAATAAGTTTAAAAAAATTCTAATTGGATTTATTTTAAATTCGGCTGTTCACTTTCTTTGCAATGAACCGTTAATTTTGAAAGTGACCCAAGTCCGTTCATGTTACAATTCAGATATCTAATACTTTCCCATTACATACTGTGTCTTTATTTACACGATTTTTTTACACGAAAAAAAAAATTCTTGGTTTTTTTAATTTAATTATTAGGCATTATCTATGACAACTATTAATTTGAAAATTAATATTATTTTGATGTGGTCACGATCAAAAAGGTCAGCTAAAAAAGAATCCAATATAATTTTCTTGTTAACGATGAATTCTACTGCTCGCTTTACGACTTCGAAATGATTTACTCGTAAATGGTTCCTAAATAATTTATTTACATGCCGTAATTATTTGAATCCATCACTCAAACAAATGGAAATCTGTGGAGGTGTCTGTCTGTGGAGTGTTTATGTTATTTGTTTTTTTTTTTTTTTGTGAGCTAACGAGATTTTTCATTTGCTTCATTAATATTAATCTATTGAGTAGCAGCGAGTAAAGCGATCAGTGTCAGCACTTGTCTAGTGTAGACAAGTCTGTCAAACTGCCTGTTAAAGGTTAAACGAGTACACCCCTTTTTTCAGCAAATAGAAGACTCTTTAGTTATACGAATATATTTCTACTTCTCGAGAAGCTATAGGCATTATTGCTATTAGGATAGTGACAACCTGAGATATGTTAAAAATTCGTTTTAAGTCATTACAAAGCGTCTGTATCTGTTTTCCTGTCTATTTGTCTTCCTCTGAGCATCGATTTTTTCACTATTGGCTACCGTCAGACATACTACGAGTATAGAGACTTACTATTTGCTTTCTAAAACGTACTTCTTCACTGACTGTTTGGCGGCACGTTCTACCTGTTATCCATAAACATCCATCCATCTGGTTATTATATCACAGGTAATCTACAAAAGCATAGTTTGGTACTCGTATGTACATACGTATGTATATAAAACCGTATATAACGGTTTGTCGTCAGTCAGCCTTTACTGTTGACTGCTTTGCGGTACTAATCTAGTTGACAGCGGTCTTGCAAATTGGAAAAAGAAATCCATCATACAATATTTTCATGGTTTCGAATCATATCAGTGTGCTCTAAGCCACTGCTGCTGATGATGATGATAATATACATAGCTATGCTGTCGACAAATGGTTACCTGCCGAGCTGTAGGAAGCTGACTGAATCACTGCCACGTTATATCACTGCTAGGCGTCATTGCGTATTCACAAATTTGGGTGTTTGGTTGGGCATGGTTGGGCGTGTGCATGCGCGCGTGTGTGTGCAATTTCAACACTCAAATACGTTCGTTACTCACTTTTGCGAGTGCTAAAGTGTTAGAATCAAATTATCCTCTGTAGATTATCGTTTTATTTGGAAATCGAATAATCGACATATTATGATGAGCCTTCAGATGATGATGATTTTGGGAAAAATCAAAAATTTTGAGAAAAACCAAAATAAAAGCAAAATTTTCTTTTCGCTTTTGAAGTGGCTCGAACTTAAATAATTCCTACTTTAGTCTCTTCGCGACCGAATGAACCGAATGAATTTATTACTTATAATCTGCAACCAACAGACAGAAAATTTCTATTATTATCGTATATTGAAAGGGCATTTCTATAATGAAAATTTTTACATAATAGTAAAAAATCATGCCAAATCATTACTTGCACTTTACCATTACTTGGCATTTAAAATACTAGCTTTGTCACGGTCGATTAAAGTAACGAAAATTTATACAAAAGGACCAACAGAAATGGATGAGGATCGCTTAGAAAAATATACTCTGTTCAGTTGATTGCAGTTGATTTCAGTTGATTTAACTTGGCCCACATTTTCGTGATCAGTGTTTGAAAGGTAACTCTTACCGATAGTCAGTCAAGCCAGCGCTAAGTCAGTCGGCTTGAGTAATGCGGTGAAGTTGTTGATATTTGCGGTGGCACGAACTCTCCAACCTGTTCACTAACTTGATTTCACGTAATCGAGAAGAATGAGAAGACTTATAGGAAGTGTAAAAGAAACAATGGTTTAATGTCTTGTTTTTTTTTTCCTAAAAACTCAAACAAGGGTTAAGGGATGACGAAAATTGGTTCCAAAAACCATGAATTGATATACGCTGTTATTACTTAATGTTCGTTAAGTTTTTTTATATCGTATGTATACGCTTTTTCTTTTTGTCATAATTAGGTCTTCTTACAATTCAACGATTAATTGACGACGTAGTTCGGTAAGTTGTTAAGTTGGCTCGACCCCTAAAAAAGTAAGACGTATTCCGAAATTTCATCTTCATGTCAAAGTATTTCGGAAGGTTTACAAAGGCTGCATAAAGTTTAATTAGTAGAGATTTTCTTAATTTGATTTTAATTTTGCCGTAGCGTGTTTCACGAAATACATATTTAAAATACTGGTATACAAAACCGGGAAAGAGACAGAGAGAGAGACAGACGCAAGAGCATTACAAACTTTAACTCTAACTACGTAACAGCAACGAAACCAGAATTGCCTCAATTTTGCTAATTAAATACGCTACCGCATAATATACGATATATTGTAAAAACCTAAAACGCAAAGCAGTAAATTATTACGGTTTTTTTTATTTAATTAATTTATTTATTTCATTTCAGACTGAGCCATTTTCATAGGCTTTATAGCAATATTAAAATGAAAAATACAATATAAATATTTATTAGACAAAAATTCCAAAATTTTTCATTTGGTTATTTAATAATGAATAACAGAAAATACTGAGTTAAAATCAGCACGAACGCTCCGAGGAGATTCCTTTTGAGCATACGAAGATCTGCAGAAACTAAATGAATAAATTCATTTATGATTCATTTCAATTCATTGCTCGTGGCAAAACGAAAGTGTTTCGGACAAAAGAACGAGAGTTGTGTAAAAGGAGCAAATAAATTCTGACGTACCTCAAATGAATGAAATTCCTCTGTCGCCAACGTCGCCAGTATCGAGATTAGCGGCCGCGCAGCCGCCAACCCTTGTTTTTGCGCCGAGGTTTAATTAATTCTTCGTGAGTTTTTCGGCCACGATGTTAAAAGTTTTCTGATTTGCATTTATCGAATGCATTAAGAGCAAGCGTCAACAAAATTACAAGAACAATGAGAAGTTGAAGTTGGTACAACAAAAACAAATGAGTGGCATCACGTCAAGGTTGACGCTAATGATTTCTTTTTTAATTAAAAAACGTTGAAGTTAGAAATACGAATATATT
The DNA here is from genome assembly GCA_949752815.1 of Conops quadrifasciatus. Lineage (NCBI taxonomy): Eukaryota > Metazoa > Arthropoda > Insecta > Diptera > Conopidae > Conops > Conops quadrifasciatus. The sequence continues at coordinate 11,855,085 of OX457078.1, read as the reverse complement.
TCATTTAAAATATTTCTTACTATCGTATTAAACCGGTTTATATATTGTATATTATTATTCACTATATGTATTTTCAAATTAATTTGATATGCATCACTATTTGTGGATATGTTTAGGTTTTCCGGAGAAATTTTTTGAAGTATTTCTAACACATTTATTTAAAAATTTTGGAATTGTTGAATGTTAAAAAAAATATAGCATTTTAACTCCTCCGACATTTCCCATAGAATTTTTCAAGCCGGAAACGACATTAACCGGAAGCGAACTTCGTACGCACTGTTGGCTTTTTTATTGAATTTCATACTTTCACGTTGTACACGGCGAGACACTTTAGGACACTTTCGATTCAGGACTTAATTTTTAAAGCAATGACTTTTAACGCCAGAGAAAACCATTACTCCGATTTCGTGCTCATCACTCAGTAATATGTCATGGTTTACTTTTTGCACTGGTTATTGAAAAATATTATATTTTCACCACTAACTGTTGATTTATTTTATATTTGTATGTGTAACTTTTGATCCTTAACCTGAACTAAATCGCAGCGACAATGCAAATATTGGGAAAAACATACCCTCCGAGGATTCGCGTTAAGAAAAATCTCATAAATTTGTCAATTTTCATATGTATTTATAACCACTTAATGCTTGTGTAGTATAATATTGATCTATATTTTTACTGACAAGTTTTCTCTCCTGAAAAATCCTTTACATAATCCTTGGTTATTCACTTTTTTCTAATGGTTATTTTCACATAATTTTCACGTGCGTTGTACGAGTCTCCGCTGATTACCGAAACGATAACAACAAAATCAACAAATAATGGAAAAAAATCAACTTTCGTTAATACCAAACGTTCCCGCACACAGTCGCGCGTTCATTTTCAACGTCTGCACGTTCGAGAGCTCGCGGTTGTACTAAAAGTCAAGCAACATTAACCGCACTAAAAATTCGTGCGCATAGACGATGAGGGCTCCAACGACGCTGACGAAGAAGCTGCCGACGACGGCGGAGACAACAAACAACGATGACTGCAATAGCAGCAGCAACAACAGTATCATCGCAACCAGGCGAACAACTTCTCGACCAAGTGAATCGTTTCTGCAAATCATCAAGCAACGAACAGCAAACATATCGTACTCAGAATAAAAATTCTCCTCGTTCTGCTAACTTTCTCAGTACAAATTTCTGAGCGAAGAAATATTTGGTGCTTGTGAAGGTCGTGAATCCTGCACGATATTGAGTAAAAAAACATTTACGATATTTACTTTCTCAATCCAATTTGATAATGGAGCAACACAGCAATTCATCCAAAGGAGAGAGAGAGAGAGAGAGAGAGAGACACATTTTCAAAGAGCAGATGGAGCTGCATGGAGTTTGATCTCTCTTAAAATGCTTTTTTTGTTTTTGAACTTTATTTTAGTTTTACTCTTGATTAGATATAGGTTTACAGATTCGATACAATTTAAATCATTAAACATAGGTATTCTGAGACTCACTAACTATTGAAATCGTCTCGAAAATCGTATTTTTTTATTGCAAACAACAACAAAAATCGTCTCTTTGTTGTTGTTTACAATACAAATAGAGACGATTTCAATAGTTAGCGACTCTCAGAATACCTCTGAAAATGTAACAGAGATCTTTGAAAGCAGAGAAAACAGAGATCTTTCAAAACTCTTCTCCACTCTACCTATTTTTTCTGTTCCTACATGATTATTATCTGTGACATAGATTCTATGTTATGTTAATCTGCTGTTAAAAGTATTTAAACTACGAATACAATAACATTTCTACATTACACACGGGAAAATTGAACTGATTAAAAATGAATGAGTTCTTTGTTAAATTAAATTTCTGCATGATTTTATCCGAGAAGACTGCGACTACAATATTTTAAAAATAATTGATATTCACAAATTTTGCGATGATAATGTATACAAATATTGACAGGACTTTACAATAAAAAATGCATAAATAAAAGAAATAAATGGAAATATAATAAAAGACACAACTGAACGTTAATTGAACGTTAATTTATATATTTCTTTTGCAAAACTTCTTGACCACAAAAGTGCTGAAGATATGCCTCAGCAAAACATTGTTACAATTATCAGTATTGCCGATACTTAGATGTAATAATGGTCATCTGGTCTGCAACCGTGAAATGCACCGTGAATTTCCAGTACAAATATTGTCCATCACGAGAATATTTTTCATATTTTGCAAAGGCGGCGCGGAATTTTTTAACAAAAGGGGCGATACATAAATGTCTTTTAACCTCGAACCTAACTTGGATCACTTTTCATTTAACACATTCGAAAATCTCATTGGCGTTTTACTTAACTTCTTCTCTCTTATTTAAACAGAATGAGCTTCTGCGCAAGTCCGCGTATTTTTGTTGCTCTCAAAACAAAACAAAATTCACTCTCAGAGCGTTCAACTAATTTGGTACAAGCCTCATCAGTTGAGAGAAGAGTAAAAAAAGAGGTGAGTAACAAGAGCGCGTCTAATATCTTCTCAGTTAATTGGAAACCTTTCAAGCATTCCGTCGTTGCATCTTCCTCGCTCTCTTCCAGCGCATAGTTCTCGTGAGTAACGGAATGAATTTATGAAAGACTGGGATATTTAAAATGCATGGAAAGGGAAGGAGGAGGGGAAGTGTTACATGTTGAATTTTCATTTTTTATTTTTTTTTTTGTTGATTCTTTTTGAAACAAGGTTCTTTAAAAGAAACTTATTCCGGATGTTGTTGTTTTTTTACTCCATACGAAAAATGGAGCTACATAATTTCAGAGTTCGGTTTTCACACTCAAAATATCTAAAGAATGTTATTGTATTTTATGTGTCCTTCGACCTCCATCAATAAAGTAGAAAACTCCTCAACACGAAGGTGGTCCGTCCCTTAAAATATGTACATACAAGGATTATAAATGTTTTGATTTATGGGTCGTACACACTTAATGTCGGCCTATACCGTACAGTAAATCGGAAATAATTTATTTAGCCTCGAGTAAACGCCACAACTGTGAAGGGGGCGATAACCTCTTCTTCACCTTCTTCTTCCCCTTCCAATATACGATATTACACAATATTTCTCAATCCGTAAAACATGATGAGAAAATGATCGTTTCTTTATCTTCTTTTGCCCAAGCGCACTTTTCTTTTCATGCATCAACCGCAATTACAAAGAGTTAGCAATCGCGTGAGGGGAGGGGGGGGGGGGGGGAGAGGGAAATATATGTACATACACATATGCGTATCATTGCCATCATTCCGCTCACAACAAGTGGTATCGCCTGTGAGCCAGAATTTCACTTTATCGGGCTAGTTTTGCCGCATGGCGCTGTCAAAGAGGACGAGCCGATGTCATAATTAGTAACATTTTACGACTGACAGTTTCATTTGAGTCAGTAAAACGCGACATTGCGTATTGGTGGCAGCGTCGTACAGCTGCCGATGATGCGGCTGCAAGCGACAGCGGTCACTTGGCCACTGGGCATCATTGTTGATAAGCCAGCCAGTCAGTCGGCCAGTCAGTCGGCCAGTCAGTCAGTCAGTGACAAAGGCGGTAAAATCGTTTGCGATAACATATAAACATCTTCAAGGTGCTGTTGTTGTTGTTATGCAGAGATGCCTGCTGTCCTTGTTGACCGTTCTAGAGGCAAGCATGTAGCAACTTTGCGTACCGCACCGGGCCGGGCCGGGCCGGGCCAGGCCAAACCAACCTAATCTCAATCAAGTCCGGTTAAGTGTTCCTTGGCCCGATGGCCTCTAAATAGACGAACTTACGAGCGTACGGATGGATCTGTTTTACGGCCGCCGCAGCAGTACCTATCCTTGATAGCTTTAAATGGTCTTTTGAGTTGCTGCAAAAGAGAACTTCTCCGCTTCGTTTCATCGATTCTGCTGCATTCGGATTTTTAGTTCTCAGACGTTATACGTTGCTGTTGCTGTGTCGGTCGGTGAGTCGGTGAGCTTTTGATTACCATTTGTGCGTTTGTGCGTCGGCATGTGTTCTTATCCAGCTGCGTTTCTGCTCAACGTAAACTTTCTCACTCCCCAAAAGCATCCTCCTAGTTTTATTGTCGATGATTTCAAGCGTTTCGAAACCACTTTTTCCCATTTGCGCCCTTCACTCTCTCCCTTCACTCGCACGCAGCACGCAGAGACAGTGAGGAATATTAATTGTTTTTTTTAGTAGATGCAACCAGCAATGCATTTAAAACTTTATGTTGTTGAGCAAATTAATTGCCGGAGTCGATCGATAGTATTAGAAAAAAGGGTGCCTTTTCCAAGACAGCATTTTTTTTTCGTGGGTTTTTTCTTTCTCGACGGCGGCTGCAGTTGGTGGTCCTTAATATGTGTTTCACAAGATGCAATCTGCTGCAATCTTCTGAAGGGCTTCCCAATTCTTCGTGGCTAAAAATAGGTATTAAAGTGCATCCGCTCAAGAATTTACCTTTTTTTTTCTCTAACCAAATTCTCCACAAAGTGTTGCTTTTGAACTTGCAATACTTTTTGTCACTTCAACTTGATTGATCTGGTCTGGAGAAACCACGAAGATTTCACCCCTTTTCGTTTATCCTTAAGAAGGTTTCGTTTCTGTTCTGCGCACCAGGCGTACTTAATGTGAATATACCGCGGTTGTTTTCTGGACAACTCAACTTGACAACTTGACACCTTGGCTTTTGTTTCCGAGATATCATGTCATCCCTTTTTACCTTACAATTTATTTAAATTTCAAAGAACACCAAATAATTGAGATTCGATTATAATAGCATAAATCTCTTTTTGCTGTGTTGCAGAGAGATCGTCTTCAAATAGGCACGTATGTACCTACTAGTATGTACTTCCTTCCTTCCTTCCTTCCTTCCTTCCACAGAATTCATTAAACCGACGCCACGTTAAACCTTGCTGTTGCACAAACGATGCACCATTTATTAATGATCGTTGCGAAACTTTAATGACTGCCCGGCAAATTGTCGTGTTCACACCTACTTCGCGACTACGTCCATAACACGCACCTATACCAGGTTTTTATACCGAATCCCAAAGGCCGGATCCATTAACTTTCATGACAGAAGAACAGTCTGCGGACTCGTGGAAAACATTTAGAGAGGGCCCATTCAGTCAAGCTGCATCTAGTTGCATTTTAGTGGTATGTACGTACGATATTTAATTAGCATGCAGCACATTTCCAGCGCAAACATCATTAGCATTTTCGTCTGCAGCGCAACGTCATCAATACAAGCTTCAACAACCAGCGATCATCTCTAGCATGATCGGCCTACTCAGAATCTTCTCTTACAACGCGGCAACATTCTCGGCACCATTCTCGGCAGCGCCAGCGTCATCGTCGTCATTGTCGTCATCATCATCATCATCATCATCATCAAACTGAATAGAAAATTAATTGAGCAGTAGCTGCGACTGCATCAGCAACAGAAGCGTCGAGAAGCGTCAACAGAAGCGTCCACAGAAGCGTCCACAGAAGCGTCAACGACCACCAAAGCCAAGGCTGCGTGATCTAATGTGCGCCTTGGAATGCGACGTGATGAAGTGCTTGCCAATTGTCCGTCTGTTGTTTGATGACAGTCTTTTCTCCAACAGCCAGCATCGTTCGCAGCGAATGTTCGTAGCGAATTGGCGAAGCGAACAACACTTCAGCATTTTACAGCCTCACTACAGCGTAGAACCATCAGGGCACAAAGCGTATGGCAGGTTGTTTGTCGCTTGTCGCCCGAGCGCATGAAGTATTGGCATCAGAATAATTTTATTACCTGATGAAGCTGCTCCCTCAGCCATGCTGGACTCAAGGACTGAGTGGGCCCACTCAAGCAAAGCTGGTTCAGCTGTCCGCACCTAAGACTCCTCCGGCTACCTCCGGATCGTGCCAGCCCAATGATCCACAAATGTGTCCGGTCTAGGAACAATTTATATGTTTTTCTCGCATGATTTAGAAGATAACAATTTGTTAGATACGAGTTAGATACGATAGATGTTGGTCGCTCGGTCGGTCTCTCTCTGTCTCTCTGCAGCTCTGGAATTCTGTGGAAAATCGCGTTAAAGTGTTTTCGATAATAATTAATCCTGGTCATGCGCCGGTCTCTCCGCTTGGCCTTCTTATCTAGCGTGAGATCTAATACTGCAGAGTCTCCGCTCTAAAAAAACTCTTAACGTCTGATAATATTCCGATTTTATTATTTTTGCGCACTGTGCGTAAGTAACGACACCCAACAGCCACTGGCCTTAGAATCGCGCCAATCGATCGATCGACTGACCAACCGGCCAACCAACCTTGCAACCAACCTTGCAACCAACCTGCTACGATACCATCGAAATCAGCATCGCTTATGCATAAATAATTAAACGTAAATAACGGTTATTGGCCGCTTTCGGCCTGCCTGCCTCTCGCGAAGAGTTTATTGCGACCGTAAAAACGTTATAATACTTAATCGGAGCTTGCGATTAGAAGCTGCAGTCTTAATTAACAACTCAACTGCCGATTTGTTGCAGTCGCCAGATCTATAATTTTGAAACCGGCTGATTTATGGACCGCAGCCGGTAATTTAATTTCAATAATTTATGTGTTTAATTTGCGCACCAAATAACTTGAGCCAGTTCTCTTTGCTTCTACTTGAGCGAGATTGAGTCAATATTGTTGTTGCTTGATCATGTTTCAGTCCATATTTTTCTATGAAGTTATTAATAAACTTTCGATTTAAATTTTAAATTATTAAAATTAAAATTAAAATTATTTAAACATTAAAATTAAAATTATTTATCCCTGGTTATTTTTTAAAATATCTTTCTCTGTCCCGTCTTAATTATGTGCATATTAGTTATAAACGAAAGATTTGATATCATTAAATATTTTAAATTTAAAGAGAGTTTAAGCAAACTTCGTAGGAACTCGTAGGAAAAGAATTCTAGACAGTTATTGTAAATGATCTCCAAATGCTACACGGGCCCTTTATAGGCCTAAATTGAGCCTATAATTATGTTTATATTGGCTTAAATTAATAAGCTTTGGTAGTTATTTTTCTTTTTTCTGAAAGATTTTATTAAAAGCACCCTAAAAATTACTTCGTGTATAAAACATTTCTATGATGTTGTTGGGCCGTTTGATTCTTTGATTGTTGTAGAAGAATGTTACTTCTGTCGGTTTCTCCACTTCGTCAAAAAAAGCGCATAATTTGAATTTAATTAAATCGCTAACGATTTGGACTGACGTAATTAATGCTGGCGAGCGGTTAAGCCGCTTGTTAAAACTGTAACTGCTCATGTTAACGCGTAATTAAGCGGTCGGCCGGCGAATTCAACCGGTCCCGGCGGCGGTGCACGGTACCACTTGATTTATAGACAAGTGCCTGGGCGCGCTGAAACACCGACGCCGACGCCGACGCGCCCAACAATTAAATACCGACAATGACGCAACTGTTCAGCAACCACAAAATCATTGATTAGATTAAATATGAAATTAAAATCGACTCCTGCCGCCAGAGTATAACGAGAAAGACTTATGAGTTTAGAAGCACTCTAAGCGTGCAGCTCTTAGAATTCGATGCTGCTGCTGCTGCTGCTGCGGCTGCTGCTGATGCGCTCCTCTTCACGCTGCAATTAAGACACTTAAAGCATTGGCACGATCGCGGGCACTCAGAATTCAGTCGAAGAGAGATGGTGTAACCTTGATAGTCGACCGTTGCGATCGTTCATCAATGAAGCCGCTGTAACATCAGAAGAAGACGGAACGGAACGGGACGCCCGACGTGGCGAGTTCGGCGAAGGCGCAGGCGAGTTCCTGGAAAGCTAGAAAATTGCTTGGAGCTCGCCGGCCGCTGCATTGTTATGCACAAAGCGTTGCCCGCCATTTTAACACTTTAGGAGGAACCAAGAGTGGAACCAATTTCAGAGCTACAATTTGATTGCGGCGATAAATCAGCGCTGCAGCGCGGCTCCAGCCTTATAAGCTTCTGCTCCTTTAATTTATTTTTAACCGCAAACAGTCCAAAGTGTCGCGGCTGCAATTGGCCTAGGGGCCAAACTCGAGCAGCAGCCGCGAAGATCCGCCAGCTAATCGCGGCGCACATACATACACACATACTTGCATTGTTGTTGTTGTTGTTGTGGCGGATGGTGGTGTACGGTGCATAAATTAGCATCTTACTTTGGTGGAATTTTATTGAAATAGTTTCGATTCGAAAACGACTTGGAAGCCATCGCCATCGCCATCGCCGCCGACAGCTTCACCGCCACCACCAGATACCAACGCCGTGGTCAACACAATAACCATCACCATCTGCGTCATCAGCATCAGCATCAGCATCAGCTTCAGCATCTTCAGCGCGTTTGTTATTAATGATGTGTTGATGCTTCACACCAATTCTGCAAATATTGTCGCAACGTGTACCTACTAAATTCACAACGCTTACCCTGTTCGGTCCATTCGGTCCGTTCGTTCGGTCGGTTCGGTTCGGTCCTGCCCAGTCCTGTCCTGTACAACCGCCCCATCTTACAGCCAAGCGGCCGTCCTTTCCGCCTGTCTGCCAAGAACATTTCACGATGATGCTTCCATGCCAATTTGCTAACCTTCCACCGTGCCTCACGGCGGCCCGCCTGCTCGCCTGCTCGCCTGCTCGTCTGTCCGCCTCTTCGCCACAAGGCTGAGGAAGCACAACACAATTGGACCAGTTCAACTCCAAGGCTAGCCCGGCATTAATTAAGTCAAGAGTGCGGCCGAAGTGTTGAGAATGAGCACAGCCGCGAATCTGAAGGAAAAGCGTACCACACAAAAATAGGGCGCTCAGCCGAGACCTTATCGTTAAAAATGCATTGCCATGAAAATGAAATTTAATACTGCCAAGGATTTAAGCCACTTCGTTAAGGCGAATATGCAGAAAAGATCCGTGAAAAGAGGTCAATTGTTTAAATTTAATTTCTCCAGAGTTGTTATTGTGATTGCAATGAAAATATGTCTTTGAAGTATGTATAATAAGTTATAGGTCGTTAGGCCGTAACGTATTTCAACGAGATCTCGACGAGAGTAGACCAGAAAGTAACGTAAAAGCGAAAGGTTTGCTTTCAATTTTTTTAAAATCAACCTCAGAAATCAACCTGAAAATGAAAGAGATTTTGAGAGGTAAACAGTTATATTTGAAGAGAGAAGAGAGCGCTACTTATTGCATTATATTTACAACAGATATTGTACAATATATTGCACAATGTATTACAAAAAAAGACATTCTAGAAGAGTGAACTTCTATTTATAACAATTTAAATTTCATCGCATTATATTTACCACAGATATTGTACAATATATTGCACAATGTATTACAAAAAAAAAACATTTTAAGAGTGAGCTTCTATTTATAACAATTTCAATTTTGTTGCATTATATTCACCATAGATATTGTACAATATATTGCACAATGTATTATAAAAAAAGACATTCTAAAAGATTGAGCTTCTGTTTATAACAATTTCAAGTTCATTGCATTATATTTACCACAGATATTGTGCAATATATTGCACAATGTATTACAAAAAAAGACATTCTAATAGAGTAAGCTTCTGTTTATAACAACTTCCATTTCATTGGATTACATTGACCATAGATATTGTACAATATATTGCACAATGTATTGTATTACAAACTAAGACATTCCTCTCAGTGTTACTTTTTAATGAAGATGAAAACAACTTAAATAACTATCAAGATTGTCATCATAAAAATGAACGTACAAATTACAAAGAAGTTAGCGCTTAAATCCTCAGAAAAGTTACAAAGAACTTAGCGCGAAAGTTATCCCCAGAGGACGATTCAATCGCGCGCACAAACACACACACACACAAATAAGAACACCTCTATTTTTTTGAAGCAGCCAACATACGATACGAGAACTGTGCTACGTGTGAACATTGGCAGTATATGAGACACGCCCACCAACAATCTGTGCATGAAACCAATCGCTGCACTGGCAGCGGTACTGACATCGGGATGGGCATCGACACCGACACCGACATCGACTTCGACATCGGCACCGGCACCGGCACCGACATCGCCCTCGACACCGACACCATCATCGGCGGCAGCATTTTGTTTGCTGAACCATTAAATTATCAACCATGAAAAATCTTGTTAACACCTCGAGCTCGTTGCATTTATGTATCGTACATACATACATACTTGTTGTTGTGGTTGTTTTTTTTATTCTTCTTCTTTCTCTTATTATCATTAATGCAGCGCTCCGCTTATTTTGATGTACCTACTCAGTGTTGTTGTTGTGTATTTTTTTTGCACTGCTGCAAGGCTTGAAATGTACGAATCTCGTGTACCATCAGCAGAAGGCGATTTTTTGCGTTTGTTACTACGAAGAGGAACCTGTGAACGCGCTCTTAAATTTGATAATATATATATTTTTTTCTTTGTTTTGAGGTGTGTGTGTGTGTGTGTGTAATGATCGGTCCCTTCCTACCGTCATCACCTTCAAATTACACACGAACCAGTTTCGCGTTCCTGCAACGAGTCTTCACTTAATTTGTACGCCAATTTTATTGTAATTTTACACTTTATACAACCGTCGTTGTTGTTGTTGTTGTTTACCTTTTTTTTATGAAGGTCTTGTAATTCTTATGGTATTTGCTTTTACTCTGTATACACACATGCCTTAAAACAAGGTTTCTCAATTAATTTTGCCCTCATTTGCTCTCTTTGTTTGTTTTTTTCATATTAATTATAAATTTCGTCTTTCGCTCGCATCCTGCATCGTTGATTTATTGATCCTTGTTGCTATTAATTGATGTTTTGTATGTCGCAAACTTTGGATTTAATTTAAGTTTAGGCTTATGGTTAAAAAAGAGAAACTTTGTTATCACACAAAATTTTTTTTTAAAATACCTGCATTTAGTGATTTTGATTTTTTCAAGTTTTTTTTTTTCAAGCAGGTTCTTTATCATTGGCATGCACTTAAAAACGGTATTGCGGAATTAAATCAAAAGTAATGCCGTGCCTTCATGATAAAGTCATCAGCGCTGGTTCTTTTGAATTATGGCTTGTTAATAAGTTTATTAACTATTGATTATCTCGCGGGTTATTTCTCATAAAAAGCTAGTTAAAAAATATCACTAAAATTGACGCTTACGAAAAGTTCCAAGGAGCGTGTAAAATTTACGAGTGCTTATCTCAGAATTATTATGAAAATTAACCCTAAAACCATAAATTTTTTCTCGCTAATCGGGAATAAATTACTGTTAATCCGAAATTATACAATAACTATAAAATTAAAAAAATAATTTACTGACATATCGCACTTGTGTTACAGTTTTATTACCTGTTCAATAAAAATCAAACAACCATTTGATAATATTTTATCAGCCCTGATGGCGGATTGAAAGACTGCTCCGATTCTAACCAACTGCCGTGTTAAAGACCAACAGACCAACAAGTACGACGACACCATCATGCACATTAAAGAGTCATGAAAGCGGATTGTTGAAATGATTTAATTTATGCGAGATTTGTATAGAGAAAATGTAGTATTTTGACCTCTAGGCCAAAAGTATTACCTTAACATACAAAAGATTAAAAATCGAAAACCATGTTATCAAAAGTGATTATCAAATAACTACAATATTTCAATGAATACATGTTTTTTTATCAGATAAACGAATTATAGACTGAGATCAATTTCATTGATTCAATGCGTTTATTTTTTGGATTTTTGAGAGGAAGGAAAGACGTGAGCTGTTGTAATATATACTCGTATAATCATAAAATTTTCAGTATAATGGCACTTAAAATTAACTTTTGTTAACACGCCATTAGTCTTTTTCTCTATCTGATACATTTTGTTCAGAAAGACCATGAAAGTCGGGGTTTTCTACGACAAATTTTATCGTATTTGGCCCTTTTTTTAAGTTCATTTGATTCCTAGCGCAACTTTTGTAAGGAATTTGTGTGACTAGGCTTAATCTATGTACTAACATCTGTCGGAATGGTTACCCATTACTGAAAAACTCTATTAAAAACGGCATGCAGCAACAGTCTTTTCTTTAGGTTAACTCTATTCACAGATTATATTTATTATAATTATTTTATTTATTATAAGATTATATGTATGTATTTCATCATAGCATCAGTCTGGAAACTCCGAAACATTTAAATAACAAATTTGTTTTAATTAAATATTTAACGAAACATTCGAAATATGATAAAGACTAAATCACTTCAACGACTCTTTCTGCAACCATCTTAACCAAGATCAATAACTTGCAAGCAATAACTTTTGCTCCTACACTGCGATACTTTCGATACCGTTACTCAGGCAATATGCTAAATAATGTACTTACGTATGAACACTTGAGCTGGCACTCCAAACGTCTTACAGCTAACAAATTTTATCCAATTGCGAGTATACTCATATTTGCGAGATGTTGAGACAAATCGGCTTGTACAAGTATCATTGATAGAATCCATGAAGGCATTGGGTACACACACACACACACACACGCACCTTCGTCTGTCTATCAAAATGAAAAAAAGCTTGACATGAATAACACTTTGTGCTTCAAGTATGACATCCTGTGTGTATTTTTGGTCTGTAGCGTACATAATACGAGGTCTCGTATCGCTGGTTTATTATTATTTCATGTGTCATGACTGTTACTTTTTTTTTTTTTGTTTTATGAAATTTCGGATTTTCTGTTTTTTTGTATTTTTTGTTTTTTTTTTTTTTTGTGTCTTTATTGTGTGGCGCATTCAAGGCGCACTTGAAGAATTTTAATGATATTATCAAATTGTTAAAATCTTTTGTTCCTGCAACTGCTGCTGCTTTTGATTCTCTCGCTTCGAATTCTGTTTCAGTTTCTCTTTCTTTCTTTCTTTATTTCTTTCCTTTTTTCTTTCTTTCTTACTTGCTTTTGTATCTTAATCTTTGACGTACGGATAGTTATTTTGTGAAAACAGTTTAATTTCGATTGGATTCACAGACGCCATGATTCTCACATTTAGACGTGTTGTATATATCTTTTCTTCGTTTGTACGGACGGAGGAGTACACGTTATACAATACATATAGACACAATTATGGATATCCACGCGTCTTTGCGCCAGAGTGAGCCTATAAATTTCAATTAAAGATCTTTAGTCAACCGATAAGACAAGACGTAGGGCAACCGTCAGCAGCGCGACGTATTGTTTTGCCGCAATGTCTCTCTCTCTCTCTTTCTCTTTCATTTCGTGGGCTGCATGTGAATTTCTACAAACGAATATGATTAAGAATTTTGAAATACGAGTAAGTCCTATAACAAGACTTACTGATTATAGAAAATGTGATTATAGAAAATGTATAATTTTTAAAATTTTTTGTAATTGAAATTGAAGTCCTATAAAGACTCTATAATCATCTTGTTTATTTTATACAGATATAAAAATTTTTAACTTCAAATATAATCGTCTAAAATTTAATTCAACATATAATATTCAATTCTGGGTTGCAGACAAACACTGTAAATATATTTTGTATATATTTACGAGAATATACCACACATAACTACGTTTAATATATGTATGTACATAGTACGTACGCATGTTGACAACGTCTTCTTAGTGGCGACAAGTTGAGCAACCAACCTGAAGATGCATACTCGTATTTCCATTAGATTTAGACGTTGTCTGTGCACTTAATTACCACGGTCAACAAATTGTAGTACAGCAGAGAAGACTGGCTTAAGTAATCCTTGAGCTTAACGTATTCGAAAAGCAAACAAACATGATTTCGTAATGCCTGGTAATTACGTCTGAAGATGTATAAACATGAGAAGTGTATATGTTTATAATTAAAAACAAAAACATATGTATACTACGTATATATGTACATACGTAGAGTACCAAGAAAAAAAAATATCAAAATACCACAACAAAAATTAGAAGATAAATTTTACTGCTTTGTGAAAAGATTTCAGAAGAATTCAAAAGTTTTAATTATGCTTCAAACAGGGCCATTATATAAAATCAAAATATGCACATATTCACAATATCTTGAAGTTCATAAAAGCACGTAGAATTGTCTTAAGTATGTATGTACATACTTACAAGTAATTTCCGAGTTTGTTCCTAATTTGTTTCCTAAGTGTTCTTTATCTTTATTAAATTATCGGAATTTATTCGTAAAGAGATGTTAAGGACTGCTTTTGAAATTAAACTCTTTGCCTTTGATACGACAAGGTTACGTTAGAGGCCAGAACATTCCGATTTAAAGTGAGAGCTTTAAAAATATTCGTATTTTTTTTCTCCTGCTTTGTTTTAATATTTCCACAATACAACAATGATTTTTATACCAACTTCTGTTCTCAATAAAACAATGTCGAACATGGAAAATTGAAATCGAAATTTTACTCTTTTCGTTGAAGAGCATAACCCTTCATGTTAAGTTAAGTGCCACTCAGACAATTTAATGAAAGTTCATGATCAAACGAATTGCAACAACTATGTACATTTATAAAATCAGCATTTCGCTTATAGTACAATTCTAAATTTTGTTGTAGTTTTAAACAAAAAAACTTTTTCACGTTTTTAACCTTTTTCAATTGCTCTTAATCAGCTCAGAAGAGTTTATAATCTGACTTAAAGTAGCCGCAACGAAGGAAAATAGCTACAATATTTTAAATGGGGAAAAGAAAGAGAGGGAGATATATTCGATTGTTATACACATACCATACATATTTTATATACGTATTTATATTTTACTTTACTGAAAATAAAAGTAAATTAGAAAACCAGAAATTCAGTCGATAAAAACATAAATAGAAGAAGCTACACTCTAAAAACTCTGCGTATAAAGTATAAAATTATTTATAATATTTGATTTTATTAATTTATGCATTGCTAAAATTTCGTATAAATTTTATGTACGAGTATTTTTTTTTTCTATTAAGCTTTTTTATTATAAAAAAAAAAAATTTTAAGCCATAAAATAATTTTATATTTTTTTTTTATTTTTTTTATATTTTTAAATTTAAATTTTATATTTTTAAATTATTTCATAAAATAATTTTCCTTTAAGGTCAATGATTTATAGAAAACTAAAATGAAAT
This sequence comes from Conops quadrifasciatus, assembly GCA_949752815.1. Taxonomy (NCBI): domain Eukaryota; kingdom Metazoa; phylum Arthropoda; class Insecta; order Diptera; family Conopidae; genus Conops; species Conops quadrifasciatus. The sequence goes on along the minus strand of OX457078.1, from coordinate 11,839,991 downwards.
TTCATCAGATTTTATTACAAAGAAAAGTAATACAAAAAATGTATGAATTTTATACTAATCGTACTTTGAGATAGAATTTCTGTAATACTTTTGCTTTCAAGTTTACTTCAGATTTATAATTCGTATTCATTTTGTTTACGTTTACATTTTATGTACGTAATTTATCATTAAATCTTGAATGAAACAATATCGCGCTAATGATTTCTCACAACTAACCTTGAGTCATTAGTTCATCAATTACAGAACATAAACTTCAATCTTTGTGAGTAATAAATGTCAATTAAGTAATTTCCAAAAAAATCATTACAGCATTGCGCGATGATGTGGCGGGCGGCTCCTGCAGAGCTCACCTCCGAATGAGCAGAGGCCTCATCATTATTGACAGCTAAAGTCAACAAAACTGACAGATAACAAAATGTTTTACTTCAATTTGGTGGATGTTTTTGTTGGCTTGTTTTTGGTGTGGTTTAGCTTTTCTTTAATATTTAAAGCTAAACAAAGGCTTACCTGGAAAATAACGCAAATTGTTTACACGCAGCAGACAAAACGTCATTTTGTTATAAATAGCTCATCAACATTTTCAGCATTTCGTTAGCAACATCATCATTAGCAACATCGCTTCGACCGAACCGCCCATCTCAAGACTTGTACGAATAACAAGACACATACTGACGCATAATGTTCAATGTTTGAATGAATTGAATGAAGCTGCCGCGCACGCGTCAATGTGCATGGGCACGTGCGTGCTCATTAGAAGAACAATAGGCACAGACACTGACAGCTCGCCCAGCAGCAGCAAGAACCACACGAAAACAACAACAACACACACAGCACGCAGTGAAAACGTTTGACAGTTGAAACAAACGTGTCGGCCTACGTGTTTCTTTTCTTCGCTTTATTTATCTCTTTGTGGTTTGTGTTTCTTCGTTTGATTTTGTTTAGAGCATCTAAGGTTTCTTGGTTTCTAATTTTTACACAAGAAATGCATTTGTTACTTTAAAAATAACACGAAACATGAAAAAGAAGACACATTTCAAATACTTTACTGCGCTTACGTTAGGAACAAGAACCTGCGACGACCTTTCGAATCCGGAAGAATGTTCTCTGTAGCCACAGGCGGGCGGCGGCGGCGGCAGCAGCAACAGCTGGCGGCGGCTCAGCAGCTATTAAACCATTACAAACGGCTCACGTTTCGCAGCCGCGCTCGATCAAATCGATGAAAATTGGAGGAGAGGAAACAGATGAAAAAATAGAAATAATAAATAAGATGAGGGTAGGTGTACGTATGCATTTCGTTTTGGTACAGAACAACGAAAGAAACTTTAAGAGGTGTCTGCTTGGTCGATAGCGCAGATCGAGCGAAGCGATAACGCCTCATCGATGAACAACTGCCCACTCAATGCTCGGTCGGTTGAATCGGTTGAATGTACGAGTATTATGATTTTGGGAAGAGATCGTTTGATGGGGAGCATGTCCCCAGATGGTGCTAAGCGCCACAACAACAACAACAGCTATTTATTTCAGTTTTGATTGATTGATATTTGAAAATTTTTATTGTTGGTCAAACACAATAACATACAAAAATAACAACTCCTCGAAGTGTTTTCTAAATAATTAATCACTTCTTTTTTGTCCAACACTCTTCTCTTAAAACTCTTTTAGTTGTAAAATTGAGACTTTTATAGCTTTTCCAAACCGAACTCTTTTGTGCATCTAAAAAAATCTTTTTAGTCTTTTTAAATCTAATAAAATCTTTTAATTACCCAAAAAAAAAACACTTAAAATCTTCGTTATGAATTCAAATAATTTTCACTCTAATGCTTTAAAAAAACACTAAATAGAATTTTTTCAGCGCATAAACGGCCCGATAATGGTTAAAGAATGTGAGAAAAATTAACATCAGATAAATAAGACCGACATAAATCGAACATCTGCTGATCAAATTTGACAAAAATTAATTAATATTCTATCATAAATCTAAGAAATTCGAAAGTCTCAGAAACGAAAAAAAAAACAACTGAAATATATTGCAGGCTGCTGCTGTCAAGGTTCAACGAACCTATTAACAAAAACAAACCGCACGGCACAGACCGCACGGCAAGTGGCTTCGTTCCTGCCTCTTAAAGAAGTCCAAACAAAGGAAAATGTGCTAAGAATTCATTAAGCATCATCACAAGGGTCCATCCTTTATCGCTATGAATAAGTTTAAGATAACAAAAACAAAACAAAACAAGGAAATAAAATATACGATATAAACAATGCATGTGTCGGTACAAGGAATACCTCCCTGTGAGAATGGACAGAGCGGGCATGTTGAAGTGGGTATGTTTTGTGTGTGCCTTCATCAAGAGAAAACAACAAGAAAAATATTTTTTTTTTATAAACGAGTATACACATACATACATACTTTTCGGATAATTCAATTCAATAACATTGCGCCCCTTTTTTCTACGATTTTCCACTCAAACTCTGGAGAAATTGTGAAAAGATACCAAAGAACCAAAAAAAAACTTCTAGAAGAAGAAGAAGAACAGAAAAAGATGGATGTATGAATGGACGGATTGGATGGATGGATGGTTGGTTGGATAAGTGGACTTTGTCTGGAGTGAGAAATTAAAACACAATAATAATAATGATGTTACACTGAAATAGTCTCGTTGATTTCAAAATCAAAAAAAAACCAACTAATTATTAGATTGTGTTAAGAATAACTTTCTTTTGCTACAAAACTCTTTCCTTTCTTTACAATATTCCTGCATTTATTTATTACAAATTTTTCTAGAATTGGCCAACAAAAGTTTTTTTCATAGAAATAAAGAAAATTCAACAAATTCTACAAAACTTTCATAAAGCCTTGAATGCATATTCTCTATTTTCCTCTCTAATGATTTACGTACGGTGGGAGGAAGTACGTTTTTACGACAATTGTCTTATTTCACATATAATTCAGATTAATTTTTTCTTTCTTAGCGCTGTGAATGAAACACACGCGCTCTTTAACTGTATATTTATATATACCTACTGTATAGCGTATAATCTGGTGAATGCTGACCTATATTTTTTATAAAACAATATTTCCATGCAAAAAATATTTCAGATATTTCATCGGTTGAAAATGTATTTAACATTCATATTTATCGTATCATGCATAATGACGTTTTTTATTATTTTATGTAGCTTTTTGGTTCAGTGTAGGGAAAATTTTTCTATTTCCCGACGACTATTTTGATTATTAGCACGCGTATGGATGATCTCGTCTTTTACATTCACGCTGCCAAAGGCAAAGATTCGATGCTGGAATCATAAAAACGAAAACGGGCCCGTGTGTTTTTTTGTGGTTACTGAGTTATAGGTACCTACTCTCGTAGTAGTGTGTATATGTTTTAAACTGATTTCCATACGATCGATTCTCAACAAGCATCATCGGAAAAAAACGCGATCATCGGACGCGCTACTTTCGCTAAGGCCATGCGCTATGGCGTTGCCACCCGCACGTTAAACATTAAAATAAACGTTTGTGAAGCAAGCGATTTATTATACAAGCTACTGGATTCTGCCTTGCTGCCGCCGTCTGCGGAAGGATGGAATGCTTTTCTTTCATTGAGGGCAGTGAGGGCAGTGAGGGCAGTGGCAATACCACAAAGCAGTCGACTTCTTTACTTAGTCTTCCATAAATTTTCGATTTGTTTTCATTTCATATGTTTGTTGTTGTCGGTTTACGTTGCTTGCCGTTCTTCTTCTTCTTCTTCTTCTTCTTCTTCTTCTTCTTCTTCTTACTTCGTTTATAGAATTCGTGTACGGAGCTGATGACTTCATTTCATTTGCTTTAGTCTTGTAAACAATTGATTTACGCTCTGATCTTTTCAACGATGAAGATTAGAGAAGTTGCGGCAACATGTTGAAATGCAAAGAAAAAAAAAGGGGAACATATTGCCATGGTCGATGGCCCACAGTGTGACCAGGGACACCTTGAGGTGCGAAAACATTTTAAAAACTTTACAAAGAAAAAAGAGGAGCAGAGCAGTAATGAGTTTATTTGTTGTTTGTCTCTACAAATAATAAAGAAAGCAAAAGCGACAATATTAAATATTGAAATAATCTGTTAAGATATTTAACAGAGATAATGAATGGAATAAATTTCATTTTCTTTCGATCGGAAGCGACATTACTAGAAGACATATACATATGTACGTAGAGCCAGTGGCGTATAGACGATAGCCTTCGCTTTTGGGGGCATAAAAACTCTTTGGGGGGGGGAGCACCAAAGTCATTCGAAAATAACTAATTGGTTATTTGTACAATTCAAAGAAATAAATGCAAAAAACAAGGAAAATCAAGAAAATATGGCAAAAAATCAGGAGAGCGACAAATTTTTTAGGAAACTCTTAATTTTTCCTTTCCATTTCTTCTCACAGAAGTGGTGGGTGGCCTTCTTAACGACCAGAGAAGGTTAACAAAATTGGAAATTTTTGCAAATTTTAAAGATTTTAATTTTAAGCTTCCTTAACGACAACGTGTCGTGTCTCTCAATGCCTCCATTTTAAGCATTACATGCGTTTTTTACTTCAAGTAAGAAATATGTAAATACATCAATCAGTCAATCAATCAATCAGTGTAAAACATTTCTCACCGTTTGTCTGTTTGTACGCAGTAATTTGTTGTCGATGAATAAATACAATATACTCGGTGTGTATTTATCGAGGCGGTGTAGCGTATGGAAGGTGTACACTGTACAGTTTGGAAGTGACGACAGCCGCAAACACTACTGTACCACCGTCCCGTATAGGCTCAGCGGCACACTGCTCGCTTTTCGGAATAATTTGTTTACAATCGCCCGATGATGACGACGCGACGTGCCAAAAATAGAGGTTATCGATGGTAATTCAAAGGTGTATGTATATCCCTCCTGGGGCTTATCTACCCCTCTCCTCCGCCTTCGTTAAGGTTTGAGGCTGGCGATAGACGTACACAAACAAATACAACGTGTTTGGAGGCGAACTAAAAAAGCTTGGTATCAGAAGATAATCCCTTTGTCTTGGAATTATACCTACTCGTAATATATACAAAAAAAAAAAAAGAAAAAATTGTGAAGAAATGTTTTCTCAAATATTCTGCATCCTTGCTTACGTATGGTAATCCTTTCATCCTGCGCCACCACAACTTTTATGTGCCACTTTAAACGATTCTTCCGAAATGCTTACATTTTTATGATCATACGATATTGTTTGAACGCATAAAAAATAATTGAAAATCAGAGCGAAAGATGTTGTGGTCAAGGTCAGCTTAACTCGTGCCGGGGAATGGTTGCTTGCTACGGGCTACGAGCTACGTGGTCGACTCTGTTTATAAACGTTGTTATGCAAAATCTGCCGGTTTAGCTCTAACTCTTACTTCGTTGGCTAAGCATAGCCTTTTTTGTTCCAGCGGCCTAAAGGCTGAAATGTACTTTCATATGGATAATAATGACAAATTATGGATAAAGCAAAATTATGATATACTGCGTAAAGAGAATATATTTTGCTTTATACATGTAACGGGTGCGCCATCTTTTATGTCGCTATCTAAACATTGAATAATTTTAACATTTATTAACCGATTGGCTTAGGTTTTTTTTTTTGAACTTTTAAAACGCCAATTTAGTCCAATTTTAATCATGAATCGCTTCACACCGGAACAATGCGCCGCAATTGTGGCACTGTACTTTGAAAATAGTCATGTTCATATCGTCAAACTTATCGTGGCAAAAAAGCACCGTCTGACAAGAGTATTCGTCGTCACCTTGCAGCGCACTTTGAGGGATGATTTGCATTTGTTTCCGTCTAAAGTGCATTTGTATTAAAGATTATTGCCGACAGACCGTCCACGTCGCTTGGAATCACATACCGACATAAAAGATGGCGCACCCTATATAAAGTGCAAATGTGTATAATATTTCTTTAAGGGCTTTTCCAATTCCTTTTTTTTTTTATTTCTTTCCTTTTTGTGTGCGGGACATTTTCCAAGCCAGCACGAGCCAAAGCTCCTACTCTTATCCTTAAATTTGTTGTTTGTTGTTTTTTGGTGAGCATAAAATCCTTTTTATATCTTTACTCCTTTTCTTTGAAAGTCGGTTGTGGTGGTTTTTTTTTTTTTTGCTATTTTCCTTGTTTGCTGTTATGTATTATTGTAGCCGTTGTATGCTGTAGTTATGGTTGGCTTAAATTTAAACGCCTTCCTCCTCATAAATTGGTGAAGCTACCTTCAGCCGAGACAATAAAATTATTATTATTGCTCCACATGATGGCAATCCGCGCCACAACAGCAGAAGCAGCAGCAGCAGCCCGGGCAGCAACGGCAGCAGTGGCAGCAGCAGCTCGCGCTTTCTATGTGTCCTTTTATGTCTCAAAGGACGCGAAGTGTTAGCCTGTGCGTTTGTTACTTACAAATGCAGACACCAACAACGATCGGAATTGTATTTCTCTAAAAATTCTCGGTGTTTTTTTTTTCTCTGATACTTGAAATAATTTTTTATTTTCTTAATTTTTTTATTTATGGCAGCTTACTTTATTTTTATGAGTTTTATGTATTTCTCGTTTAACTTTAAAATTTATAGCTTTTTATTTATTTGCTTTCAAAGCGTCAAAGGAGCAAGCCCAAGCAAAAATGGTATGGTAAAGTGTTATAGACTTAAATAATACGAAATATAATAATACAAAAATGCAAAAAAAAACAATTAATTTTAAGAGCTGTTTTAAGCTGTTTGATACTTTGGTAAATCATTTTTAACTTAACATTTCGTGTTTTTTGTTATTTTATGAAAGATGTATACGAGATGACGGCGAAGAGCATCTCATGGTTTACCGAAAGGGTGAACATACTAGATAAAATATTTGAATAAAGCAAACAGGAAAAAGTACAGTATGCACTCCTATGAATGAATTGTTCAGTCTTCAAGTGGGCTGAAAAGTTTCTTGCCTAATAGAAATAGCAGTGGAGGAACAATTACTGTGTAGAAAGAGACTACTTCTAACTACGAGAGTAATTTAGCAACAAATTTACCATAAGAAACGCTTATACATTTTACAAAAATTTTGATAGCTGTCAATTTGTGGTGACAGTCGTAACAAACTGTTGTCAAACGACGTTGTTTTTTGAAAATTGTTAAATTGATAAAGACAAGATGACTAAGATGTCTAAGGCGCTAATTTTTTTAGCATTCAGTTAGAAAAATTGTGCCATCTTGCAAGATCCGTACAAGATCCTTACAAGATCCGTACAAATTCCGTCTAAAACGCATTATTTCGAAAAATGTCGGCTGCAGTTCAAAGAAAATATAGTCGCATAAATTAAAGCGTTTATATTGAGAGTACAGAACGAACAACTGAAGGGCAAGTGCCCTTTCGTTTCTGGAAAAAGTATGATCAAACAAACTAGATAAAGCCACAAATGGCCATTTCTGAGAAGAAGAAATATATGTATTTTTATTAAAGTGTGAAACCTCGAAACTCACATCATCCCAGAGAAATAATTAACATAACACTGGCGTTATCTTCTCAACGGTTTCTTAAGTAAATCTTTTGAAGTTATTATAATACTAAAAAGAACACAAAGAAACACGGACAAACACCTGACATATATTAAAATCTGTTTGCGCTGGCTGTAAATAAAGCAATGACCAGCAAGATTCCTGTTGGTTTTTGCTTTTATAAAGCAGACAAGTTCTCTTCACTTCAAACAATGGCGTTTGCAGAATAAACACTTTGCAGCACTTTTATTGCAAACGAAGGCGAAGCAGATGCCATGAAAATAAACAAGAACAAGAACAAGAACGGCCGGACGGCGTTGCATGGCGTGACGCACATTGCCAATAATTAGCATCATTAAGGCAAAAAGATTAAACAATTTAATAACCACCAAAAGAAAGCAGAAAGAAAACTGCCGGGATCAACAGATGATCTTTACGCAGATGAAAATGTTGAAAATGTTGAAAATAAATCGCACGATCGTGCCAAAGTCAATAAGAATGCGAGCGCTCTTCGGAGCGTGTTGCAAAAAAAAGCATGCCAGCCAGCAACCATTAAAAGCGTGGAGGAGACGGAGAAGGAGGACACTCTTCTCTGGACACTATATTGAACATTGAACATTTGAGAAGATAATGTTGATGATGATGATGATGATGATGTTAGTGGCAGCGGCCAGTGATGGCAGTGACGCGTCGGTGGCGGCATTGCACACGAGCCGCTTCAAAGAATTCATCTTAATTCTTAAGCAAACACAAGCCGACTTCTTCGAACGATCGGCGGCTGGGAGCCGCACGCCATTCAAAACGACTTCAACACTTTGTAAGGCATGATGGTCGCGTCGGTCCATCACAGCACAGTCAGCCGCAGTGTTACTTTGTGGTGCGGTTTGTTTTGTCTTAAGTGTTTCTCGAACTCCTTCTCCTTTTGTTTTTTTTGTACGCAGTTATTGTGTGCTGTCGGATTGTGTGTGATTACATTTCATTAGTTTTTTCCTTTTTTCGCTTTGCTTTTTAATGTTTTCCAGAAACTTGTGAAGCTCATAAATTGATAGACATGCGAACGAAGCCACCAGCAACAAACACTTGCCACGCATTTTCCTTTCCTTCCTCCGCAAGCATTTATCATTCATCACTCGAAGGAACACTATGATGTTCTTGCATGTATGGTTGTCTATCAGGGCGCCTGCCTGCCATTTCTATACCCTTTCCGTGTTGCCGTCGTCCGTCCCTCCAGCATTTAAGAGTTTTTTTATACCTTTTTTATTTCTTCGATTCTATCGCCAGATTCTTAAAATTTATTTACTTACGCATGTTTTGCGGTAATTAACAGTTAATTAAAAGCATTTTTTTTCAATTTTTATTTGTGCTCACAAAACTTTTTTTTAATATCGTGAGTTCTTAAATAATTGTTTTTTATGGGAACACTTCTCTTTTTCATGCCAAAAAATGCTTAAGAATTTAGAGATTCTTACGTTTGTTTTTTTTTTGGAATTCTCTTGCAATTTAGTTAAAAACGGCGCTTTGCTGGAGCTTGAAGCTGTTTCACAATGTTGTTTTTTTTTCTCTCTCTCTCCAACTCTCCACAAGAACTCGTAATGAACTCAAGTGCACTTGTCTCAAGTACTATCGATGAATTCATAATATTCCTTCGCTGAGCGTTTGTTTGCTGGCGTTAATGGGTTAATTGTGTGTAAAACTTCAAGTGTGTTAAACTTGGAGTTAATGAATAATTAATTATTAATTTTATTATTTTCTTAAAGTGAAAGTGTATGGTTGTATGCTTAAATATCGCATTTATTGATATTGACAAAACTCTCGTAGTGAATAACAATAAAAATAAACAATAATTTTGTGGTTTTTTTTTTGTTTTCTTTTTCCGTTGGATCCAAGAAAACCAGCTCGATGATGTGTGCCCGTTCGAAGTGGGCAGTCGCTCCGCCCGTCGTTAACACCAATCGGCTTAACGTCACCGAATCATTTATTTAACTCTACACAGTCAAAATTTGAACCATAAGAAGCGGCTGTAATCGAAATCCATGTGTTTTTTTTTTGTGAATATTTGTCGTAAGAGAAACTCGAAGCTGCGAAACAGCCGCAGAAGAAGAAGAAGAGCACATACGCAAACGACAGCAAATATTTCTCAATTTTCCAGCTGATAGACGTTTTATTGAAATCAACAGACACACCCACTCGAGCACGCAATCGCTCTTCATTCAATCAAGGCATGAAATTTATTTTATTGATGGCCAACGATGGCGAAACCGCAAGGCGCAGCAGAGCAGCGCAGTCGAGAAGAAAAAGTGGAGAAGTTTTTTTTTTTTGGTGAAAGCTTTTAAGCGTGGAGTGGGCGTTGGGGAGGAAGGAAGGTAGATAGGTCAGCAGTATCAGCAATATCGAGTGGTACTTATGTGTATAGTCGTATTCCGTCATCATCGTCGTGCGCGGCGGAAGCCATATAAAGCAGGCAGCAAGCAGCGAGCATTATACAACATACAACAACAACGGCGAAACTAGACAACACAACTGTTGGTCAGGACCAACTGTTTGCTGCTTTTATTTTTGCCAAGTTATTCACTTGTGCCCAATGAATCGTGAAGTTTGATCATTTATTCCATGCAATATTTTTTATGTTTCATCTCATGAATGAGTTTTCAATGAAGGCCATCATCAAACGTAAGCACATACATACATACATACATACATACATACATGATCGTACATACTCGTATGTCCAGCTGCCCTTCATTTATGCGTACGCTCGCTCAAGCCGTCAGTCAACCATTCAATCAGTTTGGGTTGGCTTCTGTTGGTCTCTGTTGGATATTCCCACAGCGCTCGGTCGTCGTGCCGCTTCTCTGCTCTCTTGCCCATTCCGGACCGCACCGAACCGACCCAACCGCCTGCTGACGTCCGGCCTCGCTGCGGCAGTCGCTCTTTTTCCACTGCAGCTAATAAGAGACGCCATCTGGCGTTGAAATTTGCTGGCATTATGTGCGAACGTTGCGATGGGAGGACATTACTTTGACAGACTGGGTCAACACAATGTATTGACAATGAAGCATTCATAAACGTCACAATCTGTCACATCATCAGCGTCATCAGCAGCGCCCTCAACAGCGTCCTCAACGACTTCAACGCATACGCATGCATGCACGAGTATGTATGTATGTATATATAAAACGACATCAGCAGAGTGTCATCTTTTACAATGACAACAAAATCATCATCATCATCATCGTCATAGTCGTCATCTTCATTATTCCCAAAAACATCATAAACATTTTTATTATAATCCTCAACTGCATCCAGCATCTGCATTGTTGTCGTCTGCATGAACGGCACTCACGGAACGCGCAGGCAGCACTGTCATCGCCGTCCCCGCCACCCTGTCACATGGCAGGGTCCTTCTTTCTCCTCTTCCGCCTTCAGTTCGGCCATTGTTAGCGTCAGCATGGTCTAAATATTTTCGGCTTAACATATGACCACACCAGAACGAACCGAGTTTTAGTTGAAAACTTATCTATTTACCATGTCATAAAAAATAATGACAAAAACACAAAAGCAAAAGCAAACTTTTGATTTGATTATTATTATTTAAAGAGATGTTTTTTAAACGACCCACAAAAAAAAAACTGTTTTTATGATCCTGAAGCCGCACTTAATGTTAAAAAATTGTAAAATCATCGTTGTTTAAAACGAAAAAAAAAATGGGGAAACCTGGCTCACTATTTAAAAAAATGTATTTTTTCGAAATTGAAATTTCTCTTCTGATAATTTAATTTAAGGCGACATATTAAAATTATAGTCTCAATTAAAGTGTTAGCTCACAGCTTGCAAACTATTATTCTTTCTAAATCTGTAATCATCCCAATAGTTTTGCAAAAAATATTGCCTTACAAGGACTCAAACTGGTATGTCCTGCGGTCATACAAGCGCTGAAAGAACTTCGGGTTGAACACCTGCATATGATCCTACGCAGTATGGATACATAACTGTACCGAATGGCTTGACAACTTTAACAATAGAAGCACATTTGGAAGCACTAGAATGCTTTCGGCCAAATTCTTAACCTCATTGCTGGCTGCTGCGTCTGGAATTGCGGAACGACTTCAGACCGACTTCGGTGCAAAGCATTCGGTGCAAACCATTTCTACAACACACACCATTTGGTCTATTGGTCTGCGAGAGACCAACAAGAAACTGCAAATGCCACAAAAAATTGTGAATGCTTGCACAAAATAGTTTCCTGCCAAAATTTGCAGCTCTTGTGTCGAGAATTTATTCAATGATGGCCACCATCGACCATGTCTACGAGGTGTTGGTCGGTTTGCCAGAGAGTGACACACACACACACACACACTGAAAAAGTAAAAAAAAAGAAACCACAACAACAATGAAACAATGCAAAAAGAATCAACCAAAAACAATAATTTTCACATTTTTGTCAAACGATTTTTAGCTTCAATCTGCTTTCAATTGTCTTGAAAAAAAAAAATCATCTCAAGAATACGTACATACGTTGTTGTCAATAATAATCATTTTTTTTTTTGAAAAGAAAACAATTTTTTTTTTTTTTGAAATATCAGTTTTAATCAATTTTTTACCTTTTCATTTTGCAACCTCCAGCCTCCGAGTACCGCCGGAGCCTAATTAGCCAATGTCGTTAATAATGCAAATGATATAAATTTCACTTTCGCAGCGAGCGAGCTTTTTGTTCGTAATCGCCATCGTAATCAACTTAATGACAAATGCTATAACTCAATGAAATCAGTGTTCAGCATTAATTAAACTTGAAAGCCAGTGCTCAGTGCGGCCGAATGCCGAGGCGACCTTGCATGCTTTTGCTTCCTCCGTGCCGCACTTCTCTGTCGCACTTCATCGGCCGACGCACGTGCACGATGCACGCAATAAATTCAACGACGTGCAAGTAGCAGCTAATCGTATCGAGCGAACGCCTTCGGAAATATCTGAAATATCAAAATTCTCCACAAACTATACATACATACATACATATGCATGTACCTGCATACGAGTACGTACGTATAACAATATCAGACACAACAACAACAACAATTCATCTACCCGCTCTCTCATGGCATAGCCCGCAGGTAAGTATCGTTAATCAAAATTAATCCAAGATAAGCGGAATTTCGAGGGCATCACTTGGACTATTCAAACACCGAGAGCAGAGCGCACAGTCATCTTGAAATAAATGTACAACACAGCCACTAACAACAACAACAACAACAACAACAACAACACTAGCACTAAGATATGGTTGAAGAATTAAACAACCTTCGGTCGGTCACTCGCAGAGCAATCAGAACACCAATAAAAATATCACCTACACCTCGTCAGTGTGGTTTACTATACTGTGGTGTAAATAGTCTGAAGATTAAATTTCAATTTAATTAAAATACCTGATAAATCAATAATTAAATACGCGTAAATCGAAATTAAATAAAATATATTTTCCTTTAATCAGTGAATATACATATGTACATATTTATAAATAGAGTGAGTTGCGTTGCTTCCGCGAATAGTTTCGAAAGTGCATAAAAGTAATCATTTTGTAAATGTTATTTTCAACAATACCGTAGTTAAAGTTAACTATACTTTAAAAATTAAAGTTGGTCTTAAATTGGTTGATTATGACAAAGTTAAGAGAAAATAGTTCTGCTAGATTTTTCTAAACAAAATTTAAGCTAAAGTTTTTGTGTTATGAGTATTTTTTAGAGAATGGTTAAAGTATGGTTAAAGTATGGTTTGTTAGCAGCTTTACTTTTGTTAGAATTTAATGAAGGAAATTGATTTTCTTAATCAGCAGAATTAAGCAATTAAATTAAGCAAACAAGAAGCAATTAAATTTTCTTCTAAAATGGAAAAAATATTCAGAATTGAAACCAAGTACCAAAAATTAACAGAAATTGCATAAAAATGGATTTTCCCAAGTAGTTCTTTTGAATAGGTAGTTACAGTAACAAGGATTCGTTTGGCTCCAGTCCCGCCCACCACCAAAAAAAAAAAAAAGAAAACCTTAAATAGACAGAAATACGATAGCAATCGTAGCTACATTATTTTATTCAACTAAAATAACCTGTGCCTAATAAAAATGCTAACAAACTTTTATAACTTAAGTAACATAGATGAATACCGATTGGTATTCGGTTTCGTTGTCAAAAATGTTTGCAGCCGGCTTGCACCAGTCCTCACCTGCGATTGCAGCAGCAACAGCTGCGGCGATAGCGACATATCAGGTAGGCGTAGGCGATGTGTTAGTATCGCCCAAGGCCAGAAGTATCGCCGACGCTCTCGTCTGAACTCATTTTTGCTGGCAATTGATATGATTTCATGCTGATTTTCCGCTGGCGGCAGCAAAAATTGTGACTACATGCTGTCAGTTGCAATTTATTACGGAGCACTCAGTGGCCGAATGAACGAGGAAGGAGACTTTTTGAATGAGGTACACGGCCGGCTCACCGACGAAACGACTATTCGATTCGACTGACTAGTTGCGAAATGCATAAATATCGTCATAACTCTTTAGGCATATTTTTCAAAACATAATTTCTCTGTTCGAACTTCGAAGTATGTATGTATGTATGTATAGTATATTCTGAAGTATTTATGCGTTTCTGTATTGTGTTGTTTGTATGGTTAATTAAATCAAGTTGCATGCGCCTTACCATTCAAATGCGGCGGCAGGTTAAAATTACGAAGTTTAATGGGCAGGACATGCGATGAGAAATGACAAGTAAATATAAGGAGTATTTTATGTTTCAATAAAAATTTAATTGCATGAATAATAACAACAAAAACCGCAATAGTAAGACGTTTGCATAATTAAAAAAAGAACAATTTTATGGTACAAAAGTTTTGATTGTTCGTTGGAGACACGGGTTGGTTCCCAAAAGCTCACAATATTTCCTTTTCATATACTTTGAACAAGGTAACATTGAGATAGCATAGATCTAAAATTTTCAATAAATACAATTCTAATCCGTAATTGGATAATGAAGAATTTTTTTGTGTACATATCGTATAAAAAAGTAGGAAATACATATACAGGGTGCACCATCTTTTATGTCGGCATGTGACTACTGAATAACTTTTTTTAAAAATTCCGACTTATAGAACCGCTTTCCATATATGAGGTATTTTTATTTAATTTGGTCCTTTACAATTTTTTTGGACTGGTTTTTGAATGCAACATCAATCAATTCTGGGCCTAAGCAAAATGTGCCCTTTCTGCTTCGTTTTCCATCACTTTTTCGAGCATCTCGGGCGGTATAGCGATGATTCCGGCACGAATGCTTGCTCTGAGCTCGTCAATGGTCTGAGGCTAGCTGGCATACACTTTTTGCTGCTTTTTAAATAACCAAACTAACTACAAAAAGAGGACTCCTCCGGAGGGCTCAAATTAATAGGTTGATAAATGTTAAAATTAATCAATGTTTACATACCGACATAAAATATGGCGCACACGTTATGTTTCACGAAATGTGTGGGAGAGAGAAGAAAGCTGCCTTCTCTGTTTGTATTGTATTAATAAAATATCTTTGATTATCGCTTTTTCGCCATCATTTTTTTTTTCAAAACTTGAATTTTTTTTTCTTTTCTCGTCTACATTCTCGTCTACTTACATTCTCGTCTATTGTTCCTGGTATTATCTACCAAATATCTTTTGTCGTTTGTTAATTGTGCTCTTCTCCTAGATTTGTTGTCTAGTTAGGCTTTGTCAGACGATATGGTTCTGCTGTAACATACAGAAGTGTACTTGTTATGAAACAAATGAAAGTATTACAAAGATTCTGTGGCGTCACCGCACTGTGGACCACATTTCTAGCATTTTATCAACCTCCAGAAAGCGTCGATTATTAATGAAAACTGTATATTCCTATGATACGAGTGGATGCATGATGAAATCAATCTCCCACCGCTAGTCCTTCATAACCATTACAAAGAAATACATACATACATACTAATCCCAAGGCGGTCGAGATGAAAGGATTTAATTTTTCAATCTATCCGAGCCAATAAAAACCACTGACTTTAACAACATTTTACGAAATGAAAAAAGAATTGCATTTAAAATTACCGAAAGAGTCAGCGAAGGCGCAATAATATACACACGCAGACATCAAAGAATACACCTTTGATGTAAAAGTTTTGCCGCGGCCTCCGACGGTGCAGATCAAAGTGACCTAATGCTTTTTGGTGATGGAAGTCATGTGACCAAAGCATATTCATAAAACAATCAGAAGGTGTACATACGTACGCACATACGAGTACAGTAAAAATTTATGCAAATTTGCTAATCTTCCAAAATCTTGTAATTCTTTTTTTTCGCTTCCTTTTTGTTGGATTCGAAAATGAAACTTCAGACCTAAAAGACCTTTTTATGAGTAGTCTGTAACATATTAACCCTGTTGACCTTGCACCAAATAAATTGTGCTGATTTATTGCCATCGCGCATCTGTTTCGAATTAAGACAGCATTTTTAGAAATTCATTTTGTGCGACTTCGATGAAGGAAATATTGTCAATATTATCACTTTGAAAAACGACAAGACGACGAGACGAGCGCACTTGTTGTGACCTCATTCGAAATGTAACACTTTCCAAAGCTGTCTTTTGTATTTGTGAATACTTTACGACTCACTTCTTCCCCGAAATGTTAGCTAAAGCAGATGCAGAGGCAGCCCTCACTATCGCAACAGCTCGCTCGCATATTCGTTCTTATCCTCGTTGTCAGTCGAAGTACGAAAACGTACTCTGTTTCTTTTGCAGCATAAAATGGAATTTTATTACTCTTTGACGCGCTGAGCGCTATTCATTCATAGGTATTCGTATACAAAAGGATTGTGTTGTAACGAAAACAAATTTCGTGTCGATGTCAATGTTTACGTTTACGTTAACGTTTACGTTTCGTTTCGTATCATTGTTTGTACGTACCTACCTACGTATTGTACAAGTACGCAAGCGAAACAATTAATCTTCTATTGTTCGACTTGAAGTTCAATTCTCTACGGAAAGAGTAGAGAAGAATAGAAAACGTAGTAAAAGAATAGAATAGTACAATAAAAAAACTTAACTAGTTGCATTTTACTAGTCGAAAAATGTTACTCTCTAAAATGTTCATCTATAGAGAAGCATTAAATTATTGAGTATGAAAAAAGAAGCCACGAAAAATGTAATTTTAAAAGACAATTAGTTTTAAATTAGTCTTTCAAATATTTCGAATCTACTACAGAATTGACTTAGGTTACCAATTTTAGGAACTCTTTGAATGGCTCAGTTTCAAAATAGAAATATTGTACATGCATATATAATGATGGTGCGCCATCATTTATGTCGTCATGTGAATATTGATTAATTTTAAAAAACAAAGCAAACGATTATCATATATGAGGTATTTTTATTTATTGTGGTACTTAACAATTTATTTGGACTAGTTTTTGAAATGAGGAAAATAATAAAATTTTTTATTAAAAAAAAAAAAAACGCCTACGCTTATAAGTTCGATTGACTTCGATTCGACATTAAGAGTAGGTTTATATTTTTTATCAATAATAGTTTGTAGAGTACTTTGACATTAGGGGGATATTTATATTTTTTTTTAGTGTTAATTTTGTTGATAATCTCGATGTTGAAAGGTTAATGCAATGGTAAACACTAAGGCTTATACGATAAACATAACGAGATAATGAAATATAAACAATACATACTGCGTCTATGTGGAGGTAGTTGCCACCCTACGATCGATCCGGTTAAAAATATAAACGTATTTCTAGAGCGAAATTCTCTAGAGCGGAAGTCATTATGTCGCTGTTGTGCAATTTTTTGCTAAAACTGAAATATTTTTAAAACTTGAACATCAAAGAATACAAAGCCTTTAAATTTATTTATCATTACTATATCAATACGTTAAAGAAAAAGAAAAAAATTATATGTCTTTTTGTAGTTTTTTTTTTTTTAAACGTATCAACATGTTTCTTAAGGGTCTTTTCAATTATGGCCTTACTACTCTTCGAATTAAGCCAAAATTGCTGGACAAACTTGTTATCCTAAGAGTAAATATTTGTGTTCTCTTTCTCGTAGTGGACGTAGCAGCAAGTATTTGTTTGACTCTCGTATTGAGCTCTAAACAGATTTGATCTAGTGTTTGTGTCCATAAGAGCATTACACTTGAAAGAAAGACATTACACAAATTCATGTGGTTTATTGCAAACGACAACGGTACACTTAGAGTGGCACACTTTGTGTGAGTTAGCAAAAAAAAAAAAAAAGGAAGTGGATTAAAGGATTTTTTTTAACTTCACCGCAATACCGTTAATGTCAAAGAGTCAATAAATTTAATTTGCATTTTATCAGCTAACAATATCCGTTTCCGTTGCAGGATGAAACAGCAGAAAGCACTTCCGGTCCCAGTTTGCAACATCATCATCATCATCATCATCATCATCATCAGCAGCAGCATCAACATGTCACTGCCAGGACAATCATTGCTATTATTTAGTCGTAGTGAAGAAACTCACAATCATGGAAATGACACACACACACACACACACGCCAACCCACCCTTTCCTCCCTTTCTACATATTCATATAGTACATACATACATACGAACATACAAACGGTTGCATCCATTATCCATTAGAGCCGATCGGAAGCCTTGTTTCTTGTGCTGATGTTAGCCTTTCTTGATGACGATAAACAAGCACGGAAATGAAAACCGAATTCAATTCATCGAATCCATATTTCGTTAGCAAAATTCTTTGTTCTTTTGTATTCGTCTTGATTCAGCCTGCAGCGTCGGCAAATTCACACTCGTTGACAAACGTAGAGACAAACGCACAGCCTGATTCTTTTCTCTCTCAACCTCAACGACCCCGCCGCAACTTCGCCAATTCGAATACTTGCAGACCGTCATTTCCGTTTCCTGGCCACGACTGTGTGTGTGTGCTTGGACGCTTCGGTATGGGCATGTCTGAGTGCTGTTCGTATGTCCAAAGCTGTAAGATTGTGTTGCTGCAATTCAATTCAATGCAATTCGATTGTACGGCATTATTCGATTGTTGTTGGTTGGCAATCAAGTTGCTCTGCACGTTACTTCCAATTCCTAATGTATTGCCTCCCATTTCGTTCTTCGTTCCACAGTGTTGTCTTCATTCTGTATTTTTGGTCCTTTCATTCTGTGCATTGTCCATTCTTGTCGCCGCTTTGCCATTCTTCCGATTCTACATAGTCGTCGTATTTGCGCAAACAGTCTGATGCTAAACAATTCAATTGCAATTCAATTCTCTCTCTGCCTCTCTGTCTCTCTCTGTGTGTGTGTGTGTGTGTGTGTTTATTTGTATTACATTTACATGTTCATGCTCGATGAATATGCATTTTTTCACTTTGCCTCGCTTTGACTTGGTTTAATGCTGCTTGAGCTCTGACAGAACAGTGTTCTCTTGCACTCTTGCGAAGCCTCGAAGATCCACAGCCTTCGAAGTCTGCACGAAACCATGAAGTATTTGATGCTCATTTAAACAACAACCGAGCGTCCTCATAACTGATGAGTAAGGAATCGGTTTCTAAATCCTGGCTGATGGCATTGATAATAGTTATGAGTTGCGAATTGCGAATAAGTGCGAAATTGTTGATTTATTAACACTGCATCATTTTCATGCGAACGAAATGCTCGAAAATAATTAGCAAAATTATGCGTTTGTGAGAAAGCTTTAAAATTTATGTTATTATTGCATTTTAATTGCTTTGACCTTCTAATTGACAACTTTGTAAATTTTTAGGAAATTAGAGATATCCTTTGTGGACACAGCCGGTAGGTAAAATCGAGCTGTATTTTATGATATCTCAAAGGATATGGCACCTGTTTGAAAATTCTTAATTTAAATAATTTATGAATTATTTTATAATTTATAACTAAATACTTTAATTAATCGATCGGTTCAGCTTTCAGTTATTGTTTTATCGTAATTGCATTTTAAAATTTCGTGTATTTTCGCATCCAAATTTGTTTTTCTGTTGTTTTTAGAATGGTTTTCAAAAGAAATTACTCTAAACAAAGACAAAGTAGATGGATTTAAAAAATTTAGTAATGAAATCACATACTCGTAAATACTCGCAAAGTTTTAGCTACAATTTCTCTTTAGTAAATTATCGTTTTGAGTTCCAAACTCAAAATTATTCTTATATTATTTCTGTTTATTAACGCTTATTTAAAACGCTATAAAAAAGCGCGTCTCTAAATGTACGAGTATTAAGAATTAAAGTGAAAATTTTGAAAGTTTTCTCATCATTAACTCAATTTTTTTCATAACGTACACCGACTTACACCGCTTTCAAAGAAAACGCCTCACCCATCAATTACTATGAGTTGAAATTTAAAATTAAGGAATTTATATACAAAATATGCTGCTATTAATCGGTTCCAGATGACGTTACGAGCCAACAGTTCTTCATTCTGTTTTTATATGAAATGTAATGAAGAGAACGCAAGAAACTTCATGTAATAAAGACCTTCATCCGTCTTTACTCATTTCAGAAACATTTTATACTAAATGAAATTTACTATGATTGGCCATTTCAAAGGGCTTCTTAGCACAATGTTTCAGTGCTCTTTCATCACTTCGAAATGTTTGGACTCGTTTATCACTTCGCGCGTTCGGACTCGTTTATCACTTCGTTTATCACTATTCTATGATGCTTGGATAGATTCTCCTCGTAATTTCTCACAGCCATGAAAGTGAGAGTGCCCGTCCTGAAGAGGCACGAAAGCACAATCATTCTCTAACTATTAATTACTTCTACTTCGAATTCCTTTTCTTTATTTTCTCTGCCCATAATTATGAATTGTTATTATCACATTAGAGTTTGCCTCTTCTACGACATTAATACCTAGAAATTTCCTTCTTTATTATTGTATTTTTATTTATTTCTTCTTATAATTTTATAGATATTATCCGTCCGTAATCAAGAACTAGTTCTCGCGTCTGTATTTAAAAAATACCTATAAATAAAAACAAGTGCTAAAAACCAAAAAAAAAATGCTAATCAAGAGGCGTTAAGTTTTGTTGATACTTTGGGAGAACGTAACAAATTTCAATAAAACTGAACAAGATTTCATAAATGTTCATACAAAGGCTCTAAATGTTGTATAGAAGAGACTTCACGATTTTAAACAATCAGGCGAGAAAAAAATAGTTAAAAAGAAAACAATTAGTTTATTATTCACGCCAAGACCTTTTCCTTATAATTACTCTTTTATCGTAATCTACCCATCTTTAACATCAACACCATGAAGAAATAAACAGCCTTAATGTGTTAATTTTCACTGACTGAAGTCATTGAAGTGAAGTGATCAAAACCGAGCTAGCAAAATTTTTAAATTTTGTTTTATTGACCTATAAAATGAAATCATAAAATTTGTCTTTTAAACTTTAAAAAAAAACTATCATAAATTTAGGAAACCTTATCACTTTGCCTCTGCCTGGATGGTGCTTGAGAGATTTACGGCCAGGCCATCCTGAAACGAATGCACCATCATCATCATCATCATCACTATAAACCATGCCTGATTCCAAGTTTTCATTTCACATCGTAAAATAATACTTCCAATTAGAACGTCATTAGAACTAGACGAGTAGAAGCCCACAAAGTCTTAAGCCCCGAAACACACACTTTTATGCGCACTCAACCTTCGAATACGACGATACCGGACCGAATCTTCATAATAGATGAGCGCCTCATGCAGTGAAGAGCTTTTATCTCATCGCCAGCATCTTAAGAAATTTACGTTTGGGCTTAATTTCGTAGATATGTTTATGCGGGAGAAGGAGCCAGAAGGAGAGAGAGAACATATTGCCGGGTAAGAGAAGTTAACCGAAATACGAAACTTCAAAGCAAGAGTACGTACGACTACACTTTATCGAACTTCCAGGCGTTATAGAAAACCAAACAGAGGCGACTAGAATAGAAGAAAGCCGAATTTACCAAGGTCCTTAGATGGGAAGATCATGCTGGGAGAGAGCGAGGGCAGGACTAATCTTGATTCTGCAAGTAAATGTACACGATTTTTTCTGGATTTCTTAAATCCAGACAATTTTAGTTCGATTCATAGACAAGAACAATATATGTACATATTTACTCACAAATCAATCCACAAATTCTGAATTCTAATAGAAAAAGAAAATACATAACTAAAGAGAAAATAAAGTAGAAGAAATTAGAACGCGGTGGTGGCTTCTGAATCCATGTCCTGCGGCTTAAGAGAGCACGTAATCCATTCAGCTGCAGCCACTTTTCTGTTCTCTGTTAAAAAGGGATAAAAAAAAATTCCTATAAAAGAACAGAAAAAATTCTTGAACTTATGAAACACTTTTCTTATTTATTTTGGTCTAAGAGCAAAAGAAAAATTATAGTATTTGAAATTTGAAAAGAAAATCCTAAAAGAAGAATTTATTGGATTTAATTTTGTCTTTATTTTCTGTCAAGAAAAGAAAGGAAAATAAAAGAAAGTTTTCGGTGATATTTTAAGTGATTTCGCTCATTATCACGATTAGCCTACTCTTTAATGTAAATTTTCGATTTTTCTATTGTACTTTGAGGTTATAATATCTCGAAATCGTACAAACCGTGGGCGAATTTTCGTGTTATTTTTTTGATTGTAGACAATTATTATTCTCCATGTAGAGATTACTTTAAATAAGCAAAAATTTGTTGTTGCAAATATTTTATATTTGTAATAATTGTAAAAATTTGTGATATTTTTGCAATAATTGTTAAATTTTTTTTTTGCAATATTTTGCAATTTAGCAATTATTGCAAACGGACCAAAAAGTTCAGGCAAATTTTCAATTATCATTGTAAAATTGTAAAATCATTATTATTAAGGAAATAATTGTGTTGCTCATGGATGAGGCGCTGTATTGATGATGATGACCAGCGTAAAGATATTCGCCAGAATACACACGAATTATCGCATCACCAACTCCCACAAATTTGTCAACATTTTGACAAATTGTGGCAAAACTGTTTTGACGCTAAACTCATTACTTGCGACATTACTGCCTAACAACATTACGTTGCCGTTACCGTTGTGCCACCCAGAAACGTTGCGTTGCCGCTCGACGCGTGGCGACGAGGCGGTCATCGCCGAACTGTCCGTCGTAATACGATAGACACAACACAGCTGATTTGCATGAAACTGCAATAATTCATTCATCGATTGCAAAGCGCTGAGTGAAACGATTGACTGCTGAGTAAACGGCGGAATGGAGAATAGTTGGTTGCGACGCACCCAGACCAATTGTTTGGTGCTATACTATATATATTACGTGGAGGCGCTTTTTTGGAAATTTAAAGCGATAAAGAAAGCGATATCGAGTGTCAGAATCTCCACCTAAAAGTTACTCTTTTAACGAGAAAATTAAGAATGAAAACGTTTCAGTATTTTCAGGTTTTCTCTAGTGACGCCTTCGATGTTTTATGCACACTTATGCCGCCTACTCGTTAGCCCGACTGCGGCCTGTTGGACAGATGTTTGTGCTTGTTCCGGCAAACATATTCCACCATCCAGCCGTTCGTGCATCCATCCATCCATCCATCCATCCATCCATCCGCGTGTTCATTCAACTGCAAATGCATTCGGTTGCCAGCCAAATCGGTTGTAGCTGATGCCTTTTCACTCTAGAAACAAGACGACTGATACGCATGCTGTGCACAGTGGGCACGACACTATTTTCGGCGCAAAAAATAACGAATTTTAGCTCTAGCGCTCTGGAGTACATAGAAAAGAGAGCGCTTTGCGCCACTGTGCGCCGAAGGTGCTCTAGTCTCGGCGAACAACTGGGCCTGCTTGCTGGCTCTTGGGCGGCCTTTCGCGTGGCCTCCTGCGTAAATCTAACGCACTTCTCAGGCATGATGTATCGTATGTAAGGTACCTACTAAAATGGAAAACAACGGCGCGAACAACGCGTGAACATGTCATAATTCAGTTTGAACAACATCAGCAACATCAGCAACATGACGACCACATACTCATGCACCACCGTGAGCAACAACAACAACAGCAACATTGGTAGTGCGATGGTGGTTAACTGCTGAAAGAATCAACGCTGGTAACAAGCGCAGTTGTAAGCTTGTTAGTTGTTTGAAATTGTTTGGTTAAAATGCCGTCCACCATATTTTCTGACAGAACGCCAAAAAGCGCAGCCACTAACATAAAAACTCTTGTCATCCGCTGTATCAGAAAACCGGGCGAAAACCGTCGTGAATTTCAATTTATTTGACGGCTTGACGGACTCTGCAGTCAACGCAGCAACAACGCCAACCGTGCTCTACCGTGTAGACGTTACTAAGTTTTG
Source organism: Conops quadrifasciatus (assembly GCA_949752815.1). Taxonomy (NCBI): domain Eukaryota; kingdom Metazoa; phylum Arthropoda; class Insecta; order Diptera; family Conopidae; genus Conops; species Conops quadrifasciatus. Next base: position 11,816,118 of record OX457078.1, on the reverse strand, counting down.
GAAAATCTCTCTTCTTTGTATATATGTATGTAACATACATATATATTTGTGTATGGAACGGTTGCCGGTAAAGGAAGTTTTATTATCCGTGTAAAAAACATTATGAAAAAATTGCCACAGCCGTACGTCATCATTCATCCATCCATCCATCCATACATCCCATGAAAGTGTATTCCGGTGATGGTGATGGTGATGATAAATCCATCAGTGCTGAGTGGCAGTAACTTTTCTTAGATTTTTCTGAATCGCCTTCATTTGAGTTTTACTGCTTAAGAACTTCTTTAAAGTTTCTTTACAAAACCTATAAACGAAAGTTAAAATATACGCTTTCAGGAGACTCATAGTGAATAGAGCGAAAGAGAGAGATCGAGAGAGAGAGAGAAAGAATAAAATAGTTGTTAAAACCTTGCTTAAAACCTCATTAGAGTAATAATAAGCTTCACATTAATAACATTAACTTTTTGTTACAAGATAATAAGATTTTTTTTCTTTATAAAATTAATAAGATTTCTCTATGAAAACAGCATATGTTTTAATAAGATTTCATAGTAAAATGGCTCAATATTTGGGGATGTTATTATTTTTATGTGGTACTATTTCTCTCTATGTTTTTTAAACGAGGATTGCTTAAGCTTTAAATTGTGTAATAATCATTGCCAAAGTCTTTGAAAATCAAGGCATACTCAAAATGTGTTGTAATAAGTCCATAAAGTGGTTGCGTAAAATTTACTGTTTTATTGATACGTTATTTCAAAGCATAAAAACAAGAATTTACTATTTTTGAAGGACTTCATTATTTAACCTTAATTAAAATCAAGAAAAGGAAAATAAAATCACACCAAAAATAAAGTCATATTGGTTTTCTCTCTCAAGTATATAACCATTAATTATTTTAAGCTCAAGTCCAATAATTCAGAAAGACCAAAGGAAATGACCTTTTGTAGAGGTCAGCAATCAAAAGTTAACACCGGATTTGTGCGCTTACGCATAAACGTATTTACGCGTAACGTATTTAAACACGGATGTAGTTTTCAGCGTTAAAAGCGGAAGGAAGGAAGGAAGGAAGGAAAGAAGGCAGGACGGACAAATTTAACATATTCTAAACAGAGCTCGTTTTGCTTAAATTTAATTCGCTTAATATGCTTTAGTCGCATACCATTTGGTCGCTTAATTACTTTTAACTTCTACCAGAGTTTATGCAAAACACCAACACAAACACAACAACAATGACCGGCGCTACCAAACAACAAAACAACAAAACAGCAAAACAATTCAGAAAAGATTAATGTAAAATGCTAACGATAGCTGTAAGGCGTGCACGGCACAACAACAACAACAACAACAACAACAACTACTACTAAAATAACTAACGCCCAACCAACACGTGTATGCATACATACGTGTATACATACGTGTATACATACCGCGTGTATTTATAAAAAGTGTAAATGACCCAAACAGAACAAAACAAACAAACAAAAACAAGCAAACACACACAACAACAACAACAACAACAACAACAAGCAATCTAAATTCTCCTTTAATACTTAATAATAATAATAACAACAACAACAACAACAACAACACTGCGGTCAATATCCGTTCTATCAAATTCGTTTTTGTTGTTGTTGTTGTTGGTGTTGTTGTGATTTTGTTAGTATTTTTACTTTAAAATAATCAAATTGGTTTTACCAAACTTTCCACAGAAAATATTTTAGCAAATACAAATTGCACACACACACACACACACACACACAAACACAAACACACACACACACACAGAATAAAAGCACCACATTAAATATGTATGTTTGCATGTGTGTGTCAACATGAATGTATGTATACGTAGGTACGTACATACGTATGTATACGTAGGTACGTATGTATACGTATGTACATACGTATGTACGCAGAGGCCAAAATGTTGGCATTTAGAATAGCCGGAAATTGTTAACGCAATGATGGCGCCGCAACACTTAACGTTACCCATCGTCAAAGCCACAGCGTATAACCCAATTTCCGATGTCGATATGGTTTACGCTAATTAAAAATTTGTGTTCCTTGAACGTGCAGCGTTCGTCGCCACTAAATGCGGCAGGCGGGCGCGCAGGGACAGAGACATTCGGCAGAGAGTGATGGCATAAGAATATGGTGCCACTGCCGAGAGACATAACAAGCTTAGTCGGTTAGTTATGCTGATTAATATACTATATTACGCAGTTAAGGGTAGATGGATAAACGAAAGGAAAGCAAGGGTTGCGAGAGGAAACGGGGCAACGGCGAAAGCTATTAGTTAGAATCTGCTAAACGGAGACACATTTCAGGTGTTGCCTTTGTAGACATAATCAAAGCCAGAGCCACAGCCAGAGTCAGAATCAGAGTCAGAGCGACTCTTCTACAAATACAAACCCAAACGAGCGTATACGTACATACGTACATACGTACATACATACATAAATCGCCTGCCACAATTCAAGCAAGCAATGACGTAAACAACAGGCACGTAATTTTCATTACGTAAATTGAATTACGTTGCCACAAGTATAATATCGTATTATTTGGGGGTAAAGGATAATTGGACGGTATATCCATTACAATCCTTTCGAATCGTTGTTCGGTCTACTTTAGTGACTGAACGACACCAAAAAAACTACGAATTCGACAAAATTCGACACCAAACTTTACGAATAGCGTTCTGAGATGGTGCTTCTGGGCCACGATATTTTCGATCATATGCACAACTATTTTCAATGTACAGCGGCGTCACTATTTCGGCGCATTGTTTCGGTGCAAAGCGATTCATGGTTAGATATGTACTGAATTGACATTTCAAAACCATTTTTACTCAAGTCAAACGGTTAATAAATGTTAAAGTTATTTCATGTTTACATACCGACATAAAAGAAGAGGGCAAAAAAAACAATCAAGTTATTAAAAATTACAAGAATAATTACAATTTGTAAATAATATACATACGTACAAATTGTGCATAAAAATAACAAAAAAAAGATAAGTTAATATTCCATTAACAACTGAATAAAGAACATTATTCCATTGCTTGTTGCTGGCACATTTCTCTCCGTGTAGACGCGGTAGTAGCTGCAGAGATGCATCGCATCATCGTCAGTTCCTGCATGTTTTTGTTTTTAACTTGCTTGTATTTTAAATTTAATTAAAGTGAAGCAAACATTTTGTGAGCTGCTGTCATCCTCATCGCCGTTATAAACTTTCAACTTTGAACTATTCAGCATTTAAATATGCTGTAATTGTCGTGGGGCGGCAGTATGGCTGGGTAAGGGTGGGAGGGTTGAAGAATAAGCGAGTTATAATAAAAAACTTTACACACTGTGCAACGCACATGCTCCGATTTACCATCATTTGTTCGAACATTTTAACATAATACTATGTAAATAAGTTTAAATAACTTTTAGAACAGTTTGCGTGCGCGATTCCGCACGACTCTGGCCTCAGAGAAACTAAGGTTAGGTTAGTTTTCGCTTTTCTGCATCGCTTTCTCGTTAGTGGTTACTCCGTCACTCCGAAATGGTTTTTTAAACAATAGCATAATAATGAGAGAAGAGAAAAGCATTGAATTCGAATCGAGCGTTATGGCAGTAAAAAGTATGAGGTTTAGCCTAAAACTGATCTAAGCAACTTTCGACAGATCAAAACATCGCCGAAACCGGTTTGTATCCAAACCAAACTTGGGCAAGGATTGATGGAAATTCATTGCAAAGCCAACCCTTTTGGAAAACTTAACGAACATCAAGAAAAAAAAGTAGCCCTTGACAACTAACATATGATAATCGTAGTTAATCTATGACAGGGCTGATGGAAATTCATCCCAAAACCCATCGTCAGAGTGTCTCTGGTGTACATACATATGTGCTGCCTTGTGAGAGATTATTGACAAAGTTGAAGCCAGAAACAAAGGAAATGCTGGAGAAACTTTCGTTAATGGGAAAACTTTTTAACCACAACACTTTGATAAAAAACAGATGTGAAAACAGATGTTTTCGTAACGACAAAGTTTCTTTTTCGATTTTTCTGTTACGCTTGTAACTATTGATAATGAAATCAAAATCAGCATACAAAATAACGTATGTTATGCTAAAATCCGGTCGATAACCAAGAAAAGGCACCCTTTTTCAAAGCTCTGTTAAGGTAAAATCCAAGCTTGCTCTGAAATTCTAAATTTGGGTATATTTTTATAACTATACGTTAGAGTAACATACGTCTTTAGGATTATAAGAATTTGAATTCTAAACGATTATACGTATAAGAATTGTTATGTAACCAAGAAATTTTGCACTCTACAAGCATTATTAGCTTGTACTTGCATTTAAACATATGTACATATTGTATATACATACATATATTCATATAAAAATCGTATATACATACATATTTGTTAAGCATCGCATTTCGCACAGCATCTTTAAGGCACTTGTATTGCACTTTTTTCTAACAAAAACCACGACTAGTCTTAAAAATGAGTTGTTAGCAAAATTTGCCAACACTTCTGTGGAAGTCTTCTTACTGACGCGCTTCTCTGGGGCCAGGAAATGCTATATACGCCGACGGCACGTATCACGTGACACATGATGCACTCGACTACTTTTGCTGTTATTTTGCAAACGTAAGTACCCGTTTCAAGTTTAGTACTTCCTGCGCACCACGCCTTCACAAGAAGGAGGCTTATTAGCGTGCGCTCATTATGTTGACTTGACGCCTGCCGACTGCCGCCTTGCCGCCTTGCCGCCTTGCCGCCTGCCGCTAACAATTCAAAAGCTCTTGAAGGCGGCAAGCTGCCTTGAAGAGGAAACACCGTGCTCCACACTGCTGGCACAGCTAATGGGAACGCCCTGTTGGTGGGGAAAGGCCGCTCGGTCGGTTGATTGGTTGGCTGGAAGATGAGGTTGTTCAAGAAAATGTCACGTTCCTCAAATGGGTCATTTGAACGCACTTAAATGTCGTAAAAGAGACTTCATGCGGTCATGCTGGCAAAAGTAGCGTAGTCATGTCGCAGCGACACATGCTCTAATTATTATATTTTTTCGTGATGATTGCAATTTATTACAGCCCGAGGCGGCGTAGAAGTGGCGTGGCGGTGCTGTAGTTACTGTAGTGTTGCTGTAGTGTTCTGCTGCTGATGGCTGCGGTGCGGTGCACCTGCTTACTACTATAAAAGGCCCCCGTAGTGGCGCATAAGTAGCCGCTTTTGCCGCTGCCAAGTGGCGGCAAGTGGGATTGAATGAGAGACTCTTTAGTTATTTCCACAACCAGAGGTGACGATGATTAGCCGAGGTTTAATGGTTGGCCTGGATTTTTCTCGTCTTCTTCTTCATCATAATAACCATCATATTTAGCTTCTATGCAGTTTATTGAATAAGATTTAATAAACCTTTTCAAAAGTACATCCATACATACAATACGTATGGACGTCCTTACGAGCTTTCTATATTACCGCACATGAGATACGTTTTCAACATGATTAATCCTCTTTTACGAAGCTTTCAAGGTTTTGTTGTGAGGAATTACGCAAACTCTTACGCAAGCCTCATAATTAACATAAGCCAGCCTCGCAGCGACACGAATGCGCACTTCTTGAGTGTCCTTAAGAAATATTAATTAATCAAGTAGCAGTATGTCAATATTTTAATATCTCTGCACTTAAACAAAATGACGTAGTGCACACGTAGTGTACGTACCTATGTATGCATTCCGGTGTTGCCCGTCCGTCGTTTACCTCTCGATTGAAGTGTGTTCGGCATTGTTTCTATTGTGAACTTCTCCTCTCTGTCTCTCTGATCTGCCCCTTGGTAAACCCAATGGCTGCGTTCATGCCTGTCTGCGTAGTTACCGTATTTTCTTGTCATTAACTGGCATTTCCCAGCCTTTTCCTTTCCTTACAAAGCTATAGATATGTACGTGCGTGAACGTGTTTTATTTGTGCGCTTGATATCGTCTTTTGTTTTTTAGATTACTTGAAGAGTTTTAATGGTTCTATGCCTTGAAGTGTGTATCCGCAATTTGTTTAATTAAGCATTTTGCACTGAGTTTACACTGAGATTTAGGTTATATTATTTTAATTTTTAATGAGGCCTTCCGTCATCATCAGCATCATTAATATCGGCACCTTTGGACAGATGTTTTCAAGTCTGGCCCTCTTAATTATTTTATCTATGTACATAATTGTTGGATTTTCTGAGTTATTTTGTATGGGTCAGTGACGAAATCCCAAAAGACAAAATCCCAAACGGCATAATTCCGAACGGAAAAATCCCAAACGGAAAAGTTCCGAACGGAAAAATTATTGAGACGCAGAGAAAATTATTCGTCTGCGTTAGCAGAATGCAATTGATCATTTTTGTCGCTGGGTCGCTGGGAGAAGCCAATAAAAGCTAAATTCCGCACAAATTATAACACATTGGACTTTAACTCGACTTAAACCGCACTTTCGTTATTGCTTCGAACGAAATAAATTACTGGAGAAGCCTAAAAGCTCGCGTTTCCAAAGGCCGTACAGAAGGCCCAATCATGCCGCCGACGCTACCACCGCCCTAAAGCCTTAACAATTTTAAATTAATTTGCTATGCTCGCAATGTTGCCGTTCCGCCGCATTGAATAACTATAATAAAAACGATTTGTTTTCACACTCACACACACACACACCCACTCGCCCATACCCATACGCTAACCCGGTAGACCGCAGTAGATCCGCAAACAGATAGCTGCGGTACGTACGAGCCACAAACGAACAAACATTCTTTTTCTCTCATTTGAAACGTTGCTGGTTTGCTGTGTTCACATCGAAGACTAACAAAACCGAAATCAATAAAAATGTGTAGCAATATATTAAGTGGCAACACTAACCAGCAAATGCCAGCAGCTCTGCGGCCGTGGCGCTCCGCTGCGAGCTGAAGAATAATAAAAAAAAAAAGAAGAACAATCCTAGCACGCAGCAAATGTACGCAAAGGTAAACAAGAAGCTCAAAAACGATTTATCCTCTGGCGTTTCGCCCCAAACGGAGTATAATTCCCGGCGGCTAAAAGACTGCAATTTATTTAGAGGCGCCCGAATGAGTGCGGTAAAGAGGAGGAGCGTGAGAGAAAGGGGTGGGGGTTTTCTGGAGGGGCATCAGTGTGGTGCCCAAGAATGTATACAAACGTATTTGCTCTGTCCAGACCAATACTCAGGTCTTCATCTCTGCAGGTAACGGTAACGACTTTGTAAGGATTCCAGAAAAGAAGTAAGAAATAGCAGACATATTGCTGCTGCTGCTGTCTTACCGCATTTTCACCATACTTCGGCACACAGTCATGCTTTACAATTTGCTGGCTTGTTTAATCATTCGATTTTGTAGTCCTTTGAAATTACGAGCACGAGGTGAAGAGCACCGCAAACCATAAATTGTTTCGCAAAGGACTCGTGTCCATTTTCGCTTCGGAATTGATAAACTGTCTACCGCTTCGGTATACCGGCCTATAAATGTATATAGTACATAAATCTCTCTAGAGCTGTACTTATAAGAGATATTGAGGTGAATATTCACGCGCCGGCCCCCGTTTCCAACCAATTTTCCGCAATACTCTTGCGGTTGCTGACGACCCTTTTTGTCCATCCTTTTGGTGCCTTTTCTTTGTAGCAGTAGCAAATTCGTTAGCAAATAACTACGCCTGCCAACAAACAGAACTACCGCAAATTTGTTTGGAAAAGGACAAAAGCGCTTAGACATGGTCAAGTATCCTACGAGTATAGGTACAGTTGACCCTCAGCAACTATAGGTACAGTTGACCCTCAGCAACCAACTATCGTGAAACCGGATTTTCGTTGAATACGTTTGAAAATATGGTCTGGTTCGGCTTGGAAGTGATTGTTTGTTGAATGTATACCTCTTTGTTACGTATAAATTATACAGGGTCCCTCAGCAAGCGCTGTCATCTGCGAATTCTTAGTATTGTATGTACGTTATAATCGTTTTAAATATCTTATTGAGAGACATATAAAGCTCTCTTTTTTAAGCTTGCTTAAAAAATTGTTATAATGACTACAGTTTTTCCTGTACCCCCGTGTCCAGTCCAGCTTCCCTTCCCTTTGAAGTTTAATATAATCCATAATTTTGCTAATCCATTAATTTCGACAATGGTGCTCTTTTCTCTTCCTGCTAAATTACCTCGTGCTTGACCCAACATTACCACAACTCGGTTTTGGCCAAAGCCGAATTGACAAATGGTCAAATCTCGATTGTCAAGAAGTCGAATTTCAGTTATTGCCGTTATTGTAGTTGCTATAGCTGTTCCTGCGCCACCCTTTGCCAATTAATACTCTTAAGTGCTGTAATTGACAGGTGTGGAGTTCAGCTGCCGGTAAATGATGGCATCGCCACCACCGCCACTAGCACCAATGGCGGTCAATGCAAGCACTCAACCAGCAACGCCTGCTGCTGCTGCTCCTGCTCCGGAACGCATGGATTGTTTATTAAATTTGTCGACGATTTGAATACTCGCCCTCGTCCACAAAGCTGACAACACTAACATCTAGCTGACAGACGGGCAGACGGGCAGACTGACTGACGGCTAGACTGACAGCCGGATGGACAATGTTTGCTCAGTGTGTGCCGCCGCCCTATTCAAAAAGACGTGCGGCGAGTAAACCGACCCAATGACTGATTAATTATTAAAAGCATTCAATTCGAGTTCATAGTTACCGATTCGTGTCGTTGTTTCTGGTGTTGTTTCTGGTGTTGTTCCAGGATTTCTGATTTCATTGCAATTGAATGGCCACAGGCAGCCATTCCGAGCGCCGCCGGCTAGTTGGTATGGTCACAGATAAATGTCGACCCATGAATAAAGTTATTACCGGGCCGTAAATTATTGTGGCCAAGGCCAATAACTGCCTTAGTTCCGCTTGAAAGGTGTGCATTTGACATTACAACGTTGGCCAGCGTAATTATGATTAATTACAATAATGGGTATATCTAGCAGCCAACGATTTGAGGTATACTTAAGGTGCTGAAGTTTGAACTCAGGAATGAGTTCAAACATGTTTGCATGCACAGCAATTTCGATACCGACTGATTGATAAAGTAATGAGTAAAGTATTCATTCACGTTACAAGACTTTTTCATTAAATATTCGAAGTATTTAAAATGAGAGCAGTTTATTGTCTCGAAATTCAGGCCAATTGGATTCAGATCATTAAGAACTTTTCGTGTATTTACTTCACAAAATAAGAAAAATTATCTTAAAAATTATATTAAAATAAAAAAAAATTGAGAAGCTTAAAAAGGATTAAAGAATTATCAAAGGAAAATATAGTAAAAGGTAACAAGAAAGTGGCAAGTTTTTTAAAAAACTCTTAATTGTTTCTCTTTCCATTTCCTCTTAAAGAGTACTTCGGAACTCAACCCCCCCCCCCCCCCTCTCCCCATATATGCCAGAGACGACGACAACAACAACTAACAACTTTGTCAAAATAAATAAACCGTTTCTTATAAAATTTGAAAAATTGCCAAAAGTGTTACGAACAATAAAATTGGAAGAATTCTCGCTAAGAAAAAGAGTGTTGGTAAAGAAGAACCATAACAACCGAAAGCTGTTGGAAGAGTGAAGAATAAAACTCCATTCAGCACGCCTCTGCCACGCCTACCTACCGCTTACGACAAACGGAAATCCCAAAAAGTGTAGAACTTCTCGGCGAGCGTTAGCGGACGAAAGAACAGCAAAAACCACAACAACAACAATGTACAACAGAGGCCAAAAAACTCTTGGTCTCTCTCTCTTTTTCTCTTACTCACTCTTGATTTTATTGAATCGACGGCAAGAGAAATTTTTCTCCAAAACTGAATGCCATCAGAGACGATGCTTTTGGCAGCAGCCGCCTCAAGGCAGCCTCAAGTTGCAACACTAGCTAGCTGCTACAACAACAATGTTTGTCGCATAAACTCGTCTGTCGTATAAGAATTACTAAAGAACTTGCCAACAGCTGGCAACAATGGCATCAAATGCCGTTCGGGGATTTCCGGAAGTATTTTGTAATGAAATCCAAATCGTTCTGCCGACGAAGAAGAAATGTTGGTGGACAGTTAACAAAATAGTTGTTGTGGGATTATTGTTGTTTACATACAAACATGCAAACATACACACATACATACTGGTCGAGTAGGTACAGACATACAGCTTCGCCTGTCTATCGTCATAGCTACGATATCACCGAAACCAAGCAACTCTTCACCATGACAGCATTTCTACTGTCATTCTTCTTTGACACTATTTCAGTTAGTAGACACAATTTTGTTGCTGTTTTAGCGGACAAAATATACTACGTATCGTATTTTATTTTTCTTATCTGCTTCTTCTTGATTTTTATCCTAAAAACTTGATTTTCTTAAGTGCTGTTTTTTCCTTCGTTTATTGTTTGTGATGCCAGAGAAACACCAGAGACGTCTTTTCTAACTGTTTAGCGCTAACGTAAGTAAAGTCATCGAGATCAAAGTATAATCGCTTCTTTAAACGTTTTGCTATCAGCAACATGGAACTTAACAATTGTCACAGAATTATGGCAGCGAATGGTAAATTTCATATTTAATTTATTTAATTTTTTTTTAAATTTTTATTAATTTTTTAAAATTTTTTAAATTTTATTTAATTTTCATTTTGAAATATCACACATAAAATATAAGAAAAACCATCAGATTTCTCTATGATTTTATCCAAGAAGGAAGCCTTATTAAAAGCATAGAGATTAAAATTTAAAAAGACAGTCATATTAAAATACCAATTCCATAAGAAAATCTTATTGTTTTTCATAGAGACGATCTTATTAAAATACATATTCTACATATTCTATAGAAAATAGTATTATTTTCCATAGTCTTATAAAAATAAAAATAGTTATTCATGGTTTTTTATTTCATTTTATTTATCCAAAATTTCATTGTTAAAGCCTGAAAAGTAATATGCTATTATTTCTTATTTGTTTGCAAAGTATATTGTATATATAAAGACGAGAAATACTCACAACTGAGAAGCTAAGATCGCCAATTATAAACAACGCCAATGTAAAAATAGTAATACGAATTATAAATCTGAAGTAAGCCTAAGAGCAAAAATATTACTATCAAAGTTCCGGCCAGACCGACCATATTATTTATCAGAAATTTTTCTTATTAAAAGAAGTAAATAATAAGAATTCTTCATACTTTCATACAGACTTGTTGATTTCGTAATTTTCTAACAGAAAGAAAAAGATTAATTTCTTACAAAAATTACAAATTAATAAGATTAACTTTTTGTTTCATAACAACAAGATTTGCTTTAAAAAAATAATAAGATTTTTCTTATTATTTGTAGGCATATTATTTTTATGTTTTAATAAGATTTTATAGTAAAATAGCTCAATATTTGGGGATGTTATTATTTTTATGTGGTACTATTTTTGTCTGTGTGAAAACTCTGACTTGGTTTCACTTTCTTAAAGTAAAATATTTATTGAAATAATACATTGCAAATCATACATTGTGGTTGCATAATCAAAATCTTGAACTAAGTTTCGTAGATAATCATTGTATATTTTCTAGCATTCTTCACCGTGTTTCCGAATAAATGAGTTAATATTCAGTTTATTTTGGCTGACAATTTCTGGCTGCATTAAATAAAAAACCCGTAAAACGAAATTCTCACTGAATTACTGAATGCTGGATTTAGACTGGATTGATTTAAAATTAAAAACTTTTTTCTAAACGCACTCAAGTCCTATAGAAAAGACACTTTATGTCATTCTTATAGCCATTCTTGAGAACTATTTACTTTCTAAACTTGTATGCTGATTCATTGATAATGGCAATTAACTCGTTAACAACAACAACAACAACCGCAACTAACAAGGCAACTCCATGTGATTAACAGCTGCAACATAATCCATCATCAGTTAATGCTATCCACAAACATACTCTCGTATGTTAAATACTTTACGTTAAGTGCAACACGTTGCAGCCGCATAAGACACAAATCAGCACACAATCAAACAGATTGTCCACACCTTCTTCCCCTCTTCCCTTTCCCTTTAGGATTCGCCCATGCGGCACTCCACCACCGACGCTTCGTCGGCCTCAACGGGCAAAACACTTGCGACCAGAATCCGGACAAAACGCTGTAACGCAACACCCACTAATTAGACAAGCGATGCCGCCAGCTGCGATGACAGACCCTGCTGCTGCTGCTGCTGCTGCTGCCCCGATGGAGCAGGAAGGGAGGGAGGAGCAGAAAAATACGGCATACGGCCCAGGTATTCAGACGATCATCTGAAGTGAGCAAATGGCCCAGAAGAAGAAACTCCTCCAGTAGTAATCAAAACAACGACGTGACGGCAATAAAAACAACAACAACAACAACAACAACATTAACCAACTCTTTTCCTATAAATTATTTATGGGCAACGTTTAGGCCACTTTAACGTTTGGAGCTATATATGTATGTGGATACAAAGGGCCTCAGACGGTTCTTAACGGCTGCGCATGCGCACAACTGTTTGAATTATTGGTGAATGGAATAATGATAGCAATACCAACAACAACAACAACAACAACAACAAGGTGACTACAGTAAAACACAACTGAATGACAGAACACTAACAGCAAACACTAACAACAACAACAGCAACCAATTTTAATCCAATACCGAGAGCATTACAGTCTCTTGCTTGTAACAGCGTCGACGGACGGACGGACAGGCAGCAGCAGATTTCTTTTGCCTCCTTGTTGTTGTTGTTGTTGTTGTTGTTGTTGTTGTTGTTTGCCTTCGAAGGGGTGTCAATATGCCCATATATTACCTTTTATATACCCATATTTCTCCCCTCCCGAACGCGTTGCAGCAAGCATAACATATTTACAATGCAACAAGCAGTCTATTAAAAGTGGGCGTGACCTATCAGCTGCTGTTATTGCCGTTGTTGCTGTTGCTGCGGCTGTTGTAGCTATTATTTTTAATGTTTTTGCTGTTGCTGTCGACGCTATTGCTATTGCCGTTGCATTTGTTGCAGTTTGGCATTTAATTTGTCTGCCAGCCGAATGCTATTTATGGCGTTTTCATTGGTCACTGACGTAAGTTATTGGTTTTAAATTGAAGTCTGTGCAGCCGGCTTATGGCGTTTTATATCGTCTATAATTTCCGCAGGCCGGATTTCACATTAAAACATTTTATTATTGTCAGATTTCATTTTTAATTGGATTAACCATACGAAAGCTCGTTGCGGCTGCAAGCGCTGATATGCTCAATGTTCAATCGTTCCGTTCCGCCCCGTTCCGTTCCGTTCCGTTCCGTTTCATTCGTTATTGAAATGGGGTGGCTCATGTTGCATCCTATGAATATAAAAATAAATATTTTACAATCTGTTTATTAATTACACAATGGAGCAGCCACAACAACAACAACAACAACAACAACAACAATAGCTTATAATCAAAAATGAATGAACGCAACATCTCTTAAACTACTCAAAGATTTTTGTAATACAGAAGGGTGAGTTTTTATCATAAATTAGCTACAAGTTTATTGTTTTATTTTTTAATAATTTATTTTTTTTTTAAATTTTTGGAGAAGGTACATAGTATGTAACGTGTGCGCCATATTTTATGTCGGTAATTAATTGTGAAAACCTTACTCGAAAAATGTTTAGGCTTTTTTTTATAGAGAATTTTACAGTATTTCACTTATATTATTGCATGACATTTTTATAAAAATTTCATTACCGTATAACTTTCAAACTACTTAAAAATAGACAAAAAAAGAAAACCGTGAATTTTTTGTTATTTAATCAGATTAAATAAAGCAGTTGCAGCTGGCTGACATTAATCTTACTTCCTGTGTTCCAATTTTCCTCACGACCTCATGCCATCCATCCACAGTTGCTTCAGTCGCCACCAACTATGACACCTTCTCCCAACCATCATCACCACCAAACGTCATGGCATGTTATTGTTTGTGCCTTCAGCGAGCTTTCGATAACATTAAAAATCGGATTATGACCATGTACGAAGCAGTCAGTCGGCAATGATGCATAACTTATCAGTAACAAAAACAACAACAACAACAACAACAACAAAAACAATAACAATAATAATCACATTGACAGCACTGAGAGCAAAGCCGTATGGAGAAAAGCAGCATTACATGCCTCATAATCATAAGCTCTGGTTGTTGTTGTTGTTTTGTTGTTTGGTTGTTGTTGTTGTTTTTTGTTGTTGTTGTTGTTGTTGTTGTTGTTGTTAAGACATCTATACTAAAATCAAATGCGAAAATGTGGTGCTCAAACACTTCCAACATGACAAAAAAAAGGCGCAAGAAAAACAGACTCCAACCAACAACATTGCAGTGAGAAAAAACCCACAAAACTGAGTGCTGTTGCGGTTCCCGGACACTTGTTTCGTGTCCTTTTCGTTGGCCTTGTCATGTCCTGGACGCGCCCTTAAATGCTTCATTTAGCAATTATGGCAAACGTTTAAAAAGGATTTCATGGCGATAATATTAACGGTCAATGTTAACGGCGTTAAACGTCATTCTTGTCATGAATGGGGCTTACCATCGTCGCCATCGCTGCTGATGGTATCAGGATTTTGACAGCGATTGGATAAAAGCATGTGTGTGTGTGTGTGTGTGTGTGTGTGTGACATAGTGCAGCGTGTCTCTGCCACTTGTGTACATTTTTAGCATGCTCTCTTAACTGGTTAAGCGCTGATAACTTGGCAATTGGTAATGATGGTTTCGTGTCTATGGCCTTCAGTCGTGACCGCGGTGTTTATACATAGTTAAACATTATCTAAAAGAATTCAGCCGTTAAGTTGTAGAAAATTGAAATAAGATTATATATCGTACATAAAGTTATACAAAATATACTACAGAACAAAAAAACCTTGCCTATTTTCAATGTTATTCGTGTTAATATACAGTTATTTCTTACAGTTATTTATCACAGGTTTTTTTTTGTTGCAGTATTTTCATTGAACACTGATTTTCAAAACACAATTTATGATTTTCTTTTTATGATGCTTTGCTTTTATGATGCCATTGTTACTATTTTGTCATTGTATCATTATCATAATAAAATTGTCTATAATTGCAGTTTAAAAAATAAAAGAAAACGACAAGAAACAAACATGGCGTTTGACAGATACTCTCATTCAACATCCTAAAGGTACTTTTGGATAATGCCCTATAAACCACTTCCACTTTCTCGAAAACAGCTTTCACGTTTTCGTCCGTATCGATCCATATCTCCTTAAGTTTACCGAAAATCATTTGCCCTACCGCTTTAAACGTCCCTGCTTCCTTCCCCCGCTCTTCCCTTGCAGCAACGTTGACAAAGTTGGGCAAAAAGTTAAATTGACTTTCATTGTTTTCATCAAAAATTGTCAAACCGCCAACGTGAAGTCTGCTGCAGCAGGCGACGTCTGCTTACAAGTGGTTTTACTAATAAAATAATTTCACCGATTCACGAATGACGGTACTCCCGAACACACACGCACACGCAAACGCACACGCACACGCACACGCACACGCACAGTCCTCTATCCAGCCATTGCCACAAGCCACTTGAGGAACACCACAAAACCGCACAATCAAAGTGCAGAAATACTCGCACAACAACAAAAACGGGACCCAAAACTGCAAAAAAAGAAACAAAAAACAAAAACCATTTGCCAGAGTCAAAAAGTTAAACTTTAAGATGACAAGTTCTAAGTTTTTTTAAGGGCAAAGAAAAGCAGCAGAAAATCTGTTGTCATCCTTGCGCAACGTCTTAAGGATCTCAGCCTGCAATACAGCAGAAAAGTTTTAACAGAATTTTAGAATTATTTTTTTAGTAAAGATTTTGTGCCCTTATCAACTTCTTCTTCTTCTGTCTTCTTCTGTCTTCAAGCTCGGCAGACTCGTTAAATAAATAATAACAACACAAAGGATAACAACAAAGGAAAGTATGTATTGGCGAGAATATATGAGAAATAATTTGTCGTCGGTTGCCGTCGGGAAGATTATTGCAGGATATATGAACAAGAAAAAATCTATATTTTTATTTCAAATTGACAAACAAATCGCTTTTGTATTGGTTTCGTTTTAATTCATGTCTCTTTTACGGCGTACCTAAAATATGTACATAAAGATTTTTTTTGCTCTTTTCGGCATAGAAAATCTGCCCTTCAAAAGAATAAAACCATCCTTAAAGCCTTTAAAAACCTAAAGCATTACCATCAAAACCCTCAATTCTAAGAGCTGTCGTTGTGTACACTCATTCGTTAAACTATAAAAAAAAATCCACTTTTACTCACAATTTGAAAAACAATTCACAACAATGGCGCCTACTCATAACATATAATAAAAACCTCTCTCTTCGAACCTTAAATTATGCCATCAGTAAAACACACACAGCCTCTAGAAAACAGCTACGTCAGCAAAAATAACGAGCAAAAGTTGTTAACAAGCAGAAACAATAATAAACAGCTAAAGCAACAATCATCGGCAATTGTGCGATAATAACGTTTAAGTCCAACGAGACTAAATCCAACCTGCGGCAATCGCGCATGGCCCCTGGAAACAGTCCGAATTCAATAAAGTTCCATTAAGTCCAGGCCAAACTGTGGAGAAAATGTTCACCAAATTACTAACAAACAGCGCAAATGGCAACAGAAAAGGCCAACAGACTATCTGGCAAATGGAGTAATAAAAATCACGACTATTGCGAGTGAGTGGTCGAAGAAGTAGCTGCTTTTCTCGGTCTGGTTTAGAAGCAGAAGCAGCAAACGGTTTCATTTTTGCTTTCTTTTGTGACTGCCAATATGATGATGATTTGAAGATGATTGCATTTTTTATGTATAAAAAATGCTTTACTAAAAATTCATAGCTATTGTCTTTTACATAGCTATTATACACTAACGTTAACGGCCTTCAAACGAGACCAGATAAACTAAAAGTGTTAGAAACTCAAGTGATATTTCCCAAAAGAAACCCAGACGGCTGGCTCTTGAGCCCATTTTACGACTGTTCAAACATCATCATTATGTAATTTGAAAAAAAGTTCTGTTAAACTATTTGCTATTTGCTACGATATATTGTTTTGTTTCATTCGCAACAACAACGTTGATGCACCATAAAAGTCATGAAACGATGTCGCGCCATCGCATACTCGTATAATTACAAAAGTGCACCACTACTCTTTTATGGCTTATTTTGCTATAAACTCTGCACAAATGCCATAAAGTAAAGTACCCACAAGTACGAGTACTATACTACGCAGTAACGAAGAGAAATGGAGCATTTAGTGTGCAGTAACGTTTTACGGCAGCATTTCGTAGCAGCCGGTTATATTGACAACAGGTATAACTTCTTCAACTTTAACGAGTTAGTCTAATGTTATGGCTATTTGCCAGAATCGGCACGATGAACCGGCATCAATGGTGCCTTTGGCAGCGCGATTCCTTAACCATACTCCTGTCGCATCGCACTGAACAGACGACATAAAGTAAATCGTTCACCGATTCGTTCAGGTGCTCTCGCTAGTCAGAGCTTTTTACAAATTACGAATCTCTTATTGTTGTGAAAGATTAAATACTTTATGATGAAGAAACTAAAAGGTTGATAGAATAAGAATATGAGGAACTGTTATTTGCTCTCAGCAAAGTTTCTTGAATGACAATATCTGGACGCCGAGAATACTTTCTTTAAATAAATGGCTTCCTACTCACAAGCAAAAGTATCATTCTTGCTCTTTCCTTCAAAGTTTCCTTCTTTTGTCCTCGAATTCAAAGATAATTTATAACTTATTATAAAAGATAACCATTTAAACAGCTTTGAACACAACCAAAACGAATGATGATATGAATTTTGGAACACTTAATTTAGCCAAGAACGGAACCTTGATCGCTGCAATGAAAACGATCCTTTTTTATACTGGTTTAATACATGTTTAACTACGTCACCTTTCCCCGGAGATGTTATAGTATGACCTAAAAATTATCGAATTACAAGAGTTGGGCTCTAAAATCTTTCACTACGCAGAAGACTCAATCAAGCTTTACTTAAACAACCTTTTCAAACTGTTTTCTGTGTAGCTAAGACTTTTACTGTTGTCATAAATGAATGTGAATGGCTTAATTAGTCTTAAACTAACTTCTAGTCAAATGAACTCACTTAAAATGGCTTTTAGGCTTTCTCTTTGATTTTTATGACTACTGTTGCGGCCGCTTTCGTTCTTTTGCGTTGTGTTTCTTATAAGAACAATGAATGTAGGTATGTACTTATATTGAGATTTAGTCCAATGTTTAGCAGAATAATCATTGCCAAAAAAGGATTAATGAGCGAAAAAAGTTCCATTTACTAAACTTTGTATTTCACAGAAACAATAGAGAAGTTTTTGCTTTAATTTTTTTTCAGCAAAAAGCCTTTCTTTTTTATTCTTTTATTACTAAAAAAAATTATCAATAAAATAAATTATAAATAAAAAGCTAAACAACAATCGAATGAGAGAATTTTGAACGACTTTTACAGAAGGACATTCGATGGTAGGAAGAGCGTCGACATTAGAATTCATCATACGCCCTCGAATCACGTTACTGTACTCTCTCGCTCTCAAGCACGGATTTACGGATTCCATCATTGCCGCTGTTCCGGCCAATGCCACACAACGCCACACACTCTGCGCAAGTATGAGTTTTTCATACACAGTTAAACGGTTTTTATAACAGCTTAATATTGCTTACAAACTATGTTATAAAATTGCCATGAACGCAGTTTTTCCGGCAACGACGACAATAACTTTTTCCAATTTTTGCGCTCCTTATTTCACTTGCGAAAAAAGTAACTTCAACAAAAGAGTACATTTCTTCTCATTTTTAATGCACACACATAGAAAAAATTCACACACACGCGCAACACACATCCGTCCATATGCCATAGTGCATACAAATTGCATTCTTCTGCTGCCGTTTCTGCTTCCCCTGGCATTGCTGCTCTCAGCAGCAACAACAACAACAACAACAACAACAACAACGGCAATATTTTCCTGTGTTGTTGTCTGGAGCACCATGTAGTGTACGTTCTCGTATTGTCGCTGCTTCTTAACAATTCCTACAAACAAGTCCTTGCTCTTTTCTGTTTTTGTTGGCAGCATTTTTTCTGTTTTTGTTCTTATTGTACTTGTATTTCCGTTGCCACCGACTGCCATGCTGTTGATATGATGTGTTAACATTAGGTTATTATTTTTTCAACACTTTCTTCATTATCATCATCATCATCATTCTCTACTGCTTCAAGTTCTCTTCGTTTACTCTTTTTCTCCAGATACTAATTTTTTCTAAAGCGTAAACTACAAAATATATTTGTGCTATACATATTCATAGTTCTTGGCGTTCCTTGGCCATGCCCAGAGCACACGCGTATGTATGCGTATGGGTATGAGTGCGCGTCGGTGTGTAGGTGTATAGGTGGGTATGGGTTTCTATATGTTTGTCAGGCATCAGGAGCCGAACTTTTTACAGCGTTGCTCATAAAAGCGCCAATATTTAGTAATCTTGTTGCACAAATTGAGTCAAATGAATTTTTCACAAATGAAACAATGTAGTTTTTATACAATATGATGCTCTAAAACTTCAACAAAAAAGTTTAAATGTAAAAAAAAATTTTTTTATCGTAGAAAAATATGTATATATTTTTACGATAAATTTTCTCCAAAATTAGATCCAAGGATAGAATTAGATCGAACATATTTCGACATATTCACAAATAACCACTATATTTGTATATATTATATATAAGTGTAGCCCCTAATAATTTATTCTCCACGCTTTAAAGTACAATTTATAAATTTCTTGGTATTGCCGTAAAAAACACAATATCACACACAAAAACAATGACTCAAACTCTCAATTGGTTTCCGCTTGATTTCGCGGAAACGTACGTACATACTACAGACATACATACATATGTACATACATATGTGTGTATAACTTTTCTATTTTGACTGCAGCAGCAGCAGCAGCAGCACAGCATCAGCAACAACAACGACAACAACAACAAGCTTGCTCTATTGTTATCTACATATTTCATACTCAATTTTAACGCCTCGTTTGTCTTCTGACGTTGTTTCGTATAACTCTTTTGGATTTTATTAGCGCGATACAACGAAGGTACAAAAAGTGCTGCTGTTTTTTTGTCTTCTGCGATACGTTTCTGCTGTCGTGCTGAATTTTGTTGCATCATGCGTTTAATCGAAATTACAAAGTTTTAAAAAACGATTAAAGTCTGAGTTTTGTAAGCTCGTTGTTTTTTTTCGTCCGAGCCTTAAGGTCGATCCAGACCTGAAATTGGAATTATAATAATAATAATAAGTATAAATATATTAAGTATTTAGTATATAAATATTGTATATGCAATAAAATGTCTACTAAATATATCCATGTCCATGAAATATGTCCACAATCCATGTCCATGACGACTTCTTAGGTAATAAGATAAGGAAATAATTAGGTAATAAATAAGGAAAGTTTTTTTTCCACTTTTTTTCCACTGTCCTTTATCGTTTCGCATAATCAGTTTCTCCCACAATTCGAATATTATGCTACAAGAAGCGACAATACGAACACAGCTCTGTACTTTTCAAAACTTTCTTTGACTCAAAAATCAAAACTTTTAATATTTGCAAAGTATAAACAATACGTTAAACGATTAATCACTATGGGTAACTCCAGTGTCGAATTTAAAACATTTATTTTTAAAACATTTAAAAAACTTTATTTATTCATTAATATTTTTTCTTAAGTTTTTTTTTTACAGTTTATTGGAAGCTTCAGACATTTTTGTAGCTTTTATTTGCGAAATTCCTCGAAACGCGCATGCAATAAATGAATACTTATTAGCCCCGATCAATAAACAGAGGCCAACAATAATGCTTATCGATTGCAGTGGCGTATCCAAATTTTCCTTTCACGGGGGCTCCTGCAAAAGGACAAATTACATGGGAAAAAATGCTGTTTTTATTTATATTATTTGAGGCAAAGTCTTTAACAATTTTGTGTTCAAATTTTTGGCAAATTTTTTCTTCAAAGTTTTAAAAGGAATTTGAAATATATCGGTTCAGGGGCGAAGAGGGAAGGTCGGTCACCTTCTCTACAGCTACACCCAAATCTAAAATTGACGCGTCTCTGTATCGGTTTCTGGATAATAAATTTACAAGTTTTTGCGCATAAGCTCAATTTATGCTACGTAATGTCAATGATACAAGATACATACAATAAACAAGAACAAAAACAAGCACAGAACAAACAAAAAACTACATATCATTGCGTGGTCTATTTTACTAATTTTTTGATCCAAATCCAAAAAAAAAAAAAACTCAAAATTATAGTCATCTCTACACAAACATATTTTACTCTGTCGAATTGTTTAAATTTTTCACACGATATAGCAATTGATAATGAATGATGACCGTTCATTATTTTACAGACGATTATGTTCAACAAAATACTGTAAACTTTAAAAAGAGGCGCAAGTTTCATTTTACTCTTTAATCTTTAGTTAATAACTATTTATGTTGATAAACAAAGTTCCTAAACTTTTGTGAATGAAAGTATTCTCGTTAATGTTCGCAAAATTCAGCTACTTTCAGGAGATAGCAACTTCTTCAGCAATTCTTATAAATGTACAAACTCAAATTCGTCCAAAACGATCTCTATAAGCTTCGGAAAATTTGGGAAATTTATTAAGAATTTTTTCGATGAATTGTATTGTTTTTTAAATTCGAGCAAAATTAAAAAAATCCAACAAACAGAAATTTTCGTTTTACTTACCAAATACAAATGAACTTAATAATGATATTAATATTATAATAGATTAGTGTTACGCATTTGTATGAGAATCGACAGACGCTTCATTTTGCGTGCCTAATTTTCCATTTTAATTGCGAAAAAATAGTAGGTACACAAACATTATTAAACAGCTTAAATAATTCACAAACACATTTTTTATATATGTATGCCTTTTCTGCTTTGTCTTTGCTAATTAAATGTTAATTAAATTTTGTGGTAATTAACACGCGAAATTTAAATAAACTACCAAAATTTTGCCCAATAAAACCATTATCACTAAATATTTTGTTGTTAGAATAAAAAAGTTATTCAGTTTGAAATTTACCAAAAATAAAGAAAAATAGAAAATATAGAAAATATCAAAAACTATTCGCAAAATATCAAAATTGAAATTTGCGGTGAATTTTGGAGGAAAATAATACATAATTGATTGATTTTAAGGTTAACCGAAGTGTACTAAATTGCATTAAAATTGCACACAAAAGCAGTATGAAACATTAATTAAAATAAAATGTATTGAAATTAATTTATATTTATCTTAGATTCTATATTTTATATACGTATGTATTTTTGTTTAAGTTTTTGTTTGCTCTGCTGCTTTTTACAGCTAAGTATATACGAGTATGTACAGTACCTACATATAACCGTCACTGGCTGCCAGAAAGTCAGACTTTGAAGGCCTGTAATTAACAATTTTATTCACTAAAAACGAACGTAAAGCTTTAGGTTGGCCTTAATTGGAAAATCACCAAGCAAGGAAGGTAATAATTAGACCTTATTTAATTAGACTGTAAGTCTAGCAGTCTCTTTCTCTTTCTGTTTTTCTTGTGTCTATATTAATATGACAGTCTGCCGAGACTTAGACTTAGACTTAAACACTTACGTTTCATTTAAAATAATACGAATAAAATTTTATATCGTATTATTTAATAGAAAACCATAGATAAGGAAAAATTAAAAATTAAATTTTCAAGTCTTTAGAATTTTCGTTTTCATTTCCGTTTCATTTTGCTGTTCAAATGACTGGTAATCATTATTCATACGTTTTTCCTTCGAAGCGAATCCTTTCCGTTTTTAAGTTCTACACGCGCTCAGCTCTGCTTCATTTGGAAGATGATCGATTGAGAGCACCTGCATTTATGGTGCTCTCAACGTCCATGGCCAAGCCTTTTTCCAACTTAAACTCTTATAGGAGAGAAAATAATGCTGATAGAAAAAAATCTAATTCAATTCATTTTTCTAAAACACTCTGTGTAACGTTATTTATCAGAGATTACAGCTAACCTCTCATTTTCCCTTCTGAAATGTTACAATTTGAACTGATTTATCCTTTTTAATAGTAATTGTGATTTTACTTGATTCGATTTTATTTTATTAGCCATTTTCGTCTGAACGAATCAGCCTGAGTATAGCCCTTTCCGCACATTTTCCGTACGCTTCCTTCACCCCGACTTCACTTCTAATCTAAGAAAATCAAGATTTATTGCATTGAGTAATAATTTCAGCAATTTCTGATGAACTCACAACCACACGCACACACCCAAACACGCTCGCCCCAAGACGCATAGCCATAGCTTTCAACAAAGCCAAATTATTTGAACCCATTGCCAACCTTTATTTAACCTACTCGACCATTTTGACGCCCATCTTCCGTCGGAGAACTTCGTGCGGAAGTTGTGCACACACACCCCGAATATATCGAAAGTAATTGGCTCAATTCCTTGCCTCTTACCTTTTTTCAATTTCTTATTCATGTTCACACACGGCCCCTAACGCTTCCCCTCCTTCTGTATCCTTTTATTACTCTTACCATTGCTCACATTTTCTCAGTGTTCAATTTACAGTTCAGCGTCTCTGTCTCTGTCTCTGTTTCTGTTTCTGTCTCTGTCTCTGCCGTTGTGGAAATCATTCGTTCATATTGACTTAACTTCTAACAATTTCTTCCAACGTGACCCAGTTTTTTCTCTCCACCGCTCTAACACTTCAAAATGCATTACGTATAATTTTCTCAAGGATTTTTTAGTTGCGAGGGTGTGTGGACTTTTTCAAATCCTTTCAATATGGTTGCTACTTTTCTCAATATATTACTTTTTTCGTCTTTTTTTTTTTTTTTTTTTTTGTTTCTTCTGCATTTCTTTTGCATTGTTCTTGACTATAAATCCTTACGCATATCCTTACGTCGATTTCTTTTCAATTTCTTTCTTCTTCTGCTTGGCGATTTCTTCTTGGATTTAGCTCGTAGTCTTCTTCTACCTTTATCATCGTCTTGAAAGTCTCCGCCATCAGCGCCATCTTATCAACGGCGGGAAATCTTCTCTGTGGTTAACTTCTAACACGTTACGTACATATGCAAACTTATGCGTTACGCGGGGTCGACTCCCGCTTGTTCCGTTTCTGGCTCTGGTTGTGGTTCTGGTTCTGGTGCCATTCTACTGGCTTTAGTATTCAAAAACTAAACGAAGATTTATGCCGATTGAATGTGCCTGCTGTGGAAAATGAACGTGAATCTGTCCTAGCACTGTTCCGCCATTCTCTCAACACCCATACTAGTACATATATACATACATATGTCCATACATATACACTAGATCTAACATTTGTGTAAATACGTGTGGATATGATGACAAATCTGCAAATCTATGCTTGTGTTATTCGCTGCAGTAAGTAAAAATGTTCAACCAAAATCGAGGGTAAAGTTCTAAGTAAATGCACAAAGTTTTTAAAGAAATGTGTTTGAATTTGTACAATTTTATGCTACTGCAAAATCAAGCTACCCATTATTCTATTTCGAACAAACATAACCAATAAATTCTTCATATCTACAGGCCTGTTGAACCTACACAGAGACAGTAAAAAGGTATAAAAAGCATGTTCAGAAGGAGGAAGACTCTCAAAAGAAACATTTTGCAAACAGGAAGCAACAGTTTCCGCTGCCAGTTTTATTATGTCTTTTCTTAAAAATTTCGCAATCCACAAACAAAATCTAATTATGCATGTGCATGTGCCCCGGAGAGGCAGCAATACATACCAGATATAATTTAATGGATGATTTTAATTTTTTTTTTTTTTTCTACAATAGTTTTGGAATTTCCCATTTCCTCGAAAATTTGTGCGCTTATAAAAGCTTTTATTTTTACATCAGGTTTAATAAGGTTTTTTAAAAAGCATTCTTTTCTTGCTATTGTATACACTTTTATAATAAAATTCCCAGAAAACTAATAAAGAAAAACTATTTCTATGTACCAACATGCCGAAACACAATTTTAATAATTCTCCAGCAATCTTCTCAGCTGCCATTTAACTAAAAGTACGAGCACAAAGAGAAGGAAAGGGAAAGGAAACTGAAAATTAGGTTTTCTCATCTACCAAGATAGTCTCTATATCATTCCCAACTTCATGTTGCTTGGCGTCGCAGGCATTGTCATGCTCGCCGTGTTCATCGCCGTCATACATTCATCGCCTTTCTTACGGCGAAGGAACAGTAAGAAGGAGCGGAGAAGCGGAAATGACAGGCACTAAGAAATTTTCTAACTAAGCGTAATATTCCATTGTTGGTCAAGAAGCACTTTATATACTTCGTGGAACGAGCTAAAGAAAAATCTACTAAATTAAAATATTTCATATGAATGAATGAAAGAGAGAGAGAGAGAGAGACTTGCTTAGAAATGCACTAGATTAAATTTTCAGCATAATCTTGTACACACAAAGAGTTCTATCTCTCTGCTACAAGATGTATCGGACGAACAGTAGACAGTATCCTCAGTATCCTTCTTTATACGAGTACTCTTATCTATAGTGAAAAATATTAAATAGAAAAACTGAAAATTATGTAAATGCTTTTAATTTAAAAGTAAAAAGTTAGTAAAGTAAGGATAACAGAACGCAATGCTTCGTGCTGGCAGAAACCGTTTTAGTTTAAGAAATAAAGGATATTTTGTGACAATTACTTTCTCTACCGAGAAATTTTATTCATTTTTTGCACATTTTATGCGCCACATTTTCTGCTGGATAGTATTAAAATATCACATCAAGTGCTAAGTATGTATATGTATGATTACGTTATTTTCATCTTCATCTTCATCATGGTCATCATCAGCGCTGTTGTTGTAAATAAACCACTCAAGCGTATAAATAAATCAACATGTCGTGAACTTCAACACCGATGATAATGCATACATATATATGCTTACACACGCACATACATAAACACACATACCACTAGAGAAATATCGCATTTTTCGCAATAGAAAACGCGAAGCGGTTGGACGAGACACAGCGAGTTTGAAGCGAGTATTTGAGATGGTATACTCGTCTGGTATGTACATACATAGGTATGTGCGTGTGTAAGGCTTCAGCCGCACTGTTTAGCCCATCAAAGCCACTGCTGTTACGCTGCGGCGTACTGTTACTCACGCGCCAGAACTTGCTGAAAAGTGATGAGCTGATGAACGGAGGAAGGGATCGATGCAAGAACGAACCATAACAACAGACGAACCGTACATCCTTATATAAGTCGTTTTGAGTTCGATTAGAAAAAATGCACTGCTGGAAGCCGGCAAGGAAGAACTCGATGGTAGAGCACTTTTCAAACTGAACCAACTCTGGATCAAAAACCATCTAAATAACTAAAGGACATCGGTCGTGATGGCGGCCGTTAGATAAGAAATACGGCACAGCATCACAAAAGCAGCAACAGTAAAAGGACAGCTATGTCCGTTGATGCTGGCAATTGCAACAAAGTTGAAAACAATGACCACAAACAGCACACAGGCACACATAGCGTACTATATAGATAAGTCACTACGCACACACATACATACATACTTGTATGTAATACAACGCCCGACTGTTTGCCAAATTAAAAATAAAAACAAAACCCAGGAAGGGATTTTTGGTCAAAGCGCTTAAATCTGCATCTGATAGTTGCTGTAAAAGAGAGAGACCGAAAGAGAGGGAGAGAGAGGGAGAGAGCACGCTAAGTGTAACGAATGCCAAAAAGTAAGTAAGAAGCAAGGAACAATAGACACTTGCTCTGAGTGGAAGAAACGCTGCGACCACAGGATCACAGGCCTTGGTTGCATGCGTGCAATACGTACACGTTGGTTCATGTGTGTGTGTGTGTGTTTATGTATGTATGTGTAGGTTGGCAACGAAGATGGATGATGGCCGAGGCTTGCTGTCAGCAGGAAGTTGACTTTTAAAAAAAGCAAAAAATCGATGCAGAAGATAAAGGCAAAAAATTAAAAGGAAAAAATTTAAAAATCAAAAAAAACACAAAAGAGGAAAGAAAAAACCGTTTTTAACCTCACTCCACCTCACTTGACCTCTAAGATGTAATAAATTATTAAGTTAGAAACAGTATTTTTATAGCCTATGACCGAAGGCAAGTGAAAAAAAAAAAAAATAACTCAGAGCCACCGCTTTTCAAATTATCAGGGCACACGTTTTTTTTTAAGCGGAATTGGAATTCTTTGAACATTAAATTTTAATCCATTGCTAAGAAAAACTTTTGCCCTTCAAACGATTTAGTGTTAAAAAATTCAACAAAAAAATTTATACATACTTATTTTCATACCTACTTTTCTATAAAGTTTAGATCCTTTGAAGTGAATTTGAGAAACAGAAAGAAGAAACTGAACTGAACTGAACTCAATATAACTGAAGTTATAGAATTTAGAAGTCGTCACAAAGATCAAACGAGGGTTCACTTTGATGCGTATAGAAAATTTATCCTAACCCTAAAATTTAAAAAGAAAAAAAAAAAACAAACACAAAGTTCTAGTACACTTTAAGAAGTCTATTATCTTATTTAGAAAAATTACTTACTTTAAGCTTTAGGCGAAATGCCATTTGTGTCAATAACGTTTATTATTTTTTATTATATAAAAATAAAAATATGAATAATTGATAAAAAAAAAACACTGATTATGAATGTTAGTATTGCATTTAAAAGGCATTAAATTTTTTTTTCCCAAATTTTTTTTTTAATTTTATTTTTTTTTTTTTCTGTCAAACGTGTTCAAAAGCTTTAGCGCTACAAATAATATATTATTGCACAATGGATTTTCCACAATCTGGTCTTGCAAAGACAATCAATCTATTTTCCTACCGGCGGGGGAAATCGGGGGAGGGGGGGGGACATGACCACCATGACAAAAATGTGAAGAGGTAGGTACGAAAAAAAGTCAACTTCTAGAGGCTATACGTTTTTCTTCTGCTCTTTTAAACAAACGTTGGCGGAAGATGCTTTTTTGCTCAAATCCATTATACACACACGTGTGCACACACACACACACACACAAACACATAATTCTTCCTGCATTCTTATTGCATTTCGTGCTCTTTCTACTTCGTTGTTGTCTGTTGTCTGACTGTGTTGATGACGGCGCCGGAGATGGATTTGGAAATTGTGATGATATATGAATCTCTGGTAGGGCTACTATCGCCACGTCCAAGGATCACTTCAGCAGCTGCAGGGACCTATGTACCTACCAACCCCCTCTTTTTGGTTCTTCACTTCACTTGTATTATTGTTATTGTTTTTGCTTTACTGCAAATGTCGCCGAGAGAATGATCGTTGATGAGGAGACAGCAGTAGTCACATTAGTGCTGCTTATTTCACACACACACACACACACACACACACACGCACACCCCAACATAAAGCAAAACAGCAGCATGAGCACTGTTTAATGCGAGCAGCTGCCAGTGCAGAGGTCTCGTGTCCTTTTTCCCGTAAGCAGATTATAAAACTTATTCTTCGAGCACAGAATGTTGATAATGATGACGTTGCTGATGAGGATGATGACGTTGATGATGAATCCGGTGTTGACTGAATCCAACAGAAGACATGACGAATGGCTGGTCTCTATTTGCATGTGCGTGTGTGCGTGTATTAATTTGTCAGCTGCAAGAATTAAGTAATATTCGAGCTGACAACAACAAAAAATGAAACAACGACAGTGTAAAATATTGGCGCAGTCAGTGCTAAACGGAACTGAACATTATTTGTCATAATTACCTTGGATTTAATTCGCATTTGCATGCATTCATGCACGCATGCATGACGTAGTGCATATTAATTGCAAGATCACATGCACACACACACATGCAGACTCGTAGTAACTTTCTAGAAAAATTAATTACGTCTACAGCAAAGAAATTAAGTCTTTGCTACAATAATCGTATTTGACCTTAAAGTTAATTAAATGCATTTATAAAACATTTAAGTTGCAAAATTTAATCATTTAAGAGCAGTCATTAAAACCTTTATAAAGGTTATTAGTATTTGTATAACATCTATCAGCACCACTATAAGTTAACATAATAGTTAATTTCTAAACTAAATTCTAAATTGAAGCAAAATATCAAAAAAACTTTGCAACGAGTTAACGTTCAAGAACACAATAACTCTATAACCGTAGCCATAAAGCAATTGATGCTATACACACACCCAAGCATACTCGTACACCGTAAGAACACAGATTTTGATAATTTGGTGTAATAGGATTATAGTCTCTGACAGAATTAGCAAGAAAAAGGGGGGGGGGAGAAGAGTAGTGCAGAAGAGCAGAAGCGGAAGTTGTATCGTACAAAAGCCGAGAGTACCGAGGACCTTTTCTTTTGTACTCGTGTGACGATGACGCTGCAGTAACGAAACTAAACAAAAAGCAAAAAAACTTTCGGAAATTCGCACCGAAACTTTGTGCACCATCGAATTGCACCACTTTGTTGCAAAGACATCACTTTCGAAGTGGAAACTTTAAACTTAACGTACCTCAATCCGTCCTTGGGAGTCCCGCGCTGCCACTTGACTACAGCGAAAGTACGTAATAATATTATAAGTCAGAGGAACTTCGTAAGCCAACAGCCCCACGCGCTTTGCATTATTACTATATTCCTATACACGGGTACGCTTCCACAGTATGCATTTTGTGGTATGCAGAAGGGTGTACCACTCTCTACACTGTATTTTAACAACTCAGCTATAAAGTGATGTCAGGATAAACTCTTTAATACACAACGAATATATCTGCGAAACTTCAGCTTCAGTTGATTCAATTAAAATCTCTTACTATTTGGAGGCTACGTACACGTTGATAGATTTACAAACACACACGTCCTTTTTCTGCGCAATAAACTAATTGTTTTTCACGATATTCTACCAGAATTATTGCTGAAGGATATTGTAGCGAATCCGCTACGTCTTCACTATATTTTTAAGCTTCCCCGAAGGATTTTTGGCGCTCTCTCTCTCTCTCTCTCTTGAATTGTTTTGTGTGCATTCTTTGGGCTTAATTTTATAACACTATGATAATATTGTATTATGCACAAAGTATCATATTTATTACATTTTTTTGTATAATTAAAGGCAGATTAATTAACCTAATTTATCTAATAGAGTAACGCTGTTATTTATTAATTCTAAAAGCTAAACTTTCAGGTTTCAAATTCTACTGACGAATGCGATACCTTCATTATTCATAATTCAAATTGTGAACTGTACTCTCGAATTTGTTGAATTATTGGCGAAATTTGATAACTGTTACACAAGAGAAAGCAGATGAATTCCAAACTAATTATTGAAGGAGAGAAAATAATGTGTAATTATTAATGCATATGAGCTTGTCATATCAGGTTAAATCCTGGTACATGGTACCTTTTGTTAGGCTTCAGCATAAAGAGTAGATGAATTTTAGGCAAATTTAAAATATTCTATAATTAAATTACATAAAACATAAATATTAAAGAAGTAACAAACATGCCAAGACGAAAGTTGTTTAAATTGTTGTACAAATAAATATTTTCTACAAAGCAGAAGAACTCTATAATAAAGCATATTTTACATTGTGAAAAAATTTCGTCAATTGTTTTATAGATTGTATTAACTTAAAGTATTATCGTCATCATCATCATCATCATCATCATCATCCTCAGAAGTTAGACATTCATCAAAACTACTCTAAATACTGCACGATACAGAAATGTCACACGTGACTCGTTTATGTTTTCTTATAGACGTGAACTACCTACTGGCATATTTTCGTAAGCGGTTGTGTGTGTGGGTGTGTGTGTGTGTGTGTAAAGAAATATGAAGCAAAATATTTTTCTCGAAAATTCTTAAGTGCAAATAAAATGAAAATATTTATACGATTTTGGTAGAAGATATCCATAAAATTGAATAACGTATCATGTTATTTTTCAATTTACATAAAAAGCATGCGAGTATAACGACTTCTGTATGGTTACGGTTAACTACGAATTTGTATACATAGGAGTACATGTTTGCTGCATACATATTTATACGCGTATATGTTTGTATTTTACTCTATTATTGTTTTTGAACTAAAAGAAAAATAAGTGAAGACTTCTACATACGTAAAGGATAAAGGAATTCTCCACTTTTGGAAACATACATACATAACTGCCATGCAACTTGTAATCTATTTTGCACTTGAAATAAGTTACTTCATTACATCCTCGTACTTCATTATTTAATTCTCATTGATATTTTGTTGGCTGGAAAATTACGAGTATCTTCCGGAAAAGTTCAGCCATGATTTAAAACAATAATACCATTTTTCTCTTCTGTCAATTATAATCATCTTCACATGCTTCATTATTTTAAAAAAAATACCATTAAAAGTAAACTGTAATTGAAAAATGTTTATTGAAGTGTTGAAATGAAATAAATAAATTAAGACAATTGAGCCAGAGCACAACAAAATCGTAGAAGTAGGTGTATTTACAATACCTACAAGTAGATCCCCAGACAGACATCAAGAAGTTATAGATATTGTATGTCTGTGTATAAATATAGCCCGCCAGCAGGATCACCATAAGCCAATAAAGCTAGCAGCAACTTCGACGCGGTATCATTCCAGCCAAACTTTGCTGCTTGGCTTCCATGCGATCCACGACGTACGAGTATGTACGTACGTACGTAATCACGTTTGACAGTTGAGTTGATTAAAATCACTGCAGAGACAGGCATGCCGACAGCAGCTTCATAAAACTCTCAGCAAAACTTTTAGCTATTTTTTCAACCAGTACAAAACCGGTCTTCTTCTTCGGAACCGGTATGGCATTACCATCGGTCGTAGGGTCGTTGAAGACGATCAGAAATTCCGCCAGTGCGATTCTCATACACTTTGACAAAATTTAAATTTCACGAACTGAGCATGAATTCGATTTGAATGTGAAATTTTTCAAATTTTTTAATAATAATTGAGGCCTCATAAAACGATTACTAAAAATCGCATTCGCAGAATTTTGTTAAGTCAATAACTTTCAAGTGTTTATTCAAGTATTGAGTGTAGTATCGATGGAGATATTTACGATAATTTCAAATCATTACACTGATCATCGACACTGATTACGACTACATGGTGCCTACCAAAGCAGTCCTCGTTGTACATAGACTCATATACGATATTTAGGAACCGTATTTTATTTTTTTTATTGAAAGCGTTAGCTGCCAACGACAAAAAATAGAAACATTTTACTTCATTCCATTAGAGATTGTCTATCTTGTAACTAACTTTATGCTACTTTGCTGAAATTTATGACGCGATTATTCAAAATTCTTAGTTAGAAAATCTCGGCATGAAATAAAATAAAAATTATTGCATTGTTTCGAAGCTAATTAAGCAAAGCTAATTTGGCAAAAGAGTATACTTAGTTGCAGCAGTTGTTCCTCTTGGCACAAACTGAAAAACTAATCCGCACAAACAGCCATAAAGACATACATGAACCATCTGCGCACATACATTTCATATACATAATGCTTAATAAATGACAAATTTTCTTCCATTATACACATAAATACATGCCAAGAAAATGTAAGTAGAAAATTTGTATTCTCTCAGAAAGGTTTACATACGTAAATTTATATGGTTTGAATGAAATCATTATAACATTTCCTTCCAAGAAAATGTACCTACTCTCATTCAATTTGTGATATATTCAGTATTAATGAGACGTGTCTGAATGTTGTATCCGCATCGTACAAATTGAATTGAAGATGATACATATTTTATAGACACAAAATAACAATAACAAGCTATACATACTACGATACTACTGTTTATTTAAGTTCTAGTATGTCACCATCAGAGGAGAGTGTCCTACATTTTCATTTCGTGTAGTGAAGAAGGCTCAGTTAAAGGAATGCTTTCGTGAAAAGTTTCATAAATTCTTAATTCTATCTTTCTTAAGTGCACAAAGGAATATTCTCCTTTTCTTGATATTTTAAAAATAAAACTTCAAATTGCTTCAATTTAAAAAGACTTTAAAATATAAGACTTTTCTTTTCTCCGCTTCTTCAATTTTACAAAGATTTAAGCTACGCATTAAGCTATAAATTTCTATTACAAATTGATGTCCAGCAAGCAAAACACTACATCATCAACAACAACAACAACAACAACAACAACTATTACCATTACTCTAACCAGAAATAGAGAGAAAATTACAATCATTACAGACCTATTTTTGATTCCATTTTGTGAAGGAAAAGAGGAATTAGTCTAAAAATCTATTGACAAAACTTGAATTTAAAATAAATCAAAGACACTTCGATTTATAGTACATACAAACATTTATTTGTACAGCATAAAGTAATACTTAAAAGCTGTACGTACATACATCGTCCGTCCGTCCGTCCGTCCGTCCGTCCGTGCCGTATCGTCTTCAATTTATTTCATATTAATATCTAATATCTACATTCAAGTTAAAGGCTTAATTTAATTTCATTCTCAATCTAACACACAAAACTGAAATTATTTTAATTGAGATTCTAAGTACTACGAAAATGCCGTTCATTTGACTTGCCAGACCTTAAATGCAGGTCAGATCAATCGACCATAATTACCCAATTTGACAGAACTGTAAATCCCAAAGATATTGACATCGACTTCGGTGTATTGTTCTCTTAAAGTTCAACCATCACGATTGAAAATAACTTACAATACATAACAAACAGTCTAAGGATAACTGATTTGAGAGTATATTTTGCGGCGTATACCACTTTTTTCAATGAATCATGATGAGACTAAAAAACAAAGCTTTTTTAACAGAAACCTTGTAAGATAAATCTAAGATAAATCTAAGAGTTATCTCTAATTTGTCAATTTTCAATACCATCCTACTTAAAGGACTTGAAAAGAGAATTATCAGTTTTCAGCAAAACTTACTATCCGTGCTTGTTAAGTATAAGTACTTGTAACGTATGTATATCCTTAAGCAAGCATAGACTGTAGGCTCTTAAAGTTCATGCACAATTAAATCCGATAACAACCAACGAGGAGAGACAGAGAGACAGAGAGAGAAAACAATGATAAAAAAGAATAAAATGGCAGCGACTTAATGGCATCGTATAAGTACTAAGTGCATTGACTCGTGCTTAATTCTAAAATATGACCCAATGCCGCCCAAGTGACATCATTATAACAGCTAAACTTAAAATCAATGTATCGTATACATTATGGTTATGGTTGTGAAATCGGTTGTTTATCATGTGTTTATGATGCCTGCCTTCTTATGTTTATTATGCCACCAAAAAAGGACCACATTTTCCAAGAGTGCCTTTATCTAATCTACTTTAAAACTGCGATGGCGGATTCGTACTTTTATGATGGCCTCAAGAGGCTTTAGTTGAAATCTTTTAATGTTAACACAAAACTTAAACTGGTTTGTCACGCCACACGCGGGCACGCTCCATTGAGAACCATAAATTTCCTTTTACTCCTACATCAACAAACATAATGTGTGTGTTTATATGGGTGAGAGTAGGTTGATTGGAGGGTTGGTCGGTTGGTCGGTTGGTCGGCAGAAGAAAAAAGACGCTGTTAGCGAAAAATTATTCACACAACGTATGTACGTGTGTGTGTGTGTGTGAATAGGGTGAGTGTTGGAAAGCACAACTTTATTATACGTAACGAGTTTATGAAATGTGGCCTGGTATGACGGATGAAACCCACAACTAACTTATTGTTGTAGTTAATAAAAGTAACGCTGAAAACAACAACAACAACAACAACAAGAGATTCACATGAACTCCAACCTCTTTGCTAAAACAAAATCGAGGCGCGGAGATGATGAAGATCTGACGGAAGTGTGCTATAGTGCCGCAGGATGTTAAAAGCATTTAGTATATTTTTAGTTACTTAGCTCGGCTAACAAAATAAGGAGCTCATAATGTAGTGCAGTTAAAAAAGCAACAAGTGAGCCTAAGAAATTATTATGGCATTCGAGAGCGTCCGTCGTCGTACTAGTACCGAAACTAATGCTAAATGTTGTTGGTCACGCAAAAGGAAAAACTATCGCACATTTTAATTAAGACTAAGAAAAGGTTTCTGGTTTTAATACTCGTACATATTTCCTGTTTTATTAATTTCACTAATGACAAGAAAAATTTAAAAACTCATAATTTAAAAAAAAGCATTACTATTTAAGTGTTTTACATTTTAATTTCAATTTTAAAGTAAGCTTACGAATAGGCCTGCTGCGATTATACACCACGGAGGTGATTTTAAGCAGAAAAAGGGATAGAAAAAGAAATTAAAACTATACAGGGTGTTTCACATAAGATACATCAAAAGGTTGGGGCGTGTAGGTTAGGTCGAGACCGCCTTATTTTCCACCGTTTAGGAGGTAAAGGGAATTTTCTAAAAAAATTATTTGAAATCGAAAGAAAAATTCTCAAAAATTAACGCAAACATTTTGACCATTTCTGCTGCTTGATTTAAAGAATCAAATAGCCACTGTTTAATATGTTTTTACCATTAGTTTCCTGACTCAAACAGTTTTAGATAAGATT
This sequence comes from Conops quadrifasciatus, assembly GCA_949752815.1. NCBI lineage: Eukaryota > Metazoa > Arthropoda > Insecta > Diptera > Conopidae > Conops > Conops quadrifasciatus. The sequence goes on along the minus strand of OX457078.1, from coordinate 11,780,448 downwards.
AAGGCGAAAATTAAATTTTTCAAAAAAATTTTGGAAAACAAATTTTTGGGCCAATTTTTTCTTTTTTGATTCTTAAAAATTACAATTTTTTTATGATTGAAAAATTCTCTTAAAAATTCTAAATAAAATACTATAAATGGGAGGTATCTATATTTTGTAATTTTTAAAAAAAATGGAATTATACTTTTCTCCAAAAGTACACTTTTTGCGTCAAAAGTTCAGAAAGTGTAATCAATTGTATTATATCTGTCTGTATGACAATTATGTAGGTTAAAAAGACCACTGTTTCCGACAATAAGGTTAAATATGGTTTTATAGATATCAACAATTATTTCAGTTCATTGAAAATACCCAACAGCTAAACAAAAGAGATGCCTCCATTGATGAATTCTCATATTTTTAATTTATATAATTTTATATTTATTTTAGAAAACTTTAAATTATTATTGTAAGTTCATTGTAAAAATATTGACATCTCGAAAAAACAGCTGACAAAGAAAATTCTTAACCAAATCATAATTTTTAACAAATCACAACAAAATAACATTTCCGGAAATTTATAAGCATTAACAAGTTTTCATTATTGCTATTAACGTTAGCGTTTTTATATTTCTATATACAAACTTACATTAATATATACTTAAATTCATCTCCTTGCTTCTTTTCCTTCACCTTCTTGCTTCTTTCCCGCGCCTTTCTTCTTGGCGTGCCCAAAAAAAAAGCGTGGCGCAGAAAATCTTGACCATACAGAAAAATACAATAAATAACTCCATCGTCGTCCATCGACGGGGTTTCCGGGAAGGCATCAACAAACACGTTCAAAATTAATTCCATTAAGATGATGAGCTCCGATTACCATACACATACATACACACACACAGTATGTTATATAGACGCCATCGAAATTCTAGAAGTAGGTTAAAATGAATTATCGACAAATTGAAATCAATGTTTCCAATTTCATTGCAAATGTTTATCGTTTATGTGCAGATAATAACGTCGCGTCGTATCGTAACATCTCTTTTTATATTGTATAAACGAGCATTTTTCCACTGGCATTGTTTTTGTTGGGGGTGTGGGTGAAGGCGGGCGGCGTTGACGGTGTTTATGCCGGCCATGGGATTGACTATGAGGATACAATACGGCTACACTTTCGCTGCCTGTCATGAATAATAATCTGACTTTAATGGCGGTAAATAAATTTATTAAAGATAATCATGCAGGAGAGACTACGTGTGTGTGTGTGTGTGTGTGTTTGTGTGTGTTCGATTTGATCGATTTATTATTGCTCTAGCTTAAACGTGGCCTTTTTTTATGTGCGTTATTATTTTTTTCCCAATAGCGATATCATGCCGCCGATCGCTTGAAGCCATTAAACATTAAATACGCGCCTTCGAAATGTTTGTTATGAGTTTTTAATGAACGCCATGAAAACATATCATAATCACGACGAAGCCTGCAGTAATTGTACGCAGAATGTACGCACGCCTGTGGAAATACGAGATTGTACATATGTACATACATACACAAGGCAACACATTTCGTGAAAACACTTTCTCTGCGCACTCACATAAATTTAGCTTGAATTTTTTCGCGAAATTTTCTCTTGAAGAAATTACAAACTAAACCGAATAAGAGCAAATTTCAATCGATTTATGACATTTGTTTTGTTGTTTTTCTTTGTCTTGCCCTTTTGTTTTTATTTTGTTGCTTTTGTGTATTACTTGCCCCAACCTCGGGGCACTTTAGTTGTCGAATAAGGTTTATAAAATTATGACATTAAATTGAGCGGCGGCGGCGTCTTGGAATGAAGTGATTTTTAGTGTTGTCGTCGCCGCGGCTGAGGCAGTTGTCGGCTGGTTGGCCGCACCCGCTTTTACACTTTGGGCTGGCTGGTTCGGTGGGATTATCGCCGCGCCGCGCGGTATCATTTTATGTGTGAATGCTTTTAGGCTGTAGTGTTCACACTATCATTATTATCAATTTTATAGCTCAGGCAGGCAGGCGGGCAGGTTTCGCGAAGTTGAAATGAGATGAGTTGAACTGTGTTAATCTCCTAATCTGCCTCCTCCTTTAGGCTGACCCATAAAACGGACTCTTTATATAATCAAACTCGTGCGTTGCGCGAGTGCTTGCTTCGCAGTTCCGCCCTTTAGCAACTTGTCGGGACTTTTATGTCTCGCACGACTTAATTATTAATCTGATCTGGTTGACCAGATTGGCGACATCAAAGGGCATTAAGTTCTGCAAATAATTACGGGAGCCCTGCGCAAATTATCACAACGCAGATGGAACAACTTGCCCAAAGCGATTCGAACAAATGCGAACAAACGCGTTCGCGCGGCTTTTAATTAAAAACGGAACATTGTGTATAAATTACTTGGACTTTTATTGATTTTTTACAAAGAAAAACTAGAGAGAGCTGAAATTCAATTTTTATTAAAAAGATAGAGACGGCAGGGATTCATTCGCGGGGAAGAGGGGGCAGGGGCAGTTAGCTGGGTGCAGAGTGTTAAATTTTAGAGGCCGCAAAAGAGTTGGTGCTCTTCTGAAAAGAACTGATGCTCTTTAGGAGAGCAACAGTTGTAGAGATTTCGATGGAAATTGTGTATTTTTTTAAAAATTTATTTCGCTTTTAATTAATCTCTTTATAATCTACTAAAGCCCAGCCGAGAAGACTTTATGTTCTTAATTTTAAAAGCGTTGAAAACGCTTGAATGGTCATAAATTTCAATTGGCGACTGCTGGTGCCCACAATAATTTCCAATTAATCGAATATCCATGGCGTTGGTCATGAAAACCAATAAAAACCAAAGCAAAGAAGCAAAGAAGCAAAGAAAAAACAAAAACAACAGCAAAAACCCAACAAATACTATAGAATCGAAAGAAATTTATGACCGGTCGGTCTTCTTGGTGGCAATAAGCCATATTTGAAGCCTGCAGTCGTCTGCCAGGCGCAAGCTTTTCATTCAATTCTCTTGCATGCAAAAACGTGCCCCTGAAGCCAATAATGCAGAAGTTACAATTTAAAGTATGCCTCAGGGGCCACATAACACCACAGCCCACCACAGGACCTACTACCACGCCACTACTACAACCCCAACCCATTAGTACTAAACGCACTCGTACCTTCTGCGCCAACGAAGCGAGGATAGCTTGAATTTACGTAAAGTACATTATGAACAATGGCGTCGCTGTTCAGTCGAGCCGAGCCGTTCCATCACGTCGCCCGAGCAGACGAGAATGCACGGCATTCTCTTCATGGAAATAAATCTTCAAATTAGTTTTATTTGTATTTCACATTGTTGTTGGACGACGTGTTTTAATCTTCCTTCCGTTCTTCCTTGCTACCTTCCTTCCTTCCTTTCTTCTCTGCTGCCTTGTCTCTCCTCCGGCAACAATGCCGGTCCTTGCCATCACATCCCATTCATTATATTGTCTACATTCGGTGTGAATAAAAATGATGGCCTCAACAAGGCGTCTTTGCTGCTGCTGCTGCTGGTGGCTTGGCGTAGAAATGAAGTGAAAGGATGTTGTGTCAGAAGCTGGGTCCTTCTCAACAACAAAACCATCCTAATTTTCAGTTTGCTATGCATTACCTCGAACATGGCTTATTCCAATGATGCTAAAATAGTTTCCACTTTTCGTTGCTGTTGTTGTTTATCAATGAAATTTTTGCTTAGATTTTATTGGCTCACTGCAGTTTTCTTGATTGACTGCTGGCGTAGATCAGTCAATCAATCGGACGGTTGGTGAATATTTCAGAGATTAAGACAGTTTTGTGAGCGTCAGGTTAATTGACACGACCTCGAATCAAATTCTAGCTCTTTTGATCGTCGTCCTGCATGATGATCGATGCACTAATCGTGATCTAAAGGAGTCAGAAGGTTTGGTTATAAATGTTTGATTAACAAATCAGCAAAGTATTCAAAGAATTTTGTGATTTCGAGCAGTTCATACGATTTACTCTCCATTCGATTCGAGGCCTTCGCGATCGGCATTCAAATAAAAGCTGCCATATAAAGTTTTCTTATTGAATTTATACATTTTAAAGAGCTATAACTCCATTGCAGCCTTCCTTTTAAACTGAGCCCATAGAAAAAATAGCTGCTGCGAAAGTTAATTTCAAATTTCGAGTGAAAAAATCACATACAAGTAGTAAATATGTATCGTTGGTGGTACTTTTGCTGAAGTGAGTGGCGAGCGAGGACCTCCGGCGTAGCTAAGTCTGCCAGTAACAAACTCGTACAGCATAAAAAATTATCTACTATAAGCAGAACAATTCTAATCAAGCGCAGTGGCAAATAAAAACCTTGCTTGACTTATCCGACCATATAAAATATGGCTTTGTCACATTGTCCCCGAAGACAAAAAGACAATAAAAGCGCACAAAGAGGAATGGCTTTCATCGAAATAATAATAATACGCTACAGTGCGCTACACTGCCAGTAGCATGCATGGCAGTGCAGCACTTGTGTGATTATGCCACAGCTTCGTCGCCAACTCACAGCAGAGACGATTGAAATTCCGGGAGACCGGAATGCTGCAAACTGCAAGCAGCGTAGTAACTGACGGACGCGACAAAAGGTCGCTCCCATACGGGCTAGTAATGTCACTAGCACAGCAATAATATCAAACAATGCACGAAGAAGTACTAAGTGCAACTTGCGACTTGACAGAAACGTCATAACTTTTTCATTAGAGACGACTACTAAGGGCCGAGCAGCAACCCGCGGGACGCCAAAAAGTATGCAATGGCAAAGAAAAGCAGTACTTGTGGGAAAAGTATCAGTGTGTGTTTTTCACTAACTCGCTGTTTGTATATATTGTACGCTAGTTGTGTTTGTGTAAATAAAAGGAAACGAAATTAACAATGCTTTTATTGAGAATAGCAAAGAGTTGTCGTCACAACAACGCCGCGCCATACAAAAATAAACGCTGGGCACTGCGTTTTTGTATTAAAACAATGTTTTTAAAACGATTCGAGTCTCCAGGAACCGCAAAGAATCGAGAAATATTAAATGTCAAGGAATATAAAATATTGCATTAAAATCAGAAATGTCTTAAATAATAAAAGTATTAAACCCATGGTCGGTTTTGGCCAAAAAAAACTTTAAAACTTTAAATTATATTTGTAGATGCGTGAAGAAAAACTGTTACTTTTCTCTCTCTTTTTTTGTCCTTTGAAATTTAAATTTTCATAAGAATGCAAATCTTGTCGGCGATTTGCGAAAAGCGAAAAATCCTTTTTAAAGCGATTTTCGTCACATGATAAAAAGCACACACACACACACACACACACCACATTGCTATTCACACATTGCCACTCATTAACATGCTCGGCGCGTAAAAGCTCTGCTGCCAGCCACAAGGACACACGCGCGCACACCCATGTCTATTGTACACACACACACATACATTTAAGCGCATACATATATTTATGTAGCCAAGTGTACCGCATAACATATACATACAAACACAAAAAGGACTTTAATAGCAATCCACAATTTGTCCATTATAGTATTTTCAGACGAACGAATAATGAAATTAATGAACCATTAAGATTGCGACTGCTATAAATTTGCATTACGCATAAATAATGTTGGCAACTCTGTCATCATCGGAGCCCAACCCAACGAAAAAGGAAATCATAAACAATATGAAAGGATGAAAAACAAAGCAGAAAACCGTGATGGCTGAACGAAAGTTCACAATTCAGAAATAATAAAAATAAATACATATACTCGTATTTAAATTTCTTTATAAAGCTGATGAAATGATGTGGTCACCATTCCAGCATACTCCAAAATGTCATTTATTTGATTTGTTTTAATGTAAAGATTTTTAGTCTTGAAATATATCTTAAAAGATATCTAATATATCAAATGTAAAGTCACGCTATGCGGTGCTTGTTGCGGACACCGTCATTGACTCTGAAAGAAAAAGTATGCAGCCTTTTTTTATTCAAAATGCAAACATTCTTCTTCTATCTTTAATGCATATTTAAATTTCTTAGCATGATTTCATGATTTCCTGAACTAAATCGAACACTCCCGGCAACTCCGTCCTTCATAAAGTACTCTCAAAATTACGAATCTTTTCAGAAATCTCACATTTTCGAAATGAACTAATTCTCTCGCTACGAGATCACAACGTTTTGCGGCATCAAAGGCATTAAAAAAGGATTCAAAATTTATTCCAGCGCAAACAAGCAGAAATTTACCACAGCAATCTTTCATCTTTTTATTATCGCACTTACTAAAGTGATTTACAGTTCAAAGCATTTATAGACCTCCTTGCTTAAGCGTATGCAGAGAGTGTGTATGTTAAGTGAAATTCTTGAGGTTGGTAACCCTGCTGCTGCTGCTGCTGCCAACGCCAACCGAAATAAAGCCATCCAATTTGTAGACGAGAGTCTGGGAATATCCGACGGAATGCTGCTGACGAGGAATGCTTCCAAACTTCTCCGGAATTTTCGGGGCTTAGCGCAACAATTTAACTTTTTGATTTATTGAAGTCAGTAGCATTTGCATCTTTTGCAAAATACAAGTATTGATTGACTGACTGACTAACTGACTGACTAGCTTGCTACACATTTCCACTGACAAAATTCTCTTGACTCTTTTTTTGGTTTTTTGTTTAGTTTTTTTCTCTATTTTCTTAATAGAATCGCTGCAATCTGCCGCATGAAATTGATGATCTTCGTCCTGCCACGTTCATCCTCTTGCGACTCGATGTCAAAACTGTCAGTCTGCTACAACGATTTAGAAAATTGTACAATATTCTCACAGTAGAGTATTGTAAATTTCACTCTCGACAAATCGATTGTGACGCCAATAAATTTCAGCAACATGTGCGACCGACTGAGTGACAGCGTATATCAAGCATGGAAATATACATACATATATACGTATGTATGTATGTATATAGTAAATATGCAGGCAGATATACGAATACATATACATACTTATACATATGGTATCATATCTACAAACATATCGAGAGTGCAGTGTCCTCAATACGTGCCATGATCATACTGAAGGTTAAATAAATACAATAAAAGTCACTGAATTGTTTCTTTAAGCTCTTTAATTTTCTTTGAACTCTCGGATTATTTAATTTTCTTTAATTTTCTCGAATATCGAGAATATCATATTTGTTATTTTATATTTGATATTGACCAATATCATATTTCTTTATGTTCTTTAATTTCTTTAATTTTCTCGAATATACAGAATATCATATTTATTTTAATAATAAACTGAAAAAAATGGGTTTTCTAGAGTGAATAAATTAAGTTAGATAGAATTTATTATTAAAATAAATATGATATTCTGTATAATCGAGAAAATTAAAGAGATTAATAATTTTCGAGTAATTTAATTTTCTTTAATTTTCTCGAATATACAGAATATCATATTTATTTTAATAATAAACTGAAAAAAAATGGTTTTTCTAAAGTGAATCGATTGAGTTAGATAGAATTTATTATTAAAATAAATATGATATTCTGTATAATCGAGAAAATTAAAGAGATTAATAATTTTCGAGTAATTTAATTTTCTTTAATTTTCTCGAATATCCAGAATATTACATTTGTTATTTGTTATTTTATATTTGATATTGAACTATATCATATTTCTTTATGTTCTTGAATTTCTTTAATTTTCTCGAATATCCAGAATATCATATTTATTTTAATAATAAACTGTATAATCGAGAAAATTAAAGAAATTCAAGAAATGAAGGTTATAAAATTAGAGAAAAATCAGGAAAGAAAGTCCACAAATACTAAATAAAACTAAACAAATGTGCCTACACTCTATCTCAGCGCCAATCTATCTCGATCCTATTTGTAGTAAATTTAGTAAGCTTTAATTTCGAATAAATTCTGTGTTCAATATTCATCTTTTTTTTTCTCAAAAGTGATTACTTTATTTTTCAATTCTATGAAATTAGATGCTAACGGAATAACTAACATACGTATAGTATACATATTCACATACTCGTACTCGTACTAGCAAAACGTTGTTAAAACCGGAGGCAGCAAACAAGCTTACATCTTCCGATCCCAACTCATTAAAAATTTGTTACATAACTTTTGACACCAAAAACTACTTAGCAATAAAATTGCTGCCGACGCATCGCATGCTGAGACTGACAATTTCTAACGCTGTAGCTGTCAAAGATAATGCTGTTCTTCTCTCTCGATTGCGCATACGTGTTTGCGATACCGTATGGTAAAGGGCTGTCACGTTGAAGAACAACGCACGCAGAACAACGCATGTTAAGGCGTATGGGAATAGTATGTATGTATGGGTTGTGCAGAGAGTTTCGGTAAGGAAAGAAACCTCCTTGATTATTTTTGTAGTCAAAGTTTTAATGTCCTTGTTTGCGTTTGCGTGTCTTCAGACATACTATGTCTAATATACACCATAAATACATACACACATACATACATAGATACATACCGTATATACATATTTGCTGCTAAGATTGTATAGCTTAGTGTGAATGTGTTTAGCTCGATTGAAAAGCTGTTTAGAAATATACTTGAAGAAATTGTTATAGAGTTACTTTTTTATACATATTATAAGCATGAATGAGACCTTCTAAAGGTCAAAGTTTGTATGATGGAGACTTTGTCGATGGAGATTTCCTATCATCAGCAGCACTCTTCATGAACGATGGAGAAATGTCATGCGTTATTCGTGTGCGTTCTTGTAACGACATGCAGTGCAGGATGCACACTTATACTCTGGCAAACAGTATTTGTAAATTTTGTAGTGTTGTACGTTTTGAAGGTCTCATTATGCTAAATACTTGCACATTGTTTGGTAAAAGTTGTTGTCGTTCTCGTTGCCGTTATTGTTGATGTGGTGTTGGTGCTGTTGGTGCTGTTGGTAGTTGTAGTATTACATACATATACATATATATCCTGTATATTTATATATAGCTCTATGTAGTTCCTTTCGATATTGTTGCTGTTGTGTAGTTATTATTATAACTACGACAATTGTTATTATTTTTTGTTGCTCTTGCTGCTGCTGCTGCTGCTGCTGTCGTTGCAGCATTATTGTTGTTTTTGTTGCACTTGTTCAACGGAAACAACTTAACACTTAGTTTAAGAGCATAGCAACTTTCACCCATGCCATGCTCTGAAAATGGTTTTGTTAGACAAGTTTTTGTTTCTTCTTTCCTTTGCTTTTCGTTCAATTTATATTCTATGTTTCTATGTTATGTTATCTTGTAGCCTGTGTTACGGTGGCGGTAGCAGGATAATATGAAACAAATAAAGGCTTCGTCTATTAAATACTTTAGTTTAGCACTTTAGTTTTCGCATCGAGTCATATTAAGAGAAACTGTGTCGTTTGGCAGTATCTCTTTTCGGATGAATTTTAAAAATTAATTTCATAAATAATTGAAAATAATCATCAGTTGGTACCGAAAAAGTGCTTTCAATTGAAATAAAATAATTAAAAAAAAAAAAAAAAAAAAATAAAATCAAATTTTAAAAAAAAATTTTTTTTTAATATCAAGTGCAGAAGCTTTATTCTTTGCAAAAATACAAATATACAAAACGGGTGTGCGAGCACATTAGATACTAATAGATTATGATAAGCTCATCGGTTTACCAGAGAAAAAGGCTATCACGACATTCGTCAAAGGGTTAAATGCGTTGGATCAATATCTTATGGTTGCCATTGAATGTGAATGGTCTCCTAAACGGTACGCACATGTTTTTTTATTCTAAAATAAGTACCCAAACGCGGTACTATCTATCAATCTACTCGCATAAAGTGAGCAGATTTTCTTTAAAAGTAAAACACAAACTATTGTTAGTATTGTTTTGTGCATCTCTTGCTCCTGCTGCGTCTGCTCACTCTGTACATACGAGCGCCGACAAAGTAGGTCATCGTTGGTGAGACGCGTGAAAGCGGACTTTTTGGTGGAACGTCACTTTTTGGTTGTATGGCAGTTTCGCAGCAACAGTTCAGCCAATGCATATATGCCAATGAATGCGGCTGCGGCTGCGGCTGCAATGACAATTAAAATAAAATATTAGGCCATAAAATTAATTACAACATAACAAATGTCATCTCGAAAAGCAACAACAATGGAGACAGCTAGCAGCTCAACTTATGGCTAACAAACCAAATGCATAAATCCTAATTTTGAAATGCATTTGCAATGCATAGTATGCATAGCATGCAGTGCAAACTAACGCTTGACCAATATGTCTGTGTGTGACTGTATCTATGCTTTTTTCCCGTTTGCAAATAATAACAGCACTCACGCGATTGTCGTTAGCTTTTCATCCATCCAGCCGTTTTCACAGAGCTCACATGAAGATGGTGGCGGTGCGCGTTCAGTTTACAAACTATAGCGCTACGTACTCGTACGTATGGTAGCCACCGTCAGTGTTACTCTCGCCACTTGCCACTTAATGTTGGCAAATTTCAATAATTTATCATTTTCCGAGCTGTCCGAATTCACAGCCATCGCAGGAATGGTCGGTCCTCACATCTGGCTTGTTCCATGGTCTTGTATCGATTTGACTGCCATCGATAGCACTAAGAGAGTTAGTTATTTCTAGTCTTTACAATTTAATGGCAACTGCTTCCTTTCGCCAACTAATTGAATTGCTTGATCGTAAATTCAAGGGACGGACGGTTATTAAATGGTACGTGTTTTAATTTATTTTCCTTAAGAATATAAGCCGAACAAATTTTAATAGATTTCAAATATCAAATGACAGTTTCCATTTATAACCCATTATAATTTACGAAAATTCGAAAATGCACAAACTGTAGCATTTAAAAGCTGAAATTATTGGAGCTAGTAATTCAAAGTCTTGTGAACAAAAGCTTAAAAGAGACCAACAAAAAGTGCATCTCCATAATATTCTAAATATCTTTCGTCATTAGTTTAGTGTGTGCGACGGGGCTCAGACTCATCCCTGCAAGAACAAGAACAAATGGAAAGAAAAAATTGAGGTTTTCCAAAAAAAAATTTTCACTTTTTGGTATTTTTTTAATATATTTTCTTTATATATATTTAAGAGTTTTTACATTTATTTGCTTTTAATTATAAAAATATCCAAAATTTTCTCAGTTAAAACTATGCAGGAGCCCCCAAAGATTTTGGAACTCCCCCAAAGAAAAAGCGAAAGCTATGTACGCCACTGTATAAAAAAACCTTTCAAATTCTTAATTCTTAATTTTCAAGAATGAAATCCAGAAAGTGTTTCCGCTGCTTCCGGTTTTTAAAGACAGTTTTCAATTCAATTCAATTCAATTACATGAAATAGAAATATTATAGTTATTATTATTATGAAAATTTGTTATTAACAGAAGCTAATGATAAAGCTGCTAATGACTATTGCGAATTATTTACTACGCGGCAGCGTTAATATCTTTCGTTTCTTTCGCGCCCTTCTCCTTACATTTCTTGCTCTTTCATTTGATTTTATTTGCTGTGCTTTTAACGAAATTTACAAATTTAAATAAGGATAATGACAGCAGCAACAACAACAACAACAACAACAAGAACAACAACAACCACCAACGCGAGTCAGCAGCGGCGGCGTCGGTTTTGGATTTGTATACTATTATTAGTCGTCGTTTACTAATACTATTAGTAGTCGTTGTTGTTGTTGTTGTTGTTGCTGTTATTGCTGCACTGTTTCGACAGCAGATGTTGCCAGATTCTTAGTGGGCTGAATGGTTGCAAACGTTAACCGAAAATTGTTGAGTTTCATTTAATTATTTCATGCGCGAGACCTGGAAGTTCCGAATTATAGTATACCATTGTATCGTCGTACAACGGTTCTGTTCCGTCGCGGTTGCTAAAGGTAACAATTTTTGTCACAGTCTTCCATCGCAACCACCAACGCCAATGCCAACGCCCTCGCCCTCGCCCTCGCCCTCGCCCCGGCCCTCAATCCTCATTCCGACGTTTGGCGATTTGGCGATTTGTTGCCAAATTTCTAATTTGCTTTTATTCTGGGTCGTTCTGTCTCTACGGCAGTCTTTCAAATGTCAACAGCAAATGTTTATTACTGCCGCTACTGTTGCTGTTGTTGTTGTTGGTTGTTGTTGTTGGTTGTTGTTGTTATTTTTGGTTGTTGTTGTTGTTGTAGCTGCTGTTCCTGTACAATGTCCACTGACAATCTATTTGTTGACGTTGTTCTTGTTGTCTTTAATGCTGCTGCTGCTGCCGCTGCTGCTGCTTCGGTATTGTCGCGTTCCATTTTAAATGATTTTAGAGTTGATTTTGGTGTAATTGTTGTTGCTGTAATTGTTGTTTTATCGTACCAACAAAACCGCCTTCTATAGTATACCGATGGCCACACGAAAACCAAATGGTCTCACTTGACTACGGTTGCGTAGATCGCTTTAAATAGTGATTGGTGAAGGCTTGTTGTTGTTGTTAGTGTTGTCGCCGCCACCAATGTTGTTGTGCTTGTTATTGGTATTATTCAATATACCCAAATGTGTCACCAAAAATGCGCCACACGCTCCGTGAATGTACATAGATTCTAATTTTCGATTAAATTTCATTCCGTTCTATTTAATGCGCTCAAACAAACAACATCAGGTTCTGCAAATAATTACTGAAGTTACATTTCGACGACATGATGCGACTACACGCAGATGATGCTGCTGTTGTGTTCGCCGCATCGTTGTTGTTGTTGTTGTTGTTGTTGCTGTTGTTATTAATGTCGACGTTCAAAAATGTTTTATTGTGTAGAAAGACTATGAATTTGATTGTTTTTAGCCTTTTTTTACAAGAAAGTGTATGTTACTTGTAAACGTTCAAACATTCAAACATACATAGGTATGTATGTATATGTGTAATATGTGTATGTGTGTTTAAGGGCAAGCATATGCCTTTCGATACTTTTGCTTAAACAAATCTGTACATACATACATACATACATACTAGGTACGTACACACAGAGAAAAATAGTAACACATAAAAATAATAAGATCTCTTTATTGAGCCATTTTACTACGAAATCTTATTAAAACATACAAATAATATGCTTTTTTCATAGAGAAATCTTATTAGTTTCATAAAGAAAATCTTATTGTCTTGAAAACAAAAAGTTAATCTTATTAATTCGTAATTTTTATAAGAAATTCATCTATTTTTTCTGTCAGAAACTCATGAAATCAACAAGTCTGTATGAAAGTATGTATGAAGAATTCTTATTATTTAATTCTTTTAATGAGAAACATTTCTTATATATAATATCGTCTGTTTGGCTGAAGCTTTGATAGTAATATTTTTGTTGTCAAGCTTACATCAGATTTATAATTCGTATTTAATTTTTTTACATTGGCATTGTTTATAATGGACGATATGTATTTGCTTCTTAGCTGTGAGTGATTTCGCCACTTTATTTGCAATATTATATTGCAAATAATATTTGCAATCTACTTTGCAAACAGATAGCAAATAATAGCATATTACTTTTCAGGCTTTAACCATAAAATTTTATGAGTATTATGATTGATATTCTTGAAACTTTGGATGAATAAAATGAAATAAAAAAGCATGAATAATTATTTTTATTTTTATAAGACTATGGACGATTTTCTTATTGAATATGTATTTTAATAAGATCGTATCGTATGAAAAACAAAAGGATTTTATTATTAAATTTATATTTTAATATGACTGTCTTTCTAAATCTTAATCAGGTTTTCTCTATGGTTTTAATAAGGCTTTTTTCTTGAATGAAAAGCATCGAGAAATCTGATTATTTTTCTTCTATTTTATGTGATGTTTTCGCTCTGTGCATGCTGTGTATCTCGAAAGCTAATAACATCGTCTATGTTTCATTCCAAAAGCCCGCAAAGCCTACGAAAACCAACAACAACAACAACAATGGCCAGCTCATCGAATTCCTTTAATTAATTTACGACCGCGTCAATAGGATTATGGAACTGTAATCAGCTTTGCATGAAGCGGGGTGGCTTAAAGTACGAGTACAACAACAAATCAGGAATCGTAGCACTTTTGAGGACAAAAACCATATCCTGTTCCGCAAAATGCGAAACGTGAAACGTAAAAGCGGCGCTGCTGCAGTTGTTGCGGTTATGTAAAGCGCTATGATACTCATACTCATCAAACGCATCAATTTGTTCGTAAATAACTTTTTATATTTATTTTTTTTTACTTTTCTCGAGAATCAAAAAAAAAAAACAAAACCCCCAAAAAACAAAAGATATTAAAACTTTTAACAAACAAGTATGTATTAATTTGCTTAACAAAATCTTACACTAACTCTTAGCATGAAGTATTTTCAGGCACTCTCAACTTTACAAAGCTTTCTCAATTGTTCTTTCCTCAACTCAAGAGAGCTCGAACACAAACTCAAACAAACACAAGCCGTGCCCCAAGCTTGATTTTAGTTTTTACGCCCTTCCTTCGCAGCATCCTTACTTCCTTCCTTCCTTCCTTCCCTCCTTCCTTTTTTCCTTCGCATCTTAGCATTCCTTCGCAAAAGCATTTTCACTTTCGACAGTGTGTACTCGCGTACTTGAGACCGCGATGCTTGAGCGATGCGAAGGAACTGCGCCATAAATTAAAAAAAAAAAAAATTCCACACCAAATTTTAAGTACAACAAACAAAGCAACAACAACAACCACTATAAAGAGTTCACCCAACAACAAAAAAAAAGGCATAAAATAAAACCTTCAAAAAATATCCATGATGATGAAAGAAAAAAGCCAAAAAAGATACTTGAAAGAAATTGCAAGAAATAGGAAAATTACGACAAGCATAAATTTACATTGCAAAATTTTTCTGCAATTGCAAAACTTCACGCTTCAAAATATTATCACCAAGAATATACGATAGTAACGGAATACTGAGGGTAAATGCTTAATCGTATCCTGCATAAAATAACACAAGGATGAAATTCGTGAAGAGATTGAGATGAGACAAGTCTCATTCAATTGTTTAAGGATTTTCGAAAGGAGAAAAAACGACTAGAAAACCACTAGAGACAACTATTAAAAAACTATTAAATACTTATCGTATATAAAAAAATTGCCTAAAATTCACGATATATTTCCGGTAAAAATTTATACAAATTAATACGAGTTTACGATTCGGTTGTTCGGAAATTCTCATGAGATTTCTTTGCCTTCCTAAAATTTTAGTCAAATTTCCTACTGGGTTATACTCAAAATATTAATGCTTGAGTGTGTGTGTTTGAGTGTGCGTTTGATGACTATACGCTGCGTATTACCAACGACTCCGCGTCTGATAACAATTTGTAGCAGGTGTTTTTGGTGTTTGCAAAATTAGGAAAAACTGCACAAGAAATTAAGCAAAGAAAAGAAGAAGAAGAAGAAGAAGAAGACGTATTTATAAGTAGAAAAATCACCATAAGAAAGATTGTCAGAAGAAATTTGCATGAACTAACTAACTGTAAAGGTTTATGCAAATTGAAGGTTATTGCTTTAGTTGCATGTAAATGGAAAATGGGCATGGGACTCTCCCGCATGGGTTTGTCGGCCATCACACTCTCAACAGGCTCCAGCTCTTTTTCCATTAAGATTCTGCTCATAAGACATTAAGATCTTCCACTAAGATTTTCCATTAAGACAATCATATAAAAATACTAATTCAATAAGAAAATCTTATTGTTTTCCATAGTCTTATAAAAATAATTATTCATATTCTTTATTTCATTTTATTCATGCAAAATTTCAAGAATATTAATCATAATACTCACAAAATTGCATGGTTAAAGCCTGATGTAAATAATATGCTATTATTTGCTATTTGTTTGCAAAGTATATAAAGTGTATATAAAGACAGAAATTACTTACAATTAAGAAGCAAACATCGTCCATTATAAACAATGCCAATGTAAAAAAATTAAATAGGAATTATAAATCTCAAGTAAACCTGACAGAAAAATTATTACTTTGAAAGTTGCGGTCAGACAGACGATATTATATATAAAAAATGTTTCTTATTAAAAGAAGTAAATAATAAGAATTCTTCATACATAGTTTCATACAAACTTGTTGATTTTATGAGTTTCTGACGGAAAAAATATGAATTTCTTAAAAAAATTACGAACTAATAAAATTAACTTTTTGTTTCATGACAATAAGATTTTCTTTATAAAATTAATAAATAAGATTTCTCTATGAAAAAATCATATTATTTGTATGTTTTAATAAGATTTCATCGCAAAATGGCTCAATTTTGGTAAAAGTAACCCTAAAAAATTTTAAAATTAACCACCAAAAAAAATGTACCACATTTTTTTTTAATTATTTCTAACATGCGGGGAGGTGAAAGGATCATCCAACGAAATTCTTGCCACTGATGAGTTAACAGCTGGCGATGAGCTGATAAGTTGAAGCACGATCGACACTGTTCAACCCATAATTTTTCATTATTCGCCACAATAAAATTTACGGCTAACAAACGCAAGTTTATTTCGAATGCATGTTGCTGTTGTTGTTGTGGCGATGGTTGCTGCTGAAAAACTGGAGCAACCAACTCTTGCTGGCTCTTCTTCTACTTCCACTACCACTGTTACACTTTCAGCTACTGCAGCTTCAGGTTCTGTGCTGGTTTCTTCATAATTGGTTTTATTGCTGTTGATACAAATTAAAGTGAAACAAAATCAATGTTTCACTACGTGTGAAATGTAGAGAGAGAACTAATAACAGAAGCTGATATCGCAAGAACAAGAGAAAAACAACAACCTTATAAACATTCCAGGCGCAATCAACGATTACACGGCACAATTTCGTTGGAAATTTGTTGCCACAGAAACAAAAGTTCTCTAAGTTACGACTATGTACGCGTATGAAGCGGGCGTGGCGGGTATTTTGAGAGAAGAAGAGAAGATCTTTATGTATGCACGTACATACATACGTGTTCAATTGAACAGGGCACGGAGAAGAAGAAGCAGAAGAGGCACGGATAAATTAACAGAAAAGTACCGTAGTAGCAAGTTTTTAAAAGAGAACAAACGCAATGTTACTTCTTTTGGAGTTTAAATTTAGTATTGGCGCTGCTTAATAGACCACATTGCGGCTTATTTTGACCGTGGTCTCTAAAGCGGATTTCAGGCGGGACGGTCGCCGTGTTAGACATACTGCATGTCATGCGAAATGACAGTCACTACGAGTATTTGCAATTCGACAAAAGAGTTAAACGATCGTAGGGACAAAGTAAATACCAAAAATGTACAAACACGATGAACACATCAACACGGTTATTTGTTTAACAACAAGCTGGCATAAATAATTATGTTATTGCTGTTGTTATGGTTGTTGGTGTTGCTGTCGCTGTCGCTGTACAAACTATCAAACAAACAAACAAATCAACAAACAAGTTAATATGACAATGGCCACGACAGCATTTGCAAAGTTGTATTCGTTAATTTATTATCGTGCTTTACACTTTTGACAAATTAATGACAGCTAAAGCAGCACAAGGCACAAACTAACGGTTGGGGAAAAAGTACTCGGCGTTTTTCTCATCGCTTCACACTGTAAAGTGTCATGACTTTGAAACGGTTACGGTTGCATCTAGCCAACTTTTTTTTTTTTTTTTTGCCTAACAGTTGACAAATCGTCTGATAATTTGTAAAATTTATTGACATTGCTGCGTTGTGTTAAAAGTTATTCCGAAGCAAATAAGAGTGAAATTTCTGAAAAATTTCGCTCTATTTTAGAATTTTACTACGACAAAAGCACGAAATGCTGCACAGGCAGGTGAAAAGATTTGTGGTGTTTATGGCGACGGTATTGTATCCCAATCAACTGCCCGGAAATGGTACGCTCGCTTTTGTTCGGGGAATTTTGAAGTGAAAGCGAGCTTCAATTTCATTGAAAAAGTCGATGAATTTATGGCTAAGGCCGTCAGTCAAGCAGTCACGACATCGCGAAGGAACTGAAGATCGACCACAAAACAGTTTTAAATCATTTGCATAAAGTTGGTTTCACAAAGAAGCTCGATGTTTGGCTCAGCTCAGTCATGAACTGAGTGCAAAAATGAGTCCAAAAAAAGGCCACATACAGCCCGCTTTGTTGACTCTGTTGGCAAAAACTAAAAACCACCGGACCTTGCACTTTTGCGGGGGAAAAAATTGGCCTCAAAAGAGGACTGCGAAAAGCACCTGTGTCTGTTTTTCCAAGATAAAAGAATTTCTCGGAATTCTACAAGAAAGGAATAAAAATGGCAGAAGGTAGTTGAAAAGAAGGGGCAATATTTAGATTAATAAAATGTTTGTTACATACGAAAAATGTTTTATCTTTTTACTAAAAAAACGCCGAATACTTTTTTCCCAACCCAATACATATACAAGTGTATATATGTAAGTAAATCGGTTCATGTTAAGTGTGTTTGTGTGGTTGTTCTTAAACATAGTTGCGAATATGGGTGCATAAGTGTGTGCGACTTTATAGACCAACATTTGTATGTATGTGTGTATAAATTTGTATTTGTTTGTAGCCTTAATAATTATTTAGCATTTAATAATTATGCCGGCAAAAATGTCATTGGCATACGTGGCCAATACGTAGCAAATTGTGTTGGCGGCTTCGGAAAAATGAAGCGGAAAAAACTATAAATCGACGTAATCAGTACAAAATACACAGATAAAAATATACATACATATGTACATACATACGTACCCATATCTTTGTACGTTACGACAAACGTATACTGCGTTCGTATGACTGACTGACTGTTGACCCGTTATCATCGGAGCAGTCGCCATCAAGAGAGCAGCATCGTCAAGACCATTAGTAGCGAAATAAAAACAACAACAACAACAACAACAACAAGCTCGCCACATGTGCGCCTCATCAAAAAATTATGCGTTAATAGCTTAAAAACGGTTACGTAGTGATGAAGGCTTTAATGATGATGATACACACTCGTATGGCGAAGAAAAAAACCATGATCAAGCCGGCTGGCAAAATATTAAATTTATTCCAGAATTATGACTGCAGTACAGTGGTCAAAATCCCCCGCAAAATGGAAATGTTTTTTTTTCTCAACAACGAGACCACTTCGTGTGAACCTATACCATCCTTAAAGACTACTTGAGGGAAAATTTCATTTTAAGTTATTATAAGTTTTTAGGTTAAAAAAATAAAGGTGCATCGACTAAAGCCTTGATAAAGCCTTCAATGTGCATAATTTATATGGAATTTTTTCCTTATCTTGCTTTTGAAATAAAGCTTCATTAAATCATTAGATTGGAAAAGAGAGCAACTAACACGGCGCGACGTTGTGTAGAGATAGAAAAGCAGAATCGGTCGTTCATCATCATCATCATCACCATCATTTCGTTCGAAACTAGTTCTACTCGTTCGTACCTACAATTAATGCAAATTGTATTAATAAATTTGTCTCTAAACTAATTTCAATTAATTAGTGAAATTGATCATGCTTTTCTTAGCAGCTCCTGCAAACGGCTTGCATGCGTTCAACGTAGCCGCATTTCATGTGACTGGCTCTTGCGGGCAACATGCGTGCACGATGCAACAGAAAACATACACCTACTCCGACAATCTGACACTGGTGGCGCCACATGAGCTGGTTGTATGGTTGTACTGGTCGGTCGTATTGGAAAGTCCGTAGTCATGCGCCACCGACCGACGTAACTGTTCACGGCATGTAGTTTTTAGCATTTTAGCTCACTGTGGCGGCATAGCCAGGCGCAGCAGAAGCCGGTCCTTCTGATTTCTGGCCATTTTTTCTTGGCCATTTTTGCTCGCTGACTGCGCCAACGAGTATTAAATTGTAGAGTTGTTGAGAGTGAGTGAGAAGAACTCATTTGCGGAATTAAATTGAAATTAAAAATGAATTTACGCACAACTAACGAGAGCGGCGGCAGCAGCAGAGAGCAGCAGCCCTCGCACAATAAAAATCGCGCTCTGTGCGCTCTTTTTATGGCCGCGAAATAGTTAGTGCAGGTGTCGTCGTTCTGTGCTTTTTTTTTTTTTTTTTAATCACTTTCCTTTTTGCTCGTTTGTAGTTAATTGAAAACATACTGATAATATATACGGACTTTTTCTATAATTTTCTATAATCTTTTTGATCTGCCAAAAATACAGCAAAATAAATCTTTCGATTTTTAAAAACTTTGTTAAGGTCTCTATGAAAAATTTGCAATATTCATGCAAAAATGGCTTTGATCTACATAGTATATGTATTTACAACACTCTAACAACAGCAACAACTAAGCAGCGAACAACGAACAACAAACATGTCGTGTAAAAAAGCAACGAACAGTGTTTTTTTTAAAGAATTTTAACCATATTACAAGGAAAGACTATTACATCGGTTACACTGTAACACATCCAGACCAACAATGACAGCACCATGCCACCAAAAACAACAAACAAAAAACAACAAAAAAAAACGACACCAACAGCAGCCAAATTAACACCATCTAAACATCAGACTAGTCTAAAAGTATTTTTGCGTACTGTGTGCGCTGGGATATGTTGTTGTGATGGTTGTTGTTGGAGCTATCGCTATCACTGTTATTGCTACTGTTGCTGCATTTGAGTTGAACAAAACCGCAGAGACCAAAATACGCAACGACCAGTGTTCGAAACATGCGGTTCGGTCGTAATGGAACAAAGCCTTTCCATTCACCCTTTCGAATCTTAACGCAGCTCTACAGGATATAAATACTTACTAAAGGATATATAGTACAAGTACATATGTATGTTATATACTATACGGAAACTAAATTCAGGATAACTGCAGGATATGACGATAAATTTTTGCAAAACAAATTAAATTTTATAACGAAAAATAATTAATTAATTTTTGTGTGTATACAAACGACTTCTTAATAAATTGTATTAATTATTATTATACTTTATTTTATTTAATTATTATATTTTGTACTTGTCGTATATTTTTTAGCACGGAGATGCGATTACTACATATTGAGTGATTTATTAACTTTTTTTGTTTATTTCAACTTATATTACATCGGGTTGGGGAAAAAGTATTCGGCGTTTTTTTTAGTAAAAAGATACAACATTTTTTTGTATGTAACAAACATTTTATTAATGCATATTTTGCCCCTTCTTTTCAACTAACTTCTGCTATTTTTAACGAGTATAACCATTATTCTCTTGTGTAAAATCTTGTAGAATTCCGCGGTTTTATCGTTTAATAATCTGCTGGTGCAAGGTCCGGTGGACTATACGGTGGATGCATCAAAACTTCCCAGCCGAAGTCTTTTAGTTTTTGCTGAGACAACAGCAAAGGGCTGTATGTATGTGGCCTTTTTTTGGACTCATTTTTGCACTCAGTTCATGACTGAGCTGAGCCAAACATCGAGCTTCTTTGTGAAACCAACTTAAATGCAAATGATTTAAAACTTTTTTGTGGCCGATCTTCAGTTCCTTCGCGATGTCGTGACGGCTTGACTGACGGCCTTAGCCATAAATTCATCGACTTTTTCAATGAAATTGAAGCTCGCTTTCACTTCAAAATTCCCCGAACAAAAGCGAGCGTACCATTTCCGGGCAGTTGATTGGGATACAGTACCGTCGCCATAAATACCACAAATCTTTTCACCTGCCTGTGCAGCATTTCGTCCTTTTGTCGTAGTAAAATTGTAAAATAGAGCGAAATTTTTTAAGAAATTTCACTCATATTTGCTTCGGAATAACTTTTAACACAACGCAGCAATGTCAATAAATTTCACAAATTATCAGACGATTTGTCAACTGTTGCCAAAAAAAGTTGCCAAAAAAAAAGTTGCCAAAAAAAAAAGTTACCACATGCAACTAACCTTTTCAAAGTCATCACACTTTACAATGAAGCGTTGAAAAAACCGCCGAATACTTTTTCCCTAACCCAATATTATATCGACGGTACTCGTATATTGATTATATTTTATTTCAGAACTGTACCGAAGAGCATCTTGAGAGCATCTGGCTATAAGGTTCGATGCATATTATTAAAGGCATTTATTTAAGTTGCTTAAAGATATACACCGAAAATTTCCCTTGAATTAATATTTTTCTTTCACAAATTTTTACACAGCACCACACGCGCACACACGCACACAGAAACACACACACACCTACACCTGCACACACATTTTCCACAAATTCAGCTATGTATTTACATTTTATTCTTGCATTTGCATTTAGATTGAAGTTCAAATGCAGCTTTCAAAATCGAACTTGCTTCCACTCAACATCGAAGCATTTACGAATTTTCTACATACTTTTATTTAACAACCACTTTTTTTGAAATGCACAATATATAGTATTATTTTTTGTAGTGGTGGTCCTTCCCATCGCTTCTTGCCCGCTGTTCTCTGTAGTCAGGACATTCGTACATGCGCATTTTTTCACAGCAAAGTTCGAGTTTCGTTAAAATGCAATGCAAAGGCACCATCAAGAAGCACAATAATATCTCGTACGTACATACATATATTGTAAACTCAACAGTTTTAGAGTAATAAACGAGCAAAAGAGAATACCGATCATTGAATATCGAAAAAATGCAGCCATATACGAGGGCGGTTGTTGGCGAAGCCATTGAAACCATCTACAATGGTTCAAGCAACACAAACGTAAACTCGATTGCATACTTTCGCTTCTAATTTTGGGCGAATGTGGTTGGTTTGTGTTATTTTGAGTGTGAAGGAATCTCTGGTGAAGATGAAGAAATGCCGCGAGGGTGGGTATGAGGGTAGCGGGAAGGGGGCGGGGGGGGTAGCTGCAGAGCGGAAGGTGGAACTATATTGGATATGCTTTGCTACTTTGCCGCTCTATTGAATCCCAAAATTTAACCCTTTTCAAATTGTGTCTAAGCAACGCATAAACTGAAACTCAACCGACAATTGAGGCAGCGACGGAGCGACGGGGGGACGGCGAGAGTGATGGTGTGACGGCGGTAGTGATGGAGCGAGACGAGATGAGCCAGAAGCCGGCAATATTTTCTTCACTTGAAACCCTTGGGGTTGCCCTCGAAAAAGTAGTTCGCATTTTAATTTGTGCGGAAAATTGTTGCCGAATCGATCGATTTGATATGGTTTGTTGGTCGCTCGGTCGCTGGGATGCAATGATGCAGTAAAATACAATATTCTACAATTCCATCGAGCGTCGAGCATCAGGCGCCGGCATCAGAATAGAATATTTCAAATTTGCTACAAATCGAATATTTTCGCAGTTTGCAGAAAATTAACAACTTAACAACGTGTTGTTGCATTATAAGAGCGGGCGGTTAAATTAATGCAGTAGGTACATATTGCCGAGAAAGTACAATGTTATGTATGCAGACATTAAGCATTATTCAGAAATTATTTCCAGTAAATAAATTGTGTTTATTAAACTGATTTATACGTATATACAATATTACATACATATATACAACATTTCAACATTCAACATTTAGCATTTAGTGTTTATTTGACTTATGGCAAATAAATATCTGAAAAAACTAAACTGACAAAATATTTAATCAATTAATTGTTCAATCATTTTTGAAAAAAAACATAAAAATATGATCTTATAAAAAAATTTCAATACGCAACAAATGATGCACATACAGCAAATGGTGCAAATGGTGTAGCAAATTATGCACACATAAACGTCAGAGCACAAACGTCAGTTATTTTTGTATAATATTAATATAATATTAATGAATTTTTCCGTTTCGAAATTTCAAAAAAAACAACTAACGATTGTTTTTTATTGAAATTGTTGTTGTGGTTGTTGTTGTTGTTGTTGTTGTTATTGTAGATATGTGGTGTCAGGTGTTGGCGATGCTGATGACCGTCATGATTTTCTCCCAATCAATACAGAATTAATAAAACATGAGAAGTGCATTAAACATTTTCAACATTTTCACACGTGCCACAGCAGAAAAAATCAACAACAACAACAACAACAACAATTTCGAAATAAATTAAAGGGACACGGTTTACATTACGATGTATCTCGTCCAGTTACTCGCAAGTCACTTTCGTGTTTATTGCAAACAGTCATATACCGACATAAAAGATGGCGCACTTAGTATATCTGCAATGTTTAATAGTGTATATCCCTTTTTTAATAGGACTACTTAATTCCTATGATTTATTTTTATTATTTATGATGAATTATTTTTTTTAAAAATGTATTTTTATTGTACTAATTTGTTTCTTATTGTACTAATGATTATTAAATAAATAAATAAAATTGCAGAAAACCTAAAATGGGTTTCTTTTTTTTGGTTTTCTGTAATTTTAGTTATTTATTTAATAATCAGAAAAAATACAAAAAAAAAATACAATAGTTTTATTTCTATCCTTAACAGGTTGTTGCTGCTGCTGTTTATTTATTTGCTTTAGTAAAGCCAAAATTATTATTTACGTTGCTGACGAGCACTTTTTCCTTAGATTGCGCCAACAACTCTTGCTGGCAATCAAACTTGGTCAGCCGCGAATCCACCGAGTAGCAAAAACAGGGCAAAACAACAGGACAACAATAATAAAAAGTGTACATGAAAATAAAAACCATTCAACATTTCGATAAAAATCTTTTTTTTTGTTGCTGGATTACGGAAGAAAATCCCGCATTATGGTAAAGTGTGGCATAGCGAAAAGTTTATTTATATACCGTGGCGCACGCGCCCACCGTTGCATTAAATTACCTTTGCCAGCCCGCAGCCAAATCGAGCGGAAGTAAAGAAACAAACCGACTGAAGGAAGAAGAGACACCATCAACCGCACCGCACCGAATAAAGAGTAAACAATCAGTGAAGCAGTCAGACAACCGCTCAAGCAGTCAACTAACCGACCAACAATTTAGCCAACCAACTAGTCGGCCATACGACCAGTCGGCTAGTCGACCAATCGAGCAACCGACCGAGACCGAGACCGAGCAACGATCGACCATGCAAACTACCGGAGAAGTTGAAAAATTTTACTTTTACCGGAATTAGTCGAAAATTTTACAGTCATAAAATATTGTGCTATGACTCTTTTCGTTCTCATCAAACCGAACAAACCGCGCCCCACAGGCCGTCGCCGTCGGCAGCGCCGCGCCACAAGCTTCAAAGGCTGCTGATATAAAAACAGCACCGAGAGGATATAAAATCGAGTGCTCGGTCGGTGGGTGGCTGTGGATTGGTTGGTGGGTAGGCGGTACATGTAGCTCGTACCGTTCAGGAGCTGAGCAATGTTTTGCGATAAAAATTGCGATTTTATGCTGATGTTTGAATTTATGCAAATGTAAAACATTATTATTTTTTGTGGTTCCTCTTTGTTCTACTGTCATTCGCTTCGGTTCTCGCTCCCTCTCCTCTTATTATACTCGTACCATTTTTCACGTAACTACGACGACTTTGATTTGCATCTGATGAGCTCGAAAATGGGCAAACTCTGGCTGATGAAGGAAGTGAAGATGGATTTTGCACCAAGTATTCAAGCTCAGAGTGTTATTTGAAGATGTTGCTGCTGCTGCTGCTGCTGAAGTTTATGATTATTATAGCAATACTACTACGAAATCTGCTTATTACCACAAAATAAAATAAAGACTGACACAGCACGCAACCATTTCGAACTTCTGCAACTTTAACTAACTATTAAAAAAAAATCTAAATCAAAACTTCTAAACTATGCGCTTGTATGAGTTTTTAGTTCAACTAATTGTCACATCCTTAATCGCTCTTCGGAGCTCTGACAATACCACGCATATTCTGCAATCAAACTTTGCAATATTCCATGCTTTTCACCAGCAAAATAGTGCGCCATCTTTTATGTCGTTATGTTAACATTGAATAACTTTAACCTTTATAAACCGCTTGACTAGACTGAAAATGGTTTTGAGACGCTAATTCAGTATAATTTTAAACGCTTCACACCCTGTATCGCTTCACATCGAAACAAGGCGCCAAAATAGTGACGCTGTACATTGAAAATAGTCGTGCATATCGCTGAAAATTGTCGACAGCCAAGAAGCGCCGTCTGACAACACTATTCTTCGTTTGGTGTCGAATTTTGCAGAGCACGGCACAGTGGGAGGATCGTTACTCAACGCTCAAAACTTCGCAATGAACTGGTTGAAGCGGTAAGAGAGAGAGAGAGTGTTGCCGAGAACCCACATGTGTCGTATCATTACAGCGCTCAGCATTTTGGGCGTCAATAGAACTATCTTGCGGCGCATTTTGGAGGTTGATTTGCATTTGTTTTCGTATAAAGTGCAATCGACTCAAAGAGTATTACCGACAGACCGTTCACGTCGCTTGGAATACGGCCAGCTAGTCACATACCGACATAAAATATGGCGCACCGGTATACATATTTCGCGAAAATCCTGAGAAAATCGGCAGCAAAAACAATATACACAAAAATAACTTTAACAGGAATACGTATATATGTACGTATGTATGTAACAAACTAGGAAATGACCTGGAAAATATAACCGCTGGCCGTAAATGTTTTAGTTTTGTTATGAACTGGTGCTGGCTGGCTATTTGCTTTGGTCTCAAGCTTTCGCCCTGGATCGCTTTCTTCTGTCTCTCACATAAACAATCTGCCCGATAACCATCTGACATACCATAGCCATCCGTTTCTCAGGGAACAACCGACTGACCAAGCAATGAACTATGCGCCGCCATCAGTCAAACGGTCCATAGTTTTATTTGTTTGTAGCTGTAGCTTTGAATAAATAAAGAAGCTACCGCGGCTTGTGGTACACCCACACACCCACACACCCTCACGGAACGACAGAACCTACCGGAAGCGAACCTACAATAACAACCGAACAACTTTAACAGCAACAACTGCTGAGAGGGCATACGCACAGAAGATGAAAACTGCACAAGAAAGACGGCGTAGGAAGGACCGCACAAGCTCAAACATACGAAGGCTCCCGTACGGATGCGTGTGTGTTTGTGTCTAACTCAATCTTTTTCTTATATCTCTCTCTCTCTCCCCCGCCTATTTACATATTTACGCCCACTTGTTGTTTGTTTTTATTGTGCTTGGCGTTTTGTTGTTTGTTTCTGTTTCAGTTTTTTTTTTTAAGTTAGTCGCATTGTGAGGTTATAGACGCGCTGGCAGTAGCGGTGGCTGCGACGCGGGTCGCGCTGATTGTGGCGTAACCAGCCGGAGGATATCCTCTGCTTTGTGTAACATTGTAAGCCGCACATCCGTTTCCGTTTCTAGTTGAGTTGCGTTTCCTCGACTATCCGCTTCTTACATTTCATTTGCTTTTGGGCTCGCTCGCTTTCTTTTTTCTTCTTCAATAAAAGTCCATAAAAGCTGATGATGTTGTAGAATACTTACGGTGGTTGTTGCTGTTGTTGTTGCTGTTGTTGTTGACGTCGTCGTCGTTATTGCGAAGACACTTGTAGGTACCTCTTTTTTTTTTGTTGTTTTATCATAACAACAGTATCGCGTCGTCGTTATTATGATTGTTTATGCACAGTCAATATGAAGATTTTCCTTTTTATCATTGCAAATATTTATGTTTTATACATATTTACTTTGCAATTCAAAGATACTTTTTGTGTTTTACTTTTCAAAAGTTTTTTTAAAGTTTTGCCTTTCGTTTGTCTTGCTCGTTTTTTAGGCCAAATCGGGCCAATTTAAAAGTAATCTTACATATTTTACATATCTTAGGTAACTAATAGATCAGATTTCGTAGCAAATGTTGAAAATAATTTAGAATTTTTAATGAAAGATTTTTAACTATAACTTTATTTGCTATGCATACTTTACTATGCTAACTTTTTAGTACTATGCATATTTTAAATTTTCAGTTTAAACAATTTTTTTTAATTAAAAAACTCTAAAAAATCAAGCTCTATAACCGAGTTTTATTGTCGCGTATAGTTTTCTCTATCTAAAATTAATTAAATCCACAATTAGCTAATAGTATATCGTGCAAAAATATCTATCGTAAGATCTTCCTAACCGCCAAGTTAAGGTTGCCAACTTTTTTCTTCCCACTTCTTCTTCTTCTTCCTCTTCTCTAGTCTCGCCGTCGTATTGGTTTTTGTAATGTGTACGAGTATTATGTTATAAATAAAACATTACATTTTACACAGCGCGATTATTAAGTCCGTAATTCTTAATGTTGCTGTAACGAAGCGCGTTAAAAAAAACTTACAATAAACTTCGCGGTGCATAATTTCGACATTGCATCAACGCGCACACCAGGATGCACTAACACGTGCCGGGCTCGCGTGAGAGCATGGCGCTCTCACCGATGGCGACCATTGTTGTGATTACTGTTTCCTCTCCTGCTGCCGCATTCAGCATTCAGCAAAGCGAAAATGAGAATAATAATAATGAGAATAATAATAAATGAGAATAATAATAAATGAGAATAATAAATATGAGAAAAATAAATACAAAGAAGAAGACGAAGAAGAAAGAGACACATAAACTCTTAACGAAATAATTAATTTATGGTAAATAACATTGTCTTTAAGGACACTTCTTTCTGCATGTAACGGATACATAATTTTTAAAAGATTATCATTTGTTTTTCCTCCCACATTTTTTCATATGCGTGTATTTTAATGCGCATATATTGGTACATATATTGGTATATATACATACATATATACTTTTCTTTTTGGCTCACTCCATCGACGACGCGATGTCGCGACGGCCAGCATAAACCGCATTGGCTACGTTACGTTGATGATGTTGGTGCTGCCACAGTGCCGCAGCCACTGGAACCGCCAGCTTATTCCGGCTGGCAAGCAGCGAAGGTGTTGCTAGGATGCACCCTGAACCCAGGACGAACACGTTTCACGTGTGTATACACGGAAAATGCAGATTTTATGCGCTGCCTTTTTACGATGTCAAAATTTTATGCGCCACTTAAGAGCCAAAGAGAAAGTAACAGCGCTGCTAAATAAATTTATACAAAATCCACACGTAAGCATGTGTGTGTGCGGGTGTGTGTCGTGTATGCAGCAGTTACTCGTCCTTCTGATACTTGCGCGCAAATAGTGCACCTACAGACAAACATTAATATGCATTTCATGTATATTTATTTATAGCGAGACTACAGAGAAGAGTATCAGAGTGAGTTGATTTCAAATTATAATCGTACTCGTACAAAGCGAGCGACATAAAATACTCGTAGTTGTTAGTTATGCTTCTTCTTCTCCTTCTCCTTCTCCTTCTTCTTATTCTTCTTTTTTTTTGTTATTATTATTTTTCCTCGAACATTTTTTTAGTACAAAAGTGACTCTAATAATCTCGCGAGTCACAAAGTGAGTGAGTTTAGTGATGTTTAGAGCAAAAGGCTGATACCAAAAGCGCGTCTCACTTAATAAAAACTTAGAAAAGGAAATTCATTTTTAGCGTAAAGCAAAAAAATATGGTTTTCTCTAAAAGTCAGTTTACATTAAACCCTTTTGTTTTTAAATCATTACTAGTAGTTGCTAACCCTTTGTCGATGGCTTCTATATGACTTCTATATACTACATACTACGAAGAGGTAGTAAATGTTTTAAGATTTTTAGAATTTAACATGAATATAATAAAGCCTTTTTTAATTTCTTTTCGTTTATTTTCACAAATTAATAGAATAGATAAATATTCTTCCATTTTCAGATATTTGCCTAATTGGACCAGCTACAAAATGAAATTTTGTTTGCTCTTAAGACCTACTCGTTGATTAAGAAAATGGTTAAGAAATCAGCTCTCAATTTTTCGCCAGAATACAAAATCTTAACAGCTGTTAATTTTTAAATGCTGTTAAATCTTAACAGCAGAATACGGCGGCTGTAAATCAAAAAACAGTGAAGCTAAAGTGAAATGTTTCATACTAACTTGACGTTAAACGGCTACGATAAAAAAGATAAAAAATATTATACTTATAGTAGTATGTAAAAATCTATTATTTATTTATTTTTATTATTTTGAGTAAAAAAGGCGATTATTAAATAAAAGTGTTTGTTTTTTTTTGCAAACTCTTAGTTGTACACTTACTTTTCGCTGTGAAGTAACGCTAATAGTTTAAAACATCACTTAAATTTGTTCAAATTTCGTTCAAATAAGAATTATAAATCTTAAAAAGTAGAACCAATTCATTATTCCGAACGTAACACGTTAACAACCTTTGCGTTAATCCATTATACATTTTTTTTTTTGCTGTTACACTTTTTCATTTCTGTTCCGCTTGCCCTCGATGGCTCCTTCCCCTCTTCACGGATTCCTTTCACATATTATTGCAATTAAAAAGCAACAGTTATCATCCGTGATTTAATTAATTCATTCTTGGCCCACATGAAACACACACACACACACACACACACACAGCCCCACGCAATCCATTAATCGTGCCTTACAGCAACGTATCTCATCTGTCACTCAGACGAATCAATCTATAGTCCGTCATTACTCTACATAAATGCACACATACACATAGTGCATGAATATGTATGTGTTTATGGCTGTATACACACACACAAAATATCGCTTTATATTTTATATGTACATACATATAGTATGTTATATCTATCTGCCGTTCGTCTCTTTACTTTTCATATGAAATTAATTTCTTTATTCATAAATTAATTAGGCCACAATAAATATTACCGAATACATATTTGGTTTATTAAAGAATTTTAATGACACTGCATAAAAATTCAAAAATTTTAAAAAAACCCGCTTTACTCTTTCTTCCCTCTTTATTCGTTAACGGGTTATTACGCGACTCATATTAATTAATATTAATATATTTATTTAATATTTATTTAATTCTTTAATTTGGTTTTTTCTTTTTAAAGACGCCATAGATTTTTCATTAATAAAATACTAACTAACCTAAATAACGTTAATGAAAGTGGCGGAAAGGAGAGGAAGCGGAGGCCGGCCGTAAGCGATTAATTAAGTAAACTAAATATTTTGAGCTTTTGTTTTACATTAAAATTTGAACCAATTAATTTAAATTAATTTTGTAGTGAATGGAATTGAATAAATGAATAGGTACTCGTATATTTTATTCTCAATAGTTCCATATATCTATAATCTATACTAATTTACATTAAAAAACGAAAATATTAAAAACAGTCTGACAATTATTATCAACAAACTATTACAAACCTTTATTAAAAACCCTAAAAAAAAAAATTAATGAAAATCTTTAATCATTATTAATTACATTTTAGTAGATTTTTTCTGTATTTTTTAGTTAAAGCCATACTAGAGTTAAAGACGTGTATAAAATTGTGTGAGAAAGGAATCCAAATTTAACATCCAAATTTTTTAACAAATAAACTAAAATAAACAAATAAAGGAATCCAAATTTAACATCCAAATTTTCTAACGAATAAACTCCACATTCGGCTGATTAACCATTGATTAACCATGATTAACCAAGGATTAACCAATGATTAACCATTTAAAAATGCAGCGTTAACAGCTCCTTCTATTATTCTAATTTTTATTAATAAGTGACGAATGCAAAGTACTCTTTATTCTATTTTACGATATTCAAAGATATGCGATGGTACCGATGGTGAGAAATGAGATGTCCCGAGAGAGAGAGAGAGAGAGAGAGTTTTATCACTGCAATCTCTCCACTTTTATATTCTGCAATTTGTCCTCATGTTCTGAAGCGGTTCGTCATTGTGCGGCGAGGACAATAATTACAAAAAATATCGTATCGTAACACTCTCTTCTCACTCTCTTTTCCAGAAAGAGACACAGAGAGGCGAATTCTGCTTGCGCTTTTTAATCTTCCCCTCTCTTTTGCTCGCTTTTATAACCAAATTTTATCATGACTTCTGTCCATCATTTTAAAAGCGAGGATTAGAAGACAAGGATTGAAAAAAATTACTGAATCGTTTGTTTTAAATAATCGGCTCGACGGATTTAAGTAAATATCCATGATTAATGATTACCATCTTTAATGTAACGCGGAATCCTTTCTAACTTCTACTATATATATTTTGGAACGCTTATTTTAAGAAACTTGCTAATCCTATTTTTTATTAATCAGCTTTACTAAAATATATTAGAAGTGAAAAAGGATTCCGCTTTACAATAAAGATGGTAATCACTAATTACTTTTATTATTATTCCATGGCTTTCAGAACAGTCAAATTGTGCTACTAAAAAATTGTGTCACTAAAAAAGTCAAAACAAGCCGCACTTCTCTTTTAGATCTCTTTATACGCGTTTTTGTTATTTGATGTTTGGATATTAAAAACTGTAACACAATAGAGAGCTTCGAAATCGCAATTCCCCATCTTTTAAAAACCATCGAATTCCCTCTCTCTCTCTCTCTCTCTCTCTTTCTCGCCCTCTTTTATCTGTTAGCTCCTCTCTTAGCCTTTCTCTCAAACAGTCTCTTTACATTCGACTCTCTTTTCAGTTTGTCTTGTAAAAATGCTAGAATAATACGATTCCGAAGAGTTTGAGAGAAGTAAATGTAGGTCATGAGAGCACAATTTACTAGAATTCATATTGCGCGCTTGAGACAAATGTTTCGTGATAGTTTTCTATTGCGAAGAGAAGAGGTTATTTTGTGCTAATGCTCATAAATTTGTGTCGGTTCAATTGTACTTTTTGCCTCTGAATAGTTTGATTTTGGATTTTGGAAGATTCGGAAGAAGATTTTGGGTTACTGGAACACAAAGCCTTCCTTTTTCAGCAGTACCACAATATAGCCAATATATGCACAGCAATATACATACACATGTATGTATGTTAGGGCCATAGAAAAAGTCTCCGCGGTTTTTTGGTACAATTTGGAAATAAAATTTTCTTTATTGAAAATCAATTTCAAGTCAAAAAACATTGCGTTTGATATTCTATTTATTCGTTTGATATCGTTTGATATCGTATTTTATTTTGAAAAAAAAGAATAGAAAATCTTTTTCGCTAATGTTCATATGCTTGTTTTTCTTTTACTCTTTCGTCTTTTCTTTGACTTCGGTATAGTCGAATATAGATATTGGTTTATTTTTCTTTGCATTAAAATTTTAAAATACTAAGAAAAAATATTGTTTAATGCTGTTATTTTTCAATAAAGTCACAATATTAAACGCGTTGAGCGGTTTTCTTGATCTCTCTTGTTCTTCTCTAATTACTTTTTTATGTTTATCCATACTAAAAACAAAGCAACATTTGAACATGAAGTGATACACGTCGCTTAGCTCACGCATGACGACGACTACAATCTTGACAACTCTCCTCCATACAAGGCAGACATTTATCTAGCAACTTGTCTGTCCATCGGTCTGTCCGTCTGTCTGTCCGAACAGTTTTAAATGTGTCTTATAAGTTGGTATTTTTCCGCCGCTTTGAACAGCAACAAGTTTATACTTAAGCTGTTGTATAAAGTCGTACCGGTTTGTCCATGTACGAGACAATACAAGAGTTAAAATTGCACGCTTCTTAGACTCTTTGGATATCGGGGCATTGATTATTTGTGGCTTTTGCCGGAGAGAGATTGCAAAGCATCATTATATATGCAGCGTTTGATTTTTTTCATAATTGCTTAATTTTACAGGCACAAAAGTGTTCTTCGTCGAGTATACTCGTCCCGGCCTGAAAAAATAATGAAGCCACCAAAAGGGTTGTTTAATCTGACATTATTCCCGGTAGCCAAACAAACCTTCACCTCTGCGCGCCAAAGGAAGCGCGCCACAAAGACGCGCAAAGTGTGAAATTATCAAAGATGAAAATGAAAAGAAAAAGAGAAGAAATCAAATGAAGGAAAATAAGCATGCTTTGCAGCAACATTTTTTCATTCTTTTATACTCGTATAAAGTGTCGAAGCAAGTAAAGGAGACACCACCTAAATGCTCGCTGCCTCCCTTCCACCCGCCCTTCCCCCCTCTCTAACCACCCCCTGTAATCCCCTCGTATTTTGCATTTGGCACTTATTCGAATCTACATTATGGCAAATCGTATTGCATATAAATTGGACTCTTTTGTATACAGAATTTCCTTTAATCCCGACGAAAGAGTCGACCTACCCTTTTCTCTTTCTCTGCCGCTTCGGGCGGTGAAGACTTCTTCTCGTGTCGCTCTTGTCACCAATTTTTTTTTTTTTTTAATAATCATTACAGTAAGATTTTTCTTATACCATTTCAGTCCTTTTCATTTTTCTTTTACTAAAAAGCACTGATTCAGGGTTTGTACTCTTCTTCTACTTCTTGTTCTTCTTTTTCTTCTTCTTCTTCTTCTTCTTCTGCTTTTTTTACTTCCGCTTCTGAGTCATGCGTTTGTTTAAACGTGACTAAATTTGAATAAATTTTCATTCAATAACCGCAATATAATCAAAGCGTGAGATTTGGCTTTAGCCAATACACCAACAAAGTTCGACAATCGACAATCCACTCAAATTAAGTGCGAAGAGACAAAAAATGCGTAAAGAGATGGACGGATGGGTACCGGTACCTTTAAAATGGTTTAAAAGGGGAAAACGTGTGAGAAAATTGCTTGAATTTTGAATTGGAAAACGCTTGAATTGGAAGGAATAAAGGCAGGAAGCAAGAAAGGAAGGAAGGAAGGAAGGAAGGAAGGAAGAAAGGAAAAACTCTACAGCTAATTTTGCATAAAACCTCTGCTAAGAAAAGAATTTGAAAATTACAATACAATTGTTTTCTTTAAGCCGGAGAGATTTTGAAATTCAAAAAAATTATATAATTAAATTACTATTTATTTCTTATTTGCTTAAGTACATTTTAATTGTAGCATAAATCCTTGCATCCGTTAAATTTTATGACAAAATAGTATAACTCATTAAAACGAATTAGGCGTAAACACTTACGCGTGAAAATTTCGATTAGATGTCAATCGCGAATTATTGCTATCGGTTAATCGCATTATGACAGCTTTTTCTGCACTAAAGTCGTCACCACAATCACCAACCAGAAACGGAGCAGAAATAAAGCCTTTACTTCATTTCTGAAGCAGTACTTTTAAAGTCTTGACCCCGCAATGAACTTATTCACAAATCATACCCGAATCATTTGAATAAAACAACGGCATTAAGGCTTTGAATACCATTATTTCCGACCATTATCCGATTAACGGTGCGCGCCTGGCAGTAGTTGGTCGGTCGGTTGGTCGGTCGGTCGGTCGGTCACTGCTTGTTGCATTAAAACTCGTATTAAGGCTAAGAAAGTAATAAACGTCGGCATTAAAAGAATGCTTAAACAAGTGAAAATTTACTACAACAGATTGCAGCAACAGCCTGTGTTGTTGTTGTTCTTTTAGCAATTTTTATAATCTGCCGCATAAAGTGAACTTTCTAGAAAAAAGTTGTTGTAACATTTCTTTGCTTGGTTGAACACGCATCAGTCTCGAATAATCTCTTTAAATCTTTATGCCATGAAATAAAACAAAACTAACAAACAAACAAACAAACAAAAGCGTAAAACAAACTCGCGTATAAAAATCAAAAAAGGAAATCATTTTCAAGCGTTAGGTTAGACATTAGCAGGATTTTCGACATTAATGCCTTTCGTTTGACTGCAAAGTTTTCGTGTTACAAACGCCCAAACACAACTTGGCCCATCAACAACCAAAGTGCGTCGTGGTACATTGTAACATACTATCGTACTGTATGCATACATGTTTACGTGTTAACATGTCTGGATGTATGTATGTCTGTATGTAGGTACGCTTCTACGTTTGTATGTGTACCGGCATGTGCTTACAGCAGAACACAGATCAACACCAACATTCAACTTGATTTTGCCGCTTTTTGTTTGCCACAAAGTGTTAACAAGATTATTATGACAGCTACAAGCGTGTCGTTATAAAAGACGTTAATGGATTTCACCACAAGTCATTGCAGATTCTCTTTTCTTCTATTCTAATTCGGGCTTTTCATTTTTTTTCCCTACATTCCTTTTAAAATGATGAAGATGTCCATCTAAGTTTGTTTTAACTAAAGAGAATAATTTATACGAAGAATTATAATATTCGGTATCTTCAAAATAATGTGACTTCAAATTATTACGACCATATTATCATCATCAGTATCGTCATCATTATCGTCATTGGTTAGCTCTGATTAAAAATGGAATGCAATATTTATCAAGTTGAGTAAGTTCTTGATATATCCTTAATATATGCATGTACGTAAATACACAGTGAACATTTCCAAGATATAAAATGTATGTATATACATATGTATATTTAAAATAAAATATGTATATACAAAAATATTGTACAATTAATAAAATAGATAAATGCATATTTAATTTATTGTTTATCGTCTTGAAGAATTCGATCGTTTCAAGATTTAAGTTTAAAGTTTTCAAATTTCGACAACTTTTATTGAATCGTCAAAAATCAGGATCATTAACAATCTTTATGTAAGATTAATCAGCTGTGCCTGAACGACTATTTTATACCCTTGAGTCTTACACTTCTTTATCCTCATCAATTCATAGAGTTTATGGCACGAATTCAGACGCAGAAGTATCATTATTGTGCACTTACAAATAACAATGATTGCAAATAATTAGCGAGTACATAAAAGCATCGAAGTCATTGTACCCATCCCCAACAATTCAACTCACAAGCAAAAACACACACACACACACACACACTCTCTCGCGCGTCTGCTCTCACTTACCATCAACGTTTAAAATATCGTTACAATATCTGATGGCCGGATGAACTCGTAAAAGCTCTCATAAAGGCGTTATGAACTTGCAGCGAGCAGCAAGTGCAAAATAATAAATGCATAAATTCCTACAAAAAAAAATGTCTGCTAAATATCATACATACATATATACATACATATATAGGTATATTCGTTACATATAATATATACCACAACAATACATATTGTATATTGTATCGGTTGGGGAAAAAATATTCGGCGTTTTTTTAGTAAAAAGTTCGACAACATTTTTTTGTATGTAACAAACATTTTTTAAATCCAAATATTGCCCCATCGAGCTTCTTTGTGAAACCAACTTTATGCAAATGGTTTAAAATTGTTTTGTGATCGATCTTCAGTTCCTTCGCGATGTCGTGACTGCTCGACTGACGGCCTTAGCAATAATTCCATCGACTTTTTTGGTGATAGGTCGAGCAGAGCGACAGCGAACATCTTTCACTTCAAAATTCCCTGGCATTTCCTGGCAGTTGATTGGGATACCACATCTCATTTCACATGCCTGCGCAGCATTTCGTCCTTTTGTCGTAGTAAAATTGTAAAATATAGCATATTTTTCAGAAATTTTACTCATTTTTGCTTCGACTTTTTTAACGACTTTTAACACGACTTACCAATTACAATAAATTTCACAAATTTCCAGCCGATTTGCCAACTTTTAAGCAAAAACAAAAAAAGTTGCCAGATGCAACTAACCGTTTCAAATTTATTTACAGACTCTTTACAGTGAAGCGATGAGAAAAACGCCGAATACTTTTTCCCCAACAAATATATCGCGCATATCGCGCATATAGAATATAAAAAGCCGGGGAAAAAAATTTGTTAATACTTTTTAAATCCCTTGCTATAAGATACTTGTGTTTTTTGTTGCTGTTGCTGTTGCTGTTGCTGTTGCTGTTGGTTGTTATGCCTTTTGGGTCTGCAACTGTTCTGCTGTATCAACGAGTTGGCGTAATTTGTTGAAATGGCTTTTGCCACGTTAAACCATTTTTTGCTATTGACAGCAGCACAGACGCCAAGGCGTCGTATTCGAAAGAGCAATCTTCTCTGTCCGCACTCCCCACCGATAACCGGTTACCGGCTACCAATCATCTCAATAAACCAACGAAGCAGCAACACAATTCCACCAAGCCACCAATGTTTTCATTAATTTTTTTAAGGTTTTTTTCCATAAAGAAAATTAAAAACAAAAAATTTTTAAATATTTACACAATACATTATTGTAAAAATTGAGAAGTAACAGTTGCTAATAGAGAATATTTTTTTAACAAATCCTTATATTCCTTCTTTTCCATTCGATTTTCTCTATGGGCGAACAATGGGCAGAACAAGAGCTTTTTCAACATCCCAAAAATGTTGAAATGAAACTTTTCGAATTTTTGAGAATTAAGTAAATAATTCTAAGTAAAAAATATATATGTATGTATGTATGTGTTTATGTGAAAACGAGGAAAAGTAAGGACATACTAGAGATAAGTAAATATATGTAAATATGTTGGAAAAACAAGAACAACATCGAAGAACGATGACTTCTTAAGACTTTGTGCGATTGCAAACTTTGCATGCGACAACGAGAATTATTACACTTTCTCACTCAGTATACTTCACTCTCAGCGATAAATGTGCCGAAAAAAAAACAAAAACAAGGATAAAAATAAAAAGAACAAACAAACTAATAAAATGTAGCGTTCAGCAGAAGTTCAGCAATTTATTAGAGCGCCAAAAAGTATGCTTAACAATGTATTAACTATGCCATGCACAGTGGGAACGATGGCAATTTACCAGATTTTTACATTAATTTTTTATAATTGTTAACAGCTAAAAATACGCATGTATATGTATATAAGATAATATTAAACAAATCGATTCATATAATAATGTAAAATAAAATCCAAGGTGTTCCATTAACAAATTTAAGTCTATCTCTTTCGCTGCAGTATCAGTACCAATGTCACCGACCACTGTTACCGACCAATATCATGACAATGAAAATAAAATTATGTATGTATAAGGAAGGAATACAAGCTTGTAACTATCATTGAACAGTCCGCTCTTCGTTTGTTTAATACTTCATTAGCGTAAAAATAATCATATTTTCAGTTATTATTTATTTATGTTTCGGTGGTTATTAAAACGTGCAACTACATACGTCCGGTGCCATGAAAACACAATCACATACACATACGCAATAATGGAAAATTCATTGCAGGACATTCGCTGATATCCTTTGTAATGAATCACAAGCAGTTCATTATTTTATTTGTTGAAAAAACACATACTAGTACGTATGTATGTATGTATATACGATACTATACATATCTATAATATTTCACTTTTTATGCTGCCGAGTTGTTGTTGTTGTTGTTCCTTCTACCACTGTGCTCGCTGCAACAAACCCATACACACACAAAAATACATTTTTAATAAATAATTCATTCATTGATTTAATTCTTTTATTTTGAACCTTTTTGGTGTTGTTTTTAATTGTAACACGAGCTCAATTGGAAGAAGAGTCTTTTACAGATCGATTTGCTCTGGTACACGGTAACACCGTCTCTTATATACGAACACACACACTATACATACCTATGTATGCCCTCGTATGTATTATATCACAGTGAATGTCATACAGTAGTCATTTTGTTTAAATTCTTTATGAAAAATGTTTAATATTTTGTCTTCTAAATGTCAATGGTGGTAGATCTCGCTTTATTTTATGATTATAGTATGTATAAGTAAATATGTATACTATTTAGCGAAAAAATTAATTACTAATTCTAACCAAATTAATTCTAAGTTGAGTACAATCTCTATTTTTCTCTACGTCTATTACCCATATTTTATGTTCTTATTTATGAAACTTAATCAACTTCATCGTTTAGTATTTAGTCTTAATCTTAGTCCTAGAATCTTAGAATCCTTCGTAGTTTCGTAGGAACCTTTAGAACTTCCCAACATCGTCCGCTGAAAATATCTCCTAAACTAACCTTGCTTCCTTTTGAATTATTCTTTGTGCAATTATTCTTTTATCTTGCGAGATTGAATGACTGCGCAAATTTTTAAAGTATTTGAAATCGCCTTTTTATATAGTATTTATGGCCCTTATTTTTTTAAACTCATAGAATCGTATCGTTCATTGCATCGTTCGATCATTATCGTTTTATGCTTGCTTAATTTTTCGCATAGAATTACAATTTTTTGAACGTGTTAAGTTTTTTAATGAAAACTTTTAACATTTTTCGTTTGGATCAATACCACCACTGTACACGTTATATTCTTTATTATGTATTAATATACGATAGCACCGCTACCCTTCTTTCTCTTAGTTATTAGTGTTTTTTTTTCCTTTTCAACTTTTTCAGGCTTTATTATACGAAAGTAATTAAAAAATTCTAGAATGAAATATTGTACGATATAACATAATAATTGAAAAAACACTGTGCTATATATGTATGTTAGTAAATAAATGCAAGTAACCCAATAATATTCATACATACACATAACGAAAGGTTATTTTAGCGCATGAAATGGGAATATCGTGCATATTATGTCACTTTTAGAACACAGAGTAGCGCTTCCGATCCGCTTCATGCTCGACCGAAAACGTGCATTCAGCAGCACGAAAGTATCAGCAGCAGCTCCTGATGCATTAGTGCCTCTGAATGCGACAACGGGGCTGCAAATGATGGTGTTCAACATTCATGCATTGTTGAAGGTTAAGGACTTTATTTATTTGCATTTATACGTTTTGGGTTAATTTAAAAAAAAATATAATAAAAAATTTAAATCGAAAAATCAATTAAAATTAAAATTAAATAAAATTTTAAAAATAAAAAATATGGAAAAGTAACAGTTTTGAAAAACACGAAATTTGAATTTTTTTTTTTGATTTATTACAGATGACTCTGTCGAATATGCTAAATCGGCCCATATAATTTCTATTGCGAAACTTGACTATAAACTGAGAAATTCAGCTCAAAAAAGGTGATAGAATTTATTTTTTTTTATAAATTTTTTCTTATATTAATCCCAAAAATAACGATTTTCTCCAAAAGAACCTCACACACTTTTATCTTTCTTTACTGAGACAACTTTTTTAAAACATGCTATAACGCCGACACATACATCCATACGTACGTATATGTGTGTGCATACCGTATACCGTTGTGCTTCGTGAAGAAGAACAACTGATTGCGCTGCGTAAAGACCATTCATTTAGCCCTTACATCAATCGGAATGTTCAACATTTTCCAGTTCTTAAGCAAACAAACATGGCTACTAAGAAAAAGGCACAAACAACAATAACAACAATAACAACAACAACAACAGCAGTAGTGGTAGTAGTAACATAGTACCACCACGATGAACAATAACAATCGGAAGTACAGTAAAGCATTACCGTCACGAACAACAATGAGCCAACATTGTTGCTACCGAGAGGCAGCATCAAATCAGCAACAACAAGAACAAGCACAACAAAGATGCCGATGTCGATGTCGACAGCTTCAACAGCTGTAGATGTGGCCTTGTCCTGGACAATGACCACCACAAAAACAACTACACACGCAATGCGTTTTTTACGAACCATTTGCATTCAAAACTGTTCTGCCTGAATCCTGATCCAGACGATGGAAATCACTGCAGCGTCCTTTCACGGCAACGTTACAACGGGTTCTCTCATTCTAACCAAGTGCCGCCCACATGTGGGTGTGTATGTGTGTTGGTAGACACACTGCAGATTGCAGCAGTAGAGTACATTCTACAATCAGTCCACTCTTCAT
The DNA here is from genome assembly GCA_949752815.1 of Conops quadrifasciatus. Lineage (NCBI taxonomy): Eukaryota > Metazoa > Arthropoda > Insecta > Diptera > Conopidae > Conops > Conops quadrifasciatus. The sequence goes on along the minus strand of OX457078.1, from coordinate 11,739,028 downwards.
CAATCGCATCGCATTCTTAATTTTCTTCTTCGAGCATAATTGCGAAAGCCGAGGAAAGTCGGTTTTGTTGCCGTGCCGTCATTCATTCAGTCATTACCTGTGAAAATTACTGCTCGTCAGAAGTTGGCTTAAAGCAGCTGAAATTCTACGAAATTTAATTTTTTCATTAAAAGTTCATTAAAAGTTTTCTCAAGTTTTCAAAGAAAGAAGATCGGAATTAAGTTTTTGTTCTCTTTAAAAATACATTAAAATTTTCAAGAAGTAACCAAATAATTCTTGCAATTTGTTAATCTTTTAAAATGCAATATTTTAAAAGATCGTGTGCGATCATAATCTTTTTGTTAGCATTCATGGTATTGAAAAATGGTATTGATGAAGTGCAATTTTTTATTCACGACAAAAAAAAAATGCAGCAAATATTAAAATTTGTTAGTTGCAGCCTTATGCTCAAATGTTTGAAATCGTTGAATGAAAACTTATCGAAAACTTATTCAAAACTTATTGAAAACTTAATTCCGATCTTCTTTCTTGGAAGACTGGAGAAAACTTTTTGCGGTTCGTCTCAACTACAGGCTCTCTCTCTCTCTCTCTCTCTCTCTCTCAGGTGGACAAACCTTATGGTTTGTTGGCGAAATCAGAAGTCATATTATTTTTCCCCTTGTTGTTGTTGTTGTTGTTGTTGTTGTTATATTTTCTATACTTTATCGGTATGCTCTTTAATGCCAAATACTAAACTCTCTTGTTCTTTGATATTCACACGGCTTATGATATGAACTTCTTCGTTGCGTTCTTCTTTCTTTTCTCTCTCATATCCTTGCTGCCCTCCCTCCGCCCGTGGCTACTTAGTCTTCTTCTTCTTCTAAACTTTCTGTACCTGTCATTGTTGTTGAGACCAGGTCAATTGCATTGTTTTAATCGGACTTTTTTAGCTAAAGTTTTTCTAAACTTTATCTCCCAGAATCATTAAAAAACTCCTTTAAATTTTCTTTTTTCTTCTTCTTCTTCTTCTTCTTCTTCTTCTTCTTCTTCGGTCTCTTTTCACTACTACATACATACCAGTATTACTACTACTCTTACGACTTTTCACAATATATAGAAAAAAGACAAAGTATTTCGACCAAAGTTTTTGCTAACGTGACCTATGAAATGGTTATTACAGTTTTTTTTTCCGTTTGTAGTTGTTATTGTTTATGTGTGTGATTTTTGTATTGTTGTTGTTGTTGTTGTTGTTGTTTTTGTTGTTGGTGTTGTTGTTGTACAGTTTCGAGTTTTTGCAACAGTGTAATATTTTGTACTAAATAAGGTTTAATTTACTAAAGTGACTTTCTGAAGTTCAACATGTTTGGACGTTTTTTGTTCTTTTTCTAACAAATTTTTATCGATTTAAATTGTGTAAAAGGTAGAAGGACAGGAAGGAAGAAGAAATGGAAAGAGAAATTTACAAATTTTACCTTTATGAAAGTTATGTATGTATGTATCGTATGCAGGTGTGTATCAGGGTGCGCCATCTTTTATGTCGTTCCTCATGCTAGTGTCAATGAGTTTGGAAGTGTTAAGTGTTAAGTATTAAGTATATTAAGAAGACACATTAAGACACATTGAAAATTTCAAAAGCAATAAAATACGACTCAATAAAATATGGATATGAACAGGAGGGCTGTTGTTGGTTATCGGTGGAGGCCACAATGATTTTTAGAAGGAATGAAGGGAAGACATTAACAATTTTAGCGATCTTTAAGCCTTCACAAAAATGAGTTCAAATTTTTGAAACAATTTTTAAATTTAAAACAATTTAAAAGAAATTCATTGCATACTGTTCGTCGGTAACGAACTATTGTGGAAAAAGTGTCCATATAGTTCTCAGCGGTACACACATGGCCGCTAATAATGAAAAATCTCAACGCAAATCTCTACGTTGGCTACCGAGCGCTGGCACCAGCTGTTTAGGCCGAAAAGCTTTTGAGAACAAATTTCCTGTATGGAAAGAAAAAAAACTGACAAATATAAAATAGACATACATACATATGTATGTATGCATGTACATAATAAAGCTAAAAGCAAAAGAAAAATTACATTCAATTAAACTTGAAATGACTGAGAAGAAAGAGAAGGTAGCATCAACTTCTTTTCAATAACAAGCAAAATAAATTGGCCGTAACAATATTGAATTGGTCAGCAAATCTGTTGTCCAGGCACAAGAGCAACAACAACAACAACAACAACAACAACAACAGCAGCAGCAGCAGCAAGAAAATGCTAGTAAGAAACTTCTGTCTGTTTTAATGTTGATTGCTGACAATGGCTTTCTTTGAGCGAGACACTAAGAAAAAAAAAAAAACGGGAACGACCAAAAAACAACCTTGAAAAACTAGAATTCAATAAATTCAGGAACAAGAAGAGGATGAGAAGGAACACACAAAAAACAACAACAACAACAACCAGTAAAAGGAATCATCTGTCCTCCCAAGGGCACGGACATAAAAAAAAAACACTGAAAACAATTGAGAGAAAGTAATCAAGCACTAAAGTATGAGTTCCAAGGAAGCAAAAGACTGTGTATTTATTATAGAAAAGTATGCACTAAGAGGTACCTATTTCTAGTAAATTAACAGAAGATGAGAAAGGAAGGAAGGAGGAAGAGACATTTCTTGCCGTACATTGTCGTACGTTGTTCAACTAATTGATATAAAATTGAATTAGATGTTGCAAATTATTGATGCTACGAGTACAAATGGGAGAATACTCGTATCGAGGTAAATACGAAAAATAATTGCTCTGAAAATTTCCAATAGAGCTCAAAGTTTTAGAAAATTGAGAGAAATAGTACATATTTTCAAAGAATATAAAAGTTGGGTAAAGATTATTGCAGAATTATTGCAACTTTTATATCGTATTTCGACAAAAAAAAAAAAACCTTCACGAAGAACCATTATGTGTTACAGAATTCGAAAGAAGTGGTCGAAAAAATAAGGTCTGTAACACAAAATGCTTTTTATTGAAATATAAAAGTTAAGAATTCTTCAATAATCTTTACCCAACTTTAATATCCTTTGAACTTATATATATTTTTCCCCAATTTTCTAAGATTTCCTTGCTTTCGCATTATTTAATTATTGACAATTTCAACTTTTTTTATCAAACGCCAAAAAATAAAAATAAAATGTTCACAAAAAAGTCAATTTCTAAAATTGAAATTTAATAATTTTACACCGGATTTTATATTTTTAAGAGCATTTTTATTGGGTTAAACCCAATTCTTTTATTTACTTTTTTTACTCATACCATTATCGTCATTCAGTTTTAAATAAGTAAATTTTTCTTTTTTAAAATACATCTGATGCTAGACCAAATGCTATCAATTTCATTGACAGGCCATGATAAATCGAGCTCAAGCTAAAAATAATGCTGTGGTGAGATCCTTCATGCGAACTCATCACTTGAAATGAATTGAAAATACTGATGTTTGGTATTTGGTCTGTTGTCCCATTTGTCTGTTGTCCTATTGCGCCAAAACACTATGAATGGTGCTCACAAAATACTTAAATAAATGCAAATATTTTAGCCAGCGGCTCATTTCGCTCAATTATAAACTTTCATGTAGCTTTCTTTATCTTTTCTCATAAAAGCCTCAATGCGGTACTTTCAACATTTACAAAGTCTTGAATCATTACCGTTCTCACATTTACATAGCTATACAGCTGCAGAAATGTGTGTGAATTTGTGTGCGTTTGTGCGCTTATGTTTGTGCATCGACAAACAGTTTTACTGGACGTACTTGCTTTCAGTAAATATTGAACTTTTGCGTGCCAACCGAGGACTGACTTCATGAAAGAAAATTACAAGACTTTCTAGAAAGCATAAATTGAAATTAGAGCGAAAAGAAAGAGAGGGAGGAGAGATGTGGATGAAACAAGAGTATAGACTGAGTGAGAATAAGAGATATACAGTTTCCCGTTAATAATATATACGTTTATTAACATACATATACTCGTACATACATATATACAAAAGTAACGGGTGCGCCAGCTTTTATGTCGGTATGTAAAATTTATCAACCGTTTGACTTGAGTAAACATTTTTTTTTTTTAAACTTCAATTTAGTACAATTTTAACCTTCGTTTCGCACCGAAACAATGCGCACCGAAATAGTGACGCTGTACATTAAACATAGTCGTGCATATGGCTGAAAATTTATAGTGGCCAAGAAGCACCGTCTGCCAACTCTATGCGTCGTTTGGTGTCGAATTTTGTTGAACACAAGATCGTCGGCATGCCGTTCATCAACGACCAAGACATTCCCAAGAACTGGTTGAAGCGGTAAGAGAGAGAGTGTTGTCGAGAACCCACAACTGTTGTCGTATCGTCACCGCCCTCAGTATTTTTACGTCAGTGTCAACCACCTTGCGACGCATTTGGAAGGATGATTTGCATTTCTTTCCATATAAAGTGCAATTGACTCAAAGAATATTGCCGACAGACTGTTTATGGCGCTTGGAATACGGCCAAACAGCCGCTTACCGACATAAAAGATGGCGCACATTGTGTATATGTATATACTCGTATACAATATATAATACGTACACCATAAATATATGTGCATCTGAAGACACAAAATTAAGAAAAGTCAAAGAGATAAACTAAGCGACGAATTGTGGACGACTAAGTGGACGACTTTGTGGCGACCAAGCGACGAATTGCGAAATACGTATTTAGTTTATTTCACTTAATTTCCGTACTCTTAAAGTAAAACACACACACACACACACACATACCAAAACACTCAATTTCATTGTGTGATGTAATGAATTCATCCTTAATAGAATGAAGTTTTAGGCACTTTCCTTGTTCCTTCATTTCTTGTGTTCATCATCTCTCGTGTTTAATTAAAAATTGAGAAGTGATCTGCGGATACACTTGCGCCACTTGTCACTGCGCTTGTATGTTATGACATGCATGCATCGATGACTTTTTGTAAGCATTTATTTGTATTGGTATGTGGGTGTGTGTGTGTATGTATGCGACCTTCCAATTGATATGTTTTAATACCGAAGATTCTGAGGAAGAACTTTGTAGAACAAAACAGCTACAGCAAGGAGCAGTAGCTCCACCCAGTAAGCACTGACGCGAATTCGCCAGTCATATTCGTCTTGGATTCGTCACGAAGACAATAAAACGGTCGGTAGCGATTTCGTAACGAATTCAGTTTATTTTTCAAACGCTAAGACATCGCACAAAACGCTTTCTACGCATGAACGTGGTCGGTCGGAAGAAGTTTTAAAATCCAAATTATCCAAATTATCCCAAAGTATTCAAATTATCCAATTTTATTACGAAATTTTCAATTTCGTATTTAAGACGAATTCATTTTGCGTCTTGGGTGGCATCACGATGCTGGTACTCTTGCAACAGCATATACCGCAAAAAAATGAAGGATGCATGAGAATGAATTGAAACAGCGATATCAACTTTTAAAACAACAACAATGAAGAACTAAGTCGCAGCAGCAGCGGCAGCAGCGGCAGCAGCGGCAGCAGCTGGTGCATTCATTGAACACAACCGAAGAGCAAAACGGAAACGGAAACGGAAAAGGATAGAAAGTGCACATCATTGAAAATGATTATGTGAATAAGTTTGACGCAGAGGGTGAATGTACATGTGGGTGTGTGGGTGTGTGTGTGTGTGTTGTAGCTGTCAGAGATGTAGAACAGATGTTCTTGAAAGGTACCGAAGGAAGAGCAACTGCATCATCGACAAGAAATAGTATGAATTAAAAAACTTAATTAAAAAATGTGTGTACGAGTATGTACGTACCTTTTATGCGTGGCGAAGCTTCTGTTATGTAATACCAGAGCCTTACCAGAAAAAATACCAGAAAGATAGTTAGACTTATGCAGCATTCATACGCATCGCGATGTTGTTGTTGTTGTTGTTGTTCACAGTATTTGTTTTTTCTAATATTGCATTGTTTTCAAACAAGCGCAGTCACTAACTGCAAAATATTTCTTAATTATTTTAAATAATCCTTCGAAGTCAATTTTAAGAAAGAAAGAAAGAGCTTCTGAAATGGAGAGTGAAGAACGTGCTTATGCTCGTATCACAAACGAAACGAATAATCCAAATGAACAATAAATATTTTTTGAAGACTTACTTCGAACAAACTGATATTTTAGCACACAAATACAATATATGTATGTATGTATGTACTCGTATATTCCAAATGAAGTGTTTGCTTTGCGATTGTACGAAGAGGAGGAAAGAGTTTGGAAAGTGTTTGGAGAGTGTACATAGGTAGCAATATCTATCTATCGATCTATCGATGGGACGTACTATGTACATAGCTAACGTTAGCTGCAGACAAAACCGGTCACTTACGCATGGAGATTTTATTCATATATGCATAAGATTATCTACAACACTAGATCATGCCAACAACAAACGCAACAACAACAACAACAACAACAACAACAACATACAGACACAACAACCACCACAACAACAACAACAACAACAACAACAGACAGACAGACACAACAACAACAACAGACAGGCAGACACAACAACACCAACAACACCAACAACAACAACAACAACAACAACAACAATAACAACAACAACAACAACAACAACAGACACATTCAAACAACAACAACAACAACAACAACAACAACATACACATTCCAACAACAACAACGACGATGACGACGACGACGACGACGACGACGACAACGAAAAGAACCAAAACAACAACAACAACAACGAAAACAACAACTACAACGAAAACAACAACAACAACGAAAACAACAACAACAACGAAAACAACAACAACAACAACAACAGAAACAACGACAACAACAACAACAACAACAACAACAACAACAACAACAACAACAACAACAACGGGTAGACTAGTTCAATGAAACACTGGAACGGATAAAGCTATAGACTGAGTACTATAAGTCGAGAGTAAGAGTACTTGAGTAAGAATACTTGAGCACAAATGTTCAATAAATGTCAATAGCAATAACAAATACAAAATACGAGCAACGAGCATCGAACCATCGACATTCTACCTGCAGAGCAAATTATTTTGTACGTTTATGAATTCTGTCGTATAATACGAGAATCCTTGCAATATGAAAAAAAAATCCATACATATAAGCTTCAGTGCAATTTTAGATAAAAAACACACAGCCATACACACACACACACACACACACACACACACACACCTCGAACATACACGTAAATGACTATGTAGAACGATCTGAAGGGATTTGTACAAACATGAGCCTTTCCTACAAAAGGTTTTCTTTTGTTATTAGTATCGATACAGGCCTGATATAATTTCAACATTCTGGCTTCGTTATCCTTTAATGTAAATGTTTAGAGTGTCACATACGATATGATTGTAGTTTATGCAAAATCAAGCTCAATATTCATATTAAAATAGTACGATAGTGTACATACATATAGTACTTGTACAAGAGAGCAGCATTCTATCTAGTAATCTACGATAATCTGCTTCTGGTCTGCTACGATTATCGGCTATAGAAATTGTAGAATCTTTTTTTCCTGTGTAGTACAAAAATGCATTGTGAACCAAAAGGCTCTCTGTCTTTCGGGTTTGTCTATTAGACTGTCAGAGCGTGTTGTGAGTTTCAGTTCAGGACTTAATTGCATTTTTCAACATTCTCTGAAGATAAATACAGCTACGTACTACGATAAATGGTTATCGTTGCCGAGGTGTGAACATTCTACAGCGTTAAAGTGAGTGCAAACGGGGCAGAATATTCAAATATCGTACTTATACACAAAGGAGAGTCACTACAAGCGAGATAACTGTTAGTTATTAAGTTTGTTTGTAGGAAAGACGGAAAGAGAGAGAGAGAGGCTCTGTAATGAAATGGTACATCAACATTGCTCACACTCTAATTTAATACTTCATTGAGAAGGCTGAAATTTGCTACTAAAGTAATTCTACGTATATTATATACCGGGATAAATCTTTTAGACGAATTTTTTTTTTAAAGGTTGAGCATAAGTCTTGCCACTAAAGTGTTTCCACTTAAAAAATGTTATTACTAACGCTCCTGCTGCTGTGCTGCTGTTGCTTTTGCCTTTGCTGCTGCTGCAGTTGCTGTTGCAGCAAAACTTAAACTACCAGCAAACTATTCTAATTAGCATAAAGAACAAATATGCAAATGGCTGAATTAATTATGTGTGCGTCTGTGTGTGCGTCTGTGCGTGTGTGTGTGTGTGTGCGCGCACATACGCTTGTACTTACATTTAAATACTTGAAATGTCTCAAATGAGAAGAATTAAATAAGTTTCTTCAATTAGTTTGAATGCGGTTTAATTGCAAACTTTTCTGCGAATATGCTTCGCAAATAAAGTGCGAAAAATGAAAAGGATTCTAGTATATTGTACTATGCATGTATATCCTTTGTATCTAATTAGGTTTGTAAGAGTTGGTTCAGCTCTGTTGGCTGTCGGAGGCTTTGCTGGAGAGGCTGATGCTCTTAAGGTAAAGACGGTCGCTTTATTATTGTGAGCTAAAGAACTTAACTTATGCGAGTACATATTTCTTTACCTCAATAACTAATTAAAACGGTCTATAAGACATACAAATACATACATATAAGAAATTATTGGTGCAAGTGTTTAATAAAATGCAGAAAATAAAAGGCTCACGAGAACAAATAACATCCGTTGCCGTTGCCGTTGCCGACGATTTACATTACGGAAAGGTCTTACGCGATATATGTATTATAAAATGTGGAGATAGATTCACTTTGCATTTTTGCACATTGCATTTTTGCACTTTGCACTTTGAATTTTTGCTCTTTGCATTTTTGCACTTTGAATTTTTGCACTTTGAATTTTTGCACTTTGCATTTTTGCACTTTGCATTTTTGCAATTTGAATTTTTGCAATTTGAATTTTTACACTTTACATTTTTGCATTTTTGCACTTTAAATTTTTGCACTTTGAATTTTTGCACTTTGCATTTTTGCACTTTGAATTTTTGCACTTTGTATTTTTGCACTTTGCATTTTTGCACTTTGCATTTTTGCACTTTGCATTTTTGCACTTTGCATTTTTGCATTTTCGCACTTTGAATTTTTGCACTTTGTATTTTTGCACTATGCATTTTTGCACTTTGCATTTTTGCACTTTGCACTTTTTTCCTATATTAGGAACTCCATTGCAAAGTTTTATTTTTCCACTTTTTATGGAACAATACATTGCTTTTGTCAATATGTATATGGTCTCAATTGATAAATGAATGGATTTAACAGATATACTCATTCAACATACCAAAAGTAACTGGTAACACATAACTCTATATTTGTTAGATAAAAACTACCTCCGATCATTGACATTGCATCAGTTCGTCAAATTTTCAGCGAATTCATTCCCTAAACCGGATTTATGTGGTTTTTTAAAGCAAAAATAAATCCCTTCAACTCTACACAAAGTGTTCGGTGACCGTCATGTCAAATTGAAGCAAAGCCTGCGAGACTTTGAACGAGTCTGAACTCACAACTCATTCAAATGCAGAAATGGCAAATAAAAATACAAAATCGCACAAATTTGTAGATGATGGCAACATTCACATTTGAAGAGCCATAAGTAAAAAAAAAACTGCCCAACAATAACAGCAACAAAGCAGGACAGGACAGGACAGAAGCAGGCTCGAACAGGAGAAGCAGGAGCTTGAGCAGAAGCATAACAACAACCGACCGACCGCAGCGTAATGGCAGAAGATCCGTTAGGTTTTTACTGCATGTGACAGTTGAGTTGCCGTCAAGCAGTCACTTGCATTGCACGCAGTACAAACAATGCAAAAATCCACAAATACTAACTGGTGCATTTAATCGATTAAAAATATTTATTTAATTCATATACATAGAGTGGAAAAGGAGCTCTCTGTGTTTTTTTTTTTTAAGCGATTTCAACAAGTCCAGTTTCCATTTTCATCGTTGTCAATTGTGAAAGCAATTAACTGCATTTTTTTCTTTAAGCGTTGCCTAACATTACAAGCCTCTTCAGTTTTAGTCCATTAACGATACTAAAATTTTATCATATATCGTATTAAAAACGTTCTGGCAGATTAAATACGGCTAAATAAAGCTCTCGTATTTCAAACTTTAAGGTTATGTACGTACATATTTCTTTCTATACGCAGAAATGCAATAAAACCGGATGTCGATGCTGTTATGATTTATAATCGCCAACTGGAAGGGATCGATCATTTTGGCAACGCACTCGCTAATACGAGATTCATAGCAAAAATGGTTTTGGTTTTGGTCTCTGTTATTAGTAATGCTTTTGATGCCGCGATTGTAAATGAAGCAAAGTTCTTTTGCACTTTTTGTTGCTAGTTTCGTTGTTATGTACTCATTAAAGAACATTTTGTGAAATAATGTAAATTTTTCTAAACTTAATTGTTTCTTTATAACGAAACCTTTGAAAAACAAAAAAGGGCAAAAAATATAAAAAATGGTTCATTATGAAATTTTTACAACTACCGCGAAATTGAGCGACTTTTCATAGCCAGTTTGATAGATATTTGCTATGGAAATTTTTTTTTTTTTTTTGTGCAACTTCATAGTTTTCCTAAAAATGCAAATATCACAAGCACGCGCCTTGCGGCGATGGCAAAAATGCCGTTTTCTCTATATATTTATGATATTTATATACATATGTATGTAACATTTTTACTCATTTATTATCGGCATAGGACAAACTCTTTAGTAAAGGGTTGATGTTTTTGACATTGAGTAGAGAGAGTCTGTAAAATAAAATGCAAAAAATTATGGAAAAAACGGAACATTTAATTTTAGTGTTATACAGTTCTTTATTTTTTAAATAAAAACAAGTATATATCAAAATTTGAAATAAATCAATTTGGTCCGGCCCGCAGACAATATGATAAGACGCCTATGATTCTTTCAAGGTAATAAAAAGTTAAATACTCGTAATAAAAAAAGCATTATTAAACTTTTTTATATTTTTCTTTCTTTTTCTCGTTTTCTCGTTTTCATTGATCATCATCGAAAGCCTCTGTGAAGTGCATTTAATTTCATTTATTTTCCATTTGGCCAAATAAGTCCTCGTCGAGAGGACTTCTGGCCCATCGGTTACACCGAGCCCATGGCCCACGCCCATCACTCACACACTCATACAGCTGCCTTTCTTTGCCTTGATTCTTGCCATCGGCGAAACTAATGTCGACGAATTTTTGGACTCTGCTAACCGTGCATTACTCACTACGCTACACTTCTCGACGTGACACTCATCGAATGCTTCCTCCAGTCGTTCACTGCTATTGCCCGCACCTTCTCCAACCGAATCACATTGCATCCTTTGCCAAGGATACAATGGGATAAACAATACTGGCTTGTTCTACTTTCTCCTGCGTCCTGCTCGCATTGTCTTCATTGGGCGCCCGGCCCATCCATGGCCCTCGGAGAAGTAACGAGCGCGCCACGGAGTAGATAAAACAAAGAAGTTTCGTGGACGTCCTCAACGATAATACTTCTCTTTCATGGACGCGTTAAGATGCAGCAACAGCAGCCACAACAAGAAAATAAGCATGAAAATAAACATCAACAACAATGACACCAATAATAGCACCAGCATCAACGACTACAACAACAACAACAACAACAACAACAAACCCAATCGAGTGCCAAACGACTATCCTTCCCGTACAATCCATCCACACGAAAATACAACAACAAAAATTACAATAAAAAGTACACTGAAAATAGCTTCAAAACAGACGACAACAACAGCAACACACTGAAAACAACAACAGTGAAGTAATCATGAATAAAAGCATAACGTATTATCGTCGAAGGATACGGATACGTACCACACACACACTCTCCCACACACCTACACACACACACACACACCCACACACCTACACACAAACAACAAAAGCGGCGTTTAATTCATTCTATCATACCTAATACTATTTTACCTATCATCCACGCCCACCTGATTCGCACTCTTCCTCTCTCTCTCTCTCTCTCTCTCTTTCACTTTATCTAATTTTCTCTGTCTTTTCTCTTCTCTTTCTTAACGCATATTCTTTGGCATTTAAGCCATTTTCTGCACTTTCTACTACGAAACTATTTAAAATGATTAAAGAAATTCAAAATATTGCTATCGTCTCTTGACGCCCGCAAATTCTTTGCATTATTCTGGGTGTTCTTCGTTTTGTCTTGTCTTTGTCTTCCTCTTGATGTTGGAATTTATTTCTATTTCTCTGCCGTTGGATGGCGATGGCTGCTGGCTGGCTGTCCGTCTTCTATGGAAATGGCGTTACGCTTTGTGCATCAACAGCACGCTTCGTAGTTGGCGGAAGCCGTTGCTTTTCTTGCTTCGTTGCCGGTGGGTGGGTCGACAGGATCCTTCCTCCTCACGCCTCCTCACACACTTCTCTACGTTGCTGTTGGCGGCAGAGCGTAGTCAATATTAGAACTCTTAGTTCAAGGCAAAGAAAAACATTTTACGCCCAACTTAATGAGGCACGAAAATAATGAATATCTTGCCTCAGTTGAACTTCAGTAGCTGCTGTCTTCCAGTTATCCTCTCAGTTGTTGATTAGAATTAGGTCGAGATACATTTAATTAACGCACCCGATTTCTGATGGTCGCCAGATGCGTTTAGATACGTTTCGAAGAAAGGCCCGCCTACTTACAGTAGGCCAAAGCTGGTTTTTTAGAGTATGTTTAGTGTTTGGCATAATGGTATAGTGTTTTGATAGGACATTTTTAATTAGTATATGCCACAACTATAGTGGATGCCAATATATATCAGCTGCTCACAGGTAACGGTTGCGCCATCTTTTATGTCGGTATGTAACATTGTATAACTTCAACAACCGTCAAGTCAACCATTTGACTTGAGTAAGCATGTTTTTGAAACATCAATTTAGCACCATTTTAGCCATGTTTCGCTTCATACCGAAACAACGCGCTCAAATAGTAACGCTGTACATTGTCACGACGCTCAGCATTTTAGCGTCAGTGGAACTATCTTGCAGCTCATTTTTAAGGAAGATTTGTATTTATTTCCGTAGAAAGTGCAATTGACTCAAAGAATATTGCCGACAGACCGTCCACGTCGCTTGGAATACAGCCAAACAGTCACAAACCGACATAAAAGATGGCGCATACTGTATTCCGGCTGAATTTTTTGTAAACCGATTTATGTAGGCCCCAACGAAGTGTGGCAGATCTTAAGTGTGACAACCTTTTAAACAGGAACTAATATGTTGATAATAACCCCGTCTTTTACTACTATCAAACCATGACACTTGAATACGAGACGATTAAGGTATAGCAAAAGAAGTTATAAATTGTTGTAGGCAGAAGCTTGTGTCCTCGTGATATCCAAATAAAAATTATGCTACTTATGTATTGTAAGAATAAATTAAGAGAAAGTTCGCACAAAATACACCACTATAAAAATTCAATATGACGAGTTCGGTTACAAATCTCAATCAATAATTAAAATTGTTCACAAAAATCAACGGGGTCAAGGGTCCGACAAATACCCTTGTCGTCACATAATACTCGTACAAACACCGACATACTTGAAGTATGTAAATATTTCAAATTAAAAGCAGAACCAGAAAGGATGCGTCCCACATTCCCGGCGCATTCCGCGTTTTGTGCCGTTCTATTGACTCCAGCCATTGACTTCAGTTGCGAAATGCGGACTAGATTTACTTGGGCGTGACAGAGAGCACTTTATGCAGCATCAAATGTTCTCTAGCCGTGCTGTAGCTTGCATTTATTCACTCAGTGCCGTTTATCGCGAGTATTAATCCATCAAGAGCACAGAATGCTGCACACAGCAGGGACTGACGGCAGAGGCACCGGCTCAAACTATGTACTAACTGATGGCGCTGACAGGCTGCAACGTGGTGACGGTAGGCGAAGCGGTGGGCCGAACGCTGCACGGCTGTCAGAATGGTTGACTGCTGCGGTGTCACAGAGGTTGGCTGCTGTTGCACAATATTTTGCTTAACGAAATTAGTTGCTAATGCGAATGCAAAGAAAGAGTAAGCTGCTCTTGCTGCGAATCTCCTCGGAAAATGTACTAAATGAGGAAAAAAAAAATTAACGAAAATGAAGGAAGCTACAGAAAATTTCACAACTGCATTTCACTTGACGGCAACAACAAAAGCAGCAAGAACGGGAGGCTGCAGCAACGCCAGCCAGCCAGCCAGCCAGCCTCCTCCACAGCGCAACGCAAAACAAATTAATGAAAGGCATAAAGTAAACTCACTGGGGAAGGATGTAAGTAATGACTGATTGTGCGAATGACTGGATGATTGAATAGAAATCTGTGTCAATCTCGTTGAAGCAAAAAGTTGAAGTGGATGAAGTTGGGACGCACTCAATAGATATCGTACACTGGTATTTTGCAATGCAAAATATTGCAAATTGAGATAATTTAGAGCCTCCAGAACAAACTTTTAATGAATACGATTCATACGAGTTATGCCTAAGTAAGTCACAAGTAGATATTCAAAACATATGTTCATGAAAAAAGCACAAGGTTTTTTCATTTTTCAATTAAATTTAAGTAAGCAGAATATAAATAAATAAATTTTATAATTAAATATTAAAAATAAACTTACGAAATCAAACTGTTAGATAAAAAATTAAGCATAACAATAAAAAGTATGGTATAATATTATAACCAGGATATATTATAGCCAGTTATAATTAATCCATTTCGCAAATTAGGCTCAGTATTTAATTGTTCAAATGTAAAAGCTTAAATAATTGAAAATTTATTAATTAAAATTTGTTTTAAAAAAAACCACAAATATTGCTTCCAAGCGTTGATGCTTGAGGTGTCAATTTCGAGACGCTTTCTGAACTTTCAACAAACTTTTTTTATTTTCCGCATCATTTTTAAATTATTGTAGGTGCATACATATATAAATCCACAAGAAATAAGGATTTAATAATAAATCCTCTCATTTGCCCTTCAGTGTTTATGACCGATTTGCTGTTTATGTGCGGTTTCTCAGAATATTCTGCAAAAAATGTTTTAACAGATAAAAAATTAAATATTGGTCACTCGCACTTGGCTACGACAACAACAACAACACGACCACGACTGAGTGTACGCAACCAATACATCTGACTATACTGCAGCATCAACAGAGACAACAACAGACAAAGTCCAGGGTGAAAGGGACGAGTGGCAGTAAATCACTTTCAACCACCATCAACCGATGCCGAACGAACGAACACCTGCAAGGATTATTTCAAAATTAGTGAAATGTTAAAACATGAGACAGGAAGTGTTGAAATCGTGATAACCACCACGAAAAAAGAGGTGCGCTATCATCCGCTCCTCTTTTGACTAAACGATTTTTTTGCTCAGATTTTTATTTTGTCGATGTATTAAAAATTTTCTGGAAAATAAACGCTTTAAAATTACATTTCAAATTTCAGTTACCTATTTTGGAAAAAGAAGAAGAATTTTGGAAACAGCAGTTGTTGTTGCTAAAAATTTCTTAATTAAAAGTGATGCCAGCCGAAGCGTGCGCATTCCTGCATTCTGCTTAAATGCGTGCTGCTGTCAAAGCCACAGACTTTTTGTTGTGATTCCTTGAGGGCTTACTAATTGTCACTGACTGACTTGAAAGTGGTGGCAAAGTAAGACAGACGCAGCAGCATCAGCTGCGGTGACAACAACTACATAACAATATGAGCCGGCGACACACGACGACAACGATGAGAGACGTTAGAAACGGAAATGGAAAAGAAAGCTGGCTTGAGAGACTCTACGACTGTCTAATGAAACATTAAGCAATCTTGTGAAATGTCACCAAAGCCAGAGTAAATAAGGTTTTCCTGTTTGGCAAAAAACTAAAATCATTAATGAGAAAATACGATAAAATAATGCATAAATATATAACATAAAACTTATAACACCACCAAGTTTCAGTTCGTAAAGGCTTGTTTTTTTAAGCCCGATAGAACTTCAAATGGTAAAAAATAACACAAAAAATTTAATTTTAATAAAATTATTTTATTCACTCGAAAGATCCAGAAATGGCATTAACGCATTGAAAATGAGTTCGGGCAAATGGCCACCGCGGCTGTTCTTGACGTAGTGCATTCTGTACGAATTTTGCGATAAATTGTCGTCTATAAGTTGCTCGAATCGACGACTGATTTTCAAAGTAAATTTGGATAATTTGGTAGCGTTGTTCAAGCGCGAGTCTATTCATGATGATTTGCCAGACTATACTAAACATAAATAACAACAAGAGCAGTCAGAGGGACAGCATGTATTGACAGTTGTACCTATCGAAAGTTCTATCTAAGCTAAAAAAACACCCTTTAAAAGCTAGAAAAAAACTTAAGAAACTAGAAAGTGTGTGTGTGTATGCGAGTGAAAATTGTCGTCAGGGGCGTGGGAGGGGTTGGCGAGCAATTTATGCTTTAAGCGAAAAAGAAAATATTTCTTTTGTTTTTTTGGCAAATGCTTGTGTTGTGTTGTCATAAAATTTGTTGCGGAATTTTAATTAAACTCGTTTGCGCCAAACGTGAAGCTGTTACTGACACTAACGAAGACGAAGACGAAGAAGTTGTTAATCAGGCTGGCGCCCGCGCAGCGAATGATGGATGAAGTGAGAAACCACAAAAAATTAAATTCGTAGGATGAAATAAATTTCAACAATTTCCTAACAGCAATTAATTGATATGCGAGTCAAGTTTTAATTACGTGAGCACAATGAGAGCGGCGCTTTCTTTAATTTTTTTCTTCTTTCAAAAAGCCAACAACAAAGGACAACTTGATTGACAGCTTGACGACGGCTTAGGGCGGCTTGTCGCCTTAGTGAAGAAAAGGAAGATCCCAAAACAACAAGAATATGTTGTGAGAATAAATGATGGTGCGTATCAAAATATATAAGAAATTAAAAGCATCAAGCAAAAAGTTCAGGAAATCCTTTGTTGGAATTTTATTAAACAATTAAGCAGCAAACAAAAAAGCAGCAAAAAAAAATTAAATTTCCTTATTTTTTTTTCAGCCTCAAAGAAACAAACGAGAGAACTACAAAAAATAATAAATAAAAGAAATTACTGAAAAGAGGGCGGCGCATGGGAGGGGCGGGCGCAACTATGCTCCTGCTGCTGCCAACTATGGAAATTAATTACTGAACAAGAGGGCGAGACACGAAAAAGTTTCGAACAAATCCTATTGAAATTACAAGATGAAATGGAATAATGGCAAGAAGAGCACAATAACGATCCGAACGCAACTATCGTGTTAATTAATAAAAGCAGAGTAAATAAAATCGCGCGCTTCCCTCAACTTCAGTGTTGCTGACGACGCAGTAGACAACAGTTACAACAGTTACTCTTTGGCACTTGTTCATGTTCTCGGCACTTTTTTTTCCCCAACAACTTTTCTATTTCCGTTAATTAAAACTTTCGTCTTCATTCAAGCATTTACAACCAAATACTGTAGAGTACTTCTAGCCCAACGTGTATGTTGTTAAACTGTTTAAAACAGTCTTCGTGCTATTTATATTATATTGTACTACTTTATATGCACCCACATAAACAAAAATGAAGTTGTAATCCTTTTCCTAAATTGGTTTTTTTAATTTTTTTAACAATAACAACAATTAATATAATATCGTACTCGTACTTATATTATATCAGAATTAAAGCTATCCTTCTCAAACAACTTCGTTACTATGGAAGCACCATCCTTCTAGCGCAAATACGTATTTTCGAAAAAAACTATATTTAAAATAAAGACCACACCGACCTTACCTAATCGTTGTATATCACTCCGTTGGATCTGTTACGAATGTCCATTGATTGAAAGTATTTATTTAGCAAAGCACATTTCCGTATACTTACGTACATTCATACGATATTTAAAAAGTTGTTCATTACTCCTTATAAATCCTTATACAAAACCATCACCAGCCAAGGACTATCATCCTCCACTTGAGAAGACAAGAAACAAAGTAGACAAGAAACAAAGTAGCTGAGATTTTTGTAACCTTTTCTATAGGATGTAATTTTTCTGTATCGCAAATATTTTTTGCTTTTATTTGTCCGAAGTGCATCAAATGCGAAATGAAATGTGAAGTGACACACGCCCTCATACAAGTCACACAGTCACACACTCACACAGTCGCACAGTCGCACTCATAGCAAACCTCACTTATAATGGAAAGAAATTAAACAGTCTTTTATTTTATTGTGTGCAGAATTGCAATCAGATAACACCTAGTTTCGCTTTTATCCGTACTTTGTATACTTGGCTCTGTATGAAAGAAACATATTGGAGAGAGATTTTTCCAAAGCAATGCTCTCCGTATAACCAACGGTGGGCAAACTGTGATGGACTAGAAGCCAGAGGGCCATTCAATTAAACGAATAAAATGACAGCAAATCATAAAAATTATATACAAAACTAGCGAAATTTTTCTACAACTTAAGAAACAAAGTTCTATTAGATGTAATAAGAAGGCAGAGCTTTAAGCTGTGGGACTTAACTTAAGTGTCATTCTAGACGATGACAAGAACACCAAGAACACAACAAATTGAAACGAACCCATCCCAAAGTGCAAATTTATAGTGAAGTGTATATAAATAGTAATATTATTATATAGACTGATATTCTTCTTAAATTGAGATTTATTGACACACTGACACTTTAGCAACCTGTTACATGTTGTTATTAATATTTCTTACCTTCACAAGCTTATTAGGACGCGTGGACCATGTCTTTCTGCTCGTTAAGATTAAATGAAAAGCAAAAGTTCAATATTTCTTACAAATTTGTCAATTAGCTTATATGTTTTATTATATTTGCATTATTTGCAAGGAATT
The DNA here is from genome assembly GCA_949752815.1 of Conops quadrifasciatus. Taxonomy (NCBI): domain Eukaryota; kingdom Metazoa; phylum Arthropoda; class Insecta; order Diptera; family Conopidae; genus Conops; species Conops quadrifasciatus. The sequence goes on along the minus strand of OX457078.1, from coordinate 11,720,126 downwards.
TCATTAATATTTTTCAACAAGTGGCCATGCCTGCAACTTTTAACTCTTTTCATGGATTTCAAAAGAATAATTCTCAAAGAGAAAATCAAAGGGAGTCAGCTTTACACAGTTGCTACTAACTGTTCTAAACAGGATGTATGTACGTAGGTAAGATTAAACGAAAACTTAAAGCAGATAAATATTTATATAACAATTTGAGGAAAAATATATGTACATATTTTATATGATATTCATTATTAATAAAGAGAAAAAGATTTATTGATATAAATTATGTAAAAACCATAGACGGCATAATAAAAACTTAACATTTCAAAACAAAACTTTCTTACAAAATACTTTATAATTTTACTTAATAATATTCACCAATTTTCCTTAACACATTTTTTAAGGGTTTCAATGATTAACCCTGTAACTACAAGTAAATAAAGCAAACATACATACATTCGTAGAAGAATCAGCCTCACTATCGTTCATCAAAAGCATGATATATTTTTATTTAGGAGAAAATACTTTGTAACAAATTTTTGTAAAGAACATCCTTACACATTTTTCTTATTTAATCCTTAACTGTTTTTTCACATTTTCTCCATTTTCTGCAATGAATACATAGTATAAAAACAACACCCACGAACACTTAAAAACACAAAAGCAACAAATCAGAGCAACGATTTAATCAAATGAAGTTGGGCGATGGTCGTCGCTTGGTTAACGGTCGACTCGGCCAGTTGGCCAACTCTCGTCAAGATCTCTATAGAAATCAACCAACCAACCAACGGAGCTTTGAGGTTAAAGCGATTCCGAGCAGATGATTGATAGAGAAGATGACTGGGTGATCTATTGAAGCGTACGAGGGTTACATAAGTTGGTCTATTGTTTTTCTGTAAAGCACTGAAAGAGAAAACATTTTATTGCACGGCTTACGTTAGCAAAAAAGAATGGAAAATACGAGCATAATTATAAAAAAAATGTTGTACAGTATTTTGTATCGTTCACATTGTATTAGCTCTTTAAGAACGAAACGATATCTCTCTAAACTTAACGAACTCTGATTTATTTTAATTGATGTAAAGTTTAATAACTGATAACATTTTGATGATGACAAATTTAGGTAAGCATTTTCCTTGCTTTTGTACCTAAGCAGTACCTAGCAGTATCCTCTGTCAAGCTTGCTTTGGTTGGACAAACCGGTTGCGGCGATTTGCCATTTTCAGTGTCTTCGAGAAATTCGTTCCAAAACCATCCTAATTTCAGAACTTCTTCGACAGCGAAAATATTTTACCGATAAGTAAAAACGAGAAGAATAAAAACTGCGTAAATTTAGATATTTCTTGAAGGAGAATCAAAAATTTGTGACTTTAGAGTCCTGCAAAAGTTACTCACAGATGTCTGAAGAAGGACTTGTTTAACCAAATTAACACTTTTATCTCAAACAGTAAAATATTGTACTTTACTATGTAGCAAACAAGATTGTACAGTTTCATTTTGGTTTTTCTTCTTCTTCTTCGTCTTCTCTGTCATTGAAAAAGGTCAAATGAACGTATCAAATATCAACAAAAAAGTACTCGCAAAACTGCTAAAAGAAGCAGCTCAGACGACTGCTGCTCTATCCAACCTTTAAGAATAATAATCCAATCTGCATCTCATGAATTTGAATTAAATGAAGTAATTAGTCGAACTTTGGTTGTTGTAATTGCTGAAGCTCTAATTGCTGTCATAGCTACGGCTATCGCTGTTGCCAAAGCTATCGTTATTTTCGCTTTTAGCAGACGGTACTTTTAATATCGTTACTTTGTTTGTTGTTGTGTTTTCTTGCAACAGAGTTTCTTTTGAAGAACTCAAAATGCGCCGACACCAATTCACTAAATTCTTCATTAAAAAGGTAACTAAGCAAAAACCAGGCGAGAAATTCAACCAAAAGAAAATGTCGATAAGATGAATCCTCTCACACTGCCACAGAAGGCCCTGATTTCGGCGCTAAAAGCGCTGTATATTACCCTTTAATAGTTTTATAATATAACTGAGCTACTCGAATTTCGAGCCGAAAAACATTTTTCATAAATTTCACTGATTTTTTTGTCACTGCCATTCAGTAGGATTACAAAAATTTAACCATGTAAATAGTTATAAATATATGTAAATAAATATTGCACTTACCAATTAATTTAAAAACATAAAATTTTCAACAAATTACAGCTAGAAGATGTTTCGAACTTAAATCACTTTTCGCATTAATTTTTGGTTTTCAAGATACGACGAAGTTACTCGTACAACGAGGAAAATGTGCGAGCGCACTGAAAATATTGTAAATGGCGATGAAGAAAGGAAATATTCCACTGATTATGATGGCGGTTATGTGCCAGAACCTGCTGAGAGTGAGGAATACACCCATGCGTCAATCCGAGGAGCAGACGACAACGGTAGCGGTATACTACGTCTTAGAGGGGGCGTTGAAGTTGCCATTGATGACGATACTGAAAGTGGGCAGGGCGGTTTGGAAGGTGGTGGAGGCGGAGGAGGCGGCGGAGGCGGAGGAGGCGGTGGAGGAGGAGGAGGTGGTGGAGGAGGTGGAGTAGGCGGTGGTAGTGGAGGTAACGGAGGAAGTAGTGGGACCAGTAGCGGGGGCGGTGGTGGTGGTGGAGGGGCTCATGGTGGTAGGGGCGGTGATGGAGGCGGCGGTAGAGGAGGTAAAGGAGGAAGTGGTGGTGGCAGTGGACAAGATGGTGAGAAAGGTGGTGCTGGAGGCACTGGTAAAGGTGGCGATGGTGGCCGTGGTGGTGCCGCAGGACAAGATGGCGGTAAAGGTGGTGCTGGAGGCGTTGCTGAAGGTGGCGATGGTGGCCGTGGTGGTGACAGAGGACAAGATGGTGAGAGTGGGCGGGATGGCTATGGAGGTCGCGGCGGAGAAGGCGGTCGAGGAGGTGGAGGGAGTGCCAGGTGAAAAATGAGGTGATATAAAACAAAAACAACTAAAGGAAAAACCAACTGGTGAAGGATAAGTGAACTAAAAGAAGAATACTTTGGATTGAGAAATTTTATTGAATTGTTGGATTTTCTGATTCCTGTCCTGTCCTGTCCTGTCCTGTCCTGTCCTGTCCCTCAATTAGGTCTAATAAATGCCACCTGAACACGTTTGGTACTAATACAAATACGCATATGCATCATAAAATGGTCGCCCTTAAACGAAATGACATTAAAATTACCATAATTTCTATTTTATAAAACTATTATACTATTATATAAAACTATTTTACTTTTAACTTAACTTCTTTGGCTTTTAATTTTTCAGCTAATGCTGCAGCAAAAATTGATAATTCCGTAGTTAAACCTTTTTAATGGAGAAAATTTCAATAATAAAGCGCTATGAGACGCGCATTTTAACTTCAGTCATGAAGGGCCAAAGGTAACGGTTTTCATTATAGACGACCACAATTAACAGACCTACCTACGCCTACAGCGTACTAATTCTTTCCAGTTAAACGAAATATTAATAAAATTACAAGACAAAGTAGAATGTTTTGAGATTTTTAAATTTAATAAAAAAGTCATCACCTACAAAGAACTCGCCGGAGCCATTCTGAAGAAAATGCTTCGGCGAAGAGCCTTGAAACGCATATTCGCACAGCTGGAATTCATGCTAAGACGTTCCCATAAATTAAAAGGGGAAAAAAATTCCTTGACAGTGTTAGATTAAGCGCTCTCTCTCTCTACACCGTTTCGCCCTTCCACAGAAACCGGCTAATTCAATGAAGTGCGACACATACGTAGTAGGTACCAGTTTCTGGAGGAAACTAAAAGAAAAGGTAACGAAGTTCAACACTGCTTTGCATAAAAATTACCCTCTGCCTAAACGACTGGAGGTGAGGCAATCTTTTATTTAACTATATATTCTTTTTATGCCTATCTTTTAAAAGGCTTTTTTTAAGTTGCAGCAGTCCTAACTGAAAAATTCTCAAGAACTTTCCAATAAATTTTCAATAGCTTTTCAAACTTCAGGGGATTTCCTTCTTGACGACAGGTTGGAAGCAGGAAAAAGAACAGCCAAACTCATTAGAGATTCCTCTCAACAACTTTTTACACGAGGATTGTGCCCTTTAACGCAATTTAATACTCATAAATGCATATACTTTTTTTTACCTGATGGTCGATGAAATGACCGAGAAAATATTAAATACTGCCCGAAAACTTTGATCGAATTTGAGAAAAATGAGAATTTCAGAAATTGTTTTTTTTTTATTTTATGTCGAATGAAAGTGGAATATAGTTGAGATACGACGAGTAGAAGAAGAAGGTGCAGAAAAAACTTTATTTGAAAAAATTCAAAATCTAGAAAATTTGCACATTGAGGAAAAGCTTGTGGAAGAAGTCAGTCAGAACGGCGATGCTGAGGAGAGAGAGAGAGAGTGCGGAGCTGGTTAAAAATCACGAAAAGATGACAATGCGGCAACATTAATGTTGAATGCGTTTGACAACCAACCCATGAATGAAGGAATAAGAGGGTGGGAGGGGGTGGGGGGTGGAGCGGCTGGTGGAACAAAGGGCGCTATTACTTGCTGTCACTCTGTGTCTGCTGCCGTGCCGCGTTTAAGTTTGATCTTTTTTTTTTTTTAATACTCGTATTTTTCGAAATCAACTTTCTTTCTAAGTTTTTCCTTCCTACTTCTTCATCTTCTTCAGCAGAGATACTTTTTATGTCGAAAGCGAATTTCAACAACGCTTTCTTTTTTTTACCTAAAACGCAAAGACTTCAGAACATTTAATAAAAACGTTCGAAACGTGATCAAAAAAGATGATGCGGCGACGGCAACGCGATTTCTGCTTCAACGGTTACGTCGTTCATTCAGGCACAACGACGTCGCGATGTAGGCAAGGTTGAGGGTTGATCTGCCGCCCAGAGAAGATGGCTTGCGCATCCATTAGAAGCTAGTTTAGTGGACGGAGGGACAACCGAGCAGCCACGCAGCCACGCAGCCACCATCGACGCAGCATGCCGCGGCGTGCTGAAGCGTTGCAGTCAGGTGGTGTCGCATGGCGCCGCGGTATTGCCAACGCATGCGATTCAATTCAAATGAAGCGTAAATGGAAAAGTTTTTAAATTAAACTTTTTCATTTTGTTTTCGAGCATTTCCGTTCTGTTTTTCTTCTGCCGATGCGCCGATACGTACATAATCGTACATCACGAAATTTCTTCAAACATTTTCAAATTTCCGTTCAACAAATGATTTTTATTTGCATATTATCGTATTTGCATTTGTTTTCTATAAATTGAGCTCCGCAACTTTGGTCAATTTGATTATAAAACGTACGGAATTCGGTCAGTTCAGGTGAAAAAAAAAACAAGAAGAGGGGGAGAAATTTGTATCATTTTCGTAAGATTTTAAATGAAATTCTTAGTGTAATTCTTGAAGCTATAATATAATAAATTATTCTTCTAATTTATCATTATTTTTCGGTCATTGAGAAAGTATTTAGAAACTTTTAAATACAAAAGTCATTGAAAAAATCTCCAAACTTTTTTAACACCGTTAACACATACATAAAAGGGAGCATGGAAAGAAATCCTTAAATTCTTTGCAAGGACATGACCCCAACTCAATAATACCATTAACAACAGTCTTAATAAATAAAAGGAAAAGCCTCCTTTCAGAGTTAAATGTCGTGGCCTCCAGGAGAAGCCTCAAACAATGCTTAAATGCGAAAAAAACTGCAAAAAATACAAAATAAATTAATTAAAATTGAATTAAGAAATATAACGAGTCCTAATAGAAAAGGTAAATACATTTTTTAAGGACTTTAATAATTAAAGTAAGCAAAAAGGGTTTAATATTCTAGAAAAAAACTCTCAACTGAACTCATTAAAGTTCTCCCTCCAAACATCCCTTTATATAAGTATACGTGAAATTGTACTTTAAATTTTCTATAAGTAAAAATTTGTGCAAGTTTATATCAAACAATATTATGTATGTAATTTTTTTTAAAATAAAATTGCTAAACTCAACTCGGTTGTTAACATTAAAAACCTTTATAAATATAACATTTTTGTCTATATTGAAAAAAAAAAAAAAATTTTCTTTCTACAATTATTAAAATTGTTTTGTAACGAAATAACATTGGTTAACATTGCAGGAAAGAAGTATTTATTTTGTTGAAAGAAAAAAAAACTAAAATTAAATGAAACCCAACAACAACGAAGCGGCTTTGATTACATTGGCGAAAACAATTTAATTTCGCAACAATGTTCAATGATAAAAATTAACTGGCAACAAGAAATACTGCGTATAAAGGAGCAGAGAAGAAGAAACACACCAAAAATAAGCAACAAAAGGTAGTAGAAAGATTGTTTCTATATGTATGTACTGTATCCAACACAAACTACAATAAGACTTGACTTCTTCTGTATTTTTAATAGAAGAAGAACTGATGAAAAACCCTGAAATTCAAGTTAAAACATTGTTGAATAGAATACTCGAAGTGAATGAAGTTATGAATTTTTTAAATTAATTAAGGAAAGAAGTTTTTGCAGGTAAATATAGCAGTCATGGTGAACAGAAGCAACAAAAAAGTAGAAACAAAAAAGTATGCATGAGTTACGTTAGTATACGAGTATGTATGTATATGTAAATAGTTCTCGTTCAAAAGAAAATTACGTAGCAATAAATTTCTAAAAATTTTTAATAAATTTCTTAAATTAGTATGCATTTCTAAAAGTCTAGAAGGAGTTTTCAGCAACTTACTACTATGCTCGTATAATATACCTACGATATAATATATGTACATACGTATAGTATGTATGAATTTTGAAAATTACATATTTGTGACTGATTTTAATTTTAAAGAATTGAAGACCCATGAATTTTCTAAGACATCGTAGTGTTTAATTTCGCAATGTAATGTAATAACTATCATAACAACAACACTGAATAATATTATATTTAAATCAAACTTTATTTCTTATCGTTTAATATCTTATTTCGTCATTGTTTAATTAGCAAACATGACTAAAAACTCTAAACAAAAAATTCTAAAAAATCTATTAGTCTAATTCATAAATAAGTATTCAAATGTTTTATAAATGTATGTTATATAAGATGAATTTTATATTTATCAAAGCTGTGTAACGTACTTATAAAGCAGTCTATTCATAAATCAATTTTAAGAAACTTATTGTACTTACTTGGTACTTACTTACTTACAGACATATTTTGCTAACAGTCAGATACACGACTCAGGAATTTTATATATGTTTGTATATAGATTATACATATGTATAATGTAATGAATTTCGAACTATTTTCACAACTACAATTCCTCTTAAACATACTTTATTCATGACGTCCATTATTTAAAATGCTTCGGGTAAGTATTAGAATGTCATTTTCTCTAAAAACAAATAGAGTGTAATTATTGTAATTAAAAGGAGACATTTCAGTCTCTGCTTTTTGTTTTACCTTCTTTCTTTCTTTCCTTTCTTATCGCAATTTTAGCGGCGGTGTATTTGCACATTATCCTTGGAGTGTACATACTATTGAAAAGATAAGAAATTGTACGCAAGTAGGTACGCTACGGGCACAGAGAGAGACAATAGCTTTCTCGCTTTTTGTCTGAATATTCTGAATATTTATGTAACATTATCTACTGAATTTTTTTTTAATCATTATTTCTCTTTTCGCCTTTGGTTTTAGAGAATATCTTATAAATAAATGTTCGTTCTTTGGCAAGATATATTTACTATTATACAATATGTAAAGGGCTCTACCTTGATCAGTATTGCCGATTGCAAGATTCCACCGAATCTGCGTCTGCCAGAGAGTATTTTCTTTATTTTAATTTAACCACGTGCAAGAATTCTTATTGCTTTCTTACAATTTTAAGTTGAAATTAAAAAATGCTAATAACAAAAGCATTAAAAATGCGGCCACAACAATAAAGAAAACAATACCATTAGAGAAATTGTACATATTTATGCATTATTAAAAAAAAACAAAAACGAATTCTTTGAAATAATTCCAACGTAACCAAAAAATAATAAATAAATATATACGCTTAACAAAAAATAACTACAATTGTAAAATAATTTGTATTTATTTATTAAAAAAAATAATCAGAAATTGCGTTTCTTAGCGCTACTAAATTATTAATACTGCATTTATTTTTTTATTTACTCTGTTCTCTATAAGTAATCAATTAAAAATCATTGATTCGGACTTTTAATTTCTACCACGTTTTGGAGTGAAAAAATTTTCTGTCGGAATGCCGACGGAATTTTGGTTTTTGGAAGTCATTCTCCAGATTTACTTTTCTACAAAATTCGCTTAAAATTTTTTCAATTTCAGGAGAACTTTTTAAAAATGAATCAGTTCTTAGACCGATCGAGTTCGAGTTTTCGAACTAGAACAGATCTTTTATCTTAATTCTACCTTATCTTTTGGGAGTCCCAAAATATTGCTGAGGTATATTCCCACGGACATACACATACACGTTTAAACAAAAACCACATTTGAGGAATGTGTATTTGTGGATTTTAAGGAATCAATACACATGATGCTAAAAATAAAACCTTTCCTTACAAAGAATATTTCGGACAGCTCTTCCGTCTCCGTCGACTTACGAATATACTCGTATATACAAGTACATAAAGTATGCGTAAGTATGCGAGAGTGTGTATGTAGAACGCGAAACTTTAATTTTTAATAATGCAGAGAACAAAAAAAAAAAAAAAAAAAATAACTGAAGTGCAAGAAGAGTAAGATGAAAAATGAAAACAAAAAATTTACAGCTTCCTGAAGAATAAAAAGTATTTTGACCAAAATGAGCACTATATAAAAAAAAAAATGTTTCACAGAGAAACAAGTTGAAAGACGCTGCAAGAAGAAATTAAAGAAATAAAGAAATGAGCAAAACCGCAATGAGAGAAAAAAAGTAAGGAAGAATAAAAGGAAGAAACTGTGTTAATAATGAACGGAAGTAGATATTGATGAGAACACTGGGAGAAAATTTCTTCGGCCTTCAAAAATTATAATATTAATAAAATCATAAATCTATTAAAATTTAGATTAAAAATTTCTTTATTATATAATCTTAATTTCTGCAATTAAATTAAAAACTTTAACTTTAACCTTTTCCAAACGACATTTAATTATACTATTTGTTGATATTTCCATTTAAATTTAACAGACCTTCTTGTTATATTTCTTAAATAAAATATAGTATATAATAGAGAGATATTCCTATACTCTTATATTTTCCTATATACTAATATTACTAGTGTACATTGATCTCGTGTTAAGTTATCCGTTTGTGGTATCGAGTTTTTGTTGCTGTACTCGAAGAATGAAGTGAACTGTTACAAACAGTTGGGTCTCGGTTTTTCCAATGATTTATGGATTTTTCAGAGGAAGCATGATTCCTTTTTCCGCAATCGAAATAAAAAAAACAGAAAAGAAAACCGCGTGAATTTTTCTTCGTATTTTTTTTTCTCGCAATATCATTGTTTGTACAAATGTACAATATTATTGAAAAAAGAAAAGTAACTTTTATTCGGAATGCAATTGCTTTAGTGGTAAAACCGTAACATACGCTCTTCTTCGCTTTTATTATTTTCCTTCTTAAACTTTAATTAACAAGTTACAATTTCGAAGTTACGAATTAAGAGTACTGGATGTGGATTCATATAGCACAAATTATTTCTACTTACAATTTCACACAAAAAAAAAAGCAATCTCATAGCAAAATAATAAAAAAAAAAAACAAAAACAATATCTACCAATAATAATATTCAAAATAATGCAAAGTCATTCGGGAAATCAATCATCAATCATTAGTTCTTCTCTTATTTTCACTTAATTTTTATTAATGTTATCAGTATTAATATCCTTCCCATTCCCTTTCTTAGCCTTAGCCTTCTTTATTACGAGTAACAAGCACTTTGAAGGGATCGTAATTCTCTAAACTCATCATCCCTTCGTCATCATCATTCTCAATCTTAATCGCCACCATAAAATCTAAGCTCCATTTTAGCTCTAGTAACGCAATTCTTGCGCATCCTCGGCCTTACCATTACCAATCTTTTTATCATCCATCATTATTTCCTTGACATAATTAGCCATTTACCGCTGGTAAACGCTTGTCGGCGCATGTAGCCAGATTATGAATAATTGGTCGGCCAAACTTTTCTAAGCTTTCAGTTTCGTAACCCTCAATACATCATCATTTCAATTCGTCATCATTCGATTTCATTTTCAGCCTCGTTCAATCAATTTGAAAGAGATAATATTTGGCGTCCCTTTACCGCGCTATCTTTCACCCAACCTTTTATTCACTAAATGCATGATTATTAAAAATATACGCTTCATCACGTCAGGACTTAAGTAAGCATCATAAAATTGGCGCTGAAAAAATTATCACCCTTAGCTGAATACCTTTCATTTTTAAAAACTGTCACTGATTCATTGTACCGCAAGTTTCTTATTTTGTTACCATCACGCAAACCCTTTGCATAATGACTCCTTATTTTCGCTGATTTAGTGTAGATTATGCTCGAGCCCCGCGTGATGCTTACATTAATGGTGCTTACATTAAGACACACACATATTCACATTTTGGTTGCATTATCATCAAGGAAAGTGGCAACATTACTTCGAGTCGTAGATCTTTTTAACTTCATAAAAACCAGACTTAATGAACCACAACAGCTCTTCCTGTCCGCTAACCCTTCTGTCAACCACTGCACGTTACGAACATTGACATAATGGTTAATGCATTATACTTAATTCCTAAAATTTGTAAATACATAAAATATATAGATAGCATGATGCTCTACGAAATGTTCAGTTCTTTTTCACGAATTTCAAGAAACTCTCATCACAAATGATAAATGAGCTACAACTTAATAAAATTGTTCAAATTATGCAGTACAGATGGTTACACTGCTAAATAGAATGTGCTCGTAGCAGTATATTTATATTGGGCGTTTTGACCATAAATGAGGGATGCAAATTTTTTGTTGTATGGAAAGAAGGTTATGGTTTAAGTTTGTTATAAAAATAACTATGAACATAAAGAAGTTGGATTTTGAGACTTAAATTAGGGTTGGTTCTATTATCACTGCAAGTTTTCGAGTCATTTACGCTAAGGCTTAATCAATAACGCTTAATAAAAATTAGAAACTACAGGAAGGATTCCAAGATTGAATCTAAATTCGTCTTATGTAAACACCATATTACATAACACGGATTTAGATAGAACCAAGATTTCGTTACGATTTAAGTTACGGCAAACGAAATCTTGGTTCTATCTAAATCCGTGTTATGTAAACACCATATTAAGCTATGAAAGATAATATAAAATCTCCGGCATCTATCACAGATAAAATAATACCATATTGTAAGTACGTACTTAGGTATGTATATGCAACTACCAGAGATAGATAAGGAAAAATAAAGAAAAGATCCTTGACTAACGATTGAAAACGTAGAAGAAAAAGTAAGCTTCAATGTTCATATCCTTTTAACGATTGCCACCATTCGAGAGATTGTCAAAGGTATTGATTTTAGAATGTTAAAAATGCATCCAATTTTTCTTCCAGACTGAAAAGAGCAGAAGAATAATGGAGTTACAGCATGGCGCGGGGGGGAAGCGCTTTGGAAAATGGGGGAAAAGTTATTGAATGACCAGATGATTGCACATTTGCACATTGCATCAGTTCGGTGAATCTTTGGAGAATTCATTAAAAATCGCTTGTAGGTGACCAGCTTGCGAGCAAAACTTTAAGAAAAGTATTTACGTGTAAAGTCTCTTACATTCCATACGTTCCTCTCGAAAACTTAACGTATTTTTCTCATCCTTTTTTTTAAAGGTTTACATAATGGTCACCTTACGTCATGTCTCCCTGCACAGAAGTTGACATCGTTAGCCGTTAGATTAAAGCAACTCTAAATCCGGCATTAAGCCCATTTTTCTGAGCTTCTTTCGGGCTATAAATGGAAAGTTGAATTTGGTGAGAAATTGTCTGCATTTGTGTGCATTTTAAACATTATCGGCAAGTTCACTTAATTTAAGGTTATATTCATGTGGTCCAGAAAGCGTGCAGAACTTAATTTAGACAAAAAAGCTTTAAGCTGGTTTTTTTATTCTCAATTTTTTAATTTTCAGTTTCTTTATCATTGCCCGACCTTTTCATTGCTTTAAAATATTTAAAAGCATTTTAGTATTAAACCGAAATAAATCCATGAAAAATCATCAACATCTTATTATTTTTGTATTTTATATCAAAAAATATTTGTGTTTGAAAATTAAAAATTTTCCCCATATTTTTTTTGGAAAATTGTTTTTGGCAACAGCGGTGTAATTTATTTGAATAAAAACATTTAAGCAAAATTATATATATTTTTTGAAGAAATCAAAAATATCAAAATGGAGGGCGATGAACGCGTAAGTGTCTCCTTTTGCGAGTGTAAGATGTACTTAATGCGGGCTTCTGGTACCATCACAAAAATGCCTACAAGTTTTCCAACTCATTCTTCTTTTGCAGCTAGAAGTGAACTTGAACGAAATCTGGCGAGCTTGTCGTAAAATTCAGGGAGCCATTTTTCGCTATGGCTTTAATATCTGTGCCGATTTCTGTAAGCATGACCCGCACGACACCGGACTAATTTCGGGTTTGTATCGTAATCGACGCGACGCGTCTTTATGTATCGACGCTCTGCTCATACTCGTATCTCTTTGCAGAATCTCTTTTCAGTAATATCATGGGGAGGTACAAAGGCGTCATCGGTCTATCGGATTTCGAGCTGCGCGAAGTGACCGACTATTTTCGGTTGCGTGACGGTCGTGTGGCATATCGTCAGTTCTGCAAAGTTGTCTGCAAGGAATGTAGGTGCTCGGTTCATTGGCCCAATGTATGCGTATATAGCATGCTTTCTTTATTTTTGTAGCTCACGACAAAGGCCCGAAAAAGGATATAGTGAGTGGCCTAGAATGGAATGATCCCATGCACGTTAACGTCCTGCCACATCCGGAACAGCGGCGTCGCCTGTGTTTGACTCTCATTAGAATTGCCCAAGTGGCCCACTTGCCACTAATGCCGTATTTCCAGGACTACGAGCTGGTATCGTATTTCAAACTATCAGCCTGATGTGATACAGCTTCGTTTTACGCTGCTCTACTTACCTCATCATTAGATATCTCAAAACGTGGGCACCGTCACAATTGCGCATTTTTCCCGGGTGCTCCACTTTATGAAAATACCACTGTCCGACGAGGACTTCCTGATCTTGTTGAGACGGTATATGAAGGATGCTCACCTGGTCAATTATGTGGCATTCGTTAAGCATTTGGAAGCAGTGATTCAGTACCTAAAGGGGCGCAAGCTACTGGATAACACCATGGTAAGGCACAGATTTTGGAAATATCAAGCGTGATATAAGCTTTTTGTAAGAATTGTTATGGCGCTTAAAATTTTTCAGAATTTTATTAACACAAGAACTTTTGAAATTTCGTTCGGACGAAAAAATAACGATAATTTAACGAATAATTTAATAATAATTTAACGAATTTCTTCATTACCATAATTACTCAACTAATTACTTTAGCCATTTCTTTAATGCAGCAAATCATCAAGGACTTCCCCGGAAAGCTTATCGATCTCGATCTGCCGGCACTGCCCCCCATTCACGGGGTCTCCATGTCGCGTAACATTTTCCGGGATGCTTGTAAACACAGCAAAGTCGACAAGACCGATTGTGATCTCGTCTTCTGTATACAGAAATATATCCATCAACACCGAGTACGCGTGTGCGAATTCTTGCAAGGCTTCGATGCTCTGAACACCGGCACCATCACCAAGAATCAATTCGAGCGCGGTCTGCACACCATGGGACTGGGCAAGTTCCTATCTCAACGCGATATGGGCATTTTGTGTGCCCGTTATGTAGATCCGGTCGACACGAACCGCGTTATGTGGCGAGCGTTTGAGGACGAAATCGATCGAGGTGAATGGAGGAGGGAGGCGGCCATGGAACAGCTTGACGGCGTGGCATGGTTAATATTAATTTCTCCTCTTCCTCTCAGTGTTCACCATAAAACGACTGGAAAAGCAACCGGAAACGGTGGTTATGTCGCCGCCGAAATACATCGAAGAAATGCCACGTCCTGGATCGTTGAACTGGGTAGAGGCACCGGAGCAAGTGCGTGACTTGTGCGAAGAGACTCTGACGCATATTCAGAAGCGTATACGCAACAGACGCCTGCATCTGCATCCGTTTTTCAAGACCCACGATAGGTAAGCCAACGACAAGCTCAGCAGGCAGCATCATGCGACTTCCTTTCTTGTATTCAACAGACTTAACAGCGGCCATGTCGGCTGCAATCAAGCCAATCAAATCTTTCTGACCAACGGTATATTGCTCACCGTCAATGAGCTCAACTCGATTCTAGCACGTTATGGCAATGAGCTCGGGTTTAATTACAGCAAGTTTTTGGAAGCTGCTGATCCAGCCGAATACGCTATACCGAAAGTATATTACAAAACTTTCCATATGTGTATATACATCACTTCTAAAATATATGTACATTTATGTATTTTTTCTTTTATCTGCAATGGATAAATAGCTTAGAGAACCAACTGCCCTGCAAGCCGAATGCAATAAGACTGACGAGTTGGCCGAAGAAAGCGAAGAACGCATCATCAAGATTCTGTCGAATGCAAAACGTCAAGCCGTGACGCGCAGTATCGCCGTTCTGGACTTTTTGCAGGATTACGATCGTCATCGTGAAGGCGAAATACTGGAGGTGGACTTCCGGCGTGGGCTAGACAATGCCAACGTAAAGTTGCCAGCGGACGAAGTGGGCACGTTATGCAAGATGTACCTAAGGATAATTTATTGTCGCTTCTCTCCATCCTTTTTGACTTTATACTTCTAATCTCAGTTTCCGCTCACCGAAGCGTGCTTGCTGCATCCTCTACCGCGACTTTGTTAAAGCGCTCGATGAGATCTTTATCGAAATCGAGACAAAATCGGGAGATAATGAAATCACCGCTGTTCCGCTAATACACTTAGCGAATCTAGATTGTCTCAACTGCTTCCTGAACTTCGAGGAACGCACTATCGCCTCACAGGCTCTGATGAAATTGGCCCGCAAGCCCGACGAAATCTCAAACTTAAGTTCGGTCTTCAAAGACTTCGACAAAGAGCAATGCGGCACAATTAGGAAGAATCAATTCTTGCGCGGACTTACTGTGCGTGACATGCAGTCTATGATCAGTAGCCGGGAGTTCGACACGATTTTCAAATGCTTTGGCATACAGCGCGGTGAGTCTCGATCAATTAAAAACAACACAGGGTTAATTTTAAATTTGTTTTGTTTACTTCTAGGAAACGACCTCGAATTCAACTATCGAGAATTCTTGAATGTATTAAACATTCTATTCCAAACTGGACAAGTAAAACGCAACTATTAAGTGAATTTCTGTTTGTGTATAGAAGACGTAAATATAAAATTTTTGTGTATATTCCTCTATAACAAAAATTAGAAATATTTATCTAAAAGCTTTAGTGTTTTAATTCGTAATAGTCTGTAGTCGTAAAAGCAGCCGCGCAGTATTTCATCATTAATGTAAATCGCAGTTTCGAATTTACAGATTGGACCACCAGTAAGCAACAAAGCTCTTCCTTTGAGGCTTACAGTATGTCTTCTTCGGTACGTAGATATGATAAGCCAATATAATGGACCCTCCCTATCGACCAATTAAGAAAACTCGTGGCGACTCTACGATTTTTGTACACTGAAATTAATACATTTCTTTATTTTATTTTTTTGTGTTGTTGCTTTTGGAGTTTATAAATTTAAGAATGAAAATATAGAGCTATTATTAAACGTTACAAGTTTTTTTTTTTTTAATATAAGATTTAAAAACTAATTATTAAGACTTTTCCAAAAAAATTCTATTTTGTTTTTTTTTCCTTTTACTTAGAGTTTCCTGTACTTATTAGTTTTTCTTGCTTCTTTTCAAATGCGCTGTTTGGTGCTATTCATTTCCTGCTCTCCTCATTGCAAGATCATCGCAGAAGATGCGCATGCACAAAATATGGAACTTCGCATTTGACATACATACATACTTGAATACATGTATGGATATCTGCATGGTTCCCTTTTAATCTAGTTTTATTATCATTTACAAAAGGTTTAATTTATTGATGGTGTGGTGGTGGTATCGGGGATTTTTTGCTGGCAAACAATATTTTACGATAATGAATGAAAACAACTTCTCAAGAGATACACTACACCGGAAAAGGCCAAAAGAGCTCGATCCAAAGGAGCATGTGCATGAGCTGCACAGTGTGTGTATGTGTGTGTGTGAATGGTTAACATTAAATGAAGCGAAGCAAGAAAATACATTACTCATTGTTAAGCTCTCTCACTTACTTATGCTTTTAAATACAAAAATTATAATTGTAAATTAAATTAACATTTCTATAGAAAATGTTTGTTTGTTAAACATAATTTGTATAAACTAGAGAAAAGGAGATATTGTTTTGTTTCTGTCGTTCTTTGTTGCGTTCTTGCAATAAACCATGGTCGTCAGTATTCTGGTGGATCAATTGGAGTCACTTTTTTGTTTGTTATACGAGTGTATACACGCCTACTTAAGTATCATTAATTTATTTGCATGGAATGGTGAATATTCATTATAATATTGATTCGAATTTCGCAATTGCTGGCAGACGGCGCGGCGCGGCAGGGCGATACATTGCATTTTATTGATGGCTTCAATCCGTCCGAGCGAACACAACTGGAGCAGAGGACAGAGAGGGCGAATGTGGGAAATATTGCAGATTGCAGAACAAAGTATTGTAAAAGTATTACACTGAAAGAAAAAAAACAGAAGTACATTATATTTGATTCGTTCTTACATTAAATGCTCATTTATTTTCTTTGATTAAAAAGAATAAATTCATTATATGTATGGAGGATATGTATAACAAAACTCACCACAACAAATCGAAAAAGTGATTAAATATTTTTAGCGTTGAGATATTTTAGCAATAACTCCTTAAAAAGTAAAACTTTTGTTTTTCTTGTTTGCTCTCGCAGGTTGTTATTGTTGTTGTTGTTGTTGTTGCGGCCTTAGTACGGTTGGTGTCTTGGCTGACGACCCGTCCCTCTCTGTTTTCCCGCTGGATAGCCGGTGGCGCCTAACCGAATGCAATGACAAAGAAAACAAACGATGTGCAGCAAATAAATAAAAAGGGATGTTGGTTTTTTAATGGTTAAGTGCGAATATACGATGATATTTAGGAAAATGGGCGTGGAGTATTGTGTAACTGTTCCACAGTGGGTTAGTTAGTGTTTTTCATTAGTTAACTTTTATATTTGAAGGAAATTAGCGCTAGTCCAACTAATCATGCATCAAGTTACGAAAGTAGGGATGTTTCGTTATTCAAAGGCATAAATTTTCCTAGTCTTGTGAAGAGGAAGAAACGTTTGTTATGGCCGATATAAATTAGTAAGCAAAGCTTGAAAATGGAATTTTCTCATTTCTTAAAATACATATTGTAAGAATAACTATTATGATTTACAACCCAACTCAAGTCAAGGACAAAAGCAAAACAAAAATGTGCCATCCTTTATACTTCGACCGACAACTTTTAAACTTTGTTGAGCTGTGAACCATACATAATACGGCCCTTAAATATCTAAAGGATTAAAATATAATTATTCACAAAAGTTACAAGTATGAGGAGGCTTTCAAATCTACTATATAATAATGATTCTTCCAATTTTGAAACGAATGGCAATCGTAAGGAATTAATTGAGAATTACATACGCTCAATTCTAACCGAGTGCGAAGCAAATGCGACCATATTAGTCTAAAAACACAAAATTCTTATACGGAGGATTCTTTTTAATTAAAAAATTTTTACCGAGTTGGAATTATTTAGTGAAAACGTTTGCATCTAAAAATTGTTTGAAGTTAAAAGGAGCTCAAAGACTTAGGAGTAGTTCTTGCTAATATATTTATATTTATCAAAATATAGAACAAATATGTGAAGAGTGAATTGAGTACCTTTGGCACCGCCGCCACGTGGTCCACCAGCGCGACCACCGCCGCCGTTACCGTAGCCTCCACTACCGCCGTAGCCACCGTCATAGCCACCTCCATAGCCGTAGTCTGTATTATTATCGACATTTAAAATTTTTTTTTTAATTCATTTAAAATGCAATTCAAATGAGAAATCACGGCGATCAAACAACAAGTATTCATTCAAACAAGGCGACAGGTTGTCAACAACAAAGTGATTGTTGGCACGTGACGACACAAAGTGTGCATAAAAGTGAGAAAGTTACAGATTTAAATTTGTTAATATCTTATATGAATATATTTAACTACAAATAAATAATGGATTTTACTCTACTACAAAACTTGTATCGATACAATGAGTTTTCTTAAGAGGATGGCGGCAGGAACCCAGAAAAAGAAGAAATAATTTGTTCGTGTACGATTAAAATAGTATAGTAGTAAAGAAAGTGATTGGACTGGGACAATTAATCTATTTTAATAGGTAACTACCGATTTTAAGTAAGCAAGTCTATATGGCATGGGTGTGGTTGTTGTACACTTCCCCAAAGGAAAATTTATCCTTACTAAAAATCATATCGTATTAGTTGCTAAATTAATAATTAGGCACACGTTAGTTAAGAAATATACAACAAAACAACACACAGAATACACAGAGAAAATCGCGGTTTTTTGTTCAAATGTTAACCAGCAAAATGACAGCACTTTTATCAGTGATCATAAAATTTTCTTCCACGTTTTTAGGAACTAGAGACATAACAAAACTTATACGCAGTATACTTTAAATGTCAACAATTTTTTGAACTAAACTTTAGTATTCTTTCGACTGTACTATTAAAATTTAAAAAATAATGGAAAATGATTGTAAAAAAGATTGTATGGCTGTAAATAAAGGGTTATCCATTTCCAGTTACAGAAAATAAAGCCCTGCCGTTTAGCAGCTGTCAAATGTCACACAAGACGGCCGGTTTTGGCTTTACTGCGGGAAATATTTCCAGAGCGCGTTATTTTGCGATTTGCGATCTGACGGTTTCAGATTTCATCTTGTGGGTCTACCCGAAAGACCGTATTTATGCGAGCAATCCCTCAACTTTGGAGCATTTAAAGAATGACATACGTCAAGTTATGGCCGAATTATTGCCAGACTTGTGTAAAAAAGTCATCGAAAATTACCTCAAAATAATTGAGGCCTGCAAAAGGTCCCGTTAAAGACATTTGAACGATATTTTTATTTGATAGGCTGTCAATATCTGAATATTTAGTGTGCTTTTTTTTACATTACTTTCCGAAAGAGAAAATGGGTAACCCGTAGTTAGGAATCAGAGAATCAATTCATTAAAAAAGCATGACTATTGTACAGTAGCTGTCACACAAGCAAACACAAGCTGTGTTAATTTAGATATTTGTCGTTTTATATGTATTTTATTGTTAAAAAACAATTACATATAAAATGAAATAAAATGATTTCTTTCAAAATAAATTTCCATTCATTTGACGTATTAATAAATTGACTTTATGATGCCCATTTTAGTTTGCTTTCGATATACATAGTTTTACGTACCTAAATCACGATGTCGATTTACACGGTTTTCTAAGGAACCGACTAACCTGTTCATCCGCTAAACCGTAACCATTGTACAATACAATAGATATAGTTTTAGCTATAAGTACAAATTGTACTGTTCCTTAATCATGCTCAGCTATAGCGCTATAATTGCCACAAAGGAAAATATGATAAATTCCAAAAATACATGAGAAACACATTGCATTTTTTTTTTCTTTCCTTCTTTTATTTGCTTTTTGAGATGTTTTATAATAAAATTGTCGTTAAAATTTTTATAATCATTTCTCATTCGTTCAATTTCTAATACAAAAGAACACAAATTCCAAAGTTACACACACTTGTTGTTCGTATATTATTCGGCGCTTACAAAGAAATCTTGTCTTGGGTTTTGGGGTCGGTCACTATTGATTATACTCGTAATTAATGATTGCAATTGCAATTGTTTCATTCAATTTTATCATATATTTTCATTATTGAAGAGTGACGAAATCGACGAAGGAAATTTATCAAAAGCAAATATTTTTATACGGTTTTTTTTTTCGTTGAATTTGTAAATATTATGTAGATAAAAACATTTTTGTTATAAATTTATCATGTTTCACAATGTATTTTCATCATTTACCTTATTTTCCACACAATAATTTGCAGCTCTTTACGTTTATCGATTTATTTTAGAATTTTTTTTAAAAACGTGGGAGAAACTTTAATCAATCAATGGTGAGGGGCTTCATTCTGGAAGCTATACTATATAATTTGCGATGTTCTGACGTAATTTGTGTGCTTTTTTATTGCTGACTTTGTGTGTTTGCAATGTCTCACCTCAACGATCGATTCATTTTTGATTTTAGGAGCGTGTCAAGTTTAGTATTATATCGTTTCGACATGAGAAAAACAAAAACAAGTATAAAATACAATTTATTATTAAAGCTAGTGCTAATAAAAAAACAAGGAAAACATTAGATACTACAAGAGCAAAAGTATTAGAAAGGCGTTTCGTTTTGCTTTTTTGTTTTGCTTTAGACGTATTTTTGTAAATCCGCAGAACTATGCCTTCTTCTGCATTGAAACAAAATTCAAATGTTATAGAATATGTAAAATTGGTAAACAAACGGCTACTTGAGAGCGTATTGCTAAAATGACAATTAAAAGTACGATTAATATGTAATAATAGTATAAGTTTAAGTATAGAACTAGATGCATGTATTTATTTAGTAAAAGTAAAAAGAGAAACCAAACCAGCCAACAGCCAACTGTCAAACTTATTACTCGTAGCTTGCATTACAATTACTATGACATCTATTGAGTTACGCATTTGAAAAATCTATCTTGTTCTCGATCTCTTTTCCACATTTGTTCATCTTTGAATTAATTGTGTGAGGAAAAGTGTCGTTGTGAGGCGAAACATCAGAAAATTCGGTATTACAATAAATTTTCAAATCGATTTAAAAAAAGTACAAACTAAATAAACTAAATGTAATCAATCATTCAAATCGTTCAACAATCCCACGCCCCACCCCGACCACAAGGCGATCGAAGTTGAGACAAATGAGTTTGATTCCTCGAAGAATATCAAATAAAATCCACAAAATTATCAACCTGACGGTGGTAATGCCCAGGCGGGCGGGCCGGTGGTTATGTTTTGTTGGAACTGATTTGAACATGATTACGTATATATAAACTTATAAAAATGAAAACATTGAGAAACATGCAATTTTTGTTTATAAATCATACGCTAAATTGAAAAGTAGTGTTGTTTTTGATAACAAATCATTTTATAAAAAACCTTGATACATGAAACAGTGTTAATATAATGTACACGTAAATTTATATTTGTGTAAAATATTTGCTGTATAAGTTTGCAAAATGTAAGTTTATTTTAATTGTCAAAATGTATTGTATTTATCAAAGGGTTAGGGTTAGTATATCATGTATAGTATATCCCGTATATATACATAGATAAATTTTTAACATTAACCATGTAATCATCAGATAGATATTAAAATTGAAAAAGAAAAATGTTTGCATATTTTACAATTTGATTGACGAAGTGTGTTGTTTATTTTTATTTTGGACTTAATTGTATATTCAAATTAAAGTATTTAGTTTTACTGACCATTAGCCGCATTTTTTCGCTGTAGCAACCCTTGACGGTGAGGGATGGATCTCAAAACCGCCTTACCCCGTTTGCAAAAAACAAATTGTTCAATTGTCACTTAATTGAGTTACGTTGTTTTATTTAAGAAAGTCCGATAAATTGAAATGGGTAGGTGTCATGTCATTTCCCTTCGATGGGACGGATAATATAGAAATTAAAAATGTTGTTCCTTTAAATCCGTTATACCTGTCAAATCATTGGCCGCAAATAAAAGAATTATATACAACTCTCTAGATGGTTGAATTTACCATCAGCTTCTGAGGTAATACGCAGCACGTGCGTGAGTTGATAGCTAGCTTGACGTCGCCACCATCACACTTCAAAAGCGTGAGGCAGCGGCGCGTAATTATTATATTATGCTTCAAGCACAGAATCTTTAGAAAGACTTCTCTTACAACAACTAAACTTTAATTAAAAATTACTTGTGCACATAGTACATCGAAGTGTATATTTTGTACCATATTGACAAATATGGTACACACAACGTACATACATACGTACAGCACACACCGTACACCACAAGTCATTGCATGGTGTTAAAAATTTTCTTAATGATTTTAAGAATTATAAAACAATAATATATATATACATATACATACATATATATATATATATATATAAAATTTTATATAACTTGTTGTTTATATGTA
This sequence comes from Conops quadrifasciatus, assembly GCA_949752815.1. Classification (NCBI taxonomy): domain Eukaryota; kingdom Metazoa; phylum Arthropoda; class Insecta; order Diptera; family Conopidae; genus Conops; species Conops quadrifasciatus. The sequence continues at coordinate 11,697,684 of OX457078.1, read as the reverse complement.
AAAGTATATATGTATACGTCTATGATTTATATTGCATACGAAAAACATATGCACTCTCCAATATTATAACAAAATACGTTATATAATAATGCTTAAATGTAAATTATATCCCCAAGGTTTCATTATTTATCCAACTGTATCCGAGCAATTAAAAAGGATAATTAATTACAGAAAAAATCGCTATATTTCTTCGTTGGCAGTTTTATGAAAAACACAATGGCGCTCAAGTAGTAACATATATACATATACGCACACAAGAATGAAGGAAAACAAATTACGCGGTGCACGGAGAGCTAAAAAGTATTCTTAGCAGTTGCGTGACGTCACAATAACACTAGGTTGCTTGCAGAGCCGTACGTAATAGCATCGACGGTGTAAAAATTGCATCACTATAAAAAAAATTAGGCTGATGATCATTCATTTATGATTGATTTTAGCGAATAATAATGAATTGGGTTAAGATCCAGGATTACCCTTTTATTTATTAATACGACGACATGGCATTGCTCTATTTATGACATCAAGAAAACAAGAAACATCCGAAATAAATACGCCGCTCACTTCTTGAAGCCTCGAAATTAATGAAAAATGGGGAAAAGCTGTGGAAATATTTCATTAGAGAAATATGGTCGAATTAAATGAATCCGAAGAAGATTCTACATCAATTAGAAGACGTAGGAAAGTGAGAGTTAATAGTAGAGAGAGCATGGATTTGCTTTGGTCCAACTCTAGCAGACAAATTTGATGCTGTGAAAAAAATAAATTCGCTATTAAGACTTCTCGACTATTAAAAAGCCGATGTGAGCAAAGGCAAGTAATCTTGTGTTCCATCATTCTTGTTACATATACAGACGCTTATATACAACGTGTATATACATATGTGTTTAAGTTTTTATGCATGGATTTGCACGACTTAGACACGTGTATACTTCTATATGCTTTTTTACTTTGACCTCTTTCCCTCTTCATTCTTTCTATTGCAAATATTACACTTGAGGTATTTACTTCCTTGGTTTCATCCATGATATTAAAGTGATCATTTATACACTGCATATTGGCGTTTTATCTTTTGAAAGAAGTTAGATTTTTCCCAAAAAACTTAATGACCGAACAGAACACGAATTTTGGAGCTTGTGTTAATTTTTGAGAACTCTATTCGTCGACGTAATCTGTTTCCTTTTTCGTTTTTTGACAAGATCTATGCAGTTAATAACACTCTTCGTCAATTTTTTTTAAATTTAATTAATCAATTATGCAACAGACAGCAAAGCAACTCCAGATGCCATAACTTTACTGGAAAGTCGCACTAACGTATGTATAATGTTTCTTTTGTTGTAATTATGCAAGGCACTTTCTTGCAAAAAAATTCATAGTTTTTCTTTTCCAACGTTTTAATTGAATTTTAAAATTAAAATAAGAATTTTAAGTTTTCACTTCATGTTTCTTTTACTCTAAAACTACTTTGAAATTATTTTATAATTTTGTTTTTGTTTTTCTTCATAAAAAGTGACATATCGAAGTTACGAAATCACGTTAAGGGCAAAACTGTGTAAGTGATTTTATTGTGTGATATTGAAAAATAATAGTAATTTCTCGCCTTTCTTTTCTATAAAACTTAATGAAATTATTAAAAAAATAACACATCGTTATTTGAATAATTGCTTTGTCTATTGTTTTGTGTTCAGTATAAGTAAAAGTATGTTCTTTTCTATCAGTTGATCAGTTGCGGAAGTATTGTATGCGAAGAGCTAAGAGAAATTAGCTTACTGAAATTGCTGGTACGAGGAGGAATTACTATTATTTTTATGATAGTTTGACGAACTATTTTTGTAAAAAGCGGATTGAGCATTGTAGTGCGGGTATTTACCATAACCATAATCGTAGCCATTATAATATCCACCGCTGTAGTAATCGCCATAACCGGCATCGTAGCCAGCGCCATAGCCGCCATATGCAGGATACGCACCTTGACCAGACCATTGATGAGGATACCCTGAAAACCAATACATTATATATTAAAATTAAGCCCTTCAACACACACTTACGTTTTTAGAATTTTCATTCATAAATTAGCATAGTGTAAGACCTCAAAGACCCACAAATCTTAAGAAGTTTTTGAGAAATTTAGAGCTTATTACGGAAAGCGGACAGAAAACAATCTTCTAAGATTCCTAGCAGAACACTACTAGCCTCTATTGCCTGAGCCAATGTGTTTCCTCGGAAATTAAGTCAAGCCCATATTCTTAAGGTTTTGTGAACTATGTTTACGATTACTCTATCTGATGTTTACTTTATCTGTTTCAAATTTAGAAAAAAAACCATATAAGCTACTATAACCACTAAATTTATAAAAAAAATTGATATTTTTTATGCATTCTTGGAACCGATTTGGGTTAAATAACTTTAAAACTTTCTAAATCTGATTTCTTCTCCTAATACCTGTCTTAGTTTCCATTTCTCTATTAATTTATTTATCACTTGTTGATATTTTACATTCTGCAAAATCACTAATATTCTTCATTTCTAGCGACTCCAAACCAAAAAGTTTCCAAACCAATTGTGTGTTACTTACCACCACGTCCGAAACCGCCTCGACCGCCACGCATGCCACCACGACCACCACGCATTGCGACCATTTGATTTTCTTTTGGCGTTGCACGCTTTACATCGACTTCCTTTCCGGAGATCTTCTGCTTGGGTGTTTTCAACAATTCGTTGACCACCTGCTCCGAGTCAAACGTAATGAAGCAAAAACCTTTGCGCTGTGACTTTTGTTTATCGAATGGCATTTCTACGTCGACAATCTGCAAAAAACGAAACGAATATTTAATAGAAACGTGAAAAAACATTCTGGTCGTCATAACCAAAAAGCTTACATTTCCAAATTGACCGAAGTAGGTTTTAATTTCGTCGTCACTGATTTCATTGGTTAGCCCTCCAACGAAGATTTTACCATGACGGGCTTTTGCTTTTTTTGGATCAACCTTTTTATTATTGATTATGTGATCGCCGGCCGCATTAACCTTATCAATAGCATCTGTAGCTGTGAACACAATAAAGGCAAATCCACGGGAACGTCCCGTTTGAGGATCTGTCTTGACGTTTATACTTTCGATTTCACCATATTGACCAAAATGCTCACGTAACTCCTCTGAAATTAATAAAATAGACGAGAGGATGGTTGTAGACATGATTTAACACAGTAACCACTTAAACTCAGTGTTTAATCTGTAGCGCTTTGAAAGCAGAAAAGGAGCTACTTACTTTCCGTTGTTTCCCAGCTTAAACCACCAACGAAAAGTTTTCTGTAAAGTTATGAATAAAAATCAATTATTATTTATTTTCTTAAAAAACAAAAGAAAAGTTACAATGACGTTTAGTTTCCTTGAGTTTTCACAAATTTTGAAAATTTCGTATTTACTATTAACTAAACGATCGATCAACACAATGTGGAAAGGAAATTTACTCTGAATTCTTTGCGTTAAGTTCAATTCTGAGCAAAATTTAAGCTTGTAAGTATACATTATGAGTTACTTTATGCGGTCAAAAAGAAGGGCAAAATCAAAACTCACCAAGTTTCAAGAATCATATATACTTCTTGCTTTCATTTACTGTTTTTGTAGTCTATAAAAAGTTATTATACGAACTATGGATTGACAACAGCGCAAGTAAAACGAAAAACGCTAGACAAATTAAAGATAACAAGTTAACACTAGTATTTTTCTTTCCGTTTTATTATTTATCTTAATTTCGATTGATAGTCATGGTTATTATGGTGGTGTTTACAAGTCAATACAGGCCAGAATCAGCTAATAATAGTTTTATTCATTTAATCACTTCAATGAAGTTTATTTAGTTCTACATTTTTAATTTTACTTTCTTCTTCTTTCTTTTATTGCTAAAATTGAGTTGTATGCAGCATAAAATTAAGAGAAATTTATAAAAAAATTCACTGTTGGTTGTAGAATTAATCAATCTTTGACAATAAACGAACTCAATGACTTGACTTTATCCAATTTTGCAAACTTTAAACTTTGTGTGTTTTTAGATTTTTTAGATAAATACCATCGTCCTCTCGGTGGCTTGTTCGGGATGTTCGGGTTCCCTTCAGCGAATCAGTCGCTCTGCTGAGTGCTGTGCTGTGCTGTGGTTGCCGTGTGGAATGTGGGCGGAACCAGGGCAGAGAGCTGCGTTCAGATTGTCATCCAACTTTTTAGTAAACGGTAAGTGAAGGTCGGTCATTTTTCCGATGCCGCCGACGCCGGCTGTTGCAGCTAGCTACAACACACTCTCTGGAGTGATTCTAATGCTCAACCTGCCGGGGAGGAACAAGGTTAGTTCACTCAAACACAACAGGAAAAATCCTAAAGTAACAGACTTTTTTGTATATTTGCTTTCGCTATTCTTTAGTCATGAACTCCATTGTGCGAAACTAAAAATGCGGATGAAGAAAAGTAGAAAATTGTATTTGTTGCTGTTCTAGATTATAACTCAAAGTTGCTTTCATTCTATTTTTTCGATAAAGTGGATTTCACCAAAATCTGATCAAAATAAATGTCTTCCATTACGACATGAAAATATCCTGTTGTTTTTTTCTCTTTATTCCGTGTTCGAATTTCATAAAGCAAGCATTTTTGGAGATTTGTCTGATAGTTTAGTCTCAAGACTTCTTTTCAAAACTTAAAAACACAATTAATACAGAAAAAATTAAAGTAACTTAAGGTTAATAATGTTGGTTTTTTTTTCTTTTCTTTATAAAACGCGTAATGATTGGACTTTCAGATTTGGCTGAATTGGAATTTAGCGTGAATCAATGTCAATCCTAACGCAATAAAATTAAACAAATTCGTGGACGTTTTTATTTAAAGAAACACTTTTCAGTTTTATTGATATTTTACAATTTCTTACTTTACAGATTAGTTTAATCCTATGATATACAAGTACAAATATATATTGTTAAACAACGGCTTAATATTACACATGATGATTGAATAACTTAACACAAATACAATAACAAATAACTACAAGAGTACAAGAGTTTCATACAAGTACGCAAATAAATTTTTTTATTGAACCGGTTTGAAAAGATCAAATAAAAAATTCAGCCAAAAATCCAATCATTTTTTTTATTTACTAAAGTTGTCAAAAAATCCGCCGGACTTTCAAGAAGCATGTTTGTTTCCATTATTAATTTCAGATATTTATAAGCAGCTAAAGAGAAATTTCTGAAGTTTTCTGAATACTTTCGGCGAAAAAGCGGATATTTTTCAGAACAAGCAAATTTTCCAAATTTTTGTAAGAAAACTGTTCGACAAACTTAAAGCAGATGAGAAAAGGAGCAAAGACACGATTAGTTACACAATTTCTGAAGGACATTAAAGCTGATGGAAGATAATGTAGTACATACACGTGCTACATTGTATATATTTAGCATAAGATTTTGAGCTACACATATTTCTTTCGTATCTTCAAAATTGCCAAAAAATTCTCAAAAATCTCAATAACGCTAATTTTAGGCCATCACAAGCATTTGTTTTCAAAATTAGTATGAAGAAAATGGTTTTCTTAAGGTGAAAAAGTCAGTAGTACACGTGTTTTATTTATTTATGCTATTCTTTTAATGAAATTTAAAAATTTTAATCCAGAATGTAATTTGATAATTTTATATTTATTACGTTTATTTTTATATTCCCTTTGATGACCATAACAAATCCACTTTAAAGATACTAACAATTCATTTAAGCGCTTTCTATGGCCGTAGGTAGTACCTCATTATTCGTATTGGCTTACTTGATTTATATTAAACCAAAGGAAAACTTGACGAAATGGAAGCAGATTTAGAGGAATAAATAAAACTCAGGTTGAGTTTATTCAAGAATTCTTTCCAAATCATCTCGGATCCTCGGAAATCCTTATTCGTTTTTTTATATTTATACTATTTGCACTGTTTGTTGTTGCAAATAGGAACACACCTGTGCCACGCCTACTTTTAAAAATAGCGCACATATAATTTCAACCATACATATTTGGAATTTGAAGCTCTAATTTCTGTAAATTGTTTAAGAAATCGAATCTTAAAGTAAATTTCAATTGGACTTATCTTATCTATCGCCCATTTTTTAATCATCGATTCGCGACTTACGGATTTTTTCGTTGTAAGTCAATTAAATAATGTTTATTATTTAAGCAACGAATTGTACTCCCAGGTAGCTTTCTAAAATTTTATTTTGAACGTGTTTCGATTCTGAGAAAAACATGTTTTTTTTCGGTTTTTAATTGTTGTTTTTTTTTACCATTAGGAGTGTAAGTATGGTGTTCCAGCCAGGCACCATGAATGTGAAGGGTGTTGAGTGCACCAATGCCTATGTCGTCATTGCTGTAGACGTACGTGGCGGCTTAGGCGTATTTCGTATATGTTTCATGTCATATACGTTTGATGTGTTTTTGTAGTGCTAATCAGGGTATTTCCACAGTGGCTTTTTAGCTCACAACTGTTTCTAATTACGTTAGATTCGAAGTTGGCATCCTAAAAAATTAAAGAAACGTAAAAATCCGTTTGCCAGATTTTTTCGTTTTGAATTTGCAGCAACCGATTGAAAGACTTCAAGTGTTTATAAAACAGGCAAGACCGGTCGGTATAAAAAAAAAGAATAGAAAGAAAAAGCTACTTTCTGTACAAGTTCTCCTCACGTTACAACCTATCTGCTTAACGACCACTCGCACTTACGACCAATCGAGATCCTCGCTTATCGACTTATTCGCTTAACGGCGTAGTCGTCGGAACAGAACTCGCCGTATTGCGATATTGTTATATGTCCTTGTAACATCGATATATTAATCGATTTTCAATTTCTGCAATCGTGAATTTCTATCGGAATCATTCGAAACATAAGTTCGAATTGTTATAAGTCTGTCTGGATTAACGAATTTTTTTTATTTTATTTTGTGAACTATTATTTCATTTGAAACACTTAATTGTTAAAAAAAAATGTTTAGAAGTGGGACCTTATTTTATTATTCGTGATGGTTATGAATTTATATTCACAATAGGTAGTTTACCGTCTGAACTTGTTCACCTCTTTCGAACATTGATCGTGTTGCTTGGAAGGGAAAAGGGGAAACTCTCCGACGAAATAACCCGCTCACGATTACCCTTAAAATAAATTTCTGAGTTGTTCTAAAATCTCATGAGAGTGAAAAGGACAATAGAAGAGCCGAAAATTGAAGTCGTAACTTATTTTATGTCACTGTCCCACACCTTCCACGGATGCAAACGATTCGAATTACGGAACGGAAAATCTGTATAAACAGGCTCTTAGACAGATATAATGAGATGGGACACTCAAGGTGGGACCTCATAGAATTCGATTTGACGCGTATTTGTTGTGCTCTGTTGTATTCACGTACACAATATGTGAGAACTTGCCTCTTGTTTTTTTTTTGTTTATTATCAACGATTTTCATAGCGAATGGTTGAAATGTTTTATCGAGTATGTTGAAAAAAATTTTGTTTACCATTGTTTACAAATCACATTTGTTTGCCAGCAGACAGGGAGTAGTCGGTGCAAGGGTGAAAAGGTGGTAGAAGTCCCCCATAATGATGTAGCGTAATAAACGACAATAGTTTTAAGGTAATGTTTATAAAATTACGTTTTAGTTAAAAAAATTAGAAAAAGGTAAAAAAAAACCAGGAGAAAAGTTAAAAGATATCAAACAAATTAGGACATTTTTAATAAAGCATCGGACATGTTTAGAGGCACAGAATGCAAACTGTCCCCAATCTGACATTGTGAGGGACAGGTCTTGCAGGTTGACTTATAAGCAACCACAAATTAAAAATTAAGCATAGCAACGAGCACTTGTTATTATGCCTCTTCAACTACAATTCAATTTTGCTTCAATTTTCAGTAGTTTGTTCATTTTCATTTGTGATTGATATAAAAAAAAATATGACAAACAAAGTTTGGCTCTCAATAGCCTAGTGATTGCTCGTCTAGTAATATTGAGGGGGAGGGTTTGATTCCCGAAAGGGCACATGGTCATTTACAGAAATTTATAAATAAAATTAAAATTAATAATTGTCTAGAAAATATCACAAAATAAAGTCCTGGGGACGGATTCTGTTGGCGCTATGGTAATAATTCTAGCCTATTTTTTGAAAATGTTTTCGGAGACCAACATCGGGTTGCCTTTCATATGTCCTCGACGACTGCAAGACTATTCGAAGATGTCTTGGAGACATGAACTACTGGGATTTTAAATGATTTTGCTTTTGTATTAGAAAAAATGCGCATAAAGTAGAGTCTCATCTCGTTATCTCTGGTTTTAGAGCTAAAATTCAACTCGAAAGACCGCTTTTTAACAAAAAAACATTGAATACATACCATTTTTACAAAAACAAATACATGCTGAGGTGGAATTTTTGTTATTCGCCGTCATTGCCAGATACACGACGTACATATATACAACTACAGGGGTATTCTCAGAGTCACTAACTATTGAATCGTTTCGAAATTGAATTGCAAACAACAACAAAGAGACGATTTTTGTTTTTGTTTGCAATGCAATTTCGAGACGATTTAACAGTTAGTGACTCTCAGAATACCCCTGTTAATCTTCAATTTTTAATCCGATTGCACAGAATCTGACGTCATGGTGGCTAAAATCTTTTAAACCCATTTAATTGTGAAAATCGGTTCTTAATTCATATTTTTAGTGATCATATTTGATCATGTAATTTTTTAATTGACAGCTCCCGATTCTTTTGAATCGGGTGTTCCTTTAGAAAGTAGTCAGAGGTAGCATATAAAAGTATTTTTCTTGCTGAACTAAGAAACTCTTGTTCCTGGTAGCACCGGAAAATCCAATTTATCAGCCCTGAATGGAAGTTAAAAACAATCGGTATGGACTTTCTAGCAATCAGCTGCGAGCAGCCATTTTTTATAGATACACACCGTAACAACACCAACAATTCCATTATGTTAAGAATGAAATAGATGCCGACCAGCAGGGAAAAGGAGAAACAATGAAAACGCGTTTCCACATTATAAGTTAACCTCAATATTATTTCTCTACAATATGCGTAATTTTTAAATAATACTGGACCCAAACAAGGAATGCGTACACGTATGTTATAGTACTTTAAAGTGTGAATATTTTATAACCGCTCCCTAACCTGCTCCATTGCCAATAAAGTACAGTCAGACAAAATATTTCGCACTGAGGTGCATGATATAAAACTACACACGAGAACACCCACTAGCTTTACGTAATCCCCGCCAAGCTCAAATGTATTAATTTTCCAAAATATTACCCCTAGAGCTGGATCTTAACGTATATATATTTTAGAAATACCTGTCGTCGTCCCGTCCACTGGATTCGGGTTGCCCATTATTTGAGCCGGCGCCATTTTCCAAATTTTCATTAGCACTGACATCCTGCGAGAAGTCCTCACCGTTCATTTCACAATCATTAGTTTTCTCAGCCATTTTTAGTTTATTTAGTTTATTGAAAATAAAAAATATTGCAACTATTTCAAGGTAAAACTCCAAACTTTTAAATTCAATAAAATATCTCCAGTTATCTTTTAGCTCTGACGATTACTACTGCAATGGCCGGAAGAAGTGTAGAGACAGACAGATGCAGAAAAAAAATTTTGTCTCCGGAAAAATATTTGGTTTGTTTGAGTTTCAAATGAAGTTGTCATCTCTTTCACGCTACCTTGCACAAAATAAGTCTAGCCGGAGCCTATATAGTTACTCTTGTTCGTCCCTTTCTGAAAGCACTTTATTATTGCAGCTTGTATATTGCAGTCTAATTAATCAGCACTGCCAGAGCTCATTCCCAAGGTTTGCGACTGTTCTAGCACAATGTTATAATTTTTCACAAAAGATGACAATGTTTAAAATTGCATACCAGAATTAAATACATATGTATAATTACATTGACTTATTTTATTATATAGTTTTTTAATAAATTCAAATTTAGAAAAAATTTTACATTCTACATTCTTTTAGCGGTAGCATTCTTTAAATTCGGTAGCTTGCAATTTATACTCACTGTTTTCAAGAAAAGTGTTCCTTAAAAAAAACACAAATCCAATAGCGTCAAATTTATTGGCATAAAAACTTTCCGGGGCTACTGTTGTTTTTAAACAAAACCGCGTCAGGTAAGTTTTTCGTTTAGAAGCAACATTACAATAATGCGCAGGTATCAATGGGAAATAATGAAAATATAAACTTGTAAATTAATATTGTAATGAATTTTAATCCCGGCACAAATTTAATTAAAATTTAACATTACCATTTTACATACTTAACACGGCCCTACCCCTAGTGTTGTTTCGACCAGTTTGTCTTTTAAAGTTAGAAGAATCATTTTAGGATACCTATCGAAGAGTTGAGGGGTACTCATCGTGCTGACTTAACCGACTGAAACAATTATCATTATTGCGCAATATTTTGTGCGTCTGTTGCCAACAGACGGACAGCCGTTTTGCGCAATGTTTTGTGTCGTATAGGGTGCCCTCTAGAACACACAAAATTTTGCGCAAAACGGCGGTTGTGCAATTTTTGGTGTAGTGTAGGGAAAATTTTATGTTGTTGTCAGGTGTGTGTATTTAAAATAATACTGAAAATACAAGATTGCATCCATCAGGTTTAAAAATAGATTATTTCTGCGCAGCTACGTCACAGCAGTCAATCAATATAGCCGATCTTTCAAATCCGCATACAATTCGTACGTAAAAATGTACACATTGAAGTGAAATTTTTACACAGATTGCTGGCTTTTACAAAAAAGTTATTGTAAAAATTCAATCAAAGTAAATATGTCATCGTAATATGTGCTTTGTTTTAGAAGAATAATAAATTAGAGCGCGTCAAAGTGTTGTCTAGTCATCAGCCGTAAAATGGCTCATGCAAACAAATTTTGTGTTTGGAACATCATTTGGAAAAGGCTTTGGAAAGGTTCATGTTATCGAAGGTATACTTAAAAAATATACCAAACCAAATATATATATATATATATTATATTATTTTATGTATAATGTACAAATATATTTTTTTTTACTTTTTGTTAGAAATATGGCATCACAGGAACTGAATAAGATTGTGAAATGCATGGTTTATTTGTCAGCGTCTGTTGTCTCAAGGAAAAAAAAGGGATGGTTATATATGCCGTGTACAAAGGATATCGTAGAGGAAACGCTCGTATAGCACAATACGAAAAGATATTCACTTCAATCCAACACTTGTTCAATTTTAATAGGTCGTACTAACTGTATTAAAACGATAAAGAATACAATAATTAAATTTGACTGTGATCCATCCAAAAGAAAAATAATAAACAGAAAAAAAGCCGTTGCGAAAGCTGAGAACATAATTACAAAAGGAGAAAAATTGTGCGGAAGAACCGAAGACTACAACCACACCACGGAAGAGAAGTAGAAGCGAAGAAGTCTGGAAGCCAACGTTTGTCAAAAACGCTAAAAATAATTTCTTGCAAACTCCTGATTTTTGTCAGGAACTTTTTTATAATTACAACTGAGCCCTAATTGCTGTGGAAGACTTTTTTATAACAAAGCGAAGAGAAATTTTATTAAGTTCGAAGAAGGCGGTAAGTGCGATTATATTTGTGGGCAAATTCATTGCTTCCCCGGTCTAGAGCTTAGTCAGTAGCATAATAAATATGGCGTTTACATTGCAACCGTTGAATTTTCTAATTCCGCCCAATTCCCAATTTTATACAATGTAATCTAGAATTAGAGTCCATAAAAAGTACTAGACGTTCCGGCTGAAAATGAGATTAGCGATTATAACCTAAAAATCTGTAATATACTTGTAAATAGTTGCCTTTTCATGGAAAATATTGTTTATTTTAGTTTTACGCACATTCCTGTCATGACATTCATAGCACATCACATATATATATGCATACATATCTTCTCCCTACTTTTTCTTGAAGCCTGGTACGATTTATAATCACTAATGAAAAACATTTATTTATAGCCTAAGCAGTACAATTTTTAATTTAATTATGCATTCGTTTCAAAAAGAAAGGATCCCAAACTAAGAGGATTGAAAACTACAACCGCGCCGGCGCAATTTTAACTTGTATCACGTTGTGGAAATCAAGTTCAGCAGGCCCTTAAACATCTCGACATGCCGGAGATTCTAAGTTAGCTTGATTTGCCCTTGACAGGCAGAAAACAGTTAAAACTAGGTTCCGGTATTAAATTCCTCACGCTAGTAAATTTGTCGGAATCATCGATTCTCTTGAATTACAATTATAAGAAAAGACCTTGCAATTTTTTAGATATTTACATTTGTTACTATTTGATCACTGTTATAGATTCAGATCCATATTAGACTGTTCTAGATCTTTATTATATAGCCCTGATTTCACGTTTTTCACACGGTGATAACTTGTCAATGACGGCTTATTCCAGTTTATCTGGTGGAATAAGACTTATAGCGTTTAACAAATCCTTTCTTACCTTGTTCCTTTGGGTAATTAAGGTCGGTGGGTTGTAGACTTTACTGAAATGACGATACTTTTAGAACAGAAACAAGTTTTTATTATAAAACTTGTATCGAAAGTTTATCAATTTTTAGTTTAACTAAAATATACACTTTGCTGAATATTCGAAAAAAAAAACCTACAAATGTACTTATTTTTAAAAAAATTTGAAATAATTTTCTTTCCAAATTTCTAGTAACAAATTTAGAGACAAAAAGAAAACTAAGCCACGAAAAAGGAAAATATTGTTTTTGCAGAAGACACTGCTTGCAGATTTAACCAAAACGCCTGGTTCAGCGCCACTATCTTTTAATATTCTCTTTTCAAAAAATCGTTACATCCATTTAAAAACCAAATTTAAACCACGTGCTGAATTCATTCGATTTTTTAACATACGAACGCAATGGTAATGGATGCAACTCAACCACAACAACCGTCGCCTCAGTCAGTTGGACGCGAATTTGTCCGTCAGTACTATACGCTCCTTAATAAGGCCCCCAATCAGTTGCACCGTTTCTACAACAACAACTCTTCATTTATCCACGGCGAGTCCAGTTTAGTCGTTGGCCAAAAAAACATCCATAACCGTATTCAACAACTGAACTTCCGTGATTGCCATGCCAAAATAAGCCAAGTTGATGCCCAGGCCACTCTCGGAAACGGTGTCGTTGTCCAAGTTACCGGCGAACTCTCGAATGACGGTCAACCGATGCGCCGTTTCACGCAGACTTTCGTGTTGGCAGCTCAGTCGCCGAAGAAGTACTACGTACATAATGACATTTTTCGATATCAGGACTTGTATACAGACGAGGAGAATGACGGTGAATCACGTTCTGAAAACGATGAAGAGTTGAATGAACAACAGCCAGTCTCTAGCAACGACCAATCGCCAACTCAAGTGGTAACTGCAGCAGTGGAGTTGCAGTCACAGCCGCAGCAACAGCTGCCGGCGCAGGTGGTAGCTACCACTCCTTCGGGCATTATTCCTCAGCAAGCAGGGGCTCCACAGCAACCAGCTATCTATTACTCCTTGTCGGCTGCTGCTGGAGGTCGTCCGGTTCAGGTTTTGGCTGCACCCCCTCGTGCAGCCGCCGTGCCATTGACTGCGCAATATGCAGCAGCTCCGCCACCACAGGTACCAACTACTCCAGCAAGTGCTAACCAAATGAATGGCGTGGTGACACATGACGACTTGCTTAATGCTGCTACTGTTATACCGCAGCCCCAGCAACAACAGCAACTAGTGTCGCAAAACGCTTCTTCACCAAGTGTGGTCCCCCCAGTGCCCATAGCAGTGACCACAGTGATGGCCCAACAAACAGCAAATGCTCCTGTTATTCCACAAAACACATCTAATGCCAATTTTCAGCAGTCGCCGATTGTCCCACAACCGCAGCAGTTGTTGATTCCTCAACAGTCCCATCAACATGCTTCCCAGGCTGGTTTAATGATGCAGCCGCAGGCAGTAACAGCCTGCGAAGAGGATGGTGGTATTTCTACTGCAGCAGCTACCATTACAAGCGATACATCTCGTGCAACTACTGCTGCCGCTGCTCCGCCCATTGCTGAATCTACTACAGCACCGATGGTCGACGATTTCAAGACCATTAACGAGCAACAACAACAGGAGAAATATGAAGCCTCCAAACACCAACAGAATGAGCCCAAAACTTATGCTAATCTGTTCAAATCGGCCTCGTCGCCAAGCGGCTTCGTCAATGCGGCCATGCAGCAACAACAGCAACTACAACAACAATCTTCAACAAATTCTAACAATTATCAATCATCATCCGCTACGATTTCTACTGCTACGTTCTCGCAATCAAACACTACTACATCGTCTTCTTCAGTTTACAATAATCGCAGTGATAATCCTTTGATGCGCATGGATAACAACCAAGTTCAAGGTGGACCATTGCCACAGCGGATGAACTCTACTAGAATTAATAAAGGTTAGTTAGTCTTTTCGTGATATTAAGATAATTTGATAATGGAAGTCATTCGTATCGATGTGTAGATTTTGATCAGCGTCGTACGAGCAACACACAACAGTTCGGTGATAATCAACAATTGTTCCTCGGAAATGTACCCCACCATGCAACCGAAGACGAACTGAAGACTCTCTTTAGTCGTTTCGGCACGGTTGTGGAGTTGAGGATTCATTCTAAGCCAGGAAACAAATTGCCGCCGGGAGTGAGAAATCCTTTAAATTATGGCTTCATTACATACGACGATCCGGAGTCTGTGCAAAATTGTTTGGCGAATTGTGTAAGTTTTCGATCTGCGATGGTGTTATTTGATATTTTTGTCGTGCTCGTCGTTTTTTCTGGTCCTTTATAAACGGCTGTGATGCCTTCATGTTAGCTTAAGGGTTATCATGATTTTCAAATCCGTTTTTTTTATTTACTTACTAAATAGCCCCTTTATTTCCCGGAAAACGGACCCGAGATGCAAAAACTCAACGTTGAAGAGAAGAAGCCACGCATGCGTTCCAATGATATGGTACCACGTCAGCCCATGGGAAATATGAACAATATGGGCAACTCACAGCGTAACAATATGGGCGGTGGTGGACCTGCCTCGCGATCGCTCTCCAACTCTGGCGGTATGATGAGAAATAATTCGAATACTGGTGGCAACAGTATGCAGCGCGGCTCTAGCGGCGGGCCACGCATGGGTGGCGGTGGTTTCAATCGAAATGACAATCGTGGTCCACCACAAACCGGGGGACCTCAAGCGCGAGGAGGCAATGGAGTCAGCAACAATTCCTCCCAGACTGGTGGAGGCTCGTACGGACGTCGCTAACCATTAATATTCATCTACCATCCGCACCACCCGCAACAACAACAACAGCAACAGCATACAACAGCAACTCAGCAGTCACAGTAGTAATCTTAATAAGATTTGATACAAACATTTTTACGAGCATCCGAAGATTTTATTTGGGGGATTTTAATTATATTGTATCGTATCGCATCGCATCGTATCACATGCCATGTCTCGCGGCGAAAAGTGGATTGATGGTTGCCTTGCCTCCAAATTCGGCACTTTTGTTATATTATAGATATAATTTTAAAAAAAACCTGAAAGACCAATTAAAAAGTGCGCACACGCCAATCGGTACAAGGCAAAAGATTAAATCCTTGTACAGTCCTAAGAAATTAATATTTAATTATAATTGAATGATTATATAGATTTTTTAAATTATATCTATGGTGCGTTATGATTGCTATTTTATGTGCAACGAAATTTAATTATTGTTCGACTTTGCTTCGATTTTTCCACTTTTCCCCACATAAACTCTTTTTATTAAATAATAATAATTTATAATAATAATTTTGTACTTCTGCATCGAAATTCAGTTTTTTTATTTAAAATGAAATTATCTTTTTATTAATTTATAACTGGAAACATTTTTTTATTTCAATATGTATTTTCAATTAAAATATTTTAGTTACAAAAATAAAATTTCATTTAAATAAATTAGCGAAACTAATTAATATACAACAATGAGTAAACAAGAAAGTAAAAACGTAATAAAAAGCAAAAGAAAGACTTATAACAAACACTATCGTTCTTACATTTATAAAAGCAAAACAAAATAAAACTGTTGAATAAAAGAGAGTATTAAATGATAAAATATTTAAGCAAAATTGTAAAAAATTTCCAATTAAAAATTTTAAAATGGAAACTTTCACGAGAAACACAACTAAAAATTCAACGTATTCTAAAAGAATTTACGGCAAAAACAACAATTAACATAGTTCATATTTCAATTAAAGTTTTAAGTACATAAAACGTAAGCAAACCTACGTACGACTAATTTAAAATCTAAATTAAGAAAACGTTGCAGTTTAATAAAGTATAAATTTGAAACGTGGGATTCATTAAACGTAATAATGCTCGTTAGGCTTTATAATTGCCATCATCAGTTGGAAAAACAAAGCGAAGTTTATGACACTTTTTTCCTTTAGGTTCTAAACGCAAAAAAACACATTCGCACTACAAATTCAAATTACGCAAACTGCTTGGAGAAAGGATGACCAAAAACATCAAGATTTTTCTTACGTTTAAAAAGGCCCGTGTATATTACTATAACGCTGTATTCCTTTAATTTTTCATTTGTTCGTTTTTTGCAAACCTAAAATTTAGCAACTCACGTTTATACTCAATGCGCCGCTTTTTCGTCGTTCCTGTTCATCTTCTACTCTTCGCATCGTATTGATAAATTCCAAAGTAAACGCATCTTTTTTTTAATTGATAAGTTGCATGCATTACCATCGGTAGCCATTGAGACTGATCAAATTTATTTAAGTTGTAATGTAAAAAAAACTACGCGAAATCTAAAAACAGCATATAATACAAATTCAATTTTCATCTTTATTTTATAATAAAAATAATTTATAAACCAAACCAAATACATGCAATGAAGTCACATTAAAACGAAATAAAGGTAAACATACAAGGTTTAACATTTTCTAACAGTTATTTATAAAATAAGTACAAAAATTTGCGTTTTATTACACTGGATTTAAGTAAATTTAAATTTTGTGCAACAAATCGTCGCCAAGCTAATTTTATAAAGTTTGGTTATTAGTTATGATTTACAGCTCAGTAAAGTTGCGTTTGACAAAACGTCCTATTGTGTCTTGAACCGTAATAATGCCCGTAACGTAAGACTGGTTAGAAAAATTAACTAGAGTATTAAACTTTCGCCATTAATAGGACTGCTTGTAAGTATAACGCGCACTACAAATACAAAATCTTTTTGTAATACGCAACAACAAGAGTGTTTACGGAGAAACTTAATAATTATTGAGGAAGTAGTGAAAAAAGGAGTACACAGATACTGCATACAGCATCTCCGAGGCATACTTTCAACTAATTTTATTGCATAAATTGCTGAAAAATACCTCCATATGAGTCGAATTAGCTGCTTGAGATCTTCCCTCGGAACTTCAACTTCATGACTGCCAAACATTTTCGATGGGATTCGCAACTGGCGACCGTTAAGGCCAATCAAGCACGTCAATGTCAGTTTCTCTTTTCCATGCAGTGCAGACGGCTTCGATGCTTTTGGATCATTATCTTTTTGTAGTATCCAATTTTCGTTTTTTGTTGATTAAATCACAAATTACCTTCTGATTAAATCACATGACACATTACACGCAGTAATAGACAAGGATTCCTCTCAAACGCCTGTAGAATAATTTCGTCTTCCTCTTTTGTCGTTTTTACCACGGAACCACGATCTGAGAGGCCATCGACGTTTTTTACGTCGGAATAATGGCACTTACGAACGCCTTCTAGTTTTTCATATATTTCGCCGCTGCTCCGTATGACATTATATTAAGTGAATCACGAAGAGCTATTCCTATAGCGAATAAGATCCCCTACTTTGAGAGGTACTACCTCGCAGAGATCGTTAAAGAAGTGCTAGTGCAGGACAGCTAAAGATCATATGCAGAATGGTCTCCATTAGCATGGAGATATAAGCATGTACTTACCGGTAGCCAGTGACATACCCACATTTGCCTTTCCGGGTGCAG
The DNA here is from genome assembly GCA_949752815.1 of Conops quadrifasciatus. Lineage (NCBI taxonomy): Eukaryota > Metazoa > Arthropoda > Insecta > Diptera > Conopidae > Conops > Conops quadrifasciatus. The sequence goes on along the minus strand of OX457078.1, from coordinate 11,679,616 downwards.
TAACCATTTCAGTGTCTAGGCAAGCAAGTTCATTCGAATAGCAGTTCCTTGGAATATCTCTGTGGCCTGGTACTCAGCACAAATTTATTGTAAGCCGTTTTTCCATTTCATCGTTTTGGGAATAAGTATAGCTCTTCAATTAGTTTATTCCCCGATTTTTGAGAGTACGAGAATTTTCCTAGGGTGCCTGTTTAATACTTCTAGCTAAGGCTGTGTGGCATTGTAGGGTCTTAATAATAGAGATTTAAAATTAAAAAGATTTTTTAAAAAGGCAAAGGTAGATACTATAAAACAACCAAAATATGAGGCCTTCATACGAACTTTAAGCATTTGATTTTGAGATAATCTTACGACAAATACAAGGTATAAAAAAGGGTCAATTAATGGATAGTAATATATTTGTCTTAGTTTAATACTACGTACCGAAAATTATAACTCATATTTTACATGTTTTGCTATCATTGAAGACAGCAAAGTTTATTGCGAATACAAATAGTTATGTATATACTGGACCAAGCCGAAAAATTATATATTTAAAAAATTTTAATTTTTTTAAAAAATTTTTGTTTTTTTGTTTTTAAAAAATTTAGGCTTAAATTAATATTGGAAGTCATATAGTGCAGTATAATAGGTGCTCTTTTTCTTAATACTCTTCCTAGTATTTGAACGAAAACTGCTCAAATAACTAAAGTAATGAAAGCAACTTTTTAGAAAAATTGGCTCTTATCATATTTTCATACTTCATAAAGCGCTTATCTGGCGTCTAATCAGAGTCGTACCGATCATTTTCCTTTATAAATCAAAATGCATTTTGTGATTTTGTGAAACATTTTATTGTCGCAACGAATAAATTGAAGAAGCGAAAACAAATCGAAACTGTCGTCGAACCAAGAATGAAGTACTTACCACATCAAGCAATCCCAAATTATGTGCCATGCCTACAGTACAGTATTGGCAAACGTTAGGGCACGATCGATATCGTCACGTTACCACTCCAATGAGTTTGGGCAGAACCATCGATTGAGAAACTCAATCCAGAAAACGAAAATACGAAGACATTTTCCCAATTCACAAAAGCATCTGGATGCAGAAAGCTTGAAAGAGATATGAATAAAAAAATTTACAAAATGTTTACACTTTGACGCGCTTAGAGAGAATTATGTAACATAGCATACATCCAAGCTGAATATATAGATATGTTATTATAACGTTTAAGGAAGAACAGTCATTTGCAACGCGATTAGACAATGACAAAATTTAAAAAAAATATGAATTATCTCAGAGTGCATATTCACCAGAGCTTTTCGAATTCACATCGTGTTTGTTGTAGAAGCTTTATAATTCCAAAAAAACATCTCGCCATTTTGACTGAAACCAAATCAAAATAGCGCATTCGTCTCCTTAAAATTAAACAATAGCAATGAAAAATTTACTGAATAAGAAATTTTCAGGTTCTTTATGCTCTTTCGTGTGTATAATCTTGCAGCCTTATAGAGAATCTGTAAGGATCCACTAACAAATGTCGCCGGCCAAGAAAAGCTTCACTGTTCCGCCTGAATTTAATTCAGTCTGACAAACTAACTTTTAAATAGGATTTTACTCAATTCTTTCACTTCCATAAAATGATTCGTTTTTCCTCATTACGTTATATAACATTTCAAAATATTACCGATTTTTTATATCAAGGTGTAAAAAAGCTTAAAAAAATTAATACTTTTTAAATTACGTATGTCATATATAATACAGTAAGTTAAGTTTTATCATAAAAAGGTGATATTTAATGAAAGCACATCAAACTAGATTAAGAATTTTTAATTATAACAAATATTTTTGTAGTATTTTCGTCATTGATTTTTATATTAAGAAAACTACCTTGATTAAAAGTGCGGTTGTTGATAAATGTATGTATGCACGCAAGTATTTATAGTCAGTCATGTGTATTAAATATTGGTGATACCAAAGGAAATACAATATAAAGAATGCACAGCTCATATTACCGAATTCTTTTATACTATTATATACGTATAATAGTATAATAGTCTTTTTTGACCGCTTGAAAAAACAAGCGTTTAACGTTGATCATAATCATATTTTTAAAATTTATTTTTTTTTTCTTATTTGGACTATATACAATTGTGCCAATAGCACGAAAGATAACTTCCTTTATATGCTTGAAAGCGGTTGGATAGGAAATCCCACATTTGAAAATCCACTACACAAAATCTCACTTTTGAAAAATCACCTGTACAAAATCCAACTGTACAAAATCCACCGATATAAATATTCAATTCTTTAAAGCTGCCGTTTAGAAAACATAATTATTGGCAAGTGTTTAAACTCTTCGTCAACAAAACCGTCTTTGCTCAAATACATATTCAGAAATACTGAACGAAATTTATGTTTAAAAAGTGGGATTATGTATTGTTGGATTTTCAAAAGTGGAATTTTTTACAAGGCTTGAAAGCAATTACAATGTTTACGAGTAAAGAAAAGTGATTCGTTCTTTCAGCTTACAAAAGCTGCTCTGCCTTCTTGCACCGAAAAGTGCGACTGAGATCAGCATTCTGTATATTTTATCCTTTGTTAATATTTACTTACTTTTATAGTATGTTAAGAATATATATCGTACATACATTATAGTCATACATGTATAATAATAAAAATCATTATACGAGTATTATATATTTTGAATGAATGTACAATACCAGGTACATATAAATACAGATTAGTTCTCAATACTTCGATAGCGCCCCTGAAATTGAAGAGATAACGCGTAATAGAAAAGGTATAATAGTTCAATACAGGATAACCATACACAGAACGAACTAAACTATAAACGATTAGTTATTATTATATATTTATTTGTAATCCAAGATTATAACTTTATGTTCCATCATATATATATATGAATAAAATATTACAAATTATGAGAATACATCATACAGATATTACATATTTCGAATTGTTGTTGTTATTAAAAGTTACTGTGAGCATACATATTGTGATGATTTACCAAATTTATATAAAGTAAAGTTTAGAGTCCTTTCAATTGTTGTACGTGCGTTCGGCTGAATATGAAACGTTGGTTTTTAATTTGATTGAATTAAGGTTGAACTTTGCAGAAAGTTTTAAAAAACTAATTAAACTGTATTATAATTTTAATTATGAAGCATTGTATGAGTGTTGTACAAAAGTTATAGGATATTAAAAAAGAGATTGATTATTATTCACGCTGACTACGTGCTTCTGTTAAGTTAAACGCAAACGATGTCGACGTAGCTCTTAAGATTAGTTCTGCAGAGATCTAGTTGCTGGATGTTTGCATCGTTGTCCATATTTTTTTTCTTTTCCTCTGTTTGTTATTTATTTAAATACATGAATTCATTTGTCCAGTGTAAGATTCATTTGTCCATTAAAATGGAGGGAAATATTATTGGAACAGTATCCATAGAGCGATACCGAAGCCTTCACTCGGTTGTTCCTGCTTAGCTTTTGTTTTATTTATTATAAATTGGACTTGTTATAATAGTTTGCTTAAAATAGTAGTAGTTACTATATGCTTTACTATATGTAATCATCTTAAATGCCTAAATGAAAAATAAAGAGAAGTACTGTATTATGTATATATATATATATGCATTAAAAATAGTAATATAATAAAGTAATTGTAGTTGGGATAGATGTATAGCTTTATAAATGTGTGCCAAAAGCAGAATATTTTTCACGACGTGTTTATCTTTAGAGGTACTCTTAGATGTTTAGGTAAACAACTTACATGCCCAAGAATTTTTGTGGATTTTATTAATTTCTTTAACTTCTCTAAAATTAAAGTATGGCCAATATGTATACATTTTTAGTTGATAATTAAATTAGGTAAAAATTATGAAAGATATCTCAGAAGATCGCAGGATTATTCTATATTTAACGGGATTATTGGAGCCAAATAATCCAGAGCAGTTCAAAAACTGCTTTATTTTAATTTTACTCACGTACGTAATCATTTATTAATTGCTATAAATTAAAAAATTAAATATGAATCAATGATCAAAGCTAAAAAAATGTGCCCCTTTGTTACCTCTCGATTATTTAATGACTGCTATTTCTCTTACAACACTTAATGCTCTGATCAATCCGAAATTATTAACGTAATTTTTAATGTTATTATACAAATTTTCACTTTGTACTATACTATGTACAGTTAAAACTCTATGTAAAAAATAAATTTTAAATTTTATACGAAACTAAAATAGAAAATTTCCCCGCATCTAATATTTTCCCGATAGTTCAGTCTTGCGGCGCCGCCACAATATTTTATTTAGGGGGAGTTCTCAACAAAAATGTAACTAAGTCAACATCTTTGTGTTAATAACCGCGCATGCGCGGCTGTTTTTCAACTTTAAATGTGAAAAGTCTTATGAACCTGAGCCCCTTAGCAAGCAGCCCACTGAAATTGCAGCCCGATTTTGATAAAAAATTGGGAGACTGTTTTGGTCCGGTATTTGGGGAGGTTTTAATTTAAAAATCAATAAAATTAAATAAAAAAATTTAAATTAAAATCAATAAGCAGCTGGACAACAATTGCTCATAAATGCCGGCGCCCTTGTTTGATTAATATTAAATTGCTAATATAGCTACAACAACACATACATACATATAGTACATGGGTACAGGTACAGCTACTAGCTATCTTTGGCTTGTTGTTAGTTATTATTACGTAAATAAATTGAAATTAAAGAAAACATAAACAAACGTACCTGGTGGCATTCGCATTGATTTCGCTTTCACTCAATATAAATTTAGAATTCTATCTTTAGTTAAGGATTTAATCCTTGCATTAAAAACTGTCTTCTATAAAATTGTTAATTTTTTGCATATTATTTTCTAATAAGTTCTTCTATTCGACGCGCCAGCAAAAACAGCTCTTGCAGAAGTGCCACCAGCATTTTTTGCGGTAGCAACTCTTTGCGATGCTGTTGACTGTGGCAGTGTATTGGTTGTTGTTGTTGTTCTGGGAATATTAACATTATTGGACGAAGCGTACATGTTAACATAACTGGGCGCGGCTGAGCCTGCAGAAAACAATCATGTAGAATCGAATCAAATTGATTTCATATTCATAAGCATGGAATTCACAAACAAAGTTTTAACTGTTCATAGATCTCAATGGAATGCATTAAAAATACACAGATGAAATTATTACGAATGGAGAAGTGTTATATTTACAAACAAACGTAGACGCATATATAGTCGAATATACACTTGCATAATGCATTAACATATCGACAATGGTTTGGTAAACTAAAAAAAAATATATTATCTACGAACATCTCCGCGACCTCAGATCTCTGACAAAAATTACCAATTAAACTGAAAATTTACCATTTGTATAAAGTGTACCATTTTATCTAAAATCGAAGATCTGAGGGACCTAAACTTTCAATTCCATTTAAAATAACCTGTTTCCGCAAAATAATTCTCAGAAATTATCTTATATATATAAAATTAAATCCTGTTCGTTGGTAAGCGCATCACCAGTTCTCAAGTGATGCGATTACCAACGAACAGCATTTGATTTTTATTATATAGACTAGGTGTACCCAGCTCCGCGTTGCTGTGTCTCATTCTGGATAAATGGTTAAAAAGCGTGTGTTGCTTCCGACCACAAAAGAGGTATTTCTCAGACACACGTTGCAACCCCTTTTAAGCCCCCTAGGGGTTGAATTTCGAAATGTCCTTTCTTATTCCTTGTATACATCATAAAGGAAACCGCTGTGCAAAATTTCAGGGTCCAAGGGTTTAGTCTGGGAGTTGATGAGTCATTCAGGATTTGTATTTATACATACATACGTACAATATATAGATAGTAAACAATAATATATATTATTATAAACTTTACTTTGTTTACAATTATTATGCAATTCAATGTAAAGACGAACTGATTCATTATTTTCATATTCTTTTATCTTTTCTCTGAGTATTTCCTTGAGTAAATTATAAGTATAATCCTTGACATGAGACTTTTAATGTCCGCAGACGTGATAACGCCCTTCTTTTTCCGTTTGCAGAAAAGGAGGCGTTGTCGGTATAGAAAAATATTGAAAAATGTGAAATATTAAAATTGATAACTGTAAAATGTACAAAAAACAGTTACACTATGATCGTATGAATCTTCCCATTTGGTGGAAATAACTAGTGTGACTATAGAGTCCCTTTTAAAGTCTTTATTTCTGATTTCTTTAAAGGGTTTTATTACACATATTCAACTTTTTATTGACCGTTATAAAAGTTATACATATGTATATCACTTTATTTATAAGAGCGCATCGTTAAAAGAAATCCTTCTTGCTGGAAAAATTGGTAATGAATTAATGTTTTGAGAACATATCGAAGAAATTAAAATTTCTTTCTATACTCACCAAGAAAACTTCTGAAGTTAATCTCATCAAAAGGCGAAAAAACTGACAAGGAAATGATCGAAAAGAGCTAATTAGAAGTAATTAGCACAGAAAAATATTTATTGCTTTGGGTAAAACATACGAAAAGGCAGGGTTACAGGAAAACCAGCATGTACTGAAGCGCTGGCAAATGATATTGATATCATTTTTAAACCCGTGCGGCTTCTACAGTCAACCCTGTGACACTCCACCCAACTTTTGTCGAATAATTCTCTAGGTCAGGCAATGTTCTGATAAGAACGCGAACAAATTGTAGATTTCATATATCTTACATGGATATGCCTTAAATATCTTCATATCGAATGAAGGACATAGGTTCGATTGACTTATATTTTATAATATAGGCCAAAGCTCTTATATCATAAATTGTTATGGTGTTTAGAGCAATAAACTAAAATGTTTTTAATTGTAACAATTCGACTGCATTACCATACTTCTTACTTTAAACTATTTCTGTTGCCGTGTACTTTACTTCAGACCATCTTTCTGGTCATATACAGGGCTTTACATATCAAAATCCATGATCAGAATTGAATCACAAGGTTTTTAGAGTATTTTAATATAGAATATCGAAAAAAATCTTGCTAAAACCAATTACTGTTTGAATTAAATGTTTATACTTAATTTGACTTAAACTTTCAGATTAATATTAAATTAATATTTGGCACTTTAATATTATGGCTTTTTATCACTAATTAGATGATAAAATAATTTTAACATAGAAACGATTTGAAAAAAAACAAAAATTCTCCACATTTCTTTGTGCTAACCTTTTCTGAGAATACCCAGACTCTGACGGCAAATGTTCAAATTTAAGTTCTGCAGAATCTAGCAAATTTGTTATACGTGTTGTAATGATAAAGATTAGATAAATTATGTAATTAGTTTGTCTAGCATTACATTACTGAATTTTAACTGGTATCTAAAATACGCCACAGCATAGTCACAAAATCGTTAACTTAGTGCTTTTAACAAAACCTGAAGATCAATAATAATAATACTTGAAGGAATAAAAATCGTCTTTTATATTGTAATAAAATATACTTTTATAATAATGATTTGAAGCAATAAACTTTCTGCTTTTGCATACTAATGATTTTCAATACTTTTATTTATTTAAAATACACATACTTTTATTTGTCGTTAATTCTTACCATAGCTAGGAGCTGCCGCGACGCTGTAGGGATTCATGCGATTGCCCTGCAGGCTGCCTGCTTTCTGAGGACCACCGTTATATGTCTGTTGATAATCGCCAAAATTTTGTGGTGCTCCGCCTGTATTCCAAGTATTTGGAGCAGCAGCAGTTGGGGGAGCAGCAGCGACTGGTGCTGCAGCTGCCGTCGGCGCAGCATAACCATTCTGAGGCCAAGAGGCCGCCGGGTAGCCAGCCGCGTTCCAGGCAGCTCCGCCATTTTGTGGAGCGCCATATGCACCATAGCCAGCAGTTGGCGGTGGCGGTTGTGGATAGGCGGCTGCAGCCGTAGGTTGTCCATACCCAGCCCAACCATTGTATGCTCCTGGTTGTGGCGGTACTTGTGGAGGATAGGGATAAGGTGCCTGTTGATTGTAACCTTGCTGTGGATAAGGCGAAGCAGACGGCGGTACACCGGATTGAGGCACCATCATTCCACCAGGCTGTTGCTGTTGAGATGCGAGTTTCTTTGCCAGTTCTTGCTTGTAGACGGACTTCTTGACATCGACAAGCACATATTTTATGGTATGATTTTTATATACTATTTAAAAAGTCAGATTATTCGTATGGGTAAGGAATCTTTTTTAAAATATATACAATTTCGAAGCAACTTACACACTGCTTTATCAACAGAGTCATAATCGTCGAATTCTATAAAAGCGAAACCACGCTTCCGACCCGTAGTTTTATCCGTTAGAATCTTGACACTAATCACATTGCCGAATTGTGAAAAATGATCAGTAAGGGCCGTCTCATCGTGACTGTCTTTAAGACCTCCAACGAATATTTTCTTTACAGTAGAGCTTGTCTCAGGTTTTCCCACTTCTGGACGTGGTAAAGCACGTTTTGAATCTACGGTCCTACGACAATTCGCACGCAGAAAATGTTTATGTATTATTTAAAATTTTAATATTTTACTATTTTGATAAAGTTTTTAAGCATAAGGGCACAAGAGACCATGCGGTCGCAGTGCATTATTCTCCCAAACCATATTTAGCATTTTACTTTTTTAGAATGATCTAGATTATAAGACACCTGTTATAAGACACCAATTGAAATAGGATGTGTATTTACTATTTCAATTGGTGTCTTATAACCCCGAACGAATCATAGAGCGTGGTTCAATTTAGATAACTACCAGTGCTTAAGCGGACGGCACACAGAACGCGATTAGCTCAAGCTAAGACTTCCTACGCTGTCACACATTACAATTGCATTGCAAACAAAAAGAGACGATTTTTGTTGTTGTTTGCAATGCAATTTCGAGACGATGCAATAGTTAGTGACTCTCAGAATACCCCTGTTTCGTTAAAAATAAATTTCGAAATATAGCTATTTTTACTTGCTCTAGAGTGGCCTAAGCCCTTAAGACCACCGGATTTTAAAAATTACTTTTGAAGGACGTTGCAAAAAAAAACAAAACCCTCGTAGTAAATAAACTATGCTTCTGCCAATATCTTATTTTGTATTAAATATTTGAATATTTATTATAATAATAAATTATATTAAATTTCGGAATAGTACTTACTTTCCATCAATTACATGCGGTCTGGAAGACTGTGCTTTGTCAACCATAGAGGAGTCAGAATATGAAATGAACCCAAAACCACGCGATCTTTTTGTGGCCGGATCTCTCATTACAACGGTGTCGACTACCTCACCCCATTGACCAAAAAAAGCGCGCAAAGAATCTTCGTTGGTAACTGGTGATAGCCCACCAATGAACATTTTCCTCAGATGTTCCTTGTCGCCTTCGCCTGCTTGATGTGAATTCTACAGAAGTTAATGTAAATAAGTTGCCGAATTTTTACAAATTTTTTATCTGAAATATGCCAGACGCCATTTTCTCGTCAGCATATTTTTCTAATCGTCATAATTTCAACGCAAACCCCATCTTAAATTTTAGGCGTACTTACCTGTAATTCCTGATTTGTTTGATACGCATTCTGTGCTTTCATCATTTTTATCCTTTAACTATAATTTATTAAAAATTATTATTTTTATTGAAACCACGCCACTTAATATATGGAAAAGCCGACTCCACGAAAAGGTATACAGAAAATTACTACTCGAGTATAATATATTATCGATAGCAAATCTCCAGAGGTTAATGTTAGGATAAGGTTACAATGCGCTCTGTTGTTTCATGTTTGGATGTTGTTTCAAGAATATTTGGCGAATAACTACCCTATTACATTGGGCGAAGTTACATTGCAAATTTCTTACTGACTTTTTTCTGTAGAAAGCTGTCAATTTCTCTTTCTCATTCTCTAAGGTCTTGGATAGATTTCTACATTAAAAAAAAATGACAGACTGGTCGATCGAAATTTGTACATGTAATTTTGCACATTGTAATTTTTGAATGATAAAAATGTCAAATTGTTTTTCTTTTTCTGTAGAAAACTATCCAACTATCCAGCCTCAAGAGAATGAGAGAGAGACGTTGACAGATTACTTTTCTCAAACAAAAACAATTTGACAGATGATCAATCAAAAAATTGGAATATAATAGGGCACTATGCGTTAGGTGCCTTCAAAAAATACGAAGGATTAGCAGGTAAGTACTTTTTTGGCTCTAAACAAATGACTATGGTAGTGTTATGATTGTTGACAAAAAATCGTTTTACGTTTACACGTAAAACAGTTGTGTAAAATTTGTTGTTTCTTCATAGCACAAAAAGTTGCACAACCTCCTGAACAAACTAGGTCGGTCGTGCGTTGACCGGCGTTAAATTTTTTTTACTTTGAAGAAACTTAATCGGTCCATACATAACACAATTGCAAATGGTAGAAAAATAATTCTGGTTAAATTTTATAGATTTATACAAAAACTTAAAGTTAAGAGAAAAGAATAACCTAATAGAGTACATTAGCAGAGGGATTACTAACTTTTAGTGGTAAAATTAAAAGAAGTATTTTCGGATACCAATCGAGAAGCCAGGGTATACTTATCGCGCTCACTCAACAGACTGAAATTATTTTTGGGTCTGTGCAGATGTCTTTGCGTCTGCGGTCGTCGGACGGACAGCAGATTTGCCAATACGAATCACATATATCAGCTGTTTCAATATAACAAACTGGACAAAACGATAACTAAAACACAGGCATCATTGCGATCCGTCGCAATCATTTGCACATAAGGTGCGATTCGCCGCGCGTGTAAACAGGCTCTATAGGTAACACAAAATACGTTTTCCGCATCTTTGAAAATGTTATTTAAAAAAACGTTTTGCATGTACGAATAGCGCACTACAAACCTTCAGACTAAATCCAATAAAAACGATGTTATAAAATTAAAGTTAACTATTTATCGCGGATAGCTTTTTCGGGTATAAGTTATCGAGTATAACTTTTTCCGTCTAGTGTGACCTTCTCGTGTAGTAGGAACCTTATCTCTGGTAGGAACCATCCATTCTGCGAACGTAAACAAAAATGGCTGTGTAGATAGTTTTAGTTACTGTTTTTCCGTTTCATTTTCACCTGTTTCATGTATACCAACATTTGACGCCATCTTTACGGAACAGTCGTTCTTTCATTTTATTTCTTGCCTTCAAGCAGTTTGGACGTTCATCGACGTATTATTCTCAAAAAAGTAGGAAAAATCTAGGCAGTAACCATGACCAATCAAAATGAGAATTCTAATCAAGGCGATGATGTAAGTATATAGTTCATATTTGAATTTCTGCATGTAATTATTAGGCTTAGTATTGTGGTTGTCGCCATCTTGATTTCATAAGTATCTACAAAATATTTTCCTTTCGAAGGACACCATTACTGAACCAGAGCATCTGCGAAAATTGTTCATTGGTGGTTTGGATTATCGTACAACGGACGATGGTCTGAAGTCGCATTTTGAGCAATGGGGAAAAATTGTCGACGTGGTGGTAATGAAAGACCCGCGCACAAAACGTTCGCGAGGATTCGGCTTTATCACGTACTCACGCTCCTACATGATCGACAATGCTCAAAGTGCTCGACCACATAAGATAGACGGCAGAACTGTGGAGCCAAAACGCGCAGTTCCGCGACAGGAAATTGATAACCCTAATGCTGGTGCTACCGTTAAGAAATTGTTTGTTGGTGGTTTACGAGATGAGCACGACCAGAATTGTTTGAGTGAATACTTCCAGAATTATGGGAAAATTGTTGATGTAAATATTGTAATTGACAAGGAAACTGGCAAGAAAAGAGGATTTGCTTTCGTCGAATTTGATGACTATGATCCCGTAGACAAAATTATATGTAAGTTTGGCAAGCAAGTGCATATGCATATAATACATTAGTAATAATAAGTACATAAAATTAATAAACCCACATATATAGGACATAGGATATACATACATATATTATAGAGCTGCACAAAACGTTTTGAAACTACTTTCAAAACACAGAAAGACAAAGTATCGCATTGCAGTAACATTGGCTGAGTTCAGAACGGTCAATAAGTGCAAGCGAATGGCTTGTTTGTTGGCTGAGGGGGTAGAAAGGTCAGAAGGGCTGACAAAGCGGTCGCAATTTTTTCCATAAAAAAATTTTTACGTTGTATCTGCTCCACTTTCTTCTCTGTCTAATTTTCAGTGTTTTGTTTACTTCTCGTGTGGCGGCAACGTGGAATTTGGCAATGAAGTGTTGTTGTTTAAATGTTGTTGTTTATCAGCAAACGCATTCAGAGCACAGGATTTACGCTGACAACCAGCCAACACAGCTTAACCGTTCTGAATGCAACCATTGCTTACCGCTACTGCTGGAAACAAAAACTAAATTGATAGTCGAAAAAGACGCAGCAGTTTTAATGCCAATTATTGCTAAATAGATATAAGAGAAGGTATATAGATATAATACACATACGAAGTGCACATATCTATATATTAAATAGATACATATGTTCAGACGTCTTTCCTAGGCTTTTAGTTAGAAAACGAGCATTGCGTAGTTTCCTTTCTGTTAAGGCGGGCGCCACACAACGCGATTAACGCCCCACGAAATTTACGCCCGGTTGTATTACACAGAAATCCCATAAGCACGTCAGACAGCACGTGTCGCGTTCTGTTCGCGTTCGATTCCTTTTCTGTTCCTAGTTTTCGTTTTTGCTTTAATTTCGGAATATTGCTTGTGGGTCCTGTTTTTCGATTAATGCTTTTATTTTTGGCTAGCTTTTTAGCGCCCGGTGTTACCCAGTCTTTTCGGGTTAAAAAAGTGAGGATTTTTAATGGCAACTTAAATCTTTGTCACGCCTATTTCAACCACTAATGGGAGGAGATTGCCCAAAATCCGTTCCTATTGCAACTCTACGATATAAGATAACAGTGTAAATTTCGCCTTGTGTTTCCGACCAAGAACAAAATATTTTCCATACAAAAGTTGTAGGTATTGTAGGTAATTGTTTAATTATATAAGAGCATTAAGACCAAGTTTCAAGCAAATCCGCCTACAAATAAAATATTCCTCATACAAATGTTGCAACACGCAATCTCGCACGCTTTCTTTAAGAAATATTTCAAAGGATTTCGTGTACGTAATCATCTCGGTGTATGGCTAGCTAATGCAGGGAACAGATAATTTGTCAGTTTGCTTTTAATTCGGTAATGCTGGACTTCCTCTACAAAAAAGGTATGCAACTGTACCATTAAACACACTTCCACAGTCCCAGCTCCGCATTGTTTTGATCAATAAACTCGGCGGCGTTTCATGGCTGTGAAATCAGATTAGTCAGCATTATATATAAATATCGATTGTTTTAAATTAATGAAGAATTGATGAAAAAGTGCTTGACATAGTTTTTTATAAAATAAAAACATTTCGAATTCGATCTTTTCTAGAGGGACACTAGCCGTGTTTCTTCTGTCACAGGTATGTATACGCTTACGAAAAATTTTGTGTGGAAAAATAAGCGGGTGGCAGCTTACGTTAGCGGCGATAGCTATTCACGCTAACTCAATAAGCGGGGATAGAATACAGTGCGGCTAAATCACAATCCAATATTTGCATTGAATTTTAACACAATTTCTGACAGATTTAAGTAAAAGCGGGGATGCTCGTTTTATTTGTCACGGCGGTAGTAAGCGTTTACCCGCGACAAAAGAAACACGACTACTATTTTCTAGTCATAAAATTCTTTTTTTAATTACGATATTGAAGTACTGACTGATTTGGTTGAGAGGGTCGAACACCAAGAAGATTTCTGGGATTTATTTTTTTATAGGAAACTTGAAGAATCAAAATTTTGTTTTTCTACCAGTAAATTTGTACAGTCCCAGCTGCCAGAGTCGTGATCAATAAGCTCGTGTGCCGTTTTACGACTGTTAAATCAAAATAGCCAGCATTACATATTGATTGATTTCTTCGCATAAATGATGAATCGATGCAAATGTGCTTGGCACATAAAAGATTTCATTGCTCTTATTTAAAAATACTCTTATAAAAAATAAATTTTTTAAAGACATTTTTACGAATCATTAATTTAAAAAAAAATATTTTATATCATTCCAGTACAAAAATCACATACCATTAAAAATAAATTATTGGATGTAAAAAAAGCTTTGCCGAAACAGGATATGGATCGTCAGCAGAACCGCGGCGGTGGAGGGGGCGGTCGTGGTGGCAATAATATGGGACGTGGAGGAAATATGGGCGGGAATCAAGGTGGCGGCGGTGGTTGGGGCGGCAACAGTCGTGGAAATGATAATTGGGGCGGTAATAGTAATTTCGGCGGTGATGGGTTCAATAATGGAGGGGGAAACTGCGGCTGGGGTGGTAACAATATGGGTCCATGGGATAATGGCAATAACGGGGGTGGAAATTGGGGTAATGGCCCAGCCGGCAATTTTGGGGGTGGGGGCAGTGGGGGTAATTGGGGCGGTAACAATGACTTTGGCGGTGGTTACCAACAGAATTTTGGTGGCGGTCCACAACGCGGTGGAGGCAATTTCGGCAATAATCGCGCGACGCCGTACGGAAACAACGGAAACTTCGGAAGCAAAGGTATGTATTACGCACCATCTTGAAGTATTCAAACATTCTCTACTGCCCGCATCCGAATTGATGCGGATTTGGAATTAAGTTTCGATTTTAAAAGGTGTTCTGTGATCCGATCGAGAGTAGCAGAAGCGAGGCCCTGATTCGGTACCTGTTATGAAATTTTTACGGTTGCATTAATCAGAAAGGAAAAATATATGTTTAATGGGTACTCAGAAATCGGAATTCAGATCATAATACCACTGAATTCTTTAGAACAAATTGCTCTTAGGCAACAATGTGTAATCTTTGCCTAAACAGCCATTTCTTCAACTTCACATGCAGTTCCTCGTTCTAAAGATATGTTGATAATATTATATAACTTTTGTTTGGCATAAACTAAGTTACATATTTTACACCGATATCCTTTCGTACTCTTCACAGTACTGACAACTGGCGCACGATTACTAGTGTTGTTCGGTTTCCTTTTAACGCTGTGAGATTAAAAGGCGTGACTTTTCGCTATGTTCAGCGAATTTAAAATATTCGGTGCAACACGCAGTCTCGCTATAAATCTTAGAATTAAAATAAGGCAAAAAACTCAGCAGAGTGTACAAAGGCTTAACCACGAATTTTGATTTTAGGCGCAGGTAATCAAGGTGGTAATTTTGGTGGAGGTAGTCAAGGCTTTAACAATGGGCCCGGCAATATGGCCGCTGGAGGTGGCAGTGGTGGCAACAGGAGATATTAAGGTGAGAAGACATTTTAACTAACAGACAAAACTGTTCAAATTCCAAAAAGGTAGCATTTTTATTAAGTTAAAAAGTAAACGCTAATATTTTTATTAAGTTCAGTTTTCTTAGTTTCGACTTACTAAAATCCCTAAAGCAAAGTAATGTATTCATCCAGTAATATTTGTTATCAGGCCCAATGTATTTTCACTGACATTTTTCCAGCTTTAAAAAGGAGACAGTGTGCAGTAAATTGGGTTAGGATTAGGAACCCTTTTAACATTTTAGTTTCCATTTAGGTACTTTTATGATTTTCTTTTTTCATAATCAGTATTTATAGATTGCCCGAAAAATTGTACCTTATTAAAAAAATATTTCAACCTTTTCTATTTTGTATAAATTTTCTAGGTGATAAAAAAGAGCCAGGTCACATTCAAACTCAGTTTCAAGCAAGCAAACCCACAGAAACAAAAGCAAATTTTATCGATCACAGTACAGAGCAGTACAGACATTCAGTTTGAGTTAAAGTATAAGCAGAAGATTACATAAGAGCAAGTGTCGTTGAAGAAGTTCATTGATTTTGATTGTTTGAAGATGTCGAAGCAGAAGAGAGGCGAGGCAAACAAAGCAGTTGAGAGCATACAATTCGAACAGAAAATTTATTCGACACAGACGAATGTGAAGTCTACGTAGTTAACCATAGGCATTTTTCTATATCATCTGCAGACCATAGAATTTTAAACAAAAGGAAGCCAATTACGTAATAGTATTTTGTATACTAGAGCGAAATCTGATTTTATCAATTGATTCGCTAGATTGATTAAACACCACAGATTTTTTTTCCTATTTAATGTTGCAATTTACAAGCTAAGAAAGATTTTAATACCTACAACAATGAGAAACTTTTACAGACTAGACTTATTACCAATTACTCGATTTGAAAAGCATGTATAGAGGTTTGGAAATTGGCAGGTATGGTCCAGTTAATATAAGATTTTTAAATAAAATTATTGATTGTAACAGTTAAGGGAGATTAGACGTTTCGGATAAAACTTGAAATTTCATAATACGTACCCATTTTCCATAACCGAGCAGATGCAGATCACGATAAAATTATGTATTAATCTTCATTAGAATAAGTAGAAATAAGTTAGATGTAATATTTATTTTCTTCACAGAAATTTTCCAGAAGTAACTGTGTTTTAATTAAACGCAATCGAAAATAATAGTGATTGTGCCAGATATGGATATTAAGCATTAAAAATAACTAGCATACAGATTTATATTGTACACAGCTAAAATCGAATTTGGATAGAAGAGTGTGCGTCACTGTAATTGAGATTTACAAAAACATTTTACATCATGCCCCAATAGTAAAAATAAGAAGTTTCATTCATATGTTTAGTAAAATATATATAAAAATTGTAAAAAAAGATTAGCGTCGTGGGTTCAGTTAATTCATTGTTGTAGTCCGCTTAAACAGTTTTTTCCAGAAACCGACCAGACCAGACCAGACTTCAACGATTGCAGAAGAAATAAATTTCGGTATATAGAGGTAGACAGTTTATATTTTAATGCCAACTTTCAATTTTAGTTAATCAGCTTTCTGAAAGTTCCATGAAAGATTAAACTGTTTAGATTTTTTTTTTAAATAGCTTGACTTATTATGTTCTACATGATATGAAGTGATTTTCAACTTATTAAATTCATTCTCAGCATATATAAATAACATCTACCTATAATTTCTGTTACAAGATGGATGATTAACGAGAGAGGCGAATCGGTAAGATGTGACGATAAGCAAAACAAAGCTTGCGTCTCCCATGGCAAATGCTAAACGGTTATGGTGCTATGCCAGGTAAGTGAAGTGTATCTAGTGGCTTTTGGGAGAGGCACGAACGTTGGCAAGATCTCATTCAATCAACAACAATTTTTGTAAATCTTAAGTAGCTAAGTTGTATAATACCAAATAAAGTACAGATTTATTTCAGATTGAAATATTTTGTTTTAATGCGCAAAGTAGCTTGTTTCAAATTTTGATAGGATCAATACAAATATACAGTATGTAGTTGTTTTTTGAGTAAAAGCTAAAATGTGTGCTATTACTATTACCCTGCGGTTATAAAAAGGAATTAATAAAGAAAAGTAGTTTTAGAATTAGAGAAAACGTATTAGTCACCGAACTAGTACAATGGTGATGCATAAAGGGGTCAATTGCCACCTCCAATGACGCGTTCACGCGAAATTCGCCAGCTTCCGCCATGTGCGGTAGATTGAACTAGATGTACTGGTTTGCCAGAGCGTAAAATCGGAACTAGACTTTTAGCTGCAGAGTAGTAAAAGGCGTTCCGGCAGTGATTGGTGGTTGTAAGTTATAATTGGACAGGCAGGAGCGCCAACTTATTCTGAACGAAGGACATATATGTACATTCCCCCGGAAGGTGCAATTATGAAAAAGTTGCAAGGCCCATTTTCATTTGACTTTCAGACTTTAACCACTCTTAACAAAAACCTTTCGCATCCCACTATCTCTGCTACTTTGATTTCGTAAGGCAGATTTTCCACGAGACGTGTTTTTTAATGAAATATACCAGATTTCTATACAGGTAAAGTAAACACAAGAAGTCGTTCGCCGTTTTGATCGTAGAGAATTGTCAAAAACCTGCTACTGCTGAAACGCCGGCAGAGAGAGTTTTTCTTGCCCCACCTTTTCAATAAGTTTCAACAATTATCCATCCTAAAAAAAAGATTAAATAGTTTTTAATAAATTAACATTAATATTATTAAAATTTACACAAGACACTTCAATTCTTCAATAATTAAATACGTCCGTCAAATTACCTATGGTAGGTAGCTACGATTTTGTGTAAACCACCCGACTTAACAGAATTCCTAAATACTACTTTTCAAAATTAAATTAAAAATCGATTAAAGTTCTTAATTTTAAATCAATTATAATCGTACGGCTTATCTGTACCGAGATATTAATAAAAACATTTTAACATTTCTTGGAACCTTAAAATAAATCGCCGTAGCTGGCACCTAAAACATTTTCTAGACATATGGCACCTATTTCAGCCTATAGCCCATATTATTAAAAATTTTTAGGCACCAAGGTCATATCCTTAACCACTTTAGTATAGAAGTTATAGCGGAAAAACCAAAACAACATTCACTGGGCTCTCTAGCTAGAGATAGGCCATTGAGCTTACCGAATCTTATATAGTCGTATATTAGGGACAGGACTAGGGATCGTATACTAGGTCTTCATTTCTGTAAAAAATTTTGAATTCGAACAAAGAGAAAAAATTCTACGGTTAAAAGAAATAACAGAAAAATGTGAAAAAGGTTTAGGTTAGGGGCCGTTGCTGGCACCTAAAACATTTTCTAGATATAGAGATTCTTTTAAATGGGGATATCTGTTGAAATGGAAAAGGTAAAAAAAAATCTTGGAATTGCACTTTACTTCCTGTGAAGTGAAGAGAGACGTCTCAAATCTACTTACACTCTTCTTCTTCGAGCAGCTCTTTGGCGTCATTCTTTCGGCTGAGAAGTTTTGCTGTAATCACCGACTTGGTAAAATACTTGTGGTTCTCGTTGATCAAGAGATGCATCCTTGATCAATTAACAGTGCATCTTTGTCTATTTCTTTGGTGGTCAAACATAAATTTGTAGGAATCTGTTCATTAAATTATTATTGTTCTCAATTCTGTAAAAATGCACATAATTCCACAGAAATACGAGTATGAATTCCTTCATGAAGACAAATGTACCACGCGTAGCTCCTCACTTGGGTACTGTGAATTAACTCACGCTCCCTTTTTCCAATTCGGTTTCGTCAATTTTTAAATTGTCCATCATACCAGAAATATTTTCTTTGGCTTGACCTCTTGTGAATTGGCTGCTGGCAATACATACAAAACTTTTGCATTCACATTTGGTGTCCTCTGGTCCAGGCTAGTTAACCTCTGATTGCGTTCTTCCTCCCCTGCCGAGCTACAGCTTTTCTCTGTCGACGCTTGTCGGCCGTGGTCAGCGGCTTTGCTTCGGTTCGTGTCGGCACTTTCTGCGCTTATTCCACGTGTTCCAAAGCGTGTGCACTCATGCGCAACCACTTGGATGGTGAATAATCTTCAGACTTCTCGATGTTCATGTCAAAGAATTCGATAGA
Source organism: Conops quadrifasciatus (assembly GCA_949752815.1). Lineage (NCBI taxonomy): Eukaryota > Metazoa > Arthropoda > Insecta > Diptera > Conopidae > Conops > Conops quadrifasciatus. The sequence goes on along the minus strand of OX457078.1, from coordinate 11,660,113 downwards.
AGTTGCTTTCGCGTCACACATTGATATTTCCATCGGTGGGCACGAAGAGACCACAAGTCATGGGGCAGTGAAATTGCTTCAGAAGTTTCTTATCGTAGCTGCTGCACTCATTCGCGTTGCGTTTACTCCATTTCACACAAGCGTTGGCAGACTTTGGATTTTTTATTTCTTATTTGGATTTTGTATTTATATGGGACAGGGTTACCGTTTGGGCCATGCCCCAATTTTTTTGCATTTTGTTGTTGTTTTTGTTGTTTTTGGAGCTGATTCTAATGAAGCTATCAATTTTTATCGCTCTCTTCTAGTTTAGGAGTTATAGCCCTCTAAAGTTTGGAGTTTCTATAACTCATAAACGAGAGAAAATATTTCGATCATTTTGGTACCGTTAGAAAGCTCTCTAAAAGCCCTTTAATTACTTTAATATATTTCCGAAAACTGTATAGTTTTTATGCAAATCGAAATTTTTCTTTTTTAGTACTTTTTTGGCTTATGTTTACCGTTTGGGCCATGTCCCAATTTTTTTAATTTTTTGCTGTTGTTGTTTTTGGAGCTGATTCTAATGAAGCAATCGGTTTTTGTCGCTCTCTTCTAGTTTAGGAGTTAGAGCCCTTTAAAGTTTGGAATTGACATGCCTATAACTCATAAACCAGAGAAGTTATTTGGAATATATGGGTACCGTTCTAGAGCTCTCTAGAAGCCCTTCAATCACTTTCATATAACATTTTTCCGAAAAGTGTATAGTTTTTATGCAAATCGAAATTTTTCATTTTTAGTACTTTTTTTTCTATTTAATAATTTTTTCGTGTGTGTTCAAAGTGTGTAATTAACCTATTAAATCTTTGGAACAACAATAAAGCTGAGACCGTAAGTTTATTTTTAGTATTTTTTTAATTTTTATCAGTCTAGTATTTGAGGAGAAAATAACTGTTAAAAGTCAGAAGAACGTAAGTAAAAACTACTTTTTTCACTTATACTACTACACTCTAAACCTACACTTTGTATGTACCTTATCGCTTGCGGCGCTGCGATAAGGAAATTAAAAATTTTTATGGCTCAAGGCTCAGAGGACTATATCGTATGCACAGACAGGAGAGTTCTTCCTGTGTCTGCTTTGATATTTTCTAAATTTGTTCTTGTTTACCAGCAAAATCTATTACAAATTCAGAAATCAGCAGAGCAGACACAGGAAGAACTCTCCTGTCTGCGTGTACGATATAGCCCCCTCAGTTTTATAGACGCCGTTTGCGTGCGTATCCTTCAGGAATCTATTACAACTTACGGATAGCGACGGAACAGAAAATTTTCAAGTTTCATAGAATCCGTTCAAGAGCTGCGCTAACACAGGGATACAACTGTTCTCATAATTCTATAGGAATTTTATTTCATATTTAAAGCTAAAATCCTTTATAGTTATCTGCTTAAATAGAAAACTAAAGTTAGTTTTTAATGGGTTTGAGACATTTAACTCATAAACTAGCCTTTTAGAGCGAAATTACTAAGATTTGTAATCCGAATATTTTTCAAATCAACAAATTACGTTTCTGTTTCATCCCTGATAATTCGCAGTTGTAATTATTTCTCTAGACACCAATTGTAATAGAATGAACTGATCGACGGATGGAAAAGTTGAAATGTTTCTACTTCTATCCGTGCTGCATTAAAATCAGTTCCAAAAACAACAACAACAACAAAATGCAAAAAAATGGGGCATGGCCCAAACGGTAAACCTGTTCCCTACTTTTGTTAATACGCGTATTATTAAAACTGTGCTGTTGACAAAGGTTTATAGAAAAATAATAGATTGCTTGCGATGGAATCGCCAAAGTTAACCGAGACCAAAGTTGTGAGATTCTGTTACAGTTATGAAAATTACGACGGAAAAAAACAGGAGGTTTTTACCGACATTAGGATTCCTTACGATGAGGATGATTGCTTGGAAGAAATCGTCACAATTCTCATGCGTCAAATGGACCCAATGATGCGATATTTGGACGCAAGTGTGGGTAAATAGTGTTTGGTAAACAATAAGGAACTAGATATGGCCTAAGGTAGCACACTTGTTCCCCAGCTCTCAGAAAGGCATTAGAATGCTTTATTACAAAGGAGAACCAGAAGATCCGCGATGAGTGTGCCGAGCAGATGCTTGAACGGACACGCAAGAATGAATTGGATCTGGAAGCTCTAATCAAAGAAGCGGAACGCAACTACAAGGAAGAACTCATACAATTCGCCGACCGGATGGGTCCTTCAGATGAGGATATCTTTGCCCAGAGTTTCCATAGGTTTCTTTTTGATTGCTAAATTGGTTTCTACTTTTTTAATCCGATTTTATGAATTTTTTGTTAAGGGAACTTCAGACTGGTACATTCCTCATTCCTAGAAGAAATCCTTTTGAAAGAGCGTGGCTATGCATGCGTTATTGCCGATATGATGCAAAATATGGACCGGGAGGTGGAGAATTTAAATTCATCGCATCAGAAAGAAGTGGAAACAAAAATAAATCAGTTGGATATAAGTACAACATCGGAGGTAAACTCATGTAATATCTAAGGTTTTCATAGATGCATACATAGTGGACTTTTTTATTATTAATGTTCAGGATATTAACAACTTGCTTGCTCGGCAGTATACAACACAGAACTATATCCGACAGCGCTATGAATCCGAGTTAGAAGCAAAAAAAGGGCATCAGAAAAACGAATATCGCGAATGGATAACGAGTCAGGTCAGCAAGGTTTTTCAAACGTCTCCAGTGGCAACTCCGCTTGGAAATCGGTCATCCATGTTCATATCCCAGCAACCATCAATGGAGGAGAGCTTCACCATACATCTGGGTTCGCAGTTGAAACACATGCACAACATTCGTATTCTAAGTGCGAATGTTACGGACCTCTGCAGTCCGCTCCATGCCGAAGAGAGGTAGTCGGAGAAGTTCTTATTTTTTTAGTTAATAGAAATGTAACAACCCAAAACTTTGCTCGCCACAACAGCTTAAATGGACTAAATATGGCTTTGGGTCTTTACTCCAGTTCTTTGTGTGGCGTCGTTGTTTTGACACCTTCTGTACAGGCACAGGCTAATAAGAATATTGTGAGGAATGCTAATATGTCTACTGAATTCCACTTTGACCAGGTTCTCCGAGCGCCATCAAATTATTTTATTAAGTATGTAAAATCAATTTATTAACAGATTGGAGCTCAACTCGAAAAAATCGAAGAGAAAATACGTAGAATGAATACCGTCAATTCAGCTACTACAAACAATAGTGAGAGTAGCGGCAGTGGAAATGGCAACAGTACTCCGATCAGTTCCAACGGTTCACCAACGAAATCGCCTTCGTCAAACAAATTAAAGACGGGCGATTTTTTCATCACCAAACACTCAAACTTGTCTCAGTCGCATGTCATTTTTCACTTAATCTCCGACGAACCCATAAATAGCCCGAGTGAGATTAATTCACGGCATCCGGTTATCCTTGGCCTGCGTAATATTCTGAAGGCCGCTAGCCGACACGATGTTACAACGCTTACTATACCAGCACTGTTGCGCCATGAGATGGCCGAGGATATGACAGTTCAATGGTGCACGCGACGTGCAGAGTTGGTTTTCAAGTGTGCCAAAGGGTTTATGATTGAGTCAGCTTCCTGGGGTGGTGCTGAGCTAAGGTTTGTTGTTAATCTACTTACCTCGTTGTATGTTTGTTTTGACTTCCGAATCATTTCATACATAATAAAGCACTCTACAATTACTATTACCGCATGATATCTCAGAGGAGCTGTTCAGTACTTTGGCCGATATGGTACCGCATGTTTTCCGTGTGGCAAATCCGAAAATACTTGTTGAAAATAATAACAAGATTGTGGAAAATAAGAAATAAAATTATTCTAATTCAATAAATTGAGCCACGGAAAATGTTCAAAAGATGGCAATAAAGTGCAAAATCGTTCTAAGTGTTAACTTTTAATGCGTACGTGTTTCATAAAACATCTGAATCACGAATTAATAAACTCTTCACAATCGCAATGGAAATCTTAGTACATTAAATATTATATTTAACAGTATGCATTAAATGTGTAACTGCATTAGCCGAACAACAGTTATTTATAGTATTAACATGCATTATCTTATTTTAAACATCCTGAAATATACGTATTACTACATTTAACTGCTCAAAAATGTACTACTCCAAATAAAGTTTGGTCAAAAGTTTGATAGTGGGCCTCCGAAAGTGTATCATCTTGATTAGTATACGATTACTTAAACTAAATAAATATAGTTTATATATATGTATGTATACTGTTATAATTATGATTAAAGTTCTGGTTCACATCAAAAAACATTTGTGAAATATGTGTATGTACGATATATGAATGAATTTAGTTATTCTATGTACATATTTATTTTAAAAGATTCTAAATAAAAAAAATTCTTGCTTGTGAACGATCCCATAATAATACTAAGAAGCAAAGAAAATTATGGAGAACTCTTTTATTGGTACTTTTCCATTCAGTAATTTAATTTTCCATTCAGCAAAGGTTTCATTAAACATGAAAAAGTACTACATATATATATTGTGGCAGCAGCTAAATCAATTATAATAGTTAAATCTAACAAACCTTAATCAAATAATAATTTTCTGGTTCCTTTCGAAATGTGTACATCTGGGACTCGGAAATAGATTACGTTGAACTGTTACTTCACTTAGATGGTATCTCGATTTAGTTAGTCTCGACATGCCTGAGTTTTTGGAAAATTGTTAAATTAAGCAGAACAAATCTATTGAAAGAGGTCTGTTAAACTTGATTTCGGATTTGCAAGTGACCTCTGTCAGGTCTTTTATCTCCACTTTATCAATTTCAACATGATTTTACAGCGTGAAATTAGTCGTTTGTCGGAAAAATTTCTAAATCGATCGACCGAACCACCGAAAAAGCAGCGTATTTTAGAAAAATCAGTGTAGTATAGAAAAAGTTATATCAGTAAATTTTCACTCTAATTATTGTCTGGCCGTGTTATAAGTAAAGTCTAATTGGTCTTAACAGCCAAACATAAAAATCATGTGAACCTTTAAAATAACAAGTTCTTTTTATTTTTTAATTATCTAGACTTAGTCCAGACTTGTTTAGTTAATAAAATGAAACAATGGGGTTTTTTTTGGGATTTAATTTTTAATTAATTCAATTTTATGTTTCACTTGCAATCAATCGATGTACGTGTATGTATGTATGTATATAAGCGTGTATTTATTTGTATTCAAATGGTAAAAATAATATTAGAAAATAGTATAAAAAAGTTTCGTGTTATATGAGCCCGTATTATAGACGGTCAGTTGTATTAAGAATAATTGTATGAATGTATTATTATCATGATGACGATGATGATTTATTTATTCTTTGAGAATTTCAATTTTATAACGGATACACCCAATTTTTATTCCAATGTTTAAAAAAATTCTTCCGGGAAGTACTAGCCCAACCTTTTAGTTACATTGCATTGCGTCTTTAGCTCAAATTAATATCAGAAAATGTCTTGCATTAGGTTATATTTTTTCGGTTATAACCATAAATACTGAAAAATTACAAAAAATTTTAGGACATTCAATAACCGGATGTGAACTGGTTTAAGCTGAACATTTGAAATAAAGTGGACTCATTTAATAAATAGTTGCAACATTACAGTTTTAAAAAAAAATGTAAATATACTTCGGTAAATAATAATTTAATCATTAAAAAAATTATCCTCTACCTGGATTTTTTTCTGAATTAGGAATTAAGCTTTTTCGAAAAGAATTCATTTCTCTTTACTACTTTAAGAAGTATTAAGAGATGACTTGTTGTGCACTAAGAAGGTCTGTTTAGAGATTCTTTTCTTTTCTATAAGTAAGCGAGTTATCACTGCTTGGGATGAAAATTTAATTTAATAAATTTTAATAGATAGTTTGTGAGACCGTCGATTAATTGTACTTATAGCTAAATAAAGCATATTTTCAGCTCAAAGTATCAGGTATAAATTTTAAAATTAAAATTTTCAAAAAAAAACTGTATATTTTTATGTAGATCCTTTATTTGTATGTATTTAAAGGACAACAAAAATCTGTAAAATTTAGTATTCCATCCTCAACATTTAATAAATACAACTTCGTTTTGGTTTACTATTTAAAATAATCATATGTACTTATAATAATATTAAATTTTTCTTTTTATTTGAAATTATTATTCAATATTTACTTGTTTTTTGTCAGTGCTTCTTTCTATTTAACTCCCAAACTTGTGAACTTTTCATTTTTATTTACTTCCTCCCTTAATATTGCTTTAAATTAATTTCATTTTTCTAAGAGATGCAATTTCGTAATATACGAGTATTACTTTATAACTAATCATTCGATCGCTCTGTTGGGTAAGCTCTTTCGTAAGTATACATTCTTCAGAGTTACGTACATAAAGTCGTGTCAAATTTAAGTGGAATGGGAAATAATACATATGTATATACATATGTATATAGAAATTATACAAACGTACATACATATGTATGGTTTGAGAAATTCCATACTTTTCCATACTAAAGGAAGCCTTGGAACAAAAAATGTATGTATATATGTATTCTCTTTTACATGCCAAATAGTTCTTTGTTTGCGAAAGAAATAAATCCCTTGAGATCAAATTATTGTGTGATACTTGTGTGTATTGAGAAATTTATTTAAAGTAAGTAGAAAAGAGATTATTTTAAATATTAATAAAAATTACACCCCAATGAGTTCATTAACATATTAATAATGAAATAAAATATCTGCCTAGTGATTTTCTTGAAAACTTTTACCAGAAATAGAGAACTTTTCGGGAATAGAGAAAAAAAATTAATAATCGTAAATTGCTTTATTGTTTTTCAAAATATTCTCCATGAAGATCGATACAATCTTTGCATACGTTTAAACCAATTTTCGCAGCACTTTTTCCACTTCAATTGAGGTATCTACATAGGCGATTGTTAAATTATCTAGAATCTAATGCAAACAGATTTTTTGACGGCGAAATGTTTATGCAATATTGAATGTATGCTGGTCTCACCACTAATGCCGAAGGATGCCTCTATCTCACGATAAGTCACATGACGATCTTGCAATATCAGTTCAAGTACAGCATCAATGTTCTCTGGAACAACGGAGGATCCTCATGAAATTCATGAGTGAGCGAACGACGGCCACGATATACATATACTATATGTATGAGGGTGAAATGTTTTGTCTTCTTCTCCATACTCATAAACATTGACAAGTTTTAGGGACCGTTTTTCGTTTTCATATTTTTGAGTGTAGGTATCTAGTTTTTGGATTTGGTGAGGGCCTTAATTCTTTGGAGGGACTAAAGTAATATAATTTGTGAAAGTTTAAAAAAAATTTTGTAATAAAGAAAAAAAATTAAATATATTATACTTATACATCCGTATAATAAAAATATAAGAGAAGAAATAATTTTTTAGGAAATTAATTAATTTTTACGAAGGCTTTCGCTTTTATTTCCTGTTAAATATAGGCCACCATCTTTGACCCATTTTTTATTAATATTGTTTTGTTGTTTATTTTGTTTGTCAAAATTTCTAAGAAGTTGCTCAATTTTCTCATTCCACAGGATTTTTATATTTTGTTTTAGTGTGTTTTGCTCTGGGTTTGCGATTGCTTATGTTTTCCTTCAGTGATTTTAATTTTTAATGTTTCATAAATGTGATAAGATACTCATAAATGTAATGTATGTATATAGTTACGCTGTTTTTGTTGGCTAATTGTTTAGTCCTTTTCTTTCTTTATTTTGGTCTGTTCTCTTCTTATAATATACTGCTAAAGTGAGATTAACAAATTTATTTATTCATATATGTATATTTTATTTGAATTTAGTTTTTAAGATATCTTGTAGGTATAAATAAACTATGTATAGTAAAGACTATATCTTACGGAAAAAACTTAAAAGTAAATAAAACAGTATTTTAAGAAAATTAAATTATTTCTATCACAAATAAAATGCATTAAAAAACTCACAGTGTTTAAATATTTGAAAACGGTGCTGCTATATACTTAATATTTTGGGTATAGAATAAAGAAAAAGGAAAAGAAAACCAAATAAGATCATTATTAATGAAATAAAAATAAATAATATCGAATTGAGATATTTTTGACCGCTATTGATGGATGATATTCATTAATTCACTTTTAATTTATTTGTGATTTATTACTTTTATAGCAGAATTTTCTTGTTCCAAGAGTTGTAGGCTCGCTGCTGAGTTTTGCGTGGCCTTTACAGAAGATGATAGCAATATAATAATATGTATTCGTAGTTGTATGTAAAATAATATATGTATTTGTATATATATGTATATATATATACAAATACAATATATGTATATATATGTATTGCGATTTTTTTCTCGCACTATATCCGTTTTCGTTTCGTTTTCTCTTAGGCTCTACTTTATAGGTTTATTTATACGATAAATTTATTATAGTAATTTTAATTTTCTTTTATTAATTATGTTTTAAGTATATAAGTTGTTGTAATCTTTTTTTGTCTAAGAATTACTGAATTATTTCGTCACATCTTCTAAAAGTTATTTTAATTTTTCTTATGTATAAAATATAGCTAATTAAAATTTAATAATATACGATAATAATAAATTATTTTAGACGTCAAAATGGGAGCATATAGTAACAAAAAAAAAAAAAGCCGCAATCATTGTAAGCAGCGAAATTAAGTAATTATAACTAGTAGAAAAATATAAACATATAGAAACTGGAGAAGGTGTACAAAATATTTAAAATTATTAGATTGAATCTACATACAGTTTCTGTATATAAGAGTCTAACAAGTACTAAATATTCCATTCAGTTCTTTTCCGCAGTACCGCAGTAGAAAGTTCCCGAAAATTTTTTGGCTTGAGCGATACAACAACTTTCATTTAACATTATGAAATTCAAATGAATCTGTTCACATAACGTAAAATTAACTCAGTTTGAAGCTCTTACATCTGACTCTCCTTGCGCCACTGAAAAGTTCCCGATTTTACACCGATGCTGGACGAGCCCTGATTGCTGTTTGAGGACAACATGTTGTTAGTGCGTCGAATGAGTTGCGCTGCTGAATCGAAACGGCTGCGTATCAGACGCATTGCTGGGTTGGTGGTTATGCCGCTCCGTTTGGGCTTGCTAAGAGAGACAGAAACAGAGTGAGTTCTTATTTTTTTTTCGTACATATATTGAAAGGTAAACAGTTTATTTGCTAAGTCTTTACGTACTTCGAAGATGCTGACTGATTCGACTCTTTTAGATTACCCAAAATTATACGCATGTGAGTGTCGCGTGCGAAGTGATTGTCGGCCACAGCCGATTTGTGGCTCGTGCTTCCACCTGGTCCATTACCGTGATGGTGGTTACTGCCACTGGCACTCCCGATCTCCTCGAAAGCGTTAATCGATGGCAACTGCCCGGGCGAACTCAACTCGCTGCTGGGTGAATGTGGAGGTGTGGCATAAAGAGGCGACATGCATTCCATATCATAGAGATCGGCATCGTTGACTACTATCATAGCATTGGATACTAATAAATGGGATTGCATAAATAACAGACCTCACTCACTTCCTTTGAGACTACGCTACGTACCCATTTGATGTTCACTCAAATCCGGCAACACTTGCGAGTGCCGCTGAGAGTGATGCCCCAGACCGTGTCCGGCCTTTGTTGCAACTGGCAGCGGGGTTGCAGGCGAGGAGCCGTACTTTGAGTGAACAACTGGCGCATTTTGTACAAACGGATTGTTGCGCGAGTTAAGCTTGGTTTGGCGCTGGAGCTGCTGGGTGAAGGTAAGTGGTGCCTGCGAGATACGAAAGGAATTAAGAGGATTCGTTGGATCATTAGCTGGGTCGGCTGTACTCACATCGTTGCTACTTCCTGTAGATTGACTAGAAATTACACTCTTGCGCTTGTGCAGGCTACTCGTGTCCGATTGCATTGTATTCTCGTAGAAGTTGTTCGAACTGTGTGTGGAATTAGAGGGGTTGATGGCGTTGCTGGATGGCTGCAAGCAATTGTTATTGTTGCTGGTGCTGATGTTGTTGTTGTGGCTGGAGGCGCTGTTGTTAGCGGTGGCCGTGGTTGCCGCCGAGCAAACGGACAAGGCGGACGCATGTGCTGCGAATGTCCCCGCCATGATACCCTGGTGCGCCGGGAGCAAAGGTGGCTGATCGGGTGACCGCAACACGGGATGAAACTTCGGTTCGTTGGAGATCGGATTCGAGTCAGCTGATGGATACAAACAAAACAGCGGCGTCAGTGATTTATTTTGATTTTCATTAATGCTTGCTTGCGGCACACTAATTCACACACTTACATTTGGTATAGTTCTCGAAGATTCGCAAGATATTCGTCCGATTGGATTTGGCTGCCAACTTAATGGGCGTGCGCCCACAGTGGTCTGATTTGTATGGATTCGCCCCGTATTTAAGAAGCGCTATGACACACTTTTCGTGGCCCTCTTGAGCTGAGATGCCCAGAGCGGTAGCACCCTGCTTGCAGGCATGATCGGCGACGGCGCCAAAGTACAGCAAAATATTCATGACATCGTGGTTGCCCTGCCAAGCGCATGAGTGCAAGGGCGTTCGACATTCCAGATCCATGGCATTGACGTCAGCATTGCCTGCAATTTAAAATGCTGCACTTGACTTACTTCAAACGAGAGGCTGTCCGAGAGGCTTCTACCTACGCAATTTTGGGATAAAAATGCGATTCGTCCACTGTACTTACCCATAGTAATTAACATTTTGACCATTTCCGCATGTCCTTGCCAGGCAGACACGTGGAGCGCTGATCGACCCTCGCTGTCTGGTATATTCACGTCCACGTCGGTAACCTCTAGCAGGTATTTCACTATTTCCAATTTGTTCTCTAACGCTAGGATGTAGAGCGTGGTGCGTGAGTCCGCGTCCTTGGCATTGACATCGCAGCAAAATTTCAGTAAGTACTGCACCGTATCCAAGTGCCCTTCCAGACAAGCCAGACGGAAGGCAGTTTTGCCGTCGTGCGCCTTTTGGTCCACAAAAGTGGCATGAATCTCCAGAAGCACTTGCACACATTTAGTGCGCCCCTCCTGTGCAGCCAAATGGAGTGCAGTCTTCCCTTCGTTATCACATTCGTCGATCTTAGCACCCGATTCCAGAAGCTGTACGCACACCTCGTGAAAGCCTTCGAAGGCTGCGTAGTGCAGCGGCGTCCAACCAGCATTGTCCCTATGCGTTTCATCCAGCCCCCGATCGAGAAGCTGACGCACCGTCTCCACGTTGCCCTGTGCGGCTGCAATGCTTAACACTGTTCGACCTTCCGAGTCCATACAATCAATACCACAGCCCCAGAAAAGCAGTAGTCTCACTACCGTGGCATGCCCGGCAGTGCAAGCTGCCCACAACGGAGTACGTCCCATAAAATCAGCCAGATCCGGGTCGGCGCCGTTCTCCAAAAGCAGCTCACACACTTCTGCATTGCCTTCGAAGGAGCTTACCAGCAATGGCGACATGCCGTCGTTATCCAGTTGGTCTGTATTAGCTCCATGTTCCAGCAGTGTTGATATGACTTTGCTGTAACCGGAGGAGCCGCATAAGGCCGCTACACAGAGCGCACTACGTCCATCCAGATCCAAGTGGTTCACATCCGCCCCATTCTCTAGTAGTATTTCGACGATGTCGTAGTGACCCATGTAGGACGCCGCTATAAGTGATGTACGCCCTTGTCGATCTACCGAGTTGACATCAGCTCCAGATTCAATAAGTATTTTCAGTATATCTTCGTGGCCACTCCAAGCGGCGGCGCGTAATGCTGTGCGGCCTTCTCGATCGGCCAAATCAATTTTGCAGGCCGCATGCGCAATCAACAGTTTCACCACCTCGGTGTGGCCTCCCCAAGACGCCGATCGCAGAGGAGTCCAACCGTCACGATCGGCATGGTTGACATCAACCCGCTTCATGCGCCCAATGCCGTCGTTGCAGGGTTGCGCAAAGCTAAGCAGCAATTGGACAACATCTAAGTGTCCGTTGCGTGCGGCTATGTTGAGCGCTGTCTGGCCATTGTAATCTTCGATCTCGAGGTCGATGGGGCCTTTGCAGGCATTAAGAGCCCGCTCGAGCAGTTGATGGTTGCCATCATTGGCCAATATATGGACTAGAGCTTTGCCCTTGTGCAACTCAATGCGATTCGAGTCCGACAACTGATGCATAGTGCCGGAAGCATTTTCGTCCTGGCTCTCTGGATGAGGCTCACTCTTTTCCGAAGGGCTGGCGGGTCGTTGTGTTTCCAGTTGGCAAGACTTTTCGCTGGATATCAGGAGATCAGCTAATTCGAAATCGATGTTATGCGATTTCTCGGAAAGTTCGGGTGACATTAAAGACGACTCGCAAGAGGTCTGCGAGTCCGCATTATTTATTCCGGTTTCGATAAGCAGCTTTAATACTTTTCCGTCGGTCGGCAGACTGGGCTTGAAGAAATCACACAGGAATTGCGAGAATTCATCGGCCAACTCGTTTGCCAGAAACCGCTCGATCATGCTGCGCGTTTTGGGCAAGAAGTTCGGGTCTCGTTTGAAATCATTTTCGCACTGTGAGCAACAGTTCAAATGGTTTGTGTAGAAGCAGTCATTCAGATTAATGCGCGACTCCAAGAGCACCAATATCAGATCCAACTCTATGCTGCGACCGGTCAGGTACTCCCCGCACTTCAGCATGTGATAAATACAACTGCGAACGCTGTTCGCACAAAGCGAGTCGGCGACCAGAATGTAGTACATGGAGAGCATAACATGTCCTTCGTTGACGTCGCATATGAACTTCTTGGTGGCGAACTTCACGTCCACCAACCAGTCGGAAAAGGAGTTGTGGAAAATTTTCAAGCGTTTCTGGCCTGCGTCATACGCCAGTATATTTCTCATCAGCTGCAGACGTTTCTCGAATTCGTCGATATCGATCGAGTAGTTGTGCGTGCGCAGACAGTTGAAGAGAAAAAGCTTATCGACGTAGCCGGAGGAGGCCAGTAGCACGTTCAAGACCGGCCGTATTTTCATATATTGCTTCTTGTTGAAGGACTTCTGGCAGATGTACAGGTAGAGTCCATTAAGCGTACACGGTATCAACTTGATCTCGCGAAAGCTGAAGAAGTTCTCCTTGATGCCACTGAGTACCTTTTCCAAATACAGGATGCATCCGTTCGACTTGATATAGAGCTGGTGTAAGGACTCGATGATTTCCTTGGTGAGCATGATGCTGTCTTTGAAGTCTGAATTCAGCCGGTTTATAATGTATTCCTGCACATCCTTGACCACATGCGATTTCCTGAGGTCGTCTAGGGTTATCTTTTTGAAGCCGGTGAACATGCGAGTTATTTGCTTGGTTTGCTTCTTCGTTGTGCACACAAGGAAGAGCCATTTCGGGAAAAGGTGTATGTGATTCGACAGCAATTCGGCCACGTTTCGGCTCTTGTGAGTGGTGCACGTACCGCGGCCGCCTTTCAGGGTGGAAATAATGTTGCCCTCGTTGATGTAGTTCTCATCGATGGAGTCAATGAGAAGCAACAGCGCAGATTTGGGCGGCGTCAGTTCAAGCAATGGAAATAATAATGCCTTTTTGAAGCACTCATCGGGATTTTTCTCAATATTGTCCACATTGAGACATTCGAAAATTTCCGGATTTGAGAGGAGCATTTCGTAATAACCGTCGGCAATTATTGTGCGACAGCTCTTCGGTTTCGGGAGCGGCGGTGGCAAAGTACTCGTGGACTGTTTGCATTTCCCTCCAACGGAGTCGCCAACAGATTTTGTTATTCCGATGGAAGAGCTTACAATATTGCTCTTACATTGCTTTTCTTTGAGATTACCTGGTGATTCTTTTTCTTCTTCTCCATTTGAGTCTGTAAGGAGTTGTTTATCCGCCTCGGGCTTATCTTCGTTGTCGTTCTTGTCATTATAGTCCTGAGACAAGGGTCCAGTGTCGTCGTTCTCATCATTAATAGCAGCCTCGATTTCGTTTTTCATTTCCTCACTCACCAGATCGGCGATGTCTTCCCCGCCGCCCTGCTGGATGGCACTGGCGCTGACGTGGCTTGTGTTTGAGATGGATGTGCATGCAGCGGTGGCCTGGCATTTCACTGGCGATGGTACACCTCCTGGGCGGCCGAGTTTTATCGGTATCTTTGACTTCTTTCCTGGACTGTATTTGGTTGAAGGTGATAATGGGTCTTTAATATCTCTTTCCTTCTCGAGCTCTTTCTCCCTCTCTACGTATTTATCCTTGCGCTCCGTGCTTTCTTTAGTTCCGCCTTTGCTTCCTGGTGGCGGATGTGTACCGTAGGGCTTTTTTCCGTCGTCGAGAGCGGCTCTATTATCGTCTTGTTGTGGAGACGGTGCAGATTTCTGACGAATGATTCCCGTAGCCGTTGCTTTCTTATCCTGCTTAGCTCCTGAAAGGCCTCGTTCTTGAAAGTTATCCAATTCTTCGGGATCACACTCGTTAGCGCCACGCTTCAGCTCAGCTATTAATATCTCCTCGGCATTCTCACTGAGAGAAATGTTATTCATAGCCTCGTCCAACTTGAATTCCTGTTGCTGCACCTCTTCCTGCAAAAATGAGAAGCCCTCGTCGATGACTCTTTGACACTCGTCCTTGTTGATCATCGAGGAGTGACTGAGCAGTTGGAGCACCACTTTTCGCATGAACAGTGACAGGCTGTGGCAGTCCGGGTTTTGCGATTCTATCAGATAGCAAGCTAACAACTTACGGTTCAGGATTCCTTTGGTGCCGGAGTTGCCGTTCATGATTGCCTGACAAATGGACGTTTTGCCCGAGCCATTCGAGCCCAATATCAGGCAGCCGTTGTAAGTTGAACTGGACACGGCTGTTGATTTGGAGCGTGTAGCCATATAAACGGCACCAATATCACCCTTGCCGCCGGCCACTCCCAGCAATCCCGGTATAGCCGCCTTCTTTCCAGCTGTGCGCTGCTCCAAACACAACGCGATCTTCTTCAGCACCCATTCCCGGTTAATATAGACCGTAGAATTAGAGCGACCAATTGAGGTCGAATTTACCGGTAATCCCCTAATACTCCTCGTCTCCTCTGCCAACAAACCGTTCTCCTCTTTGTCCGGCGAATGCTTCTTGTGCATAAAAACCTCCAAGTTTGCATCGTTCTCCATTGAAGTCATGCCCTTACCCTTTGGCGTCACATCGCCGTGCTGTCGTGTACCAGAAGTCGAACCAACGTGAGCCGTTTCGAGTGGAAAGTTCTGTTGCACCAAGTTGGCAAAGTGCTCCTCACGTGCTAAATTCGAAAAGCTCGTCACTGGACAATCCTTGCCCGTTATCTCCAGTTTCTTGTGGAGTTGTGTCGTGTCCTTAAGAAAGTTCAATATGCGCTTATCTTCCAGATGATGATTGGGTGGTACCGGGATGCTGCCAGATGAACAAACTGCATTCGTGTCCTCAGACATATCGATCAGAGAACAGGCCTCTACTATATTATCCACCTCGTCCAAATCTGTAACCGGTACAGCATTGCCATTGCGTCGGTTCGAGTCTCGGGAACTCAGTATCTTGTAGTCCATTAGATTCGTTAGTTTGTCTGTCGTTATGGCGCTTGTAATGTGACCGCTTGACACGCCCGTGAACCGTGTTCGCTCCCCGCTTTTGTAGCGATCAGATTTGCGCATGGGCGTGGCATAAAGCATTTCCTTAGGCAATGCGGAAACTGCATAGTGCTTGTTGCCGCCGCCACCACCGCCACCGCCGCCGCCCCCCTGGCGATTGCTGGGGGAGGAATTCGAATTCGAGTTCGAGTTCGTGTTCGAATGCGAGTTCTGGTTGCTGATGTTGTTCAGCAACAGTTGCTGGGACATTGCATTGTGTGGAATGTTGTTGTCGGCACGAATGATTTGGCCGAACTTCTGTTGCTGTATCTTTCGAACGGATTCATTGTAGATGGCCTGACACGGAAGATTCTCATAAATGTCGTTTCGCAAATTGTCATTATCTGGCTGCTTCGACATGTTTCTTCTTCTTCAGTTCTAGCAGCTCAATTCAGTTCGGTTCTGCGTGCCTTTAATTGCAAAGGTGCAGCGAAAATGTGGTGGGAGGTGGGCGAAAAGGCTTCTGGTCAGCTATTTTTCAGGGATTCTCATTATTTAAAAGTTTGATCAGCGTTCATTATGGCCAAGATGAGCTGACTAGTATCGTAAACAATTCTGAAAAGAAAAGGAAATTATAAATCTGAAATTAGTTTTTCTCAACAAAAAAACCATTTACGACTACATATTTTAAAAAGAAACTACATAGATAATGTCAGCGACTTTTGTGGCCATTACAGCTACAAAATCTACGGAGCT
The DNA here is from genome assembly GCA_949752815.1 of Conops quadrifasciatus. Classification (NCBI taxonomy): domain Eukaryota; kingdom Metazoa; phylum Arthropoda; class Insecta; order Diptera; family Conopidae; genus Conops; species Conops quadrifasciatus. The sequence goes on along the minus strand of OX457078.1, from coordinate 11,643,716 downwards.
CTAATCACCGTAAACCAAAATCTCAACCGTAAACCAAATCTAGACTTTATTATAGTCGTTTGCAGTCCGTTTATCCATGATTAGACCCTTAACGCATATCTATTTCACAATTTTATAGCCTGTAATTTTTCAGTTGGTAAAAAAAAATAAAACTAGAACTGCTCTTAACCAAACTTAAACTAAAAAAGGAAGAAAAAGGACCTGATACGACACGAATTCTTTCCCAAAGTCATCATTTAAACTACAATTCATCGGAGCCCTGTAAAGCTTTACCGCTTTTGGCGAAATAAAACTAAAGCCCGTTTAATTCCTTTTCATTTGAGACTATTCTGGCTCTAATACGTAGAGTACAAACGACGACGTGGGCTTATAAATGTGGGCTTTAGCCAACTATATAAAAATGTACATAGATCATGCACTTTATTTTTATGAATTTTTATCCTTCTAAAATTGGAAAAAAATTCTACACCTCATAAACTAAATACAATAAAAAAATCATAACTGTTTTCAGTGTGATTTTCAATCTATCTATTACATGTTTATGCCTTGATGCTTTTTAAAGCCTTGTCGTAGGAGCTGATGCCCTTTTGTAAAGCAGGAAGCTTTTGACGGCGGCGAGTGTAATGTGTTTGTCATAGCAAAGGCTGATAAATTACCGTAACGTGTCAGGCCAGGCCAGTCAGGCGTGAAATTGTGTGAAAATGTGATGGCTGAAATGAAATCAAGCGAACATTGTAAGCCAAGTGAATGGCCGGCCGGCTTAATGAATAAATGTGTCAAAAGGCGCAGTCAGAAAGAAAGGTCAGCCATATTAATGCTTCTGTTAAGTCAGTTGAACAAAATAGGTAGGTGCGAGGATGAAGAGCGGTTAACACGAATCCACTAAATATATGACAGCGTTGCAGGGAGTTTTATCGAACCATTTTTCTTTTTGTATATAACATTAAAACTCGCAATATAATTATCATCTCTTTTATTATAATCAAAATTACTAATGTTGTGATTTTATATAAGTATAAAGTATATGTGTATATAAATTTTAATCCTGCATCGCTGTGAATACAAAATTGGCCACTCTCATGTCACTGCATTGAAAAGGACTCACACCCACGCCCCAAAAACGTAGCATACAAGTAAGCACGAGCATTATACAAGTATAGAAAAAAGAAAATAAAAAATTGGAAACCTCACGTTTTGTGATACGAGTATGTATATAAAAATATGCATTCTCTCAGACAGTTTTTGGTGTCAATTCGCATGGGCGTAGGCAAATCGTAGAGAAAGAGGATCTTAGCGAGAATCAAAGCATGAACGTGAACGTGAAAGAGGACAGAGCAGAAGAAGCTGATGAATACTTAGAGAATGTAGGAAAGGCAGGCAGGCGGGCAGGGCTTCCTGTTGTCAAGAAGTTGTCAACTTTAGCTGGTTGTTGTTGTTGTTGCTTGTGTGGTGCGCTCATAGCCTTTAAGTATGCAGTAGATAAAACTTCCGCCCGTGTCAGAAAAAGAAGAAAATGTTGTTAAGTGTTTTCTTACAAGCGTTTACACCGAAAAAAAACGAACTTGGCTCGAACTTGGCTGATTTTTTATTTAATCTCTCGTTACTTTTTCAAGCGTTATTTTTCATATTCCAAAATTTGTATATGTATTGTGTATTTTTTTTTACTTCCGTCAGAAAATACATACACATTAAATGGTGGATTTTTGTAGAAATGTGTTCGTAAAACTATGTATGTACCTATGTTTTATGCGGTCCGTGTTCTATCTCTCTATCTATCTATCTATACATGGAAGTATGTATGTTCTGCTTACTATATCTATGTCTATTACTCTATGTTTTGCCTTCGACACTTACTCGCGTAAGTATACTGTAATTTTATCTTACGTTAAGGCTGTGCATTTGTAGTGCTTCAATTTACTCAGTATGAGTCACTGACGGTTTACGCTAGTGGCGACCATTCCAACACAGTCATGGTTTAACATGTTTGTGCACTGAAAATAAGTTTTTGTATATTTTGAAATGCTCAAAAGTAAATGTTGAGCAATTAATTGTGCCCTTTATTATGAAAGTGTCCTAAGTTAGGAAACCAAAAAAATTAGTTAATCTACAATATTATTTCGCATTACATTCTTTCACATTAATATAACTAACCTGAAAAAGTAAAGTCGAAAATACTTAAAAATAGTCTAATATAATACGAGTATAATGACGAAAATTACTACAGAAAATTATTTTTGGAGTATCGAAATCAAGCATCAACAATTTAAAGACTCTCTTACGGTCTAACAGCAATACCTATTATTGAGGTAAGAGTTAATGTGCGCAAGTATACACAATCCAACTCTCATTACCAGATTATTAGCTATCGTCGTGATAATCTCATCGAAAACCAGCCACTACAATTTGCCTACAGTGTGGCCAAAATGCGGCGGCATATTGATTAAAACTGGCCTCGTTAAATTAATTAGTCCGCTAACGAAGTGAGCTCTGAATGACGTCATTGATAGTTAAGGTTCTGGTAGAAATCGTTTTATGGAATAAACCAAAAAACAAAACAGCATAAACTGTCAAGACCACAAAAATGGTTTCAATAAATAACGATTTTAATAGTTAAAATGGATAAAAACTAATGTTATACTATCAAATTAATGGATTACACGAGCAAAATATATAATTTTAATTATTTATATTAAAGTTCTAAAAAAAAGTCACTTTCAGAAAATTTTTAATACCAAAAATATAAAAACTATCGTACGTATAAATTTATGTAGGTTTTTTGAATGTGAATACGTATATTTCTGAATTCAAGTAAATATCGTAATAATAAATGTTTTGGGCTACATAACAACTACTTAAATATATGTTGAAATATATAGTAATATAGTATACGTATTATACAAACGTTAATTTACATAATTTGGAAAAATTGTTTAATCAAATAAATTTTTTGTCTGCAAATAATGTCGCTGATAAACAGCACGCAACATACGGACATTATCTGAAGTAAATAGTAGTTTAAAAGTAATATCTATTCTAAAATGAGAATTTTCAGATGTGGACGCACATATGTATGTATGTATATATACGCATATGCGATATATGGGTTTATGTGCGTAATTGCAGACTTGCATTGCTCAAACCTTCAAACTGTAGCCGTTCAGATCAGTTCAGTTCATTTATAGATAAAAACTTGAGCACGCAATTCGAATGAAAGTTCAAAGCGAAAGCGCGAAATTCGGATTCCATCTGATTCAAGGATCAAGAAGAGTAAAGATTTAAAGAAAGGATAGTGTATAATTCATACTATACTATGAGTAAAAGTCATGTGGGATTAACTAAGCTCACCACATTAACAAGAACCTAAGAAAATAGTTAAGAATTAAGAGCTGTTTCGAATTCGTATTCTGGTGAACAATTAATTGAGAGCTCATTTCTTAACTATTTTTTTTTTCAAATATCAAAAAAATGGAAGAATTACTTATTCTATTAGTTTGTTAGTTTGTGAAAATAAGCGAAAACAAAAAATTAAAAAAAGCTTTATTAGCTTCCATTTTGCTATTTTGATAAAGATATGTAGCCAAGAAAATGCGCTAAAATGTCAATCAGATTTTTCACCATTGGTGGTGAACCATTCGTTGTTAGTTATCAATGTATTTCTTTTTTAACAACGTCATTAAAAAAGAACTCCTCAACAAATCGTTGTTAAGTTAACAAGCAGAATAGGGCTATTATAGTATAAGATAATACAGAGAATACGATGCAATAGAGTGAAGTAGATACATGTGGCATTCTCGTATATGTGGCATATCCTTATTATCCACGAAGGTATAGGTAATATTTGGTAATTTTGTTTTTATTTGTCAATACAGCTGTAGTCTAATCTAATTTTTATTTAGAATGGTTAATGTTTTTAAAAACATAGTGTGTAAATAAATGCGTAACAGAAATGTGCTCGAAATTGGACTAGACTTTTTGTATTTCAGTACATAACAAGCTATGTAATATTTATTTATTTTTTTTATTTAGAACCAGCAGTAACAATGAGATAAAACAGAATATACATACATATTTAATATTGTATCTGGCTGTAGTCAGACCAAACACACAAAGATATTTTAAATTAAATTTTATAAATTTTTAATAGTGTAGTAGTTTCAATACAGTAGTATGGATTACGTTTTTTTCTCTATTCGTTATTTGAGTTATACAATTAGCTTTTATATGTACATACGTACTCGTATATGTTCATTACATCATCATCCTCATCATAATATTACTTATGATTTCTTTATATTATTTCGATCATTGCAAAATAGTTTTTTTTGTCTTATTTAGTCTTACTTTCGTTTCTATTTGCTGGTCTCTTGCTTTCTTGCAGGATTTGAGGAAGCGTTTTTTTTAAATGGTCGTTAAGTCCTTTTGCAGTTTTGAAGTTAGCAGATCGGGAAGTTACATTTCTCTTATCTCCACCGTCTTTCTTACTCTCTTCACCGGTTTCTTTAGCTTTGCGATAAGGTTTCTGTGGACATCGCCTTTTACTTATGATTTTTACATATACTTTACAGTTTGTTTTGCATTCATCTTTATTACAGCGTCCACGTTTAACTTTCTTTCGTTGTTTGACAGTTTTGGCAACAAAATTGGGAACAAAATTGTTCTGTACAACTTTGGAATTCAATACTTCGGGTATAATTCTTACGGCTGTAATCACAGAATTTAAAACTTCTAATTTATTTGTTAAATCTTTATTCTTATATCTTCGATTATGTCCACTCTCATTTGCATTGTCGTCTCCATCAGCATTTTTACTGTCGTCTCTAACAGAGATTTCATTCTCCTCTTCATCTCTCACTTCATTCACAGCTTCATTCTCAGCTTCTTTATCACCATTATTATCTCCATTATTACCACTATTATCATCTCTATTATTATCACCATTCTCATCTCCATCATTATCTTCATCCTGATGCCCTTTATGATCTTCCTCAACGACTCCATTATCGTCACTACCTTCTGAATTTTCATCTTCACCTCCATTATCATCTTCACTCTCATCCGCATCATATCCCTCCTCGTTTTCATGATCATCTCCACCATTATCTTCTGTTAAATTATTGAAACCAGTTTGAGCTAAGTTCTCATAGGGTTCACTCACAAACTCAGAGTGGTATTGCTTTTCCGAATCTTCGGTTAAATCTTCTACACGTTTATTAAATGGTCCCGAAGTTTCCGGAGTTTCTAAAATTCCAGTTGGTTTTACCTCGTCTTTTGGCGGCTGGTTTCCTTTCGTTGATTCCTTGATTTCATCTGGCCTCGTCTGATATAAAATCACTTTTGTGAAAATTTTAATGAGTCAGTTTGCAGTCAATAACACACTCTCAAAAGATATGGAAAATGTGAAGTGGTTGTTAATTACTATGAAACTTACTATTACTTTCGCCTCTTTCTATTGCAGGCTTTCCAAAAACCAGGCAAGAAAGAGAAATTAACAGGATCAAAAAAAATTTGATCATTTTCCTTGCCAATTTTTAAAGCTTGCGTACTTAACTCGTTCCTTTACAAAATAACTCTAAAGTTCGAAGCTACAAACGTGTGATATTTATATATGGTATTTATTTATTTGTGGCTCTGGATACCCTACGTTCTAAAGAAAGTAGTATGATAATGATATTCTACATGGCTACACTTTTAAATACTGAAATATAATATATTAAATATATCCATTAACTGTAAGCTGAAGCTGGCGACGATAGAGGGTCTAGTATAATGGACTATAGTATGAGTATACGTACACTATATAGTAGAGCAGAGTAGAGTAGAGTAGAGTAGAGTAAAACAGAGTAAAATAAAAGAGAATATGAAGCGTTAGAGTCTCCGCACAACCAAACTTCGCAAAGTCTACAGTCAACTTTTCAGTACGATTTGACAAGAGCTCTGACGCTAGAAGTTAGAAGTCACGAATGCTTCAATTCAACTCTCTCTCTCTCTGACGTCGAACTTCCACTCGTTGTTTTTGAGAAATTTTTGTTTGTTTCCAAAAAAGTAATGCCTACTTTTTATGGAAAATCCTTCCAATTTCACGAAGTGGTGAAAGTATTTGCTAATTTTACATGTGAGAAGGTTGGTAGAGGAGGAGTACATGTGGCAGTCTCGTATTCTTAATTACCACTCTTTAGAGCGTAAGTTTTTTGTTATTTGAGCTGTAGTCTAATCTAATTTTTATTTAGAAATGCTAATGTTTTTAAAAACATAGTGTGTTTATTACGAGTTCGAAATTTTACTAGACTTTTTACTTATGGTGTTACTTATTGTATTACTTATGGTATTTAGTACATAGCAAGTTATGTATGTGTATTTATTTAGAGCCAACTGTAATAATAAAATATCTACGTTCGGAATATCTGTATTGTAGCAAAAATAATATAAAATGATATATTTAAAATTATATTTGACTGTAGATCCAGATAAATATATGAAAGTTGAAAAATATTGTACATATATTCTAAATTTAATTCCAAAAAAATCGTTCTTTCTTTTATTTAGAGAAAATAAGCCTTTTCTTTATTCGTTATTTATATGTATAGAATTATTTATATGTATAGAATTATTGTGGAAACATGATTATTACATCATCATCATCCTAGTACTACTTATGATTTCTTTTCATATATGTATAAGTAAAATTTGTCTTTGTTTTTCCAAGAAACACAAACATTTTGAAATATTAAAATGAAATTGTGGAAAACATTAATTCTTCTCACAGAAATTGAGTAAAGGCTGTAAATGCTAAATATCATGCTAAATAACCTGCTAAATATCACAATTAATCTTTAAACAGAGTTTAAGTAGGGCTTTACAAAAAGGAAGACAATCTTTTTAGCACTTTACAATTTCATGCTTAGAGAATTGACTCTTTTTTTGTATAATAAATATAGTATGAAAGTAGTATAATAAATTTATAATTAATAGTAAATAGTACCATTTAGTAAGTAAATGGTATACTACATTTTAATATGTTAAATGTCAAAATTAATCTTCAAACAGAGTTTAATTAGGGCTTAACAGAGAGGAAGAGATTATTTTTCGCACTTTAAACTTTCATGCTTAGAGAACTTACTCAATTTTAGTATGAAAAATATGGTACACTACATTTTAATATGTTAAATATCAGATTTAATCAATAAACAGAATGTAATTAGGGCTTTACAGAGAGGAAGAGATTCTTTATCGCACTTTCATGTTTAGAGAATTAGAGAATTTGCTTACAATCTTGACACATGCGCTTACACAGCCTGAAATCAATGCATTACACGACTCTTAAATTGATAAAACATTGTATAAATAGATCACAGCTGAAGAAGCGTTCTAGAGAGAACATTACAGCTAGCGAGGCAAAAGAGACAGCAGCAGCAGCAGCAGCGTCTTTCACAATCTAACTTGTAACACGCAAGTCAGACGCAATTGAAAGTTTGTGCCTTAAAAGTTTTTCCTTGTAGTGCGCAAAGACAAAGACCGCAATAAAGAATGCAGAAGCAATGCATGCGCTCATCGGTATCGGGTTTATTGTTGTTATTGTTGGTGGTTAAAATTTCGATAACGGCTGCAACCAGCAAACACAAGCCAATAAATGATATTTACCTGAGCAACATCATTAATAACATGGACTTGACCGTCGATCCTTGCGAAGACTTCTTCAGCTATGCCTGTGGGCAGTGGCCCCGAAATTACAACTCAATTGATTACGTCGACATGGCTGGTTACATGGACCACAAAGTAAATCTCCAGCTGCTGGAAATCCTGCAGGCGCATAAAGATGCCACACAGAAGGACATTTATGGCAAACTTTGGAAGTATTATGCAGCTTGTGAGAAGCTCAGCAGGCCGGCCTTAAATTCCTTCCTAAAACTGGTACAACCTGAGCTGAATATTACTTGGCCTATTTTTCGCGAAGACTGGAATGGAACGTGGAAGGAAGAGGCGAGTTTCAACTGGCTAAGTACGATAGCCGTTTTGCGGCGCTATGGCTTGAACGGTGTTTTTCTAACGCAAAGTGTTAATGTGCGTCTGGACAACAGCAGTCACCATATACTGGAAATACAACAGCATCACAACAAGCACCAATTGCGGCAGCAAGATGTTGCAGAGATTTTTATAAGTTTCGGCATGAGCGAGACGGAGAGTCTAAAACTAACTGGAGAAATAATGATTTTAGAACGAAGTATGCAAAACCTGATTTCGGAAGATACAAACATGCTTTCCGGGGAGCAGAAGGTCGAGCCAACTGAAGATAAACAGTTCACAGAAAAGGAGGAAGAAGAGGCAATTGCCACAGCTAAATACGAGCAACATTTTAAGGAATTCACTGTGCTGGAGCTACGTTCAAAAGTGCCAGCCATAGATTGGGAGCAATACCTCAGCATTGTCCTGAACAGAGCCGTGAACACATCGACGGACCAAGTGCAAATATTTCCATTAAACTTTCAATATTTCGAGGATTTAAATGATATCCTAACTAAAAGTTCCAACGAAACTATTGCCTACTATATCATGCTCAAGTTCATGTACCGACTAAATGAGGAGCTACCGCTCTTCGGAATGAACAACTCAGTAAAATGCATTGAAAATTTACGCAGTTACATGCCTTTGGCTATGAACTATATGTACGAGCAAAGCGTCTACAGAAATGCCCGCAAACAAACTGACTCCATTTTGCACGCAATGTACCGACAACTGACAATCGGTTTCAGACAGCTGGTGCTGGAGAATCACCTAAAATTGAACGCTACCGAGCAAGACTATATATTGGCAGAGCTCGATACGATGCAACTGAGGATCGGAAACATTCCGCGCTTGTTAACCGCTGAGTATGTGGCGGATTACTATGAGCAGCTTCGAATGGATTCGAACTCTTTCTACACCAACCACTTGCAGCTATTAAGACATCATACTCGGCGAGAGTTGGAGTTACTCAGTAACCAGGCACCAGCTGCCAACGACATGCATTTCTACCATCATGATCCGGAAACTTCGCGTTCATCTTCGCCGGTGAAAATCTTCAAAAACGCCATTTTACTACCGTACGGATACCTGCAGATGCCGTTCTACAATAATGACTTGGATCCAATCTTCCAGTATTCACTGCTGGGCTTCATACTGGCTCACGAGATTGTGCATGCTTTCGATCTGTTTCACATTGTGTACGACAAAATGAGTAACTTCAACGAGATCGGTGTGTATGTAGCGGAACATTTTAGGCCATACATCGATTGTCTGGGCGCCGCCGGAGAGAATGATACTACCGACAATCTTTCAGAAAACATTGCCGATGTCTCGGGATTGCGTCTGGTTTATCGAACGTATTTTAAACAAATTCTCAAAATGACCGATAATGATGATGCGAATGCTGTTGTGGATATAGATGGGTTTGATGATTTTCACAGCTTGAACATGAATTTGACCAAGCAGCAATTGTTTTTTATTAACTCAGTGCAATTCTTATGCGCCAACATGGGTAAGATATCAACTTTAGATTTGAGTCATGTGGATTTGGAGCATGAGATGCACGACGCACGAGTTCGTGTGAATTGGGCACTATTTGAAGAGTTCTCAAAGGTTTTCAAATGCAAGAAGGAATCCAAAATGAATCCTCTTAGGAGTTGCCGCTTGTGGTAAATATCTTAACTGCAAAGAGAATATAATTTGGGACTTAAGTCTTAAGTCTTTGAAAAACCTTTATATATTTGTACTCTAAAACGCTCATAAAAAATAAAACCTAAACCACCAAAATTTAAAAGCAATATTTTTTCAAAGGATCTAACTGCTTAAAGAAGAACTACTTCCGATAATTTTTGTCCAAATCGCTTCTTGTAAAAATTTTGAAGCCAGTACAAGAAAGATTATTTGTTTATTAAATAACGCAATTGGTTTAACGACTTGCAAAGGTCTTTATTATAACTTATTTTCGATGGTAAGACATTGTCGATTTAAAAGAGAGAGAGAGAGAGTGATAGTTTTTTTTAGTGCAAATATTTTTATTGCAAATTATCGTATTTTTCGAACTTAAAAGTTTGTAGTTTCAATCCAGCAACCTGCCATTTGTTTTCATTTAAGCAGACAAAAAGTGGAAATTGTAGGGTTTTCCTTTAGAGTAAGAAAAACCGTACACCCGTATCTCCGGTGTCGTCGTCATCGGCACTGTCGTATTGTGGTCGTTGCGGCTTTTCTGTCGTTGGAAAATCCATTAATTATTCTAATGAAAGCTTGTTCTTGTTTGCGTAGGTTTCAAATTGCAATTATAGAAAGCCAAATAAAATGCGGGGGAGAAAAGGAGATATGTAGGTAAGGTAATAGACATACATATGTATGTATATACTGTGAGTGTGCAAAAAACAAAGAGAGATTAAAACCAGGTAATTAAAAATTGGCAACAGTAGAGTAAAGCAATATATGAAATGACTGCAAAGATTTTTGTAAAAAATTTCTCAAAATTAAAATTGAACTAATTATGATCGAAAGTGCATTATGCAATACATTCGAATTCGATTCCTCTCAATAAATGTCCATTTATCAAAAAAAAAATTATTTCAATTGACAGATGTACAAGCTGTCAGCTTACAGTATTGTTGCTTTGGTTTTGCAATATTTTGCAAACATTGCATAAACTAACTAACCTACAAACATGCAGCATGTATAGAAAAATCTATAAATGTATAAATATTTTCAGTCAATTTTTGCAATTGTTAGCAAAATGCTTCGTATTCATAAAATAATTTCCATTGAGCAAATCAATAAACATTTTATGGAAATGTTGGGTTTTTGGAGAAATATTTCATGGGGCAAGAAAGACAATATTTGCCCTAAAGACCTATCTGTCTGTCTTTCTGTCTAACAATCGTGTGGCTGACATATCAAATAATGACACGATTATGTTGAATACTTAATGCTGAATATTGATTGGCATTTATTGCCTTTGTCGTCTTTGTCTTCGTCTTTTAGAATTTAGATTTGTATTTAAATAATATGTTATTTTGTATGTTATTTTTTCGACGCGGGCCCCAACGTTAGAGATGCCTCCATTCCTTCCTCCCCCGCCCACGTTGGTGTCGTCTTGGCGCAAGCAACACGTACGGGCTTTATGTAAATGACACCATTCTCATTAGCGTCATGTCATGTTAGCAATAAATAATGCCGTAGATTGGATTGAACAAGTTGTTTAAATTAGAGTCAATTATAGCAGACAGATTGAGAAGCATTTACTAGCAAATTACTCAGCAATTAATTAAGCTACATTACTTTTTTTCCATTAAATATTCTCAAGACGATTTTCTTATATACAAGTAATGTATGTAAAAAAAAGAGCTATGATTTCTACTTCAGACACTCAAGATTTATTGATCCCAACTTAAATGAATTTACAATAAATTACCTAAAACTTGTACAATACATTTATGAGCATAACTCACAGAGCCTATTTTAACTAAGAAAGTACGAGCACGCGGCCGGACATGCTAAGAAAGCAACATAATTTTCGCAGTTTGTAGGAAAAAACGGGGGCGTAAAAGACGTTCAACAAAGGAATAGAAAAACACAATTTACGGGAAGTTTAAGGGGCTTACAGTTGCACCAGAAGCCACCAAAGCTGTTATTTAACGTCATATTAATCTATGCCGTATCGCCGTAGAAGGAAGAGCCAACAGAAACCATGGCTGGACTGAGCTTTTAATACTATTTTTTTCAAACGAAAGTAACTATTTTGTGTTCAGAATTAAAAGAAAAAATTGTCAATGAAAGGCATATCGAATAACCATGTGCTATACCATGTGCATATACAATATAAGTTGAACCCACTCGACGGATGCATCGCCGGTTGATTGATTACAAACGGACGACGTTTATAGGTAGGTTAGTCGGTTAAGCCATATAAAAAATTAAGTTTAAATTTCGCTTTTGGGGAAATACATCTTTTTTTTACTTTCCGCTTTTTTTAATTTTCTTCAAAGATTAAAGGGCTTAAAGGCTTTTTTATGCTGCTGACCTCATGAATGCGAATGTTGTATGTCAACGCGTATAATTTTTATTCATGAGATCACACCATGCACGCATACATACATATGTAAGTTCACATCAGTTTTAAATCTTAGTCAGTTCAAACGTGGGCATGATTAATTGTTTGGTTAGTCAATTCATTTGAACGCTTTGGCGCCTCTTTTTTGCACATTTGATTATGTCATAAAATTCTCAGCAATTTGACTCATTGATGAGAGCATAAAGACATAAAATTTCTCAATGAATGATAAATGGATTGTTTCATTTATGTCTACATTAATTTGATGAATTAGTTAATAAGATTTTATTCTTATTTTTTTTTAGAGTGCGGGCGATCGAGTTATACTAATAAGTTCCATACAACTTAAGCTGTAGAAGTCACACTTATTCTCCTTTTGATATAAAAAAGTATATATGTACTATATTTTAAAAACGTATGTAAGTAATTAAGAATCGTAATTTTGTAATCAAGTGTAGTGCATGAAGAAAACAGAACGACTGAGAAATGCAACTGTTTAAGTCAAAGAGTCAATGCTCTCTTATCATATTGACCAGTGAGTGCCATTTCCCTTCGTCTGTCATAAAAAGATCGTACACCAATAAAGTATTTTTCATCAGATACGCGTGTTTAAATTTATTATTTATTACAATAAGCGTGGCGTCGTACTTATAACATTTGAATTTTTACAAAAATTTTGATTAAATGCTAAAGCTTGGCGATTGAATAAATTTCATTATTATGTAAATAAAAGCCTCGAATCGATCGATCAAGAGTTTTTCCTCAAACAAAAATACAATTTCAATTTTTCAATTATTACTTAGTCGCCTTTCAAAGCAAAAATACTACGGAAGTTGCCACATTTCGATATGAATACAAAATCGTTGACTGCTAACGGCAGAGATTTATAGCTTCTCTTTTTTATTACGAAACGTATCAGTAATGGGTTTTGTCTCTTTTGGGCTGTCTGAGGTTCATGAATCATGTTTTTCTTTCATTTCTAACTTATTTTTATTTAATTTTTTATTTTCACCGATTATTGCTTATCGATTATCGCTGTTTTAAATCGAATTTTAGCGGCGGTAGAAGTAGTTAAGTAGTTTTAAACCTTATTTATTTTGACAAATTTTTATAATTTGACAATTTTTTTTATCATTGAATTCTTATGCACCTAAGGATATATTTTTAGGAATATGTATACAATTCCTTCATAATTTGTCATGCGTACAAAATGTACAATATTAATAACATTTCGATATTAGTACGATATTATTTTGTTAACATCAAAATGAATAAAAATTTAGAGAAATGCTTAATTCTTTTCATAAGTCTGCAAAAGTTTAAATGCTTTTTCAATTCGGTAAAAGTGTAGCGTAAAAGTCTAAAAGTAGTAAAAGTATTTTCGTTGTTTTTTACTTGAAAATATTATTAGAACTTTTTGGTTGATACAAATATATCATCACAAAGATTTATAAACCTATAAAACCTATATAGACCTTAAGTACTCAAATGTACGATATGTATGTATGAATACAATATAAAGGATATTGATAAAAAATTTCATTTCATTCGTGACGTTATATTTTTTTTAAAGAAGAAGATTTTTTTGTTTACATTAATAAAAAAACACTGTAAACACTGAAATGTTTCTACCAATTAAAACCTATCCCATTCTTCATTTTATTTGGTTTTTTCTTTATTCTTCAATAAGTCGCTCATTTCGTACTTGTATAATTTTTTAAAATGTACGAGTACGTTTGAGCATCGTATGGTTCCGTAATTTAAATCTGGCATCTTGTGTGCTGTTTTTTTTTTGTGGCATCTTTTTTTGTTTTGCCAAAAGAGTCTTTTCTTTTCTTTTATTGCACGTATTTTTCCTGCACTTCAATTAAAACATTTTTAAGCCATTTTAAGTGTGTGGTCGTTGTTGATTTGCCTTTCAATTAAAATTTCCAACAGCTTTGAGCTTATTTCTTCTCGTCACAGATACACGAGATACCATTTTTATAAATAAAGAAAAATGCACTGAATGCATATGAAGAAATACTTGTAGAAAAACTATAAAATCAATGACAAAACGGAAGCAAAAAATTGCAAAAGTTGGAGTATGTCGCAACATGTTTTTCTTTGTTATTTAAGGTGATTACTTACTTTATTATTGTCGATTTCGCATTCCGTTTGAAATCATCGAAAGTTGGCAATAATTTCTCTGAAATAAATTGAAAATAATTGGTTCCATTTTGTCAAACTTTTTAATGAAACCGCATCGAAATCGGTCTGGTGGTTCAGTAGTAGGGCGTACATAGTGATCGGTAGTACGTATGTATTTATAAATATTATATGAATTTGTAAATGTAATTGTGCATGACATCGTTATTTACGAGTATTTAAAGGTAATTAAGTGTATCAAGTAGTTATAAGAAGAGTCAATGATTAATTAATAATGGTTCAATTTTATAGAATTTACTAGATTCTATAAAATCGAACCATTAATTGTTTATTTCAAATCAAATGAAAAGAAAAGCAGAAATGTGAACGTAAAAGAAGGAAAATTTACATATAAATTCATATTATCGTGTTGAAGCATAATCAATACGGGCGGAATAATGCATAATAATGGATGGAATATGAAAATATGAAATTAAATTTTTACGATCCTTTATTATTAAGAAACGAGGCGATGAAATCGAACAAAGGAACCAAAAAAGGGAAAAAAACGACTGCATGTTAACCAACGGAGACTGGACTGAGCATCACTTGAGCCATCAAATGAGACCGTTTAACATAATACGAGTCAGAAATTTCTGTCACTTCGTAGTTGTTGGTGTTGGTTGATGCTGTCCTCAAAGCGGTGGTTGTTTATTTTAAATATATATGTATATAATCACACATATGTACATATTTATGTAGTTATACTTAAAAGTATGTTCTGTTACTACCATAACAACGGTTGGACTAAAAATAAATACGACATTTGCTCATAAATAACTAAAAATAAATTATATAGATGGATGTACCTTATACATTTATCCATTTCAAATGTAGGATATACTCGTAATTGGGTCTATTCGTGCAAATTTTCTTTTGTCCTATTTTAAGAGGACCTTTTATAATTTCCGTATTTCGAATTTTCATGGAGAGTAAAAACCGGGATGCTGAAGCTTTTGTAACTTACTCAATTTCTTCTGAAGGAAAGAAAGAGTAGATAAAGCTAAAAACGGAAGGACTCAAGTATCTACGTATTCTTGGTTTTCCAATAATAAAAATTCTAATAAAATGCTATTCATCATTTCTATTGTTTCTCTTTCAAAGCAAAAGCAAAGTCTCATGGTATTTCCTGACCTACATGAACAAAATCTATTCATCATGATGGTTTCGTAACGTAAAGATGTGCTCATGTCTATGCTAAAGAGAATAGACAAGAAATCCTTTTCAAATAGTATTGCGATTATTAAAATACAGTGCGACCTCGGTGAACGCAACCCTCGCTGAGCGCAACTCCTCGATATATAAACAACACTTCATTTATTGTATTTACATTGTTGACTTCTTTAACGCAATTTTTTAAAAAATTTTCCTTAATTGGCGCAACTTTTTACTCCTCTTTTCTTTACGAAATTGTTGGTTATTTTGCTGCCATTTTCTAGAACGCCTTCAGGGGCATCAAAGTATGTACATACATGTACTGCAATTAAACGCAGTTTATTTCGCGTTCATTCATTGTAGTTAAAAGGTTTGAAAAGCTTACTATAAAAAAGAAAAATTAAATTCTCGAAAAACTTGAGTGGTTTTTGCAGCAAAGTTGTATATCACTTTGTGCCTATTTTATTCAATCGTTGTATTAAACTAAAAAGCACGCCAGTTGCACAAAAAAAATTGAGGACAAATCCAGCCATTTCAACGCAAGCAAGAGAAATCATGTATAAAATGTACCTACATGACATTTCTCAAATTGGAAATACATACACATTTAAGTTTCGCATACTATTTTTATTGAAAGCTGGTGCAACTGCGCGATTTCTGCAACTCTGCGATTTCTGCAACTGCCTCGGTCTCTATTAGTTGTGTTCACCGAGGTCGCACTGTTTTGGTAACAGGAGACAGGAGAAGACATGGTTTTAAAAATGATTTTAAGAGCATTCAAGAGATTTTCTAACTGAAAATATATGTATATGCATACAGTTATTAAAATAAATATAAAAGTTATTGAAATAATTGCAATAAGTAATAAAATAGCATTTTGTTAAATAATATAATTGCTGTTTTCACAATTCAGGCAACTGTTTTTTAAAGAGTTAATGTATTATACAACGAAAATGTGTTTGTAATAAATAAGTACTCGTAATAGCAGCAGAATCGAAAAACTTAGCATAGCATGCCTGATTCTGGAAGATGCTCTTCCAGGTGTGTGGGTGTGGAAAATTGAGAAAGTTGTTACTGATGAAGTGTTGACTGACGTTGTCGTTGTTGTTGTTGTTGCTGTTATTTAGAAACAGTTTCATTCAGGTTGTTTTTTTTTGTGGACGATGACTTGTAGAAGGATTGAGAATGCAATAAACGTGCTTGCAATAATGAAACGGTAGGAAAGAAGGAAGGACGGCAGGAAGAAAGGAAGGAATGAAGGGAAAAGGGAAGAAGAAAGAGGTGACAACTGCAGGCTTAGTTTCCGCCGAGTGGAAATACATTTTGCAATTTCTGGGCGTAGTAGAAAATCATTTCTACTACCGTTTATAACAATTTATAATTTAATGTGAGCTAATGGAGAAAACTAAGCGAGAATATTAAACGTGCATAAACGTAGGTACATGTATGTATGTACATACATAGGTATGAACCGAACCGCATGCATGCAGTTGTGCCAACGGAAAACCTGTTCATTCAAAATTAGGTTATGTAAAGAGAGATTGTGTCAACACTTTTGAAATGGTTATTTTATATTCATAGTTGCGTTTATGGCTTGTGAAAAATAAAAACGGAAAATGTGTACGCCATAAAAGAAGAACTTAATATAAAATAGTGTCAAATGGATGAGAAGTGTTCATTTCCGAAAGAAGACATGAAATGATTGAGAATTTATTTGTGCTATCGTATCTCTTTCTACCCTCAAAGTAGAAAAGACTCCGTTTATTTTGTCTTCGTCTTTGAGCGATCCCGCCTCGTGCTCCGGTTACCCCGGTTACCCCAATATTTGTCATTGAAGTTTGCGGTCGTTTGCGCAATTTATTTCAATTAAATACAAGTTAAAGCGCCGGTGGTGGCGGCGTCGATGGCGGCGTTGGCGGCAATGTGTATAAGCACGAGCCAAGCGAATAACCGCCAGCTAAATTGTAAGAGTGACCTAAGCTTTTAATCGAATTGTTTTTTAGGAGGAAGACTCTTTACGGACTAAAAAAACATTTGCTTTTCGAAATGCTAACATTATTTTGAACTAAGAATTTTGAACAAATTTGTATAAAAAAATGTAAGCTTATTGAAGACAAATCGCTTATTAATCAATTAGTTTTGGATTTAAGATGATTTTAATAAGTCACTCGAGTTCAATAAAGGCCCTAATCTTCTAAATTGTCTTCTAAACAAAAGCGATATAATTAAAATGTTTCAATTTCTATTTTAAAGAGTTGCCGGATAATTGTTAAAAAAGAAGGAGGATTAAAAGAATTATTTAATTTTTGATAAAAGGAACATACCAACAACCAAAGATCGTGTTGTCTTTCTGTAAGTATAATACTTTAGTTTACAAAATTCAATTTATATCGCATTCATTGTGTATTAGTGATGAACTCTACATGCATTAAAACACAATTCAAGTTATATAGTTCAAGTATATATAGTTTATATACGAGTATGTACATACATACTCGCATTTACTTCGGGTCTAGTCTTTCTCCTTCGCACTTTGCGCTAATTGTCAACGAATAATAAAACGTCCATCAACGCGTTTATCAAGCGACTCTTTCGTTGCTTGCGCGCGATTCATGGTCAATGGCCGTGTAAAGTATTACAAATTGTTATGATATAATCTTCCATTTTCCCTTCAACTCGTTTATAACACATCGCGTTTGCTCTGTCTCTTCAGTCTGGTCTACCATCTACCAGCGTAAGTCGCTTCAGTTTTATGCTTGCAGTCTTTCATCTCTCCGGTCATTGCTGCGTTCAACGGGCAACGACGAAATATGAAGTGAGCAAATTCGGACCGAGTGACAGGCCAACAACACCCAGCTATATATACACTCTCGCACTTACTTAGGCAGAAAGACGACGACGACGACGTTGAATATAGCGTCGGACAGGCGGAGTAATACCACATAAACAGACAGAGTCAGTAAAATAAAAAGTAAAAACAAAAAAAAACCTACGAGTTTAGTAAGGTTTTTTGTTTTTCTTTTGGCAACTTTCTTAGTGGAGATATACTTAAGTGAATTTTTCTTACTCTGTTTTGAATTCAATAAGAGAAGAAGAAACATAGAAGAAACATTAAAGTCGACCATTCCGACGATGGAATCCATCCATCCCTAATGCAAGGAGGTCCAGTTTCGGTCTATTTGTGCGGTCTTTCTTGGTTAATTTCTAAGCGGCGTTGAGTCTCGAATTGTTAATTTCTTTAATGGAAGAATTATTTGTACCGGAAATTATTTGAAATTATCTGAATAATATCTGAGTATATAAGAAGTTTATAAGTTAAGTTTAAAATGTAAACCTTAAAATTAAAACATACTATTTTTAGGTACTGAAGGTACGTTTGGATAACCATATACATACATATGTATATGTTTATGTTTTTATAATCAAGCGATCTGCTTACTGATAATCGCTATTAATTTTTAGGGCAATTTATTTAAGAATATATACTACACACTTCTGAGCAGGCATGTCCTCAATTTTAAAGACTTAAAACTTAGCGCTCTTACAATCGACCTTATACACAAACTTTGCTATTGCTACAACGCGGTTGGTAGAAGGTAACAGCAGGTGTCGGACACCCTGCGCACAAAACAATTGCTCAAGGGCCTTGTGACCGCTAATCATTCAACAAAAAAATAAAAGAAATCAGATAAGAATTAAAGAAGAAAGACAATTTTGAAGTCGTAACATCATGAATTCCGGTGTACGACGACCTGCACCCGTTAAGTCTTCTTCTTTTTCTTCCCCTTAAAATTTTTTGTTTTGTTGTCATGGAGCGTTATGTCGAAACTAGCGACAATTTCTCCACCTGATAAACAGACGAACGTCAAGGCAAACACGAGCAGAAACTCAGTGACGATGCAACAAAACTACAAAAATAAATAAAAAGAGAGAAGCTGAAAACCTGAGAGTGCAGCTGTTGTAAAGTTATTGCCAGAGTTGCCAGCGAGTGGATTGTACTCTATACGAACAAGAGAATTTTGAGACAAGAGTAAACAGAATTTTGAAAAAGAAGAAAACAGAATTTCGAAACAAGAGAAAACATAATTTTGAATTCTGAAAGAGAAATTCGAATTTTGAAATAAAAACAACATTGAATTTGTTACTAAAGGGTTTAAGATTTTTGGTTCTAATTTATTGGTTTTATTACTATAAAAACGTTTGGTCCGAAAAACGAATATATGTACATGCATAAAGGGTCTTTCAACAAGAAGTGTCATTTCAAAATTTTTTATGATTTTTTACTATTTCAATTCATTGCGCGAAAGTGTAGCGATCGATATCTAAAGACCTTTTGATTTTTACTGCTCAAATAACCTCACAATGATAGTTGAAAATTGAGAGTTGAAAGATGAAGCGAAATTTAAAATTCTCTTGTTGAAAGACCTTACTTATACATACAAATAAACAGTCCAGTGGCAACTCTTTCCGAGTACCTTTCGTATCGTATTTGGTTTCTTGTTACCAAGTGCTATAAACAGTTTTTACAACGCGCCGGAGTCCATCTTTTAATGACAGTCACTTCACTCTTCCATTCCCTTCCCTTCACATCTTTTCAAGCCTTGGGAATAAAATGACAGGATAATCTTTCTGAGAAGCCCTGACAAACACTGTAAAGTGAAATATAAATCTAAAAAATTGGAAATCTCCAACATAGTAAAAATGCTGGAGATTATCGTTCACAGTGAAAGAAAGTAAAGGGTAAGCAAAGCAATAAGAGGCAAGGATAAGAAATCCTTTAAGACGTATGTATGTATGTATTAACAACACCGAAAAAGTTGAAAGCTTGCTACATATTTTGTTCGTTGGTAGGATTTCTTCAATATAAAAACTTTTTACTGTAAATTTAAATTTATATTAATTTAAATTTATATTAAAATAAAATTTAAATTTATATTAAAATAAAATTTAAATTTATATTAAAAGTTTTTACCGTGAACCGTGAAGATATTCATAGGCTTTCGTATTTACCTGACATGGTAATTTATATAACGTTATATCTGAAAGGTAAGTCCTCTCGAATATACTATAGGAATTATGTCTCAAAAGTATTTTAATTTACAGAAGCCTTAAGTGCTTGTTCCTCGTAGCAAACAAAGTCTTTGTCATCAACGCAGAGTTTTTAAAAAAAAAACAAAAAAAGACTCAAGTGAAAGAAAACAACTTCTTCAAAATTTTCATCGATGGCAAATAAACCCAAAGCCAAAGAATCTTTATAATCGGAGAAGCCTGACGGAATGTGTATGATGGAGAGCGAAAATATGCCCTCATCTTCTCTTAAAAGAACAAAAATAAACATGGAAAATGAGTTTGTCAGAATAACGCCGCCAATCGAAGCAGTCAAGAAGTCGGTGACCGCAAGAAAACATTTTTTTTTGGTGAAAAGTGTAGAAAGATTTACGTTGAGATGATGATATTTATAAGTAGAACTCTTTTCGTGAATTATCTCTTTCAAGTGAGTTCAAGATTTGTGCAGAGAAAGATAAGACTACGTTTATTAAAAACGTAACGAAAGCAAAGAAGAAAAGTTAAACAAGAGTTTTTTCAGAATAATAAAGAGTTTTTAATGAGAACGAAATGTGAATTTCGGTACATTATGTGTAACAAATATGTTCATTGTACTAAAACTAAATCTCAATGAAAACTGAAGGATTCAATTCAGGATTTGCTTTTCAAAGGAATCAGGTCATCCAAAAATCTTTCTAAAAATGTCAATTCAAGGAAAATTGTATTAAGAGAAGATTGAGAATTGAATATAGAGATAGATATATTTATAAGAAACCTAACAGTTAAGTAAAAAAGAAAAATACTATTTATAAAATGATTTATAAAATCTTACTATTTATGAATAGGATTTTTTCAACATGCTTGCATCCAAAACAACCATTTCGATAGAGTTTTCAGAAGTACTCAAAATGGTTGCCATAAATCTTCTTTGTCCTTTTTGCAAATTTCCTCAAAATGCCGTTGAATGCATTTCTACGGAGCGTAATTTTTGCCCTTGAAATTGTCTAATCGTCACACGATCCAAAAAGCAAAGACTATAGAGTCGACCAACTGGCAACGCCGCAGCGCGCCGGGTGTATGTATTTTAAAATCACAAAGAATTCACTTTTAGTAACTCACAAAAATACTAGAAAAAAG
This sequence comes from Conops quadrifasciatus, assembly GCA_949752815.1. Classification (NCBI taxonomy): domain Eukaryota; kingdom Metazoa; phylum Arthropoda; class Insecta; order Diptera; family Conopidae; genus Conops; species Conops quadrifasciatus. The sequence goes on along the minus strand of OX457078.1, from coordinate 11,622,127 downwards.
GTATGTCAGCGATTCGTTATGAATGCAAAATTTGTTTCCGTGCACACTGAATGAGGCTTTTCATTGGCATCGGCAGGCAGCCTAAACGCGTGTTTGGTTTGCGGTTGCTTTGAGAGGAAAGTACTTATACGACAACTCATTGTTTTCTGGTTTGTCGTAAGCCATTCGCTGTTGCTGCATACGTACATATATACGTATGCGTAATAGAAGTTGAGGTGAGGAAGTTGAACACAAGAGGAACTAGTAATAAAATACGTCTAAAAAACACTCTGACGCTCCAGCGAGCGCGTGACGCTGGAGGAGGCCACGATGATGTGATTCGTGGATGACTATGTCCCAGAACTGATCCATTTTACTGTGCACCATTTAGAGAGCGAATTTAATCTAAAGAAGTTATTTTGTATTTATCGAATAATCCATTGAATGCTATATCTTTCAAAATGCTATGTCTTTCAAATCCTCGAAATTAATTTAGGATCATGCAAAATCGTGATATTTTCATTGTTAACAAAATTAAAAATAAAGTCTAGCAAACATTTTTATTTTTTAAACAATTTTCAATATTAAATTTTCATAAAACGACACCTAAAGTTGTTTGTAATAACTTATTATTCATTATTTTGATGAGAGCTGAAGGATGAAAGAAAAAATAAAATTAATAATTTTTGCAATGCTTGCAAAACTTTATGTAATCCTTTTTGCACTAGATAAAAACTTTAATAAAGGAGGACAAAAGAAAAGGTACCGACGAAGCCAGACGAGGGGAAACGGATGTGAGAAAGAGAGTAAGATAATGCTAGTGAATGCAAATAAGCAGAATTTATTACAATGAAGATTTTGGAGAATTTCATGGAATAAATTTATTCATTACAGACTGATGACACTGATGAGGAAAATGACAAAGAAACTGCTGGATAACAAAATATTAGAGAGGACCGACAGATTGATTGACTAACTGGCAGTCTGAGGGACTACAAGTAGTGTATTGGGTGTTTTGGGGCGGGTGGGATTGCAAAATAATTTTAGTTCAGAAATTTTGAAATGTGTCAATGTTGAAATTAAAAAAAAAAATTCCGAAAAAAATGTCGTCGCAATTTCTTGAAAAAATTATGTGAATAACTATAATTTTTTTCTCCATTCCAAAGTTCTTTAATTAGTTCTAAAGAAAATGGTTAAAATAGAAAGGATCTAGTATGTCTTGTAGTTCTTGAGAAAATTGAAATTTACGAAACATACTTACTTTTCTCTTAAAGAACACTTTTTGCACCCAAAGTGCAAAAACTGCAATTAAGTAGTCGTACGCAAAAAGGGTTTTCTTTTGATGCATCTTATGCAGAACACCCTGTATAAAGAAAAGGAATAATTTCCTCATAATATTTACAACAGATTAATTTTGAATTTCATACACTTGAAAGATAGAAATAAAGAAAACAAAATAAGCAGATTTTCAGTAAGTAACAACAGCGATCTGCAATGAGCACAAAAACTAATGTCAAAGCTCTCAAAGCTTTCAACATTAATGAAGCATTAATGATAGGAAAAAGATATACCACTGAAATTCACATAAATACTAAAAAATAAAATGTTCCCTGATATTTATATTATACAAACCGGCTGCTTGCAAACAAAAGCAGACGCCCGTAGCCGAAGCAGCCGCAATAGAAGTGCAAAAAAAAATAATCAATTGTTTTTTTCTAGACACCAGAAAAAGTTTAAAGAGTCTCCATACTTTTGTAGTCTGTTTTTGGTTCTGTTTTTTTTTTTTTTGTTGTTTTTCGTTCCGCACTCACGGATTTTGAAATGTGTTTTTTGTGTTTGCGGATAGGTTTTTTTACATTTCATCAGTAACCAGCTTTCATAAAATGCATCCATCCATCCTACATTCTTTGCAATCGGCCAAATAAATTTTTAGAATCTGAACTTGCCGTTGGCGAGTAGTAATATTTTTTTTAATAAATTAATTTTTTATATACAATATTTTTTCATTTATTATACATACGAGTATTTATATTTGGCACTTATTTTAAGGTTATTTTTTTCTCTCACTTTTAATAATATGAAGCTTTTCATTAAAAATGAATTCTATAACATAGAATACGAAATTAAATTAAAATAATGTAGAAATTGTACAATATACATTTTTCAATGGATGACGAGACTGACTTCCCGTTTTTAAATGTCCTTTGAATTAAACAATTTCAAAACGGACGTTTTTATAATATAATGCACATGTTTCAAGATGGCATGAGTTCTCAAGTTAAGCTTAAGCGTTAATTATTCGCACTTTCACGTAACTTGAAGCAAATTATCGTATATATTTCCCTTTTTTTTACAAATATTCTTCGTTTTTATTTCATTTTGATCCACAGTGTTATTGCGATGCTTGTAAGTCAGATGTCTATATTTAACCTGTCTCTTCTCCAGCAGTCTACAGCATTTATTTATTTATCTACTTGCCGTGCTTGCAGCATCAGAGTACGAATGGCTGCGAATAAGTAGATAGTTGCGATAATATAAAAAAGTTATGAATAGTTAAATTTTTTTTGGTAATCTTTCATATTCCACTTTCGTATTGATTTTTGTGTCATTTTTGATGACTACCGACAGACTGTTCATCCGTTCTTGGCCCTGCTGATGCTTGGTTTTCGACAAGCGCCACCTTGCCGACTCGACTGTCTGGTTTTCATTTCGGGCTCTCGTAAGCGCTTTAGTTTGTTGTTCGTGTTCTTTTCCCAGGCTCAAGAGCTGAACATAGGAATGATTACACAATTCTTATAAAATGAAATTCTTTGGAATATATGGTATGTATTTGTTTTGTTTTTTTTTTATATTTTTCATAAGTTCAATAATTTGGGGACGATCGGTTGCTGTGGAAATCGTTAAAAGCAAATTGATGAAATTGTCTTTTAGTATATAAATCAAATGAACAAAACGTGAAATTTGAAGAATGATTTAAAAAATTTAGAAAGTTAGGAAAATCTATTAAAAAGTATTATTAAATAATAATGATGTTTGTTAAGCTTAGTCATCAGATTAACCGCTTCTATAATTTTCTGTAAATGCGTCCTTAAGACAGCAGCAAGTTGTGCTGCAGCTAAGTATACAGCAAAAACCATGGCTGAAATTGAAAAGTCAGATAAATTACGCCACTTAATGTTGACGAAGCGGGGAGGATACACATCAAAGGACACCTTTGCCAAAAGAGAAAGAATAAATAAATCCTCAGAGGGGTTGCCACAACTTTCGTAAAGACGATATATTGTAAATATGTATTGAAATATCGTTAATTTTATAAATTTTTGAAGCTGCAAATATAATTTATACAAATAGAAGGATAATATTATATTATCTAAATTTATATTTGTTAAAAGCTGTGATGGCAAAATGCATAATTACTTTTTAAACGTTATCAACCATCACATTAAAAACAGTCTAAACACGCTAATGCCTACACCTTGCATGTACATAGGTGTACTATATAATATACACCATATTAAGTATCGTGTTATTACGATTGTGGTCTTTGCCTTTTGCTGAACGCTCCTTATTCCGGCAACCAAATATGATTCCCTGCCGGGTTGAGTCACGCAAGTGCAACGATCTTTATGAGTTATTATAGTGAGAGAAAGTCGCTGGTCATGGTCACGGGGGTGGTAGGCGTTACTGCACAGTCATAGAAGGCACACAAAAGTTGGGGGTTACCTTCCCTAAAAAACATATTATCTAACAGGAATTTTCGCAACTGTATTATATAACATTTGAAACGTATTACATAAGACTGATAACAGTGATATACGAAATGTGGATATGATTTTAGTTACTAAAACTAATGTACCGTATATCGACTAATTTGCTTTTAATTAATCGCCCACTAGAGATGAATTATGATGAATGTGAATTTGTATATGTAAATACAATTAGGTCAGGGGCCTCCTCATGCCGACTTAGTACTTTGCTATTTGCTGCCCAGATTAACTGAGTAGATAGTACAAGAAGATTCAATGTTTATTGGGACTGAGGCCATCACAGCCTATACTAGTCGTATATTTTCTTATTTTATCTTATGATTTATTCCATGTACCGTTTTATGAAGATCCGAAATGTTGCCGTCGTTGCGCCATGCATTCTTTGTGGTAGTCCATCCATATGATATCCTGACAATTTTTCTGGGGTGGTTGAAATTCATTACTCATACACACTCCCGTTTCCTGTCTAAAAAGCCATAAAATATGCAGTTTTTAATTATTTATGCAATTGCTGCTTTTGTTTAACTCATGCTTAATATATTTAGACACAATCAGTTCCTTTCAATAACAACTAGCTTTAAATTTAATTTTTTAAAATTTTCTTTGTTATATTGCACTTTTTCTATGGCTCATTACATGTTCATATCTCGCTCTAACAAGGATACGCATTTTAGTAAAGGCCAAAGGCAAACAACGACGAAGAAAGTCGTGACGCTGACGGCGGCGTTGACGTCGCGAGTGCCCAATGAATGAGAACAAAGCCAATGAGAAAACCTATGCACATAAACACAACAACAAAGAGACTTGCATATACACACACCTCTCACTGCTTGGCTGCTTTCCGCAAGCAAGAAAAAAAGAAAGAAATTTCCGTCTGCTGATGAAATTTTTTACGCACTTGGATTTCAACGTAGATTTTGTAAAATCTGAACACCTGTGTCGATGATTTTTAAACAATTTAAAAACATTTTGTTCCATTTCATTTTTTAATCGGAAAACTTTTCTACCTTTTTGTATTCAGACAGCATCGACATGAAAAACAAAGGAGCACCGACCGGGCTACAACAGACCAACCGCACCGTAGAACTTCTGGATTCACAATAATAGAAAATTTCCTGAAGTTGTCAGCCCAACCGTGCATGGGAGAGGTTGACAGTAGATGAACTAATTGAAGGGTACTGGTGAGATAAGGACCGCAATAGGTGCTAATGCAAATTTGACATTTGATTTTTGACATTGAGTTTTCTAACATACCATTGTGAATAGGTTGCATTGGACAGCTGTCGGCGACACGAAAGCGGGCGTCTTTTTTATCTACAACAAAACTTTTTCTTTGGTAATTCATTTTTACTTTCATATGACGCTGGTGGTGCTTTGTTTTGGGTTTAATTCATTCTTGTTCAATTTTTTTACATTTCTAATAACACTGCGGTTGCGACATATTTTTGGCTGTGGTTAGAAAGAGAAAAATGTATATGTTCAAATGAAACCATTCATTTTGTTGACAAATAAATAAATGTTATGTATCCCCACCATTCCCAATAAACATTATTGAGGCATTGAGGGCATTTAGTAATTTTCGCTTTTGCTTCGTCCTTCCTGTACTAGGTAACGAGTCTCGACTCAAAATGAATGAGTTTTGAAGAAAAAATAAATAAGCACGTGCACAAACAAACTGGTTCCGTCCGAATTTCCCACTAGATGGCAGTAAAAAATTAGGGCTTGCAAGCCCTTTTGAGCCCTTGAAGAGTTTTTAACCTACAAGCCTTTGTGATGGCTTGTTGAGCCCTTCAAGTTTTTTCACCTACAAGCTTTTGGGATGGGCTTACTTATAGTTTACTCTCCCCAGTGGGAAACGGAATGCTTTCATAATGCATTACGTCCGCCTTATTATTCATTCAGGAGGCCTCCGATCTTCCATACCAAATCCCCATTCCTTTTACACAGACATGGCCGCCTTTTCATTCATGATTTTGTAAAGCATAAATGTTATCTAATGCCGTTACGACTTCCTTTACAAAAATAAACTGGGTATCATTGATTAGGACTGCTCGGAAACTGTCGGAATGGATGCCTAAAGCATTAAACACAATCACAGCAGCGAGAAGCAACTTCATTTCTCAACTGTCAAAATTACATGGGCTCTTATGGAGATCGAGAAAAAAGTTTGATTTCCATTTTGCTGCCCTTACTTGCTGCTGAATCTTCAATTTGCTGTCGAGCTAATTCGAATTTTGACAGCAGCAAAACGCATTTTTGTTGTTTTACACAGCTGTTTGTAAACAAACGAAATTTTTACATTTGACTTTCTCATATGCAATTTTTTGCTGCCAGAAGATGCTGCTCTGCCATTTGGTTTAACGATATGCTATTTCTTGCAGCCCTAACTTGAAGTTGCTTCTCGCTGCTGTAATTGTGTTTACAGCATAATGTGCTTTATTAAATAAGTATGAATGAAGTATGTATGAATGAGAACGTAAGGTAGAAGTAATGAGCGATTGATGCCAGTCTAAAATTTGTCAGTAATAGCAACTGGCTACACACTCGCCTTTTAACCTACAGAAATTGTAAGCATTCATCATTTTTTGCCTTACAAAATAAAGTATGTTTAATGCAAAGCTATTCACACATATGAGACATTTTCATTTTCATTTACCGCTCTTAACAGTTCCGTCGTCGAAGACAATCGAGACATTCGTATGAAAATGTCCTCTAAGTCAAACATAAGCTTGTCTTCCAGGTGTCCTCGACGACGGCCATATGTCTTGCACGCGTCTTCGAAGATGTCTTCGAGACATGAACTACTGGGGATAAAAACACCACCACTTTCATACACAAAACTGATTGCATTACATGAACGGCAACATTTTTTCTTCTCTTTCATATTCTAAATGTTTATAATTCACATATGGTTTATGTTGAACTATGTACTAGATTTACGTTGTGAGCAGAGGAAAGCATACTTACCTGGCGTAGGGGTTACCGTGATCATGAAGGCGGTTCCCCCGGAGTGAGGCTTGGTCATTGCACTTCGGCTGAGTTGACCTCCGCGATTATTCCTAATGCGAATAACTCGTGCGTGCAATTTTTGGTAGCCGGGAATGGCGTTCGCGCCGTCCCGACGTTAATAATAAATAAATCAATATCTATATGGCTAAAAAGTTTTTACTACCGGCATCGAAATGAGCATATTCTCCCGGATGAACGAACAGTCATTTTTCACGACTTAAAACTTCGTCTGTTTTAATTTATTTATAATTAAATTTGATAAACAGATTTTTTATTGCATGGATTCAACATTTGCGTTCTTTCTTTCAAACTGTTGCACCAAAGAATATATGTATAGTACATATTTTTTTACATATTCTTTGGTTGCACTTTGGTAGTTGTTTTCGATTCTCGTTTCGGTTTTAAAACTTTTCATACTTAAAACTGTACAAGAATTTGTAATTGTTGTTATTGTTGCTCTAACATACTCATGGGGAAATTAAATTGAATTTTCATCTCACAAAATGCTTGAGTTTATTTTAAGAATTATTGTGAAGAGGAAGGAGGAGGAGAATTGAAGATTGAAGTCAATTTCAAATTGATTATTTTTGTTGTTTATACTAAATTATTCTGAAGTTAATTTTTATGGAAAATATGGGCCGGTGCGGCCAAAAATTATAAGAAGAAATTAGCAATGCAAAGGTAAATATTTAATATCTCCGACACGAGAATTTAATAAACACGATTGGGAGAAGAAGAAGCGAAGAAGAAGAACAAGAAGCTAAGTAGGAAGGAAACCACAAATGATTACAAATACATAGTATATACCGGTAGACTGAGAAGAGGCAGGGACCGATAATGGAAGAACCGGCGTGGTTCTCGATGAAGCGCTTAAAAGGAAATAAAAAAACATACATAAATGCAAATAGAAGAATAAAAAATGACGATAGAAGAAGAAGATGAAGAAGCACCAAGAATAATGAGCAGGCAAACTTAGAGCAACGATCCAGCAACACGCCATTTGTGGAACGAAATGTGGTTTGGTTTTAAATGGTTACAACATGGCGGACGGAGGATAAGCGATGTGGTTTGAGGCGGACGGAGCCGAGAGGAAATTTAAGTTCGATGACTTTTTAAAACGGATCGAAACAGCTTCCGTCAGAAGTTGGTCCAGGTTGTTATTGCAGTATTACATGCTGTAGCGATGTATGCATATACTGTGTTTACGATATATGTATAGTTTTTCCAATGAATATTTATGAAGCCTATGCCCGAAGTGCTACGAGCGAATCAATGCTACCTGCAGAGTCCAGTTGTCAACCGACACACAGCAACCGCATGTCAGCACATGTTAATGTTAATGCTCGGCTCTTAACAGTTCGGCTCTACAACCATAATCACCCTCACACACACCCTCGAATGCTTAAACAAAGCCGCTTCCTTGTGACGCTTTAGAAATCTCATTTCACAAACATTATTAACCGCAAGGGCATAAACGCTGTTCATATTGTCATCAACAGGCTGTTTTTCATCAGCCGCAAAATGTTCTGTGAGCCCTTCCTTCTTTAGGCCCTTCTTTACGACCCTCCTTATTTCATAACATTTTGAAATAATGGTTTTGACCATGACACTTTGCGAACGGTTAAGTTTTTGTCACTTTGTCTCTCCCTGGCCAGTCTTTCCTCATTTAGCGCAGAGTCTTTTTTTGACCGTAACTCGGACGTCAGTCAGTCAAATGGCTATTTTTACTGAAATTCCGGAATTAGTATTAATGCCGTATACTAATTTTTCGAAAGAATAAAACAATTTGAGTAACATTGAATATTTTGTTTAATTTTTTTACAATTTTAAGTTCTATCAGGCTTAAAAAAAGACTGGCCAGTAGAATGTATTGTAGCGCGATGCCTTCGCGCTCGGTCGCTTTGCACTGACCTAAAGCTTGTGGTTAAAAAAAAACTCAAAAAGTTTAGTGTGGCCACATGGTGAGAATAAGGTGTGCTGTGCAAAAAACTGAGCAATTGAATTTCATATAAATATATATTAATTGGCGGCTACAGTGTTTTGTTGTTGCTGTTTTGATGCTATTGTAGTTTTTATTGTATTGTTATTCTCTGTTTTTGTTTCAGTTATTCGTATTTTCCAAACAATTGCACACTGAGCGAAAAGAGTCCGATCAAAAGCCACATGGCCGAAGGTATATGCTCGCCTGCAAGCGCACTCGCCTCGAGCCAGACAGACACACAGGCAGACAGCCAGACTGCAAAGGAAGCCACAAATATTTTAACTGCAGGATGTTCGTTCGCCGAAAAGGGAAGAACGAAGAAGGTGTAGAAGGGTATGAAACTGAAAAACGGAAATTGAAAATCGTCGTTCCATGACCATCGGGGCGCGGCCTTGAAGAAGAGTAAATTATCGAGGTAAAAAAGAAAGCCAAAGAAATTAGGACGAGAAGAGAGTGAACCGATGGAAGGATGGATAATGGAGTAATCCATCCTCTGATGGAGTGCTGTCAAATAAATAACAAATTACAACATTTCTTGTGCATGAATATTTATTTGCTTATTTATTTCAATTTTTTAACGTCGAAAGCATTTAAGCATTTGAGAAGAAGAACTGGACCCAGTTTTGCAGAAAACAAAAAAGAAGAAGAGTTGCAGAAAACAAAAAAGAAGAATCTTAAGAATGCAGATAACTTAGAATTAGATCTAAGATCGCCAATATCTCGCGGAAATTCCGTCCATCACCACTCTTAAGATGCCGTCCATCATAACGTATGCGCAACATTGATTGCTTTTTTCGCACGCGACGTCTTAAACTTAGTTTGTTCTTTTACTTTTTCTACCGCTGACACACTCGCAGCTATCCTTTTACCTTTCTGAGGTTGCTGTCAGTTACTCTCGATTCGCTCTTATTCCTTCCTCCTGGGCGTCTTCAGAAATACCATCCTTCCACCCTTCCAGCATAAACACCTGAAGCCATTTTCCGCTATAAATGCTTGAATCTATTGCGAGTGTTTGCGAAATTTAGCTTCAGTAAAGACGGAAAGTTTACTTTGACATTTGATGCCAATTAGTACTCACTACAGAGTACACGTTGATTGATGGCAACGTGGAGGCGCCGCCGATGGATGAATTATTAGACGGACAGGAAGAAGATTTGACGTTTAGATGGACAGGTATGAAAATCTAAGGAAATGATTTTCATTAAACCAGATTTTCAAGCTTCTTTTATTCTTATTTTCTTTATTATAGAATATGTTACTTTATATTTTTGCATGGATAATGGATATTATCTATTATGGATAAATAGATAATAGATATGTAATAAAATTCCTAAATTAATAGAGAATGTTTTATATATTAGAGAGAGTTTATTAGTTTATATTTAAAAGAAATTCGAAAAGAGTAATTCTGGATTAATCGCTTATACGTTGAAAGAGAGACGTGAAATTAAAAAAAAAAAAAACGAGTTCAAGAGAAAATACAAAAGAGAAACAGAAGAAAGCAGAGCTTAAAAAGTTCTCTTTTACATAGCGCCAAAGAGAGCAAATAACTCTCTTTGCTTCTCTTTGGTACTAAAAAAATTATTTTTAGAGGCTTCTAAAGCATTTATTATTTGGCATAATCTCTTTTTCGCTATGTAAGAGAAGCTTTTCTTTCCTTCTCTTTGGTACTAAAAAAAATTATCTTTTGAAGCTTCTTAACCAGTTATTATAATGCATTAAAATTCATTATTATTATAAGAGAAAGAGCAATTAGAGCTAAAAAGTGAAATATGCGTACAAGTTTCTCTGCATACAAGTTTCTCTTTTCCTGCTCTTTCTATGTGCCGATGCCAAAATGTTACTCTTCGCCGCACAGCAGTCGTTGGCCTGCAAGGATAAGAGAATCCTTTTAAAATATCGCAAACTCTGTTGAAAAACTTTAGTCGAATGTAGAACGTGATACGAAACGGCCGATACTATTTTATTTGCAATTTTATTACGCAACGAAAGGATGCAGTAAACAAAGTGTTGTGGCAAAAAATATAAACGTTAATATAAAGAAGTGTTCTGAAAGCAATCAGTATGGCTTAAGTTAATAACAGAAAGGAAATGAAATAATAACTAATAAACACAATAATAATGATCATGTTTTGATGATTGTTTCCTAACGTCTAAATATTCATCTAAACTCTGTGAAACCAACTTGTTTCCAACAACCAAACAGAGCAGTCGCTTCGATAGTTTTGTGAATGTGGATCAATAAAATTCTTACTTAAAATACTTTCATGTCTTTAGTTTTTTCGCTTTTTAAAATATTTTAAATACTTTCGCTTTAAAAAATAAAAAAAAAATTAAAGCAACCCAGTTATTCATGCCAGAGTTGTTGTTGTTATTCTTGCTGCTCACGCTTTGATTGTTGCTGTTGTTGGTGTTGGCGTTGGGTGGAACGAGAAAATTGAATCGATTTAATTGAATCCTTTCTACAAAAATTGTGTATAAAATTTGGTAAAAATGCGGGCGAAATAAATTGTGAATGTGAAGAAAAAAGGAGTTACTCGAGTAATTAAGAGCATTTATCTATCTTTTTTTGGTTAAATGTAACAACCGAGATGACATGAAATTTTAAATGATTTTAATATTTTAATAGAATTTCAAGCAGACTCATTTTCAAATGTAATTATGGTAAATAATTAGGATTTTTATATTTTTTATGCTTGATTGAAAAATTTCTTTAATAAATTCATATATTCGTTATAATATTATTATTATATATTGGTGTACCCATAAGTAATTAATTATTTTGAAATCTAAAACAAACTTTTTAGTAAAATTGAGTACTTGCGTGGGTGGGTGTAATTTTCCCTAAGGCCCGAAGAGACTTATTATGTAATATGCCTTACATATTGCCGACATACGAGTATAGTAAATATTGCTGGCAAGTGTCAGTCTGCCTTTACAGCAGCAGATAAATAAAGGTTGCTGTGCTAAAAGTCGTCAAACAGTTGGACGAGCATGCATTCATTGGCTTTTCCATTTTATTACTTCTAGAATTTTTTTGAGATTCTCGCTTTTAAGAGAAAAACTTTTATGTTTTTAATTTTTGCATTTTCATAATTCTCATTTATTAATAATTTGTGATCTCTTATATTAATAGCTTTGGTGGGCAATACAGTATGAGACGCGATGGTTGAGGCGCTTAAACGTTGCGTGAAGTCGTGGTAACGCGGCAGCAATGACAATGACAACAGACAAGTTTTGGAAAATAAAAATTGCGAAAGTTATAAACAAACAACGCGCGAACAAAAAAGCTGGAGGCTGAAAACAATTTAGGAAGTTGCAAGAAAATAATGTGATGGGAAAATTTTACGACGATTACGAGACGTTGGTGAAGCATTCTCAGTAGTGTAAAAATGTTAAATAAATCCTCAGAAAATTGCGAAATTTTTCAGAAAAATAAAGCAAACTTGTAACAATCAGCTAAGAAAAAAAAAATGTTACTTCCTGTCTTGTAAATTCAATTAAACTGTGAACATAAAATAAAGAGTATACTCTCAACATATCATAAACTAAAATAACAGCAGCCCTCGCACAAAAAGTAAGAAAAACGACAGGCAAAAATTGTTGTCATTAATCAGCATCGTAAAGAATCGATTCGATAAAGATCGATTATGTTCCAATGGAAATGATTCCAGCATTTGACGCGCGAATAATTTTGCTGCTTTATACGCTGCTGCAAGGTAAGCAAAAATGAAAACACGAAAAAAGTGCCCTGCATTAATATTTCTAAACATGTTTTAAATTCGTAGAAATACTAAGTTTTCAATTTAATGCGGTTACATTCCGCTCAAATCATTAGAATCATATACATAGATAGAGGGTTATCCAAAAGTAGGTTGAGGATGTTGAATAAGAATATTTCTTAAGCCGCATGTTGGTTTCTTGTCTCTTGCTTTTCTTTCTAACCTGCAATGATAGACAATTAACAAAGCCTAATATAGTATATAATTGTTAAAGGTATTAAAACTTTAATAACCTGTTAAAAGCTTGTTAATAATGTGTTAAATTTAATAGCGTGTTAAATTTAATAAAATTTATTTCGAATTTTAGTGTTTCATAAAAAATAACCATCACAAATTTCGTGATTTTGTTCGGCATAATCGTCCATTGGGTTGTTTATGGTCTGAGGCTACTTTTTGTTTCTTCGAGATCTAAAGAGCTTGAAAAAATTGTTGTCCAAATTGTACAAAAATCAAAAGATCATAACCAGGATCGGTATCCATAACGGTTTCAGTGGAATATATTTACAGATGAAATGTTGTAATCTTCAAAACAATCAATTTCGGGTTAGCGTTTTAAGTTTTTTGAGTGTTTTATTAAACGAAGGAATCATCTTTAGCAGGACAAAGACTGTGTGTGTGTGGTTGCTCTTAAGTGATGAGAAAGTGTTGAGAAAGTGTTTTTTTAGGATTAAAGGATTAACATTTTATTTGAACTTCTGCAGCAGACAGACACGCAAAAACATCGTCTGGCAACTCTGAAGTGGCGTAATAATTTTCAACCGCATCACGCTCGCTACTGGATGCGAGTTTTTTCGAAAACTGCATTCGAAAAAATTCTGCTTCCTGGTTTTTGAGTTTATTTTTGTTAAAACTCTTAGACTTAGCACGCTTTCCATTTATTTTTATTAGTTTAGTTCAACAGCTAAGAGAAGAATGAATATTAAGTTATTTAACAACCAAAAATTACCAACGTATTTTATAGCAAGAGAGAGAAATTTTGCCAAGTTTGCACTTTTCTAGTGCAAAGACCAGATTTTACAACAATGGTTTATGGTTTTTCTCTATCAACATTATTTTGTTTTGGCAACCTTTTCATCATTGATTCGGGGACAGTTACGGGCGCAGGCTATATAAGCTTCGCCTCTTCAGATTTTTCTACATTTAATTTTAGTACTTCTTCCTTCCTTCCTTCCTTCCTTCTCTCTTATCTTCTCCTCCGTTCCGTAGGTTTGACTGGCCTGCGACTCAACAAGATTTCTATACCTGCCTACAGATTGCGAGGCGAGTCCGCTTTCCTGGAGTGTCAGTATGAGCTCCACCGATCGACGCTCGATGCGTCCAAATCGAACAGCAGACATGAACATAATTATCGCATCGCTGGCGGGGGCAGTGGGCGTGGTGGGCGTGGTGGTGGTGCTGCTGTTGAAGGAAGCGATTTCAACTACATTGACACGGATCTTACGGTGACGGCCGGAGATGAATCAACAATTAATCGCGTCATACGAACATATCCTTATGCACAGCAGCAGCAACAACAACAACAACAACAACAACAACAACAACAGCGTTATTATCGCCCAGCTCAGAACTTCAACTACGAAGAGCAGAGAGGAGCGTGGTGGGGGACAGCTTTGCAGGAGCAGCCGATGGCGGGTGCCAGGCGCACCAGCAGCCAGAGAGATTACTTTAGAGATGAAAATGGGAACGATGATGGTGACGAAGAGAACGTGAATGACGACGACGACGACGAGAGCGAGGACGAAGCGCTCTATGCAGTCAAATGGTACAAGGATAATGAGGAGTTCTATCGTTACGTGCCCAGGGCGAATCCGCCGAAACAGAGCTACCGCGTCGACGGCATACGAGTCATTGTAAGTGTATGAGTATGAGTATGAGTATGAGTGAGATGTGTATAGTATATACATACAAACATATTATCTGTTTCATCACGGTTGCAAAGTTGCATACTATTATGCACCGTCCTTTAACCTTCCGTCAGTAGACGGCTGCATTTTCACTGGAAGTGTTTCGTTCGCTTCGGTGTTGCCAGGTCCGGGGCATGCTCTCGTGCGTTAGCATCAGACATTACGACATTGCGTCAGGCACCGTTAGCAAAGTTAGATGATAATCTTTCAAGTTGTTTGCTTTGTTTGTCAACAGCGTAGAGTTGAGAAACCCTCTCTTACTTTCCGCGGCATACTTTATCCCATTTGTGGAATCGACTATTGTAGGTACATACATATGTATGTCGCCGAGAGATAACCGACAACCTGCATTCTTTACTACTTCTGCTACTTTTCTTATGCTATTTATCTTATGCGAACGCATTCGACGTAATGCTATGTCACTGCCAACGAAGGCACCGACACCAACAGCAGGCACCGACACCAACAGCAGTAATCGATTGCTTCGCGTCTTAATATAAATTGTTTTCGTTGTTTTTGCTCTTATCTGCGGCAGGAGGAGCACTCTGATAGCACGCGGGTCCTTTTGCGTGGTCTGACGCTGAATTCGACGGGCTTGTATCGGTGCGAGGTGTCCGCGGAAGCGCCTAACTTCTCATCCGTTCAGGGCGAAGGACGCATGGATGTTGTATGTAAGTAGGTTTTTTATTTTTAAACATTAAACATTAAGCAAATAAATAAAGTCCTCGATTTATTGTTAAAATTAAACACGATATGTCTAGAATTGATACCATAAATTCTATACACAACAAATATACATACATACATATGTACATATATCTATAGAAATTATCCTATAAAGAGAATTATTCTCATGGATTAAAAAATAGTAAAAATAAATACATTAACTTTTTCCCGGATTCTTTTCAAATTGAACATTTTAAATGTTCCTTTTAGAGAATTTTTCTTGGGTCTACCTGCTTCTTCAATTAGATTCTGGAGAAAAAATCCGAGAAACTCTTATAGACTCTCTGATAGTGGCTTTTTATCGTATTAATCGACTCGGCCGGCCGAGATTAATTTTCACTTTCTGCCTCTTTATTTGCTGCTTCTCTGTTTCTTCCAGATCTTCCACGCGATGGACCTCACATCAAAGGTCAACAATTTCAGTACCAAATCGGAGAAATATTAAATTTGAACTGCTCTTCGGGTAAATCGCACCCAGCCTCACACTTACAATGGTTCATCAATGAGCTGTCGGTGAGTAACATATCAAAAAAGTTCTGCGGGAACGAAAAAAGACACTGAAGATCTCGGCACATCGCCGAAACCGCTTCGTCTCCAAACCAAAAATGACAATGGATGACGGATATTTTGTCTTTCTTTAGGTTACAGAAACACACTTTCTGGTGCGCTACAACAACACTATTCACAAGCACGGTTTAATTACCACGACACTCGGTCTTCGGCTGACCGTCAATGCGCGTCACTTCCTCAACGGAGCCATGAAAGTGAAGTGTCTGGCGAGCATAACGCCGGTGCTGTGGAAGGGTGGCAAGGAGAGTGTCCTGCAACGCCGGCCAGGTATCATCGATAATCGTGAAGCCATGCTCTTGGGTAAGAAAGATAGAAAGACAAAGGTTGAGAACATTTGGGCAGTGCTGAGGTTCAGCACACAAACACTCGAACACTTAAGTTTAAATGGTTTTTGTTGTTGATTTTGGATGTTAATTTTTCCTTTCCTTCTCGGAAGTCGCTAACCTTCCTACTTTCTTAAGTCTTAAAAGATCAAACTATTTTAATTAGTACGTTTTTTATTTTTTTTATTACCTTTTTCATTTCGTACAAAAAATTTATCGTCATCCTGCAGTGCTAAGTTCGTCACTTTTTCCTTTACAGTGCGCAGCAGAGCTACTGATCTTCATCAGCTTCAATCTCAATCTCAATCTCAGCAGAATCTGGTCTTCGCAGCGGTAACTCTTTCATTGTTCGCATTACGTCAATTACTATTAAGCCGTCAAGTATTGAGTTAAAAGCTTAAAAACGGAAAGATCTTTTGTGAGAAATACAATCAATTGCAAAGCAAAATACTCGTAGTATTATAAACAAAAGAATATATTGAAAAGAATATAGTGATATCATTGTAAATATGGAACATGCGAGTTTTTGCTTTTTAACATGATAAGAAACATCAAAGCAGAAGAACAATAATATGTATGTATATATAAACAATTTTTTTTTTGATGGTACAAGTATCATATTTATTCTAAAAATTTATATTTTTCTATTTTTTACCATTTTCATGAGAAAAGGAAATATTTATAATTATTCCTTATAAAAATTTTCCCTTATTAAAATTTTTAAATTCTAAATTAAAAGTATTTTCAGTATAATATTGTACATAAATCGAAATCATACAAAGCGATTACACTTTCTTTGTCATTAACTGTAGAAATACTTATAATTTTTACAGAATTCGTCTTACAGAATGAAATTCTAGTAGGTACAATTTCTCTATAACGATTTTAATGAAATGAATTAAACTAAATTTTGTACATTTTAGTGATCATGAAAATTTTTTAAAATATCAGTTTTATATTTTATGTAGAAAATTCACCAAATCTGGAAACTGGAAATCAAAGAAATAAATATTAGTATAAAATATTACAATGTATTTTATAATTAGTCATTATTTAAGAACATAGTATTTTAGAAATTAATTTTCGTATGTTAAAGATTATAACAATTAAGGAATATAGCAAAAATATACTTATATGGAATAATAAAGAATTATAATCAAATACAACTGAACTGATTGCATTATTTTTGTAGCGTGATCCCTTTCCTTGCATTATAGTTAAGAAGATTGATCCATAGAGAGAAAATTCTTATCTATATGTTTAAAATAAAATTACACTAAACTCAAATGAATACGAATCGAATGAATCACACGAAATACACCGAGTACACCGAATACTGTAAAGTGCGACATGAGGTGAGCATTTTTGTGGGTGAAATCGAATGGAGTTTTTCCTTTATTGACAGAAATCTAACCTCTAAAAATTGGTAACCTCTAAAAATAACCTTTAAAATTGTTAGCATCAATTTCCTTTTTTTAAGATAAACTGAACATTAGATTAACATTTATCATTTATTGTGTTATTATAATCGTAATTTAGGGAAAATTAGAACACTTAGGTCCTGTTAAACTCGTGCTAACAGCTCTTGGTCAATTGCATGCAGCTCTTCTGTAATGACATATGTATGTATGTACATATTTCAATGCAATTACGGCTAAATTGCAACTAGCGTGCATGTTGCCGTGTAGGTCGACTTGGGCTCGATTATCCTAAATAGATACTATAATACCTGAAAATTAAAACATTAAAAAATCGCGCTGGAAAAAATTTATCTACAGAAGAATCGATTGTTTGGAAAAATTCATATTTGATAGACTCATGGCTATATTTATATATTATATTTAGTCTCAATTCAATTGAGGCTTAAGATAACAATTATATTTTAATTATATTTTATTATATATAATAAATATAATATAATAATAATAATATTTTATTATATTTTAACTCACAATTTTTACTGACAGCCAGAATTTGACATATTGATAAAGTTTAATTGAAGGTTTGATATCATAGAATGAATGACACTTCAGTGAAGAAAGGTTTTTTAGCGTAAAAAAAATATTTTATTATATTTTAACTCACAATTTTTACTGACAGCCAGAATTTGACATATTGATAAAGTTTAATTGAAGGTTTGATATCATAGAATGAATGACACTTCAGTGAAGAAAGGTTTTTTAGCGTAAAAAAAATATAAAAATAAATATAAATAAAAAATATAAATCTAACAAAGCTCGAAATCGGAAGTGGCATAATTTCGGGAGCAACAACAGCACACACAGCACACATATCCTCACACATCCTCAACGCACACAAATACACACTTGCAAACAAGTACAAAAAAAGATTCAAGAGTGTGCGACAGATGAGTTGATAGCTCATCTAAAAATAGCAATAACAATAACAACACAGACAGCAATTCCGCTCAGAGCCATTGAATCCGATAACAGGATGTTATAATTTTGTTGGCATTCTCTTTTTCTTTACCTCCTTGCGATTTTACGGAACATTTAAACTTACTTAATTCCGGGAAAGGTGGTGAAAAATTTAACGTTAAAATTTTGTTTCAATAATGAAAATTACATGGAAATTCCTTTTATTTATTTTAATGAGGGTGTATGTATGTGTATGGATAGAATAAGCAGAAAGAAGAAAGAAAATTCGAACTTCTCCCTGATGCCGATACTAATGCCGATAGCATGTTACGCAAATTACCAGCAAATAAATTCGATTATTCAGCAATTTTGTAGTCGCAAAAATCGTCCACAGAGAGACAAAAATGTCTGGTTTTTTCCGTTAACGAGAATATTGAATAAAACAGAAATTAGATTTAAATATCGTAAGTGCTTTTTGGCATGTGCCGAGCAACGGATTCTTGTTTAATGCCAATTAAAGAATAAAAAGTTTAATACTATTTATGAGAATGTAGAATGTATGCAAAAATATGTTATAATATGAATATAAATCATAAAAGGAAAATGTCGGTAAGTGAAAAATTTTGGACGTTATATAAAAGCGCCATGACGTCTAACACAAGCACGTACGTCTCATTAGTTATCTTATTATTTGACAGACGTTTAAAGTATAGTCCTAGAGAAAAGGCCGAAGAAAGAGGATTTTTATGTTTGTTTTTGCTTTTATTATCTCTTCAAAATTAAATTGAATTTTTATATAATATTTCTTAAGACGAGTATAAGAATTCTTGGATAGAAAATTCTATTATTTTTAGATTTATTCTATTTCCTATTTTCTATTAATCTATTTTAGATTTATTCGATTATTCTATAACCTATATAACTTTCTGCGATGAACATTAAGTTTATAATAGATTAAGAAAATTTGTCTCAATTTGTGCCGTCTTATGATTATGACAATACATGCACATTAAAGTGTAATTATGCAGTGTAATTATGCATTTGAGGATTGCAGAAACCGATACTTGTCTGAAATTGCTGTCATCCTGAACAATTGATTGGTTAAACCTACATTCAGCACGTAAGTCAGCTGCGACTTGAAACATGTTTAGCGATTTTATTTATTGCGGCAAAGAGCGCTAAAGCAGATAGAAATGAAGGAGTACACCCACATAACCAAGAGACCGATATATACTCTGACATACTTGCGGTACATTAACCCAGTAGGATTTGACTGGAGACTTCCTTGAGGCACTAGTTTAAAAGAGACTGGTGGCATTATGAGAAAAGCACTGCAATTTGAAAACTATCAACTATTTGACAATTATCAGGTGCTGATAATCTAAGTATGACGAACGAAAAACCACCAGACCAGATAATTTTGGTTCATTACAAGCGACACAATCTCATAATCTCCTGACAAAAACTTCTAATTTATTAAACTCCAGAAAACTCATGAGTTGTAGAACATTTAGGCTGACAATTATGGTTCAAAAGGTCTGGAAAATATAAAAAATAATGTGATAAAGCATCCGTCTTTACAGAAAGAATCTCTACCAGACGACCTGTTTTCTCTTTGGGTTTATTATAACATCTGAATGCGGCGGTTTTGTTTCAATGGTTATTGCTTTTGCTGCACTGAAGGCGCAGCACATCACGTGCCTCTTAAGTTGTGCAGACATCTTCTCTTACGTGGGTGACGTAGCACTAAAGTTGTGTTACGAGACGTAGCAATTGCGCACGTACTATTCGGTATTTTTTAAAACGTGATCTCGTAGCTTTTGAAGATCTTAAATACTTTTCCGTCATATCGTTTTGGGGTGACATTAATTTGATAATAACTTCTGAAACAGAAGACAAAAGAATAGAATGAGAATGTCCGAACGCAAATCGATATGAAGCCTCTACAATTTTCTCTATCTACAAACTGAATTGAAAGAAACATTTTCTCTTCTAAATGATGAAGTGTAAAGGATGAAGGATGAAGTTTATCATCAGAAATGAGATTAATTAACTTTTAATAATACTAATAAAGAACTAATTAAAGCTAAAGAAACTTAAGTGTCGACACCGATGTCAAGATGGTTTAACTTGTCTTAGAACGACAAGCCGACCACACGTCGTATGATCCAGATGGAAAAGAAATTCTTCATAAGTTCTGAAAGGCGAGGTCATTTCTATCTCATAGAAATAAATAGAAATCGCCACCACCCCATAGTTCTATATCATAGAAATATAGAAATGACCTCGCCTCTATAATATCCTTATAAGTTTTATTAGAGGTTACTCACCACAATTTCTGTCACATAAAACTTCAATAATAATATTACGTTATTATAACAGCTGGCATATAGCGAGGCCACAAAACTCAGCAGTGTTGAAATTATAAACCAATAAAATAAAACACTGAAGACTCTGAATTCATTTTACAAAAAAAAAAAAAAAAAACAATTCAACAAACTCGGTTCGCAAAAGTCATTAGGTCCTTTAAAAGCTTTTAGCTAATCTGCGACTGTTTATTCAGTCAAATAAATGGCCAGAAAACAAAGCCAACAAAATTCGTCAAAAAAAAACGGTACATTTATAAAAATTATTCAGTTTTTAATTTAATTGAGCTCTTCTTAATCATTATTTTCGATGGGAATGATCGATCGAAAAACGGGTGGGTTCTATTTCATTACTTCGGTTTTTGTAAAAGTCAGTGAATGAAATTGAATTCTGCAAATTGAAAATTCTTGTTTTCGCCACGAATGGCATCACTTGTGGTCATCAACCATTGGCAGCTTAAGAAGAAGAACAGCTTATAGAATTAGCTGAAGTTCGAAGCAAATGGAAACTAATGACAGTCATTGAATTAGTTTGACCGTTCAGGAATTCATTAGCTTTATTAGATTTTGTTGGTTCTCAATATGTAAAGGATGCTCTGGGCCTTTTTGTTTTATTTACTTGATTTATTGAGGGCTCCTCTATTGACCTAAGTATGCGCTATAATCATACATGTCGAAGCGTTACAAAAAAAAACTTCTCCTCAGTCCTATTTTGCGCTTTTAATTGTTCCGTCCTTAAAGTATTCTCTTCCTGTTTCCTTTTTGCTGATTTTTCTTCGCATTGATTTTATTTGACTTATTCGTTTTATTGGCACCAACGACATTTTATGAGACGTGGTTGACTTGACTTTACTTTTGAGGAAAGAATTAAACTGATTATTGGACTTTGGTTTTTAACATTTTATTGAATTTATGATTTTAACGTTTTTTAATACTCTAAAGACCCTCTCACTGTTTCCGGCCAGACTATTTCCGCATCAGAAACTTATTGATTCAATATTGACCCAAAATTTAAGCTCTATACTTTCCTCTAATTTGGTATAAATAAAATCTTATTTAATACATTTTTGTATAATCAATATTTATTGTTACTTTTCTTAAATCTCTTAAAGAATCTTAGAATAAAGAATTTATATTTTATTTGTCATGGTTTTTCATTTCAATTTAATATGGATATTTTGATTTTTAACTGAGACATTTTTAATTCAATTTGATTTAATTTAATTAATTCCTTTCGCTCGTTGTTCTTGCGCAGGTTTTACTGTATTTAATTTTTCCGTGGAAAATCCTTAAACGCAGTTTATGAAGATCATTTATTCCGAATAACTGGACAGATATCAAGTGCAATGAATAACAAAGTCATAAAATTACTATAAAATTTATATTAAAATTAAGGTCTCCTCACGCACGAATACACACGAAGCTCGCGCGAGCTCCATAAAACCGCATACGTTGCGAAGGTTTTGTGAGAAAAAAAAAACTGACTGAATCTCAGTCGCGTCGTTGCTTTCGCAAGCAATTAATTATGTTTAATAAATAATACAGTTAATTTAATTAAATGCGGTGAGTGCGGGCAGCTTGTCGAAGTGCAAATAGCACCAGCCTTGAGCTCTGCAAGTTCTGAAAAAATGCTTAATAGAATTTTTTTAAAACGTTTCGTCTACATTTTTATACTAAAAACGGCCTTTCGTTCCATCAACAATAATTAAACTGCAGCTATTTTAATGCAATTTAAAGTCACTGAAGTCACGACAAGTAGGAACATGTCGCACAAAAATGGAGGACTATAAAGCAACAGAGGAAGAAGTTAATAAAAAGGAAGCGAATGTAATGGAAATTATTTTATTGCGGTCAGCATCATGGTAGTAAACTCTGCTGAATGTCGGCATAAGCATTTGTTAAAAATGCATTAAAAATTTGCTACATTTAAAAAACGAACCTACTTTAATTGTAATAAAATCCATTCAAGTGTTGCAAGGCGAGCAAGGCTCTATAAGAAGGTTATTTGGCGAAATGCGAAGGGAGAAGTAGAAGTAGAAGATGAGAAGAATTCGTTATTTTTTTTTCTTCGAGCTAGAAGAAGTCGATTGAGCGCCTAAGCATATGCTGCATGCTGGCAAATTTCGTTTATCCGCAATTCTCCAACATGCTCAATTTGAGATAATCAGAAAAGCCTTTTTTTATACGTTTGTACATTGTTGCATGTTATTGTAGTTGCTTTTAATGTAATGTTGCCATAAGATTACGAAAATCGTTTTCACACATTGTCGTTTTATTCTCTCCTTAGTTAGCATCACGGAACGACGATTCGAGTTAATCGACTGTAACGAGGTTCATACGATATAATCTTTGTGCAGCTCCGGGAAAAGCTGCCTTTAGAAGTAAGAATTTATATACTCTTGAATTTAGATAAGAAATTTAAAGTATAAGGAATTTTAAAATTTGGTTATATCTTGGAGAATGAAAAAAATTAATCGATATTAGAATATCAAGAAGTTGCAAGGTCGTTTGATGGCCTAATCTCATCCAGGTACAAACACAAAAAAACTCTAAAAATGCAAGTAAAATTCTCGTAAAAATCGCCAAACAAAACGCGTGACGACGTCAGAAAATATAAATGGATAATGAACAAGTTTATGTGTTTATGCGAGTGAAGTTTGCACAAAAAATTGCACATAAATTGCAAAAATTGCATAAAATTGAAAGACAGTTTCTTTCCAGGAGCGGCCACAAGGTGTTGTAAGCTAAGAAGAATGAAAGTTAAGAAAAGTTGTGAAGAAAGAGAATTCTTTTTTTGAAGAATCTTAAGGAGATCATGCAAATTTTCTACTAATTTCACAATTTCTCAGTTTGATCATTTACTAATTTTCCAATTTCTCAGTTCGATCAATCTGTAGAGATCTAATATACCTTTTGGTAGACTAAAAAATCGCGAAAAAAACTACTATTAAGAATAACTACTAAAAGACATTTTGTAAAAATTGCAGCCTAATGCCTTATGCCACGAAAATCTAATGCATAGAGAATGCACAGTTAAAGAAAAAACCAAAGCATATCGTCCTTTGTCCGAATTTTTAATGAGTTCTCTTTATTATCGTAGAAAGCTGTTTCAGCAAAAGCTGTTTCAGCAAACTGACAATCATTATAATGAGCTGTCAGTTCAAAGTTTGGTGTAGAAAGCTTACTTCGTCTTCACAAATTTGCGGGGTGCAGAGTGTCGACAGAGTGCGGACAAGGCTTGTGTCTTGTGTCCTGTGTTGTTTTGCCTTCGTGGTGCAATCGCACGTGCCAAAACTCGGTTGGTCGAGTTGTCGGGCTGTGTTGTGAGTTCATAATAACAACAACACAAACATGTACTTAATATTCTTACCGCTTTTCTAAAAAAATGAATTTTTCTACATCAATTTTGATTGGCGAATAATGACTCGACCGTCGTCGATAGGCTGACAGTAAACACTACTTGCGAAATATTGGTTTTATTCTCAACATTTCAACCTTTTTAATAGCCATTACCATCTTCCGGTTAGTTATTACTAACAAAAGCAAAAGCTATTTAAGCGCATTGCAAAAGGATATTTTAGCATAATTCGAAGATAATGCTTTCTCAATAATCCTGCCGCTACGATGTTTATAATCCCAAAGACGTGCACTTAAGCACGTTCATACAACAAAAACAACAATAGCAAGAGAACAACAACAGCAAGAGGCAGAAAGACAACAAAATTCTTAACAAATTGAAGTAGAAAACTTTAGTGAAATGCTATTTTATGATGAACGTTTGTCGGCGACGACATTTTGAATTTGTTTTTTGTAATTTCGCCCAGATTTTGCTATTTTAGTGCCACTGTCGGCGATTCCGCGGCTTCTGTCGAAAATTGATTCAATAGTTGTTACAAATCGGCAACGCCTGTTTGTGTTTGTTACCAATTTTTACGGCCGCGCCAACTTCCATGCGGGCGCGTTTAGTTTTCCGTTGTCCGTACGTGCCCGCAAAGCCTGAAGTTTAGATTCTAGACTCTACAGGGTTATGGACGACGGATGCTGGTGCTGATAGATGTTTGTCCATCATCACCATTCATTCCGAAACTTTTACTTGTTTTATGGCTGTCGACGCGTAAATGCATGGGCTTTCATTTTTCGTTTGTTTTCTCATCATTTCATGGTTTGATTGTTCGCGATTGTCTCAATGCAAGGGTTGAATTAGTAATCGGGTTGTTGTTGTTGTTGTTGCTTTCTGCCATTTCAAAGGAACACAAGAACGTGTTAAACCCACTTCATCAAATCGCCGGCATCGTGACCAGCCATCGTCTAATTCGTCGATAACTTGAAAACTCAAAAGGTTAAACTCTTCCAATTTATTTTCAGGATGTTCGACAAATTTAGGCGAATTACGGCTGCATCCTCGGCAATTCTTTTGTTTCTAGTAAGGCTAATTTCTGTTTGTGTTTTTTTTTTTTAGTTTTATAAATTTTTACTCCTCTTCATTTTTGAAATTTTTTGGGATTTTCATGTTCTTTCTTCTTTCAGTTCCAAGAATAAGTAACTTGCAGCAGCATCATTGTCTGGCAGGAAGCACAACAGACACCATTTTGATGTGTCGATCCTTTTGACACGCTTCAGTTCCGGTTTTCATTGCCGTTTGATACTTTCGGAACCATCAGAATCATCGATCCACCGGCTTAAATTTAAGATTTTACAGCAAAAGGCTTAAAATACATAGATACAATTTTCTTGATAGATTTTCCACGAAGACGTACGTATCACAAAAACAAAAGAAACTGACAAAATGAAACACTTTTGTTTGCACAAAAGTTTGCATTGTTTGTGTAGTCGGCCTCAACGCAATTTAAACAGTGCTGCCAACGTTGCACGAAACTTTTATTAGAACATCTGCGTCCAACTGAGATGGCAAAAAGTAATAAAAAACCGAAATAATTGTGGTCTGTAGTGGCCGCAGTTGATGGTAACGACCGGAGACGAGTTGAAAAACTATTCTTTATTTCATAGTTAGTAATTTTTTAATTCTTTATTCTGTTTTTACAGGTTTTGTCTTTTTTTACACGGACAAAGAAAAATTCTAATTTAAATTATTTTAAATTGTTCCTTGTTTTTCTTTCTTCAATATTAACCCATTATTTTGAAAACGACCTAAGTCCGTTCATGCTAAAATCAAGCTTCGTGCGTGTAAGAGAAATAATGAAATAGAGAACGAAATCGCATCATAGTCAAAATGTAAATCGATACATTTCTCGTAATTTAATACGCGGCCGCATCTACATTGGATATAAATACATACTTCCGGGCTGGCAACGCTTTTGATGATAATTGCAACGCGGCTCGATGTCAGCAGACGCAGCAGAACAAATTGGCACGTCGAATTGGAATTCATTAATTTTCACGAAGATTCATTGAACAGGATAACAGAGATCGATAATGATTACAGAAATAATGCAAATGAAATGGTCGAATAATAACAAAAAGAGGAACAAGAATAGAACAAGGGCGAATCTAGAGCGAAAATTCGCCCGGAATGTGATAATAACTTTAATGAATATGAAATTGAAAGGAATTGGGAAACTGCTGCAATGTATTGAGCATTCGAATTTAAAGCTTAACTACGAGAGCGTGGCGCGCTTTTTAAATAACCAAATCGCTCTTAAAGTGGAACATTCTTACAACAAAGCCAACAACAATGATAATGACTAAAGTAAAAAAGCAAGTAAGTACTCTAATGGAAATAACTCGTTAAGAGTAAACAATCTTGTTTAGTTGTCACAACAAATAAATAAAATAAAGATGAGAAGAGAAAAAGGATGAGATCATGGTAAAGGAGCAAAAATAAAGTATGACAAGCAAGGCCTCAGGTTAAAAGAATGTTCCCAGAATGTTCCAAGAATGTTCAAAACAGAAGAATAACAACAAAAAATAACAATAACAACGTAAACAATAGCTAATTTCTTCCTTATTGTGAAAAAGACAGACTAAACATAAAACACTAGAATAAGAAAGTAAAACTTCACGATGCTTCCACTGAAGTGTGTAAAGAAAATGAACAAAAAGAAGAAGAAAGCTCCAAGATTGTGCAACAACGTGCTGCTGCTTTGATTTAAAAAAAAAGATTTTGTACTTGTTGTACGTTTGTCGTAAAATTTTCTTAAACGGCGACTAAAGATCTTGTAAGGAATCTTCAGTTTTTACGAGATGATAAAAAGGAAATAAGAGAGAGGCAAAGACATTGCTTAATCTTAGTTTTTTGTTGAAAGTTTCGCCTCTAGAGCGAACGGTTAGAGTGTTGTCAACTTAGTCTATCTTTCGAATTTCGAATTTAAACTCGAATTTTAAATAGAATAAATATGATAGTTAAAGCAGTTAAAGCTAAAATGGTTAGCGAAGCCATCATTCAACACGGATAGTCTTTATTTTATGGTCTAATATAGTATTGCCATAAAAGGTTTCGGTTTTGCTTTACGCTTTCAAGTATTGACAAGTGTCAAGTGTTTTCATACAAAACTGGTTTTATTTTCGGTTTTATTGGATTTCGCCCGCTGCTGTTGTTGTTGTTGTTGTAGGCAAAACCAATGTTTTGTTTTGTTTATTAATTTTGATATAATATTTTTGTGTGCAATACTTAACTCTTTCCACCATACTAACTATAGAAAAACACAAGGCTATGGCGTCTAGTTTTCGAACTTCGAAACAGAGTTGAAAACTGCTAAAACCAGAAATTTTTTTTGGTTTTGCACTGAACTTACAACAGCAATTTTAATGGCGATTTATTGGTTGGTTATATAATGGTTTTCGCTTCGAAAAGCAGTTTTGCGCTAAACCGAAGTAAAACCGCTTTGTGAAAACAGCATAAAACACGATTTCTCTTATATTTTCTGTAGGGCAGAAGAAGGGTTCGGTTTTTATTTGCCGCATTGAGAAATTAAATTAATTTTCAAAGCTATTTTCTGCAGGGCACAAGAAAATTTTTTATTTGCAGAATCAACAGCAATTGAATTTAATTAATTTAATGGCATATGCAGAAGACGAAGTTAAACAAACCCATTTTAAGCGAGTATTAGAAGCAGATATTTTTCTAGTTTTCTCCTTACTCAGCGCAGTGAAATTGCATACGTTATAGTTCCGTGAATTGAAATTAATATTTTCTCGAATTCGCTTCGAGGAACAAACACTGAATAAATCCATGTTTGTTGTAAACTTACCAACCGCACAAACTGAAGCTACAGTGGCGCAAGGGTTGACAGGAAAGCACCCACTGTTAAGTCGTGAAAAACCGTGAGAACAGGAACAAAATAAAAAGAAAAACCTAAAAAAAAAGGAGTATGCACTCTTGTGTGGAAACACAACAAGTGTCGAAAGCAGATTTCGGAAAAAATTTACAGGAAGCCTTAACTCTCGCCTAAGTGAGGTAGGAAATACATAATAGAGAAAAAAGTCATCACCTGCAAACAATCGGTAAGCGCTAAATGAACACACAAAGTGAAAGCGAAAATGGAAACAGGTAAATACCGCTCAATTATCTCAAATTTGCTAACGTTTTCTTGATAAAGTTAGTGCCTAAAATGACTTATCTTTTTATAATTTCTCTAAAATAGACGTTTTTTTGCAGTGTAGATTTGAACAAATGTATAAGTTATCAATGGAAATAAGCTTTCATTCGTTTTGTCGCAATAAAATACTGAAGGTAAGCGTAACGACAATTTTCGATCGTTCAGATTTTTGCGAATTTAGCAAAAATTTACCGAAGTGTTTGTTTTTAGGCTGTTTTTATTTTTTCTGTGTACATATTGTGAAAATCCATCATCAATCCATCGTCAATCTTCCTTACAAACACACACATTCGAACAGACACACACAAATATACTGCGTATAGTATTTACATACGCGATTTAAATGTAATTTGGTAATAGCTTCAGGCGATCATTTATCAATAGTTTACTTGTTCGTCGTCGTCATTGTTGCTTTTTTAATGCGACTGAATATCGTATGTGAAAAATTGTACAAAAAATTCCATTAAAAATTGGCAAAATCTGGCTGAACAAATTCTTTAAATGGATTAAATCGTTTATCATTTGTTATCTCTTAATAGTTAATAGTTTATAATAGTGATGATAGTTATAAAGGATGAAACGATAGGAACGTAATAAAGCCAATTGAACTTAAACTTACAAGGATCAATAAAGTATCTGTTAAGTTGTCCAAAAGTGGTTGCAAGTAGGTGCGAATAACGAACGTATTTATGCACTCAAGAAAGTGCAAGAGTGTTAATAATAAAATGCAGTGAGAATTTTTATTTGAAGATATAAAAAAATTTTTTGTATAATAATAGTCAAAGTACTAGAAGCCCTAGAGCCTCTTAAAATAAGTCGAAATCTGAGTCGACATGTTCAACCTCTTTGAATAACCCCGATTACTGTGTACCAAGAACTTAACATAACAGCTCTTAGAAAGAACTGAGGACTGAAGAACCTATTATATGATTACATCAGCTACCATTGAGCTATTTTTTTTTTTTTGCTTCTTGTTATGGCTGTCATTTAATAACTCTCTAGAAATGTCTTCGAAATGCGAAGGCCCAGAAATTGCAAAGAATTGGCATCGATTCAAAAAGACTTTGCAGGTCATCAACGATAATCGGCGGTGAAGCGGAGAATGCTGTGCTGGCGTGTGAATATTTCAATACTGCAATTGCTTCATTTTGCTTTGTGGAGAATTTGAATTTTCCTTCTTTTTTTATGTCGCAAGTTTTTAATGCTTTTTTATACATTTTAAACATTTTATCCTTTTAACAGGAAATTATATAGTGCAAAGATAAGGTTGAGAAATGTAATGAGGAGGAGGTGAAGAAGGGCGGTGGAACTTGCTGGTGCAATTCACTTAGTACCTTCCTTACCACTTACCACTTACCACTTACCACTTACCACTTAACTCTATAAACTTTCTCATCTAATCTGCAGCGAGTCTGCTCGCATTTGTATATGAATGAATTATGTGTATGCTGAGTGAGTAAGAGTATGAGTATGAGTATGAGTGTGTGTGTGTGTGTGTGTGCGTTTGTCTCTTCTTAGCCCCATTTTGGTCCTCGTGGACAGACAAGTGGAACTCTGAAATAAACCTTATCTGAAATTAAATCTCGAACTCAACTTTTTCTCTTTTTTTTTGGTTCAGTTAATAATCGTGCTTGCAATTCATCTCAGAGTTTTCTCCTTTTTTCTCTCTCTCTCTCTCTTCCTTTCTGCATTTCTTTCTTTCATTTCTTTCCTTTCAAAGAAAGGTCTTTGTGCTCATTTGAGTTTTAATATGTATACTTGTCTCGACATATATAGATATATCTCGTTTAAAAGGCAGTTTTTAAGTCAGATTCTTTTCAAAATTTTGAGAAAAAATAGATTATGGGTTGTGTCATAATTTCGTTCATACGTCACGGCGATTTAAAAAAAAAAAATCTCCTTGCTGTCAAAGTAGTCCAAAAATTGTTAACCTATTTTGGTGTTGGTTAAAAAATTTCTTTTTTCATAG
Organism: Conops quadrifasciatus; assembly: GCA_949752815.1. Taxonomy (NCBI): domain Eukaryota; kingdom Metazoa; phylum Arthropoda; class Insecta; order Diptera; family Conopidae; genus Conops; species Conops quadrifasciatus. Next base: position 11,591,817 of record OX457078.1, on the reverse strand, counting down.
GAATTAATATTACTAGAAGACAAAATTTTTTTTGAGCCCTTTGGCTATACTGCTTTACATTGTAATTACTTTACATCGAAAGGATGCAGTGGTCCTTTCGTATTTATTTGCGCTATTATTATGTATTTTAAGCTTTTCAGGCATCATGCTCGATTGTTCATGCAACACAATTGAATATGCATGTGTTTTTTTTTAAGCGGTTGCGATATAGATATAAATATGTACATATGTATGTATGTATATTCAACCCCTGTTTGTTGTTGTTGTTGTTTTACTATGATATTGAAGAGTCTTAAAAATAAAGCTTTTTTGTGTGTGCAACCAACGAACAAACGGCACAAAGGATGCTGTGGCGTGTTGGCAAATGGATGGAACGGTGGTAACGAGAAGCATTTTATAAGGACCTTTTATTAGTTGTGGCGGTTTAAACAACTAAGCACTTTTCTTTGTTTTCGTTGGTTTTTCATTTTCGGTGCTCCGGCACCACCAAACAATTGCTTTTATTCTTCTAGTCTTTCTTGTCTTCAGGCTGTTTCAAAATATGTATATGTATACGACAATATATCGTTTTATTGCTATTTATTCTTTATATTCGTGTACAAAGATTCAATGATGAGCCACGCTGCAATTGCAGCATCTGCATCATTCATTCATGACGTTGCCGGTCATGCCTTCTGTTGCACACGTTGCACACAATAAAACTGAATGAAATGTTGGCCATAAAGTAATAAAGAAAGGAATAAGAAAAATAGAGAAGCGCTATGCGTACCATCTTAAGGATTATTATGTGTTATTATTCATTTGCTTTATGAATAAGCTAACAAATGAGAAGAGAAATCTTCAGCCAGACTGTATTCACTTCAACATTCACAAACGTGTATCATTATGTAAAGAATAGAAATAATATTATTATTTTAAGAGCTCCAAAGAAGAATATACAAGAAATATAAATTTCCAACATCATAAGTTTCAAATAAAAACTGAAGGCAATACCGGCTTTCCTCGATTTCTTGTCCATCCAGAAAGCCTGAAATGTACACCAAAACCTTGCTTCTCCGGAAAATGACAAAGGACGAGGGGGCGATCGTTGCCGCTCGTTCGTTCTTGGTGATAGAGGCCATTAATCTAAACCAAAATGATTTGGATAAATTTCATCTTCAAAATGAAATTTTTCTGCTGCTTTTGGCTGTAAAGAAAAAAAAAAAATTGAAATTCTCTTTAAGCTGAAAATAGTTTTTTGGTTGTTTTATGGTTAGTGAGGAAGCTTTTTAATCATTTCCGTTGTCGTTTTCTTTCTCCTTTTTCGCTTTTTAATGGCCCAAAAAATTTTCTTTGTTTTTAACTTTATGTGTTTTTTTTTTATTGTTGGTTGGCCTCGATTTTAATGGATTTTTCTTTTATTTGGAAGCCCGATTTGGTTTCTATGAGCTGTTTGCTGTTTTACCAGCAGCAGTTTTCTCTACGCCCTACCAAATTCCCTTCCTCTTTATCTTCTCTCTCTATCTTTTTTTTCCCTTCGTGCTCTTAGAGCAGCCTGTGCAATTTATTGAGCACAATCATTTCATTTCAGATTTCAGTTAAGGCGAGGCAGTATGAACCATCAGTCACGGTTTCGGATAAATTAATATATGTACGTATGTATGTATGTGTTATAGAATATTAATATCTATGTAAATTGTTAGAAAATTTTGAATTATTAACTAAATAAATGAAGAAGAGTAATGCATTTAGGCAACGATTTTTGTCATTTTCAGGATTGTGTTCTTTTTTTTTTTGGCATAAGCAGAAGGGTTGAAAATTGTTAAGAAAGTCGAACAAAAAAAAAAAAAAAATTCAAAATGAAAAAGTAAAATTTTTTTTTCAATTTCAAAAGAAAAACAATGCTGCCTACGATGCGATACACCGAAGCGGAAAACTGAAATAATTTCTTATTAAAAAAACTGTCTCCAAACTAGAAGTTGTTGTTCTTGTTTTGGCGCTCTACTTAATTAGTGCACACACGTGTACTTTCACAATCACGTTCACAAACACAATCGCATTCACCGCCACAGTCACATTTACATTCACAGTTGTTGTCACAAAATTCACAAGATTGCAAATCGTTGACGAATCAGTGACGAAACTTTATTTAATATGTCGAAAAACAGTGATTTTTCTTGATTTTCCTACTGATTCTTTTAGTTTTTACTTAACTTTAATTTAGTTAAATTAAAATTATTTTGTTATCTTTCTTACTTTCTCTTTCTTATGTCTATTAATTTTAGTTGAACTGGCGTCGCCGAAATTGCCGAAAAGCTAACTGGAACTCTGCTCTTTTTTATTATATTTTGTAATAAATAATTACAAAATGCATTAAATTATTGTAAGGATAAATTTAATACCAAAATTAGTATAAAATCGATGGGAATGCGGTTGATGCCGCGATGTGATATCGTGATATGTCACAAAATTGAAAAGTAGGCAGCCTGTAAACATCGCTTTTATTCAAATTGACGGATTAAAACCGGTTCAATGCACACAGCACCGGTCCCTCCCTCATTGGGTTTCCTTTCGGTCACCGCAGAGAGTGCAACCATCGACGAATTGTCAGGGCAAGACAAAATTATTTATACACGAGGTGGTGAAAGGTCATGCACGATTCGTTGAAATTCGTCTAAAAGGTATGAGTATGTACCACAGATTGGTTTGTGTGCGTGTGTGTTTGTGTGGGATGTTCCTATGGGCGCATACACGTAGTGCCGACAACTTGACTGAACTAATTTAGAAACAACTGCAACTTGTGCTCAGCAGCGGTTGAAAAGTCACTGAGTTTTGCATAATAAAGGATAATAAAATCATTAGGCGAAGTCCTGCGGATGTTGCGTTGAAAACTTTACATTGTTTGTTGTCCTTGCGTTAGATTGTTTTGTTAGCTTTTTGTTTTGTTGGCATTTGTTTAATGATGGTACTAATGATGATGACAATGCCGATGATGACTATGATATTCGTAGTATTGTAGTATTGTTTTTTATTGTTGTTTAGTTACGGACGCGCTTGTTTGGATAATTGTTGCCTTTGTTTTTGTTACATTACAATACAATACATTTTAGGTTTTTTGATTTTTTTTGTGGTTTAATTTTATGCTGCTATTATATTTGTTGTAGTTGTCGTCTTTTCATTTAGTTAGGATTTATTTCGGTTCATTTTATTCGTACTTAGTTAAAACTAATTTCAAAAGTAAAAACATTTCAACTAAAAGTAAAAACAAACAATTAACAAATTAATTTAACAGTAATTTTTTTCTGTTAATTTCAATGAAAATTCAGTTTTCTCTTACTACAAATTTTCCTTATTCTTCGCCCTAAAACAACAATTTCTTGACATTTGCAAATTTATATTAACGAAGTTTATTTTACGTCATCAAACTTTACCGTGATCACGTAATAAGTTCAAAATTATATAATATCTCTCGGAATATGACATACAAGATAAGACAAGAATGACAAGAACGACAAGAATGCAAGAAAGAAAGATCTTCTTACTTCAAAAGATTAAATAATAATTTTTTTCAGTGCATGCTAAAGATTCTTTAAATCTAAATCTACATATATCAATTTTTCATAGTTGTACTTTTGCTGCTTCTTGTTATTGTTGTTCTTGCTGAATCCTGCTGAAGATGGAAAATGTTTTGCGGTGAAAAATTTAAAAGAGGAAACAAGAAAACTTTTTACACTTTCGACAAGACAACTCAATAAAGGCAAGAAACAAAAAGGTTACAAGCGGAAGAAGCATGCAATGCATGCACCAGGAAGAAAACAGCAGCAGCAGAAGCAGCAGGAGTCCAGACTCAGCAGCACTCAGCAGCAATCTAAAAGCGTTAATGGAAATGGAAAATAAGAACCGACAGCAGGGGAAAAAGAAGAAGCCGAGAATACAAACTAATCAGGTATACGCCAACGTAAAAAGTCTTACATCCAGCAGTACCATCGGTACCGTTCATCAATTACAAAAAGCAAGCTGTGGCTTTAAAATGGTTACAACATGAAGGAAGCAGGAAAGCGTTTATAAACGGAGGCTGACGAAAGGAAGAAGGAAGAAAGAAGGGAAAATAGTCCATAGTCCATTGACTATGTAAAGCTGATCTTGCTTTGCGGTGGAGCTCTTTGTGGCGGATGCTGGTGTACGTTGCTCTCTGTTGTCTGGTCGCTGCCATAAGCCGGACAGCTTGAGTCGATATATTCAAATGTTAGCAATGAATATTGATGACGTTAAAGCAGAAAGAAAGTCCAGACGCCAACTGACGACACACAGAAGCTGCATGCCAGCAAGAAAAGCTAACAATAAAAAGAAATGTCTTTCTGATGTCAAATAAAGATGATGATTTTTTTTAAAATGTACTCTTTTATAATATATTATTTGATTACGAGTATCTTCAAATTTAGAAAATTTGAATATCATGTTGCTTACTTTCGAAGTTGGCAACATTTTTTGGAAATGGAAAAGTCTTTCGTGACCACTGTGCGGTTTGGTTGCGTGCAGAGAGAAGCATGCACTGCAGGTGTGTCGCTTTCAATCATTTCCGCTTTACGTGTCGGATGTCGGATGTCGAATGTTTCTAAATTGGTGGCCGTGAAGGTGGTGTAGGCCATTTTGTGGGATTATGAACGCTTCTGTGTGTAAATTATTTGTTTAATTTGCAGTGTTTTCTGTTGTTTCCATTAATTTCCATCAATTTTCGCTTGGATTTTATTCTTTTCTTTCTCGATTGAATAATATTTGGACATTTTTACCATTTTTATAGCGTACTCGAATTCAAAATAAATTCGTCTTTGGCTAAACGAATTTGTGTAGCTTTGAACTTTGAATTTCTGTGGATTATGTTACGAATAAAACAAAAGAAGGACAGACGACGGTTGAACAATGCAAATAGTAATAGCATAATCTACATCTTCTGCTTTCCCTTTTAATAAATTCGATTCGAGAAAAACTCAAATAAAAATCGAAATTTCGAAATTAAATTTGGTATAAATTTAAATTTTTAAGCAATGAAGCAATACTTAAGCAGGAAAAAGGTAAACAAATACGAAATAAATTCTAATCAATAAAACTAAAGAATTCACAAAATAAATTGATTCAACAACTTTTTGTAGTAGAAGCGACCTTCCTGAAAGTTATTCTTTCAATTTTTCTTATTGTTTGTTTTCGCAAACTTTGAATTTTAAATCGATTTATTTAATCAACGTTAAATAAATGTTGTTTATTTGTTGTTTGATTGTTTAGTGGTCGCAAATAACTAAATAAATATGGTTTCATGGTATACGCGCATGCACACACACACTAACACTAACACATTTAAAATGTCCTTTTAAATTATTAAAAAAAAACCAAAAAAAAAAAAAACAAAAAATTATGAAAATGCTCGTCGGTCGTTCGATGATCGTTTCGTGGCGGAAAATAATTCAACATAATGGAATTTCCTAAAAAATTTAGTAAAAACTAATTTAACTAAAAGTTAGTTAAAATTAACCATATTCATAGTCACAGGCTCACTTGCTCGAATTGAAAATTTATTAATAAAGCACGCTTAAGAGGATTTTTATTTAAGGCATTTACTGTGAATTTTTTCATTTAAACAATTTTTAAACATTTTAAAAAGTTTAATAGAAGTTATAAATATTCCATAAATAGTCGTTAAATTTCAACAGTTATTATTTTTTTAAATCTATTTGAATTTTAAGCAAACTGAAGTTGACTTTAAATGGTTTCATTGCTAAAGGCCCTTCTGTTTTTCTTACTAAGGTTTCAGTATCGGCCGTAACCGGAATTTAGTATGCGGTCGAATTTTACCAAAGACCATCCCCCCACCCTTAGGTTTTGGGGATCGCTTTGCTCGATTTTCATAAATCAAAAGCTATTAAATACAATACATTTTTAATTAAATATCTCAGAATGTAGTTCAAACAAACTACAGACATTTTTCAATTTGAAACTAATTAAATTTCCTTTCTATTATGATGACTTGGATGATCATAATGATGATAATGATGATGGTAGTGTATTTGAGCTTTCTTGTTTATGTATTGTTTTAGTGAGTGCGACTGAAGTTTTAATTAAACAATCTCGTCAGAAATGATTAAAGAGAATTTAGACAATAAAAACTTTTATATGCTTTTGACCTTTCTTTTGATTATCCTATGGTTACTTACTTACTTCTTACTTTTAAAAAACGAAATTAGAATAATTCCAAAATGATTTCAAAAGATTGTTTGACAGAATTGAGTTCGGAATTTTATAGTATATTATTTTTGTATAAAACATTTGGAACAAAATCTATAGCCAGGCTTGACTAATAGTATTAGAACTTTGAAAGGATAATGCTCCAGTTAACGGAATACACATAAAACTACTTTTCGAAGCGTCAGAGACTATACTGGCAACAGCCAGGTGCTACCTATTTTTCTCCAGCACCTATGCGTAATTAATTAAAGTGATGGATGCATCGAATTTTACTTCGAATAAGAGCAAGGAACAGAATTTCCTGAATTGCGTCAAAAGTGCACGTTTCGCACCACTGCCGCCCTCTAGTGTCACTGATACCAATTTATTACCAAAGCAAAATAACAAAATAAACAGCCATCCGGGTTATGTACGTATGTGTGTGTGTTCGTTGGTTGCTGGTTGTATCAGTAGTAGAGAGGTTTAAATAATTCATCTACGTGCGTGTACTATATATCCTTTAGTGTAGCTTTTTGTTGTATGTTTCTCTTTCAATGAGAGTATATGTATACGTATATGTGCGTATGAGCTTGTATGTGTGTGTGTGTGTGTACGGAAGTGGGCGGGTGGATGATTTAAATGAAGAGTCATCGTTTAGTTTATAGTACTATAAGTACGTACTAAAAGCAAAAATATGTTTTCGATTATGTTTGGGATGATGGCATCCATTGAATGAATTCTATCCGGATGATTGCGGTTGTATGTGTGTGTGTGTGTTGGTGTGTGTGGCCTGAAAATGTAGGGATACCTAAGTATTTACCTCTAAACAACAAATACAATTGAGGTAAATTTTCCTCGTGACATCATCAAAGTCTTTGAAGCCTTCCTTAAAGAGCTTGAAACGTTTTTAGGCCGCAATCATATAATAATTAAATCGTATTATATATATTTTATTTTTTTCCCTGTATTTCTCTTTATTATGTTAACGTGCTTTGAGACACACTTAGGAACATTTACGCGAGTGTATAACTGTCGCGTGTGCGAAAAAGTAACGACACTTTCAGTAACGACACTTTGACGCCTTACGTGCAATGTCGCTGTGACAGCAAGCGGCGGAGGAGGAGGAGGAGTTTGAAGCCAATGAAGTGAGCTAAGAAAGGCCAGCCTGAAGGAATAACTGAAAAAAAAAAACTGAATGACTTTGTCACTAATTGAGACATCATTTAGCAAGCATCTGCAGTTATTCATCATCCTCTTAGAAGTTGCCTTTTTGCTTATATTGACTTCGTACTTTACTGCAACTCTTGGGCTCCACCTTTCACTGCTTTCGTCTTGCTCACACCTTCGTACACCATGTATCACTGATTCATTCTTGAGTCTGCTGTCAAAAATGTGTTGTCACATTACATACAGAGACATCATATCGTGTGGCCTGCCCTGAAGTTTCTTGTGCAGCGTCTGGCATCGCACGACATCTAGGAAGGAAATAATGGCAAACAGAAACAATGAAGAGTACATACTTTATTGTTCTCCTCTTCGTCTTTCTTTTGTTTTTCCTTTACGTCAGAATACTTAAGATTTTCAGAGCATTTTGCATTTAGTGCGGAAATTTAATGAGAAGCCTCTTTAAGTCCGAGGGGGATCAAAAGCCCCCTCAAGGCTTCCTTCAACCAGTGGAGGGTGAACGCATTTAGAAGGGTGATCGATTCTCTGTGGGTTGGAAGATTCTCTTACAAGAATATAGCCTTAGGCTTTTTGGGTTTTTCAAGGCACATTTTTTTGGGGGGTTTTTGTCGGGCTTTGTGTCCCCGAAAGGTGTCAGGTGGACCGTCATGAACAGTCCACACAATACACAGCTTTACTGAACATCAATTTGCATTTGATTGATGTGCAAATGATTGGAAGCTGTCTAGACAAGCGTCATCAGCTGTGTCGGTGCAACGAGGGGCATAAATGACATGCCCCTTGCAAAGTTTAAAGGCAATAGTAACGTATGTACGTACATACATATACATATACCAATTAGCAATGCTCTCAACCATTGCGTCAAAGTTGAGACGGTAGTACCACCACATTGATTTATTAATAACGTCAGAGAAAACGAAATCTCTGCACTGTTGTGTGATGTGCTTACAGAATACAGCGCGACACAGCAGCTGTCTGTTGTCATTACGAAAAAAAGAGAAAAACAAATTGATTGATGGCGCAAGGAATAGATTAATGGAAACACTGCCACGGAATCACTCTCCGGAGCACCAAAACTATTAAAGGACAACTAACAGTCATTATAGACGGCATTAGTGGCAGCAAAATCAACCGGAGTGATTACAGTAGATACCATCAAATATCATCTTCCTTTAGGGAGGAAGGATGAAAGCTTTACAGACAGCTTTAAGACAGTTTACATACGTCATGTAAAAACTGCTACTGTTTTAAAGATGAAATGTTCTTCTGAAAGGCTCCAGAATAAAACAGAATGATAGCCCTTCATTGTGTAGGACACAATGGTTCTGTACAAATTTATTAATTTATTTAAATTCATTCCGGCTTTTGACAATTTGAGCAGAATACTCATACTATTCATATTCATAGAAGAATACTCATACTATAAAAGAAAGAGAATTTCAATTATTATTATAATTTATTTTGGGTAATGTTTTGCAGAAAAACTTTACCCTGATTTGCTTTGTAAGAGTACAGTTATTGTTGTTGTCGACTGTTGTAATCGGAATTTTGTTGTTGTTTTTTGATATTCTTGTTGTTGATATTGCGTGGCTTTTTTGCTTTTTGCCACAAAACATTGTGTTGTGTGGCTTTAATAATTTTTTATTTCTTTGTTTTGTATTATGTACCTACATACATACATATATGTATGTATGTTCTTTAACATATACATGTGTAAGTACGATGTCAGCGCATCCTCTCTCTTTGAATAAGAATTCTTTTAATGTGTGTCTGAAGCCTTTGAGATTGAACGTACAAATGAACACACTGACACACTGCCGGAAGCCTAAAACATTTTGTCTGTGATGACATCTGTGTGTGTGTGTGTGTGTGTGTGTGTGTTTGCGTGTGCCTTGGAAAATATATTCTTTAATGGTTGCTGTTGTTGATATTAAGTAAAATTTAAAATATATTTAATATATATTTTGCATACTTTAAAATCATGGCTGCATTTTTGTATAAATACACAATTTTTACGATAATTAATAGCCGTGAACGGGAATGACATGAATTTGCAAGTCATGGAAATCTCAATCGGGATTTTCTTCTCAATTTTTTGTTGTTTCTAAATTTTGTTTTATATTTTGAATGCTTTAGATAAAGCATTAACAATATTGTACAGAGTCGCGTGAAACACATACTTGTCTCTAAGCCAAAATTGACAAGGAATGACGGAAATTTGTTCCAAAAACTTATCATATTTATTTTTATAATATCGGAAGGCGCGATATTATTTTTACATTTTTTTTATATTTTTATTATTTTTATTATTTTTTTTATTTAATTAATTTTTTTTTTTATAATTTTGTTTTTTTCATCCAATAGTATTGAAAAGCACACTGTTCAACTTTTTGCATGGCTCTTTTATAAATAGTCTTATATAAATTAAAAAAATTTCTTTATACGACCTGACGACATTAAAAAAAAAGTAGACACCATTACAATAACAAATCTATTTACCTTCATTGTACACGTATATGTATGTACGTATCTACATGTTCAAGTGTTTATTTGTATATTGCATTCATCAAAAGTGTCGCGTCTAGCATGCTACTAGACTTCTCTGACACAATGAAACGCGCTTTATGTCTCGAACCATGTCTTGTCTTGTCTTGTCTTGTCTTGTCTTATTTATAAAAAAGTATTCGCCCGTCATGGTCGCAACCGTAGTCATCAAGATAAAGGCTTAAAGCTTGCAGCTGATCCACTCACTCTAATCCACTCACACAGAAGTGCACACACACACACACCCACACACACACACCCTCACATTCCCCTGCTAAAGGCTTACTCTACTAAATAGAGATAAACATACGTTTGCATTCGTAGACTTTGCGATATATCCTGTATGTATGTTGGTTTGTCTGTGCGCCTTCCTGCACATTCATATTGTTTATGCTGCATTTTATCTTCGCCTGACGGCAAAGCTAAGCAGAAGTTATTAAGTCGATTCCATTCGGCTCAGAGTACTGCGGACTCGAAAGGGGCAGCACTCGAAAAGATGACAGCATACCGAACCTCGAAACTCGAACGAATAGTAGAAATTTGGAGGACAGCAACAATTGCTTTTAGTAGATTGAAAAAGTAATGAACAAAAGTTAAAATCAATATAAAAAAAAAAAAAAAATGGAAAGAAAAAATTAAATTAAATTATTGAAGTGCGAGCAAATAATAAAAATGGTAAAATAATAAAATGAACTTAGAACTATAGAAAAAACTATAGAAAAAACAAACTGCACGAAAGAAACAGTCGAGAAAATTGACAACTATGATGACTATAAAAATTGTGCAATGTTTAAGAACAATACAAACATTGCAGAAATTAAAAAATGCAGAAAAAGTCGTAGTTGAGAAACCTTGACAGGATTTACTTCATTTGACTCATGACAATATTTTGACTTATACACGTTCTACATCAGAGCGCTATGGCGTTGCCGATGTTAACCGTGTTCATAAAGCAGGACACACGTGACGTGGCCGGAAAGACGTGACAAAAACGCTCACATTCACAGCAGAACAGACCAAAAGATGTCACTTTTTCCCCCTGAAAACAAGAAACCGCTCAAAGAAACAAACGCTAAAGAGATAGAGAACTTTTTGTCCAAGTTGTGCGACGACAAAAAGATACTCGGCTTCGAAAGAACAGAATCATCATGAAAGAATGATATACCTACGAACGAAAGCAACCGAATGTCATTATTAGAATATTTAACATTTGTCTGCTCTCTTACTCTCACGACGAACAACTTTATCTGCACGACGAAGCATAAATCGTGTATACAGAGACTTACTTAAGTACGTATAGGTTGGTTTAAGTAAATATGCAATTTTTTATTTATACAAGAAGTGCTTAACAACTTTATACACCAAAATACGATAAACCGGTATTTCGATTTACCCTGGAAAAACTCACAAAGTGCTGAAGAGAAATATGTACTATATTTTCTATAGTTTGACGAAAGCTTTCACCTTATTTTACGCTCTTCTCTCTTATATGATGTTTCTATAAAGCGGTTTTGCTTCGGTTTAGCGCAAAACTGGTTTTCCTCAGCGAAAACCATTATAAAACCAATAAAACGCCCAATAAAAAGCCATGTCTGTTTCTATAGTCTTGTCTGAAGCCTTATCTATAGCCTTTTTTCTTTCGCAGCGCAAATCATTTCGGTTGTACCGTGAGATTTTACAATTGTACGAATGTGCAAATCTTCGACGTGTGTGACGGGCCAGCTTTTCATCGCTATTCCCGTGACACAACCGGAACTAGGTAACTGTGCGTGTTTATATGGAATGCGTTTTTCTGCTTTTCATTGCATTCTACTTTTGATTTAATTTCTATTTCTTTGCAATCTGAAAAAAGTTCTGTTTGCATTTTTCGCCTCGAGACCTCGTAAAAAGCAGCAACAAATAATAAAACTACGAAAAAAAAAAACAAAAAATTACAATATTTCAAAAACAACGCGATGTTTTCGTATGCGATCTTTTTCGTCACTGTTGAAATGGTTGTTGTTGCTTTTGGTTGTTATGGGTGTCGCACCAACGAATCCGGTATGAGTCAGAGTCAAATTAGTTTTGGAAAGTCGTTTTTTAAGCATTTATAAAAAAAATTTAACCGCAGTTTTTTCGTAAAAATAAAACGCCAACTGCAACATCAACGGCGCGACAGCAGTTGAATATTTTTTCAAATCTTTTTCTATTCTTTTTGGGTTTTTTAAATTGAATGAGTGTAGTTTAAAGAGCTTTAGAATTTTAATTTTTTTATGAATTCTTTTTATGAAGTATTTAGTACATAAATAACAATTTATTTTAATAATAAAATATTGTACTTTATTAATAAATAATGTTTTGGGCTTGCGCGCGCAGTTTCGAAAGCAACTACAGTAAAAGTTACAAAAACTATAAAAAAAGACGTAATAATTAAATTGGCAGTAATTGTTTGTAAATGAAAAAAAATATATATTTAATTCAAATTTTTTGTTCTCGGATGAATCACTTTTTGGTTGAGTTTTGTTAGCTAAATTTATAAAAATTCTCATTAAATTATACTTTTTTGTCATTGTTAATTATTGCATTGTGTTCTGCTTTGGAAAAATTAATTGTTTTATTTAGTGTTTTATTAAGTGTTTATTTCTGTGATTTAGAATGCCAAGAATTTTTGTTAATTTTTTGTATCAAAATATTAAATATCCTTCAGCTCAAAGCGAATTGAGCTTACAAAAAAAGGCCATAAATAAAAAATCATTTTGTAATAAATAACAGAATAATTTTGTAAAAGAATAAAATAAGAATTAAACTATCGTATTGTTCGAATTACAATACTATTAAATCGTATTTATGTAGTTAAATTCACTTTTAAATAAGAAAGTAACTTTTAAACATTTTCTTTCTCTGCTGACGGTGATAAATCTTTCCCATTTTAAAGAAGTCAACGTCAAATTATAATAAAAGTAGCCTCTTTTGCGATCTTTTTAAATGTTTATGATTCCTAACGCAGCATTCATCAAATTTCATTGGTTCCCACGTACCTTAAGTCCTGTTCTTTTCTGAGCCTGTGCCAATCGATCGGTCATTTAATCAATCTGTCAATCAATGCAATCGTTTGCATTGTCATGGGATTGACATCAGTTTGAGGTCGCCGAATGCAGTAATTGGACTCAAAAAATTTTAAAAGTAGAGTTTTTGGAGAACAGAAAAGTTTTCAGATTTTCAATTAGTTGGGTAACCGCAATCCTGAAGTCTATGGTAAAAAAATGATTTGTCTGTAGATTAAAAAGAATGCACGCGATGATTCATGCAGATTGACTAAAGTCAGGCGCATTTTTCGAATACTTTACAATGAATAAAAATAAAAATGTAAGCCTTGCTGCGGTCGTTCGGTCGGTCCATGATGTTATACATCTGTACGAATATATAAAAATTTTGCTTAAAATATGATAAAAAAGATTTTTAAAGAGAGGGAGAGAACGAAAATGTGCATAAAAATGGATTAAGGTCGTAACAAATAAAAACGACCTCTTTTATATGAAAAATCGAAATAGCAGAAATATTTCAAAAATTAATTTTAAAAAAAAATTGACAGTTTCTTCAGTTTCAGTATAAATGTTAGACAATGTGAAGTGATACTACACAAATTGAATAAAAAAAATTTTTTTTAAAATTTTAAAAAATTCATGATAAATTGTTAATTGATGCTGAACTGAAATTATGTACACAAATGTATAAAATTTATGCAATAATTATGCATTTATGCAATTTCTGCTATCGTCGTAGTTTAAAGCATATCACTTGGATTTCACAACTTTGCTTATAAACGTTTCTTTTAATTCAATTCCTTAAATTTCTCGGCATTCTTTCGATAAAACCATTTTTAGCAATCGAAAAAATCACAAATTTTAGCTCTTCCAACAAGATCAAAAACCGAAGGCTTGTAGGATTTTGAAAAACTAAGAAAACTTTGAAAGAATTAAAAAAATTACTGCTATAACGTACCAGAGTTGAGGGAACATTTTCAAATATTACTAACTTTTGTGACACATTTTCATTAGCAAACACTCGAGCAAATTTCTTTTACACTCGTGGTTAAACTTGACCTCATTTTCTATGTTAAAACTCAAGTAATCGAGCTGTGTGTCGATGACGCGAATATACAGAATATACAGAATAAATATATGCACACGGTATACACAGCTACATGCTACGCCCTACAAACATGCCACATATCTAAGGTAAATGATGCAACGTCAAGTGTTGCTGCTTCTTCTTCTTCTTCGTAAAGTATGCAAAGTTGATTTTTCGAGTTCGTTTAGTTGGCGCGAGCTTGAAATGTGTATTAAATGAGTATTCAAAAAGAGTGTAAAAGTGCTTGGCATCACTTTTTTGCGCGAGATGCTGCGATTGCCTAACGATTCTTCGGATATATGCACACTCTACATATGTATTCGCGTCTGTGACGACACTTCAGACGTTCTTTTATTCTACCATTCTACTGTAATTTTCTCTTAATTTCTGCATCCGTAGTTTCGAATGGTTTGCGACTTAACGAGGTTTCGATAACGGCCTACCGGCTGCGAGGCGAGCCCTCTCTTCTGCAGCCACAGTAGAAGCTCGACCGACTAGCAGACATCAACATAATCAGCACGTCAGTGACGGTGTCGGTGTCGGTGTCGGCGGCGATGGAGGTGGCGCTAGAGGAAGCGGCTTTAACTACATTGACGCAAATTCCGGTGACTGCCGGAGACGAAGCATTCAGTTATTTACCGTGGAATACGAGCACGCACAACAACAACAACAGCAACCATATAATTTCTTTAATCCCGGGCTAGGAGATCAGGGTTCGGGGCTGGAGATCGAAAAGGTGGTTACTACCAGATGCAGCCTCAGATATCAGCGTTTTCAGCGCACGGAGCTTCAAATACGATGAAGAGGCCGGAGTGCGGAGGAGCCAGGTTTAGCCACCAACACTGATGGTGTTGATGCTGGTGGCAGCGAGCGAGGGCGTAGGAGTGTACAATATTGGTGAAGTCGAAACCGATACCAGCCGCAGCAGCACAATTTTCTGATTTTGTCCTTATTTTTTTACTAATTTATGCGGGCACATTTACGGTAGTGCCTTTTCAGGGCATAGAAACCAATTGCTTCGCTCGTTTCAAAATAAATTATTTTGATTATCTCTACTCGTCTCGAAGTACTCGTTATTTTCCCGACCGGAAGAGCACTCGGATGGCACGCGGGTGTGCCTTTTGCGTGCTCTGACTTTGAATTGGGACGGGCTTGTGTCGAAGGAAAGGAAATCCGTTTCATGAAATACAAAAGGCGGCTTATCGCTTTACTTTTTGGAATGGCTGTGTACCTACTGCTTCACTTTCATCACTTTGCATCTGCCATCAGGTGACACATCACACATGGCAATGTGTCCTCTTTTGACATTGTGTTTTGTGTGTTTCATTCCGGTCGGATGCCAATTAAATTGTTCCTTTTTATTCGACGACGACGACGATGCAACCGTTGCGTTGTCTGCAATATTTCTCAAAAGTCATTTAATATTTTCTCTGACTCTTTTTTGCATTAAGGCAGAAAAAACTTTTCCGGTTATAACGAGAGCGCCATCTTTTATGTCGGTAAATATGTTAAAAGGATTCTGTATTATTTAAAAAGGTCTCCGCATGGTTTGCAGCCAAAGGCGCCGCTTCAATTAAATGGAATAATCTTATTTATTAATTGCTTTCGTGTATTTGCGTGGATTTTCTAAAACTTCAAAAAGAACTTTGTGTTCTTTTAAAGAGCATGCATTCAATGCTGCTTCATTTCTTGCAAACCTGGCAATTTCTCCGCTGACTTCAAAGAAATTTGCTTTTTCTCACGTTTATAGGTACGTGTACATACATATGTAGCTCTTAACCGTTTTGTTTTCTGGACTTAACTGCAACTGCAATTGACTTCTAAGCGACTCATATGTCGATGAGATGATCGTATATACCAACCATTTTCTACCAACTGTAGCCAACTGTGTAATCGTACACAGTAGTCGTACGTATACTTCTTTTAATACATCCTGCTGGTTTTTATATTCTTCTTTCACTTCGCTTCGCCTGAAGAGCTTTCTTAAACGTACCTCATTTCTTTGCTAAATTGCTTTAACGCAGCACTGAATCTTCCAGCAGCATACGATTGTGAAATGGAGCGTTCGTTCCATTCCATTCAAGCCAATTTCTAAGATCAATATTATTTTCAATTAGGTACGAGTACATACGTACGTGTACATTACTCGTATTTTTCAGTCAAGTACTTGAGTACTTGAGCAACCAAATGTACCAGAGTACGAACTAAGCTACTGCTTCACAGTTCGAGAGTGCTCATACTGTGCTCATAAGGGCGGAGAATGCGCCTTGGGATGGATCGCTGCCATGTTCTTATATCCTGGCATTATCGATTTGTGTTTGTCGATTTGTTTTTTCTTATTTTTTTGAGGAGCTTTAAATTAACTAAAGCCTGAACAAAAAGGATAAGTCTCCTTGAAATTTGTTATGAACGAATTTAATCGATTAAAACTGAAGATTCTTTTCCAACTTAAGATTCTTTTTACACAAGCAGGTATCTAAAGGTACATGCTACATGCTACCTACCTTCCTTCCTTCCATCCTTCCTTCCTTCCTGTACACTTTTCAACTGTACTGTCTTAAGTGTAGATATTTTGTTCCTACGCTATTGAGCCCGTGTCTTCGATTGCTTCGATATTGTAACAAAGGATGAGAATATTTGTCGAGTCATGTTGTTCGTTCGCTCGACTG
This sequence comes from Conops quadrifasciatus, assembly GCA_949752815.1. Taxonomy (NCBI): domain Eukaryota; kingdom Metazoa; phylum Arthropoda; class Insecta; order Diptera; family Conopidae; genus Conops; species Conops quadrifasciatus. Next base: position 11,575,114 of record OX457078.1, on the reverse strand, counting down.
CAGCAACAACATCGATCTTTTATTCAATCCAACTGACAGCAACAAAAACAGCAACCAAGAGACTTCTGACAAATATTCAAATAAAATGCAAAAATTTACTTTTCGGAAATCCATTGAAATCCTTTGGAGTGCTGAGAGCTTAACGCAGTACATTCGACGTATGTACATATGTACGAGCTCTGTATATCACTGTAAAATTTACATCCTTTTCCGTCAAGAGAAAAGGAAATATTTTAAAAGAAAAAATCCGTGTATGAACAAGAAAAGGAAAAGAAAAATAAACCAGAGAAGAACAAGAAGAAAAAACCTATCAATCAATACATATGTATGTATGTATATATGCTTACATATTTCCAAAAGCTGACTGGCAATAACTTATGCAGCGCTACTTTTGCCATAAAATCAAATTTTTATTATAACGCGCTGAAAGTTGGAAATTTATGAAATTTTAAAATGTCTTCCTTCGTGGGTTCAGGGTTCGTAGCTCCAATGGCGGAATTTTCAAGAAAGTGAAAACAATTAGTATCCTCCATTTTGGAAGATGATATAGTGCTTCTGCGTCACTCGACTTGGTTTCCTCTATAGCTTTACGTGCCGTTCCGAAGCATTTTAATTTTTCCATTACGTTTTTATTAGCTCTTTATTTTATTATTGTTTGTGGCAACCATAAATCTATGTATTTCCTGTAAGAGATCATTATCTAATTTAATCATATCAAAAAAGAAGAAGACGAACAGAAACAGTTCGCAATAACAATCACACAAAAATAGTAATGACAAAATAATTCTTTTTTATTGGAGCATTCTTTAGATGTCGAACAGACACGCTTTCTAGTGCGCTATAATGACACTATTCGTAGACACGGTTTGATCACTCGGTTCCTCACCACACTCGGTCACCGGCTGACCATCAATGCGGACGGACTACCTCAAGGGAGCCATGAAAGTGAAGTGCCTGGCGAGTAGATCATCGTCATTCAGTCGGTATCATCGATAATCGTGAAGCCATGCTCTTGGGTGAGAAATACACTCGTAGAAAGACAACAATAGACAGTCATAAAATGGGGTTGTCACGAAGATGAGTGAAAAATTACCCACTTATTGATGGTGCTTAATGTTAGCAATAATAGGTAAGGGCTAATGGACGCTTTCTCGGGTTATTCAAGGACATATTTTGCTTTCTGTTGTCGACTGCTCTTCCTTTCTATGATGGCTATTTAGAAAGTAGATAGAAAAATTTCGCAACAGCGTGGTGCTTTCTGCTAATGGTTATCCTTCAATCTACTCCTGCCATTCGTTCCTGCTTTAGATTCTGCTCAATTTGATTCTTGACAGTACATATTTGACTTTTTAAAATTAATAAAAAAACCGTATATTTTTTTTTATCAAGAAATTTTTTTTATTAGCGAAACACACACACACACACACACATCTACCTGCTTACCATCTAGTGCCATTAAATACCTCAAGCGCAGCCATTTTTTGGCGAGCTCTGGACGATAACTCTGTTCCTACACGTAGCATATTCTCTGCAAATAATCAGGCAGTAGAAACAAACGTAAAAACAACAACAACAACAACACCAACAACAATAACAGCAAAAACAACGAACGAACATGGTCGTTCACTCTCATGCTTTAGAAATTGTTGTTGTAAGTGTTAGTGCGGCGGGTGTGTTCGAATAAGTGTAACCATTAATTTGTGGCGGCACTTTAGCTGGTTATCCATCCGTCTTATTCTTCCTTTTTTCTAGTTGCTTGCTATTTTATGCTATTACTTAAGCTTTCGTGTAAGAAAGTGAGACGATATTAGTTGGTTTATGATGCGTGTACCACAAAAAGCAGCGGAAAGTGGTACCACGAGGTGAAGAACTTACCTTAAACTTATCTGATGAAAGCTTTTTCCAATTTATTCAGCAAAACTTCATATTGAAAGTTACGGAAAAATTTTAAAGAAAAAAATTGAATTTTTTAATTTAAAAAAAATTGAAATTACATTCTTTTTTTGGGCTCCGGGAAATAACGCCCAAATGAAATAAGGCCCAATGCGGGCCTTATTTCATTTTGCCAAATTGGGCGTTATTTCATAAAAAAATGAAATAAGGCCCAACGTGGGCCTTATTTTATTTTAAGAAATTTTGAAATTTTTACCAAAAAATGAAATAAAGCCCAAAAAAAAATGAAATAAGGCCCAATTTTGCGATAAATGCTGAAATGGGTTAGCTACGAAGCAGCTGTTGGACTTACTGGACTGGTTAATATACAAATACTATTCAGCAAGGGGACGGTTTTTCTGGCTGAGGGTTTTAATCCCTGCCACGGCCGAAGGCCGTCACGCAGAAGGACCCTGGATAGAGGAAAACTTTTCAGCAAAGATGGTTTTGTTGGCTGAGGGTTTTAATCCCTGCCACGGCCGAAGGCCGGCATGCAGAAGGACACTTTGCCTGCGCAGAAGGACCCTGGATAGAGGAAGACTTTTCAACAAGGAGATGGTTTTGTTGGCTGAGGGTTTTAATCCCTGCCCCGGCCGAAGGCCGGCACGCAGAAGGACCCTGGATAGAAGAAAACTTTTCAGCAAAGAAGATGGTTTTGTTGGCTGAGGGTTTTAATCCCTGCCACGGCCGAAAGCCGGCACGCAGAAGGACCCAGGATAGAAGAAAACTTTTCGGCAAGGAAATAGTTTTGTTGGCTGAGGATATAACAATCTACTTGCTGAAAAGTTTTTCTCTATCCAGGGTCCTTCTGCGTGCCGGCCTTCGGCCGGGGCAGGGATTATAACCCTCAGCCAACAAAACCATATCCTTGTTGAAAAGCCTTCTTCTATCCAGGGTTCTTCTGCGCAGGCAAAGTGTTCTTCTGCATGCCGGCCTTCGGCCGTGGCAGGGATTAAAACCCTCAGCCAACAAAACCATCTCCTTGTTGAAAAGCCTTCCTCTATCCAGGGTCTTTCTGCATGCATTAAAGTTCTGCATTTCTGCATTAAAGTTCAGTCGACGCCGTAATTTTGGGCGTTATTTCATTTTCAAAAATTTTGAAATTTTTACAAAAAAATGAAATAAAGCCCACAACAAAATGAAATAAAGCCCAACGTGGGCCTTATTTCATTTTCAGTTTTTGTTGAAAATGAAATAAAGCCCAAAAAAAATGAAATAAGACCCAAATTTTACGATTTCAAATCTTCATATAAAAAAAAAATTGGGCCTTATTTCATTTGGGCGTTATTTCCCGGAGCCCTTTTTTTGTTCTCTTAAAGCTAATGAAATTTATTTATTTAATTATTTATTGTTTGACTTAAAATAAAGGACCCTGGAACCACCTTGCGGCACATTTTTTTCTTTGAAATACGGCCAAACAGTCACAAACCGACATAAAAGATGGCGCACCATGTATGTATGTACATACATATATCTATCTGTAGTTTGCTAGTTTCAACTTAATTTCGCATACTCTTTGGCAGACCATGAACACCAACAACAACAACAACAACAACACTAACAGCAGTAAAAATGAAAACAAGAATGATTAATCAACTCTACAAAAGATAAGATCGAGTATATTGTAATTTGTTTTTCCCTTTCTTTGAATCCTTATCTGGCTCTGATGAGTTTATTGTTCGTGGTGCTCCGAACAATTGACCAGCAACGAGGCGCGTCCTCCTGCCCGCAGCCTGCTTACAACCATGCTGACTCTTCTCAGCAAATCCTAACAATTCAATTATGCACTGAAGGCATGCACTGAAGGCGCCTGCCTTCGAGAGAATTTGAAGTAGCCGAGGTAGCTCGTACATATATTCTTGCTGCCACAAGTGCCCGCTATCCTTCTGGCTATCCAACTGCCAGATGGTCCGTCTGCTTGTCTAGTGTAAACTTCGAGTTCTTCGAATATTTTATGTAAAGTTTTGGGAAACCTTCCTTACACGCGGTGCGTTGAAGAAATTTTGCTTTGAGGTTTCAAATAATTTCCATTTTTCTATTTTCCATTTATTCGTAATACTTCAGTTATATGCATCTCTGTCTAACACGCATAAAGAGTTCGGTGCTGCTCTTGATGTGCCTTTCGCAATTACTCAGGATCTTTATAGATTAAATATGCGAAAAACTTCGCAAGCTGCTGTAGGGCGAAAGAGGGCGGAGCAAGGTTCAAAGTAAGGAGGCAAAAGAGTCATTACCAGAGCGTGAAACAGGAGAAAGTTTAAACAGAAAATCTTGAATGAGAATTTACAAGAGAATTTCTCTATGAAATTTGTCGGATTAGTTGCTTGGCGCTTGCAGGGCGATTGAAGGGCGTTCTATGGCTACACTGAGGCAACATATTTTGCGCCGTTAATTAAGTAAGTGGATTCCTTGGGGCGGTGCGTCTCCTCTCCCAATGCTTTCTACAATACGTCACAAGCTTTGGCCTAGTTATCAATCAATCCAAGAATGTAACTACTTATTCTTCTTCGATAGACCAACTACAAATTAATTATCATTTTAAGAGTAAAGCTTAGTTATCATTAATTAGTAAAAATTAAGAAATTTGCCAGTTTTGTGTTACTAAAAATTAACAGCAAAAAGAGTTTCTAGAAGTCAAAAGCTTTAGAGCTCTTGTAGACCTCTTGAAAACGATTGAATTGAATTGAAAGTTTGAGTTTTGCCGTTAGCGGTTAACCGCGTAACTGGGTTTTCTTAAAGGATACTATATTTGGAAAGTTCATACATCAAACTTGTTCATGTTCATGTTGGTTGTGCCAAACATCAAGAGCCAATGAGTTACAGGCGTTGTTCAGCGGACCGCACTTAGCAACAGCAATCATTAAGCTGACCACTTTCTATATTACGTGAGCTTTTTGCCTATTATAAAAAGTGTTTTCTTGACAATCGCCTTAGAATTTGCAGCTCGCGTGTAACGAAAAAGTTGTTACTTAATAAATTAGACCGCACTAATGGAGCACTAAGTGACAGGTGGCAGTCGAAAGGGGGGGTGGCCAGGCGACACGGTAGTATGAGTAATGGAGCGGCGAATAAAATGTTAAAGCGAAATATTGTATATTGCTTGAGTATACGGTCACGAAAGACTACAGTCACTACATAAAAAAAAACAACATAGTTTTGACTTCCAACAAAACCTGACACACCCTGGAGCTGTATTTTATGTTTCTGCTGGAGGAAAAGGCTTACCGAAGATATAAGAAGGAGAGCTACATGCGAAAAACCAGCTGTTGACAACTTCTAAAATGAGAAAAAATATCTCTGGGCGATCTAAAAAACCATTCAGTGTTATTTAAATGGTTTTTATTAATAAAATACGTACTGCTATTTTCAATTTTTTTGGTTTTCTATGAAAATTAAGCGTGAAGTACATGACGCTTACAAATATCAATTACCGGTACTCATACGTCGTGGTGTACTTAAAAGAAGAGAATGAATTTTCTAGAACATCGCTGCTCCTCTCACCTATAAATGGCACTGACTATCTTCGACATCACTCGTTTGATCAAAATCAACACTTTCCGTTATTGCATGCGCGGATATGTTTAGCTCATTGCATGCGAAACTCAATTGGTTTTAAATTATTAGAGCAGAGGAAGTCGCCGCTTGAGAAAGCAGCAGAAGAATAAAAGAGAGAAACTTAAATGTGAGGAGCAGAAGATGAGGGAATAAGATATAATAGAATAGTTGGAAGGTTTCGAAATGCTAAAATCTTTCTCTATTGAATTTCAATAAATTTCTTTCAGTAAGCTCAAATTAACTCTCAAGATTGATTTATCAAGTTTTTGCAATTACAAAATTGTAGTTTATAAACTAAATGAAACACCCTGTATAATGTATACACAAAGTATACATTCAGGCATGATAAAAACTGCATAGCTTTTGTAATTTTATTGTTTATACTTATTTATTTTATATATTATAAGAAATGAAATTTCTCTGAGTTTAGTACGAGTATGTTGCCTGCAGCAGCCATCATGATCGTGACCAAAAACCATAAAAGAATGTGAGCGAGTAGAATTCTTTTACAAACGTTGTTGCAACAACGCATTGTTTATTATGACCATAAAAGCTTAGCCCTTTGAAAACCACGCCTTCGAAATTGAGTAACTAAAATCCAGTTCTCTCATCGCGGAAATTATTACTTCATCCAAAAAGAAATGACGCAGCAAGAAGGAAAAAAATGGCTAACGGAAATTAAATCGATTTCCTTACGTTAGCAGCAAGTGCCGCTAGAGAGGCGTGGTTGAGAAGGAAGCAAACGGAGTGATAGAGTGGGATAAAATATGTGGCAAAGGACATGGACAGAACACTAAATGACGATGGTTATTGAACATATAAAATAATAAAATTCATTTTGAATTTCATTGTGTAACCGAATATATGTTACACGATTAAAATTTAGGTTTCATCGCATAAATTAAAATTTAAGCTTAGTTCGCAATAGTTGAAAAAATAATCAACAACAGTAAAAGTTCATTTTTTCAACAGCAAAATTTTAATTTTTTAATCTTGAAAAATTTCTGAGAAATGGCGACGTAATTGCGCCGACAAGTTGGCGTACGCGTGCAATAAAACTTATAGACCGCACATGAGCGCGGACATAATAGAAACACATTCAGAGAAATAACTAAATATAAACAACAACATTTTATACTCATAACTTATCACTAGGTTATTTCCGGCAGCAGTCGCCATGTTGGAGGACAGAGAAAAACTCAATTCAAACTTTAAAAAGCTGTACGTTTATAGCGCGTTTTAGATGTCGCAGCTGTAATAACTTTACAAATAGTAGCAACAGCAACAACAACGACAACAGTAGCGACAGAAATAATGATAACAACAGCTTCGCGACTGGCCAAAGGATGTGCCTGACGACTTCAGAAAGTAAGTGTGAGGATAACGACAAACTTTGTATATTTTGCGGGCGAACTTCGCACATAAAGTGCTGCGAAAAATAAATTTCAAATTTTTATTCTCCATTTTTTTACTGTACATACTTAAATAAGTCTTTGCATTTAAAGAGAAAACGGCTTTTTTTTTTCTTCCTATTCACTTCTTGAGGTTTTAATATTGTACTTGTACATAAATTAATTATTTAAACTTAAAACAACTTACTCACGGAGTAAACTTAAGCCGTGGTTGTCGGTGCTTTTTCTGCGTAGCAAACAACTTCAACTTCTCAGAATTCTCACTAAAATTTTCTAGTAGTTCTCAACACTTCTCAACTTTCCCAATTTGGTTTATGCTTGTTTTATTTATAATAGTTTTTAATTAATCCACGCAACGATTTGGAAGGAACCCAAGTTCGTGGAGAATTTTTCTAAAAATAATTAACTACCAAAAAACTTAAAAACTCTAAACTGTTTTATTATTTATAATTAAAAGGATGCAAATTAATAGTAATATTAATTTCTTAAGATTTTTCTGTTCTCATGTATTTTCTCTGTTCTCATTTAATGCCGAATTCAAGATTTTCATTTTCAGATAGCGCCAAAAGTCTATACATTTCTACAGTTTCTTAAATCTTTATAAAAAATAAGTGCGTTAAGAAGAAGTGCAGAAGAAAATTAGCTACTGTTAATAAAATTATAAAATGAAGAGGTGAAAATATAGAAACTTTTTAGAGGAAAAGCAAAAATAAAACGCTGTCAGTAAAATTGACACAAACAACTGACAGAGGCATTGAAATAGCGCAAAACAGCGAAAAGCTAGAAATTGAAATAAAATTACTTTTATCATAATAAAAAACCAAAACTTTCAATTAAAATATATCCTAAAAAAATATAGACTAGTAACAAACAGGGAGAAGTAGGAGGGAGGAAGATAATCTGCAATGATTTAGCATGACAAACTTGAGAAGCAGCGACCCGTTGGCAATGACTTAAGCTGTTTACTGAAGAGTCGGAAAAACAACTAAGAGGCGCACTTAATTTCAACGGCATAACGTTGAGTATTGCGAGTGGCCCCCCTCAGTCCTTCGGCAGGAGAAATGGTAGAGGGCAGTGGCGCAGGGTGGATTCTGCTTTGGAGACAGGCAAACCCCCGAAACAACAAAATTCTGACATTTTTATTAGTCCCGAAACGACAAAATTCCGTTTATTTTGTAAATCCCAAAATTATAAAATCCCGGCGCTACAAAGCCTTGGCCAAAGCTTAGCAATAAAATCGGCGTGGTCTGAAATATCCTTACGGTATTTATCGAAACTGTATGTGCACGAAATAAATTTTCATTAACGTTTTGAGACACATATTTAAGACACATATTTTTACAATTTATTATAAATTCCAGTGTACCATTTATTGACTCAAAAATTTAAAATGTTATTCAACGAAGTCACGGAACAACAGTAAGTGTAACCGAGTCTAAAATCAGCCTGTAATCCTATGCAGGGGCAATTTACTGGCGGACATGGCATACCAACGGGAAGATCGGTAGCAAATGGGTTATTATAAGTAACAAATATAACGCTATTCACTACTTTATACATCCATTTTGGTATGGGATTCTTTTGATTATTGCCTAAATACATAGGCACCAATTTGGAGGGATCATCAGCGTGTGGCAACTCTAAAACGCCAATTGTGCCCGTCATCACGTTCGCCTCATTACAGCCCAAATTCTCTACCCAATATTCGAGTCTTTTCCAGTTGCCATTATTGATGCGTCCAAATTGGGGCATCAGATTAATGTACTTGAAAGTGGCTCTCTTATTTTCTATAAACAGAAAGTCGCCCGATGGGGCCAAATGACCGCGATTTACCACAATATCCATGGGTCCCTCGACGTAACCTTGATTGACACCGAGCAGGTCAACAAAGCGATTGTAAACTGATTGGGGGCCATAAGTTTCAGCGTCAGCGCCAGTAATAATGTAATCTGTGGTGAATGTAGCATCCGGTCGATTTGTTGCTGTTTACCAAAGACAAGAAATTAACAATTCACACGACACTCCAGCACGACACTTTCATACGTACCAAATGATTTTTGATATACGGTATGTTTCACGTACTTGGCTTGCATAGTCGCCGCATTGTAACAGGAGCCATAAAGCTCCGTGAAGGCACCGTCAAGTTTAAAGCCCACTTGATAGAGTTTAGCTGGTGCCACACAATCGTCCGACTGGCCGATGACGATTTCAGGCTTAAATCGATTATTACAATTGTCCGTGGGTAGTGTAGGGCTTAACACGGTCCCGTCACAACGATATTCACCGACGATATCGGCCTTATTGCCAGCGCCACAGACGAGCTTTAACACTGACCGGTCGGGAACCGCAGCTTGGCGCATTAGTTTATCATCAACGAAGAATACATGATTAAGAGTTTGTAAATCCAACTTGCTGAGAGAACATTGCTGTCCATCAGCTGAAAATGGCAAATAAATTGTTCATCATTAAATTAAGCAAAATATTATATATATAAAATTAAGCATATACATATGTACGAACTAAGTGCAATGTTCACATAAAACTTACTTGTTAAAAAACCGTGTATTATCAAAGCGAACATGGTGTTCATTAAAGTATATCGCATCTTTGCCACTTCCAAATGACCCACGTGCCAGCAATGAACTAAAGTAAAATAAATGATCATAGCGCCACATTCCTCGAATCGTGGGCTTATCGTGATTTAGTGAGAAGATAATGTAGCAATCAATGCTACATAACTAAATGCATATTCTCAGCTAATATTATTGTGATTTGATTTATAGCATTGATTAAATATACAATTAGCTCCATTTGCCAAATAACATGCACAGAATTCTATTAAACATAGCTCTTAAACTTTCAATTGAATATAAATTACGGAAAAATGTTCTTGCCTCTTCCTAAAAACTTGTTTTAGTGTATTGTAATAAATTAATTTTTAAAGTTATTTTCTGAAGTGCAACCGAGCTGAACCAGATTTCTTTTTTGTTTGCAGAATCAACAGCAAATTATTTAATTAAATTAATAGCAAATATTTAAGACGAAGTCGTCAGTTGAATCCATTTAAACCACTATACACCAAAAGCAAACAGTTTACTCTACTCCTTACTCAGCTGAATTGTTCTTGTTGTTGAATTGCAATCGATATGGCCCCGTATTCGAAATGGGTCATGCTCGTACACTAACAAAATGCATGTTTATTTTAGCGGTACAAGCAGTGGTCCGACGACCCTCTTTCTTCAAGACCGATTGCAAGGTTAAAAAACTAACAAAAAATTGCCAACAATGATTTCGGAAAATGAATAGAGGCAGAATGACATACTAAAGGCTGAAGGGCCATACTAATGGTAACGGCAACGGAAAAAATAGCAGCAGCACTAGCAACAACAACAATAGTAGCAGCAACATCATGTCCAACAATGCGCAATATCAACGTTTAATTAAGGAATTAGTGGCCGCTATCTCCATGCACCAGAGGCAGCCATTAACAAACCATTAATTATTTGAGTTTTGCGTTGCGATTACGATTTCAACTGGTCGAATATTTTCAACAACATTGTCGCTGCCGCTGCCACCGCTGTTGTTGTCAACACACTGGTTGCTAAGCGATTGTTGTCAATGCCATGGTCGTTGTTGTTATTGCCGCTATAGATAAGAGGAAATCGACATTATCGAGAATATATCGTTATCAGGAAAATATTTATGCTCCAGCGTTGCAACAAAATAACAAACAGCAAATCTCGAAAAACTGGTTAAATAGTTTCAGAAATAAAATTCAAATTCAATTTTTTTAAATGATGCCTTTTTCGGCTTCTTTGTTGATTTCGGTTCTTCTTGACTAAAAAAAAGGTTTTTCATAATGTATAAAATTCTGTTTTAAATCAATTTATAAAATATTTTTTAAAATAGAAAAACACTTACATCTATCTAAACATTGTTTAAAAAGCTTTATAAAACAATTAGAGTCGAAATTGAAAGCAAAGCTATACTAAGCATCGTAACTATGATACACCGAATTTCTTCTGCTTAAACGCTCCTGGCAACTGCTCCAGCAATGAAATTGGATTCACTTCTACAACAACTAATTCGTTGGGACTCAGCCAGCCTATGTGCTTTAAATGCTGCAATAATTATGTAAATGCAAAGGATAATTTAATAAATACCCAAATAAAACTATATTTGCTATCCATTCCATTCACAAACCTCGTATTTCTTTTCGAAAGTCAGCCATAGACCAGCGACCCTATCATCGCGTTCAAGTAGTTTTTGTTTTTTCGAAGACTTATTTCTTTTATCGTTTTCTTTCAGATCCACAGGCGATGAATCCAGTACTAATTCTTTCTCTTTCATTTCCTCAGCCGTACATTTCTTCAATGCAAATAAATTTGCATCATTTTGTAAAATAATAATTGATGGATTTCGTGCATCCAACAAAATGTTGTTAGGGCAATATATTTCAGCGCTCGGAACAAAATAATCTTTATCGGAGCAAGTAAAACACATTTCCTCCAAATCGTATTCGAAAATCTTGCCATCGGAGAAAGCGGCCACCAAACAAGGCAGCTGTGAATGCAATGCAATCGCTGCGGTCGGAGCAACGTAACGAGGCAAATTCAAATAATGCTTAAAGTATTTTCCCTTGAAAACACGCCACACAGCGATGGAACGGCATGTACCAGCGGCCACCACATACGTACCGCACTCCGAAACAGTGAGAATATTAATTGCATTTTTTATATGTTTCCCCACTTCGATGCACTCAGTAAAATCCAAATCACTGGTACCGTTTTCCAGTATAGTAAAAATAAGTATTTGCTTGGCTGAGGCGTTAACGGTAAACAACCGTTTTGAATCGCTGGTGAAATGAATATGCGTAGCCGCCACAAATTGTTCTGGAAGCACCCTGACTCGAGTCAACTGAGTGCCACACTTCCCAGACACGCCCGCTACAAACCGGAAAAGTCTTATATCGGCTTGTGTAGAATAACACAGCCAACGGCCATCGGGAGAGATTGAGGAACAGATGATGGGTTCGTCTCTCTTACTTTTAAACTCCAACAGCTTTTCTGGCAACTCGTCCAAACAGAGGGAATTGCATTTGCTCATATTGCCGCCGACATCGACGGTGAACTGACCTCCTCCCTGTTTGCTACTGCAGGAACCCAGATGCCAAATTTCTAAATAATTCGTGTAACGCAGCAGCAATAACTTTCTAGGTGCAGACACTGCGGCGCAGGGATTCTATGCGGTAAATAAGTTAAACCATAAAAATTTAAAGAAATTTATTTTATCAGTTACCTGAAGAAAAGGTCCGTATTTCGCTATTGTGGACTGCATTTTAGAGGATGATGAAATTCCTAAATAGCCATCCATTCCGCCCGACAAAATGCGGTCGCCCACACAGATCAAAGCCTTTACGTCGTGGTCGTGCACACTGCGCTGAAAAAATTTGACCCATCTGTGGAACTGCATGTCCTCACGCTTGATATTTGCCTTGGCATAGATTCGTATGATGGGATCGATGCCGGAACATATCACTAAATTTTCCTGTTCATTCACAGCCACTGCCAGTACGTCGGCCGCCAATACCTGATGAGACTCTACATAAGCGGCAGTTCTACCATCCCATACGCAGAATTGTCCACGGGAGTCTCCAGAAATTATGGTAAAATCGCTTAACACTTGAAGAGACCAAACGATTACCTCTTTTCTCTTCTCTGCCCGCGCCAACGACATTTTATGCAAAGCATGCCCACTCTTGACATCCCAAATCCTTATGGCTCCCATTGAGCCCGTAACAAGGAATTCGCCAGTGTCATCGTATTTGCAGCAAAGAATTCGCCCTTCTTGTTTGTCAAATAAGGTCTTATACAACAGTTGTTCATTAGTAATATCGAAAATATTTATATATCCCTCTTCGGTGGCAATGGCGAGCTCTGTTCCCGTTCTATTGACATCCAAACACCAAATGGAATTTCCAGTAACGTGCTGTGTACGCAATGGGCGCAGAGTTAACAGATTCCATTCAACAATTTCACCAGAAAGTCCAGCTGAAAATAGGCGCTCTCCACACCAGGCTATCCCTTCCACAGAATTCCCCGGTGACTTTGGTATGGTTCCCTCTAACAAGGGCGCATATTGCATGTCCCAGATTTCTATTGATCCATCATTTCTACAAAAATTAAAACCGTTTAGAGACTCGCATGGCCATTATATTTCTTTTTTTTTTGTTGACTCTAACCCACAACCTCAGTATTTCTAGGCGAGCATTTACTCAACTAGGCCGTTGAGAGTTGCTGGACATTATATTATATGTACATATCTTTATAAAGTAACTATAGGACTCACCTGGATAAAGCCAACTTATGCCATACCGTGTTGTAAGCCATGCAAAGTATGGAGCGTGGCGCAAGATTGTAGAAGCGAACATTATGTATCTGTGTCCGTCCCTTGTTTTCAGGAGTCTGTTCCTGCTCATCCATATTTATATAATTGAATGAATTTGGAAATATTAATATTCGATATATTCAAATGCGAAACTCTCACCAAAAATTAACGATCACACGTGTTAGAGATGGAGCAAACACTAGGGCTGTGATTCTCAAACTTCTTTTGTCGTAGCACACTTTTCGATATCAATATTTGGCGGCATATAAAGAAAATGATAGATATAAAATTTAAATATAGATATCCATACATACGTACATATATAAATATGTATATATATATATTTTGAAATTTAGAATAAAACAGAAGTAGAAATAGAATAAAATATATAAAATAGAATAGCAAAGAGTATTCACTTCTAGCGTGTGGTGGTCATAAGAATACATATGTAAGTTTTTTTATGGATTAAATAACCTATTACTGTTAAAAAATTTGTACATTTTCTTTTTAAATTATATTATTTAATAATTTTAACATATTCATATAAATAAGTACTTCTCTTTAATTTAAACTTTACATGTAAAAAAAATCATTATAATATTTACACATACAGATCTAAAATTTGGCCGCACACTTTAAAAATTTGGCGGTACACAAAAGTGGTGCGGTAATGTGGTTGAGAATCACTGCATTAGGGGATGACAACGCAGTGTTGCAATTACATGAGGGAGATTTTTAATAATCTATTTTATTTAGGGGGTTTACAAAGTAAACACAGACAGGACAGATTTACCGTTTTTGCCTTGCTATTTTCCAAATTTGTTTTTACTATATAACCATCTAATACACTGTGGACCACAAAACGAAAGAAAAGAAGAAGAGCACTTCTTGCGTGTCAAATTTGAAATAAAACTAACCCAACACATTTGTATTTTTGCTACGGATCAATTTGCTATTTGATCATTTGCTTGATTTCCATAAGAACTTCAGTAATGTTGACATATAATTAGGTGCAATTGATTTTTGTTCGGTTTAAGACATTTATTGATTTTTCTTTTTCTTAATTCCCATAACACCCTATGTAATTTTCACATTTATTTTAGCGTTTAGTATTTTGTCGATCCAGTTGTGTTCCTTAGAGTCCGACAGACTTCGAATTTGAAGTTCTGAACTGTCAAATCGAGATCATTGTATGCTTTCTTAAGGGCACCCTAGGTGACACAAACCATTCCACAAAACGGGTGTCCGAACATTGGCCACAGACGCACAAAATGTTGCGTAGACATGAAAATTTTTCCAGTCGCATGAGCGCGATGAGTACTGGTCGACTCCTTGATAGGTATCCGAAAATGCTTAATGAAATTTTACAACTATATATAACTACTATACTTTTGTTATTTGCCTTTAATTTTAAGTTTTTGTATACATTTTTCAATTCTGAGTAGGATTTTTGATCTGGTCATTTTGCGTTTCTTCCGTAGCAGGTCCGCTCAAAAATTCTTCAGCTATGTGCAAAATTTGCCCAAGACGACACAAAGTTGCTGGACTTTTATATTTTCGACTACGTCAGCTCATTTGACAGCTGTTTGTTTAGAATTTAGACCAGTTAATATGTTTACGTTGAAGTCGAAGTCAAAGTCGAGGTTAGACAGACTCTATGGGCCAGAGACCTAAGTTTGCTGTTTACAGTTTACAGTAAAGTTTACTGTGTAAACCACTCGAATTAGAACTAGTTATACACACTATACCCAACTAACCCGATGTATACTCTTCCAATATAATTCAATTACACAGATGGACATACATTTTTATGGCTCAATTTCAATTAGATGGCTAGTTTAGTAATTAAAGGCGCCGATAATTAATAAAGAACAATTCCAGTTTTGTCGGCTGAACAGAAATAATAAGCTTGACCGAGAAATATGAATAGTATAAGTGGAAACTGGTTTCATCTCTTTTTCGGTAAGTACAAGTCTTGCCTCCTGTCAAGTCCTTTACTCCTCTAATTAATTACTTTTTGTAGTTGTGCTTCTAATTAGCACACCATCATTTGTTGCCAGCTCTCGAGTGCTCGAACTGACGGATCGTTTTATCGACGTACGCCATGAAGGACAATGGCTGGTTATGTTCTACGCTCCCTGGTGTGGCTATTGCAAACGTACGGAGCCCATTTTCGCCCTCGTAGCGCAAGCATTGCATGCAACCAACGTACGCATTGGTCGTCTTGATTGCACGCGCTACCCTGCGGCGGCCAAGGAATTCAAGGTGCGTGGATATCCCACAATAATGTTCATTAAAGGAAACATGGAATTCACATATAACGGCGACCGCAATAAAGATGAACTTGTTGATTTTGTTCTACGCATGAGTGGCCCGCCAGTTCAGCTAGTGACACGAACCGAAAGCGTTGATATGCTGAAAAGTTCACATACTATATTTTTTATGTTTGTGGGCCAAAAGGAGGGCATTGCTTGGGAGACTTTCTATGCTGCAGCCGAGAATTTTCAAGAACACGGCTTTTTTTATGCCACCACTGAGGATATAGCCAGTCATCATTTCGATATTGAGCAGTTGCCATCGGTTATAGTCTTCAAAGAGGAAAACCACCACTTTTATCCGCATGCTCATGTCGCGGATGAAATGAGTCCTTTTGAAGTTAACGACACTATTCACCAGTGGGTGAATGTGGAACGATTTATAACATTTCCCAAGATAACACGGTTTAATTTTCAACAATTACTACGTACAAATAAATATTTAGTGGTAGTTGTGGTAGAGGAGGACAAACTGAATCACGTAGCATCGCATGAACTGGAGTTTCGTGATATGGTGGAAGGAGTTATTCGTAAACATCGCGACCGCTATCATGAAAAGTTTCAATTTGGATGGGTAGGCTTTATTTTTTAATATTCATAACAATGCTTCTTAGCCATATATATTTACATTTTAGATTGGCGATCCCAGTATAGCTCATTCCATTGTTTTGGATCAACTACCTACCCCTCACCTTCTCGTCATCAACTCTACCACACAACACCATTATGTTCCCGAAGACGACCCGCTTCAAATGACACCGCAATCCTTGCATATTTTCTTGGAATCCATATGCAATCAAAGCGCTACAGCCTACGGCGGAGACACTTTCACAATGCGTTTCCGCCGAGCATTTTTTGAGGCGAAAAGAAATCTTAAGGAAATGTGGTTAGGAAATCCGGTTCTTACGTCAGTGCTTTTCGGACTACCATTAGGATTTTTGTTACTAATATTGTACTCGATCTTCTGTGGCGATTGCTTGGATGCTCCAGAGGAAGAGGAAGATCACGAGAAGAAGGAATAAATTAACGTGAAACATTTTAAATTAAATCTAGTTTATTTTTAAAGCTTAAGCGAATTGTAACTCAATTGATGTAAAGAAAATAAGTTAACTCTTTACCTAGTCAAATTCTAGTCAAAGTTATCTCGAAGACTTGTATTTATTTCTTAATGGAAAAGCTGGTATTATTTTAAATATAAAAATGCAATTTGAAGATAATTTTTAACCAATAATAATTGTTCTTTCTCTTATAACAAAACAAAAAAAAAATAATTAAGGAATGAGACCGGTTGGGTATCTATTTTAGGTCAGTCTGTTTGTGCCAATTGTGTTGGCAACACAGTGTGCCTCTTTCCACGGCGAAAAGAGTGTCTCCACGATGTAGCGTAGCTTGTACCATCAAAGTCAAAGCTTGATTTGAAAGCAAAGGAAGCATTTCAAACAACCCCTGAAACAAGACCGCTTGAACAAGCCTTCGAGACGTCTCATGCCGGCCTCTAATGTGTATGCAGATGTGCCTCTAGGGCTCTGTGTGTGTGTGTGTTTGTGTGGCTGATTTGTTAGTGCTATGAAAGCATATGCAGAGTCGGATTCTCTCACTTACGCATACATACATAAATTGCTTCTGCTGCTGACGTTCTTTGCGATTTTGTTTTTGTTGTTCTTATTTGAATGTCGCGTAGTCATTGCCGCCTGCTGTTCATTTCTGCTCATGCATTGTTCAGCTCAGCAAAAAAACTGGAAATTGTTCTGTAGTATTTTGTAACGGAAAAGAGTTACAATGCCGAACGGAAGTAAGTGTATATATTTCCAGTGGTAAAATAAAGCTGACAGAAATGATTGCAGCACAGCCAGAGGATGTTAAAACGAAAAGGAAAAGAACAGAATCAATGTTCTTGATGTTGGTGAAGACGGGGTAGAGAGCAGTCGAATTGGGCTGAAAGGCTTCATGGCTGCAATTGAGATGAACCATTTTTGAGGCAATAAATAAGCTGGACTACTGTTGTTGCTTTTCTTTTTGGTTACAGTGTTCTCGAATCTTTGGCATGCTGCAGGACCATCGGAATTCTTTCGAAATTCGAAACAGAAGCTAAAGGCAGACTGAACGAGTCAAGATGAGACACCGGACTCGTTAATGTTGCCGCTCTGAATATGTTTCATTTTTTTTAAAGCGTAATCGCCATGACGGATTTTTCGTTGCTGGCATTTTTTGTGTTTCCTTCATATTTGTATATTTTCCTGTATATGCGAACACCATGTTAAGAATTGTCTTTAATCTATAGACAACAACAAATAGAAGCAATATTTAATAACTATTTGCCGGCAAAGCAGTTGATATAGTAAGTCCTAAGTCCGTGTACGTACTAATGTCTTGCTTTTACTAAAGGTAGATAAATTCGTTTTTGTGTTACATCGAATGCACTTATTCCTCCACTAATTAAAGAGTCTCTTCTGGCTTACAATATGGCGGTGTACTTTATCGTCGCTAATCTGTTCAGGTGTCGGCAACGAACATACACTCACCGTCACTGAAGCGAACGTTGCTACTTTTGAAAAGCCATTCATACAGAGCTACTCTCGTGCTCTTGCAAGCCTTTGAGTTCTGCAGCATCAAAACAACCTCGTTGACCACACATCTAGTGCTTCTAAATGGTCTTGGCGGCGAAGAGAGTGCGCTCGCTGTTTTTTTTTAATTGTGTTAAAAAGAAATATTAAAAATTTAAGTACGTAGAACAGATGCTTCAGAGAAGAAAATGAAGGAGAATAAAAGAAGAAGGTAACACTAGCACTAATGCGACAACAACTAAAACAAGCGGCAAAATTCAGCCGGTAAAGAAGTATGCAGAAAATGTATACCAAGCCATTAAATAATTAACTTAAAGATCTGTTAGACGGGCCGTTTAGTGTTTTTGCACTCTACACGTCATACCGTACAGCCGTGAGAAGAAACAAATAGGTATTTTGTTGTTCGTTTGAGTTCATCTTGCGAATAATGCT
The DNA here is from genome assembly GCA_949752815.1 of Conops quadrifasciatus. Lineage (NCBI taxonomy): Eukaryota > Metazoa > Arthropoda > Insecta > Diptera > Conopidae > Conops > Conops quadrifasciatus. The sequence continues at coordinate 11,556,517 of OX457078.1, read as the reverse complement.
ACTTTTTACCTAAAGTTAAAGTTAACTAAAGTAAACCTATTGTTGACGAATACGAGTACTATTACATTTTATCTTCATTTTTTCCCCTCAGTTTTAAAACAGTCTCTTCAAAAAGTTTGTTCAATCTTCGCCAAAAGAGCCAACCACAAAAACACAAGAAACAAAAACTGAGGTACATATCAGCGGCACCAGTAACTGCAGAAGACTGCCATTAATTCCCTTAAAGCGACACTAACTTCAAGAAGAATATGAAGGGCGCAATATGTGTGCTCGTACGGTCCTTGTTGTGCTCAAAGGATATTTCATAAATAATAATAGTAACTAAATTAAGCTTTACCTGTATATTTAATGTCTTACTTTGGGTTTTTAAAATATGTATACATACATACCTACGTATGTACAGGAATGGAACACAAAATGTTGTATAATACATATCTAAAAAAATATTGCGCAATATTTTTTTGCAATAAATGGTATAGTATACTAAAATATTTTGGCATTATATTGAATCAACCGTTAAGCGAAATATTGAACAATATATTGTGCAATATATTGCACAATAGTGAACCGATTATATATGTATCTTAACATCTCACTTGATATAGTACTCACACACCCACAAACACACTCTTTCTTAATGCTGCTCAACTTTTCCACTGAAATTGTTAAGTGCGTATTTGTAGCTAGCTTCTGCACGCTTCTTAACGGTAGTCATTGCGGCTAGCTGCTGCTGTTGCTGCTGCTCCTCCCACAAATAAAATAATTGAATTATCATAAAATAATTAATGGTATTTTGGGTCGTTTGTTGCAGCACGCTTTGAACTCGCCCAAAATACAATAGATTGTCTAATTTTAATTTTATTATAAATGAGCCAAGTTAGTATTGAGATTGGGTTAAGAGTGTTAAGAGTTAAGCGGTAAGAATGAGTTAAAAAACAATCGTATGTGATTAAATAACAAGCTTAGTTGTATTAAATAAAATAATCATATAAAAAAGGAATTATTGACAAAGCTTATCACAATTTTTCAACCCTTAAAATGTTAATTAAAATTGGAAGGAAAATTATTTTAAATAGAAAAAATTATATAGATAAATAATTTATATTATTATGGAAATTATTTTATATTTAAAATTAAAATATATTAAAATTTTCTGTAGTCTTCTTTTAGTACTTGACAAATGTAAAAAGCATGGAAAGAAGAAATAATTAATTTATTATATGTATATTTGTTATTTTTTTGGCATTGTAATTAACCTGGCAGGTCCTCTGGCAGGTGCTTTTATGGGTTCTCTCATATTGCCATGTTGCTGCACAAATTTCCCTCTCAGTTGTTCGAATCTGATTTGTCGAACCTTTCTGTTCCGGAGACTGATGGCAGGTTGGAGGACCAATTTTAAAATTGTTAAAGCGGTTATGTTTTGCGTTGAAAATCTGTTGCGGCGATTCCTAATCGTGCTGCATATTAAGTTAAAACTGTTATGAATGTGTCCAAATCAGTTGGCAATTGACATTCATCTCGCTTTGTTGTGATCGTTGCTGTTGATGGCGTTAATGCTTCTCGTATACAGTTTCGTATACATTTTTGACATTTGACCGAGATGGATCGAAGCATGGCTTGTCATCATGACTGTTGTTGCTGTTGTTGTCATTGTCAGTGGCAGTGTCAGTGTCAGTGTCGAGCTGTTTCTGATTTGTTTTCAGCGTGCCCGGTTGATGAAATGCTGTCCGACTTTTTGCTGCATGCCATTTTCTTTCTAATTGTTGTGGTTATGAATGTTATGAAACACGCATCAAAGCATCACGTGTGTACAAGTATATACGTACGTGCGCGTGTGCGTGTGATTGACTGGCTTTGTTATTATCACTGTCAATGTGATATTGTTGTTGCGAAACGCAAAGGCAGGCACAGGATATCCGGCGCTTCATCCGTTTAAAATGAAGCCAATTGAAAGGACACATTAAAATAAAGCCAATTGAGAAACAGGTACTCTAATTATCCTTATGTAGCTTCGTGTTTACGTGCAAAATCGCTCTCTATAATACTCGTATAACTTCATTAAAAAAGAATTTATTGTTTCCCGTTATTTTTGTGGTCCTTTTTGTCATTTTGCAACCGCGCGCATGCATCGAATTGCATTTTGCTATCAGCGTTGCCCAGTATCATAGCCATAGATCTTACCACCATGAACAATTCCGAAGCAACTGCGTAAAAAAGTCCACCATGACATTTCTACATGATATCTGTGCAGTTTTTTGTTGTTTTTGCTCTATTAATCAAGTCTACAGCCATAAAAAAGCGACTCCATTAATATAAAGCCAGCACTGAGAGCCATCATCGTGATGGCGATCATCACCTTCATCAGTCAACGATATCAATTGCAGTGGCACCAACTCCATCGTTGACATCAATGCCGGCATTACGTACAGTATCAAATGTCATCAAGCAGTGGTAGCCATAATGAATTCTCTGTCATAAATCAGAAATATTGGTTGCTGTCAGGCGAGGTCAGGTTGCTGCTGAGCCAGTTGTGATGCGACGAAGGCTATCGGCATCATTTCGGCCAAGAAAAAATGTAAGCATGTAATAAATTTCAATACTAGCCAGAAATAGACTGCAGAGGAAGATTAAAATGGAGCAATTCATAACTCTTTAAGGTTAAAAATGAACCCAGAATTTAAAAAAAATTTTATTTTTTAACGATTTTCGCATTATTTTTTAAAATCTTGGACAATTTTTTTTTTAATATTGTACTATCGTAGTATTCTAGATATTTTCTATTTTTTCGGTCTTCACCAATTTCTTGAACTATTTTCTGGAACAAAATTCCGAAAAAGTTTTCAAAGAGCACAGAAACTTTTATATTCTTATTCTACGGTGATAATATTGTTGGACGAATGAAAAAATTGGGAGAGCAGCTGTCCCATGAAAGAGGATGATAGAAAGTAAACTTATACGTTACATTCAATGAAGTTTGGTAACTTTTCACCTTAATAAATATCAACTAAAAAATATCCAGACGCCACTTTTTCTTATTGATTAAAAGTAGTGTAGTTACATACGTTTAGAAGTGAAATCTTCACTTTCCTCCTCTACCGCCTACCACCCTTATACGTATTGTGACGACTGTCACTGTCATCGTCAGTGACAATCGTTTTGTCCGTAAATAAAAAAAACTTATCGTACAAAGAATCTGTTTGAAATTGCGTTGTTTTAATGAAGTCATTCTGTGGACTGATACATGATGATAGATTACGTTGACACAAGTGTTCACTCCAAATATACCAAATATTTAGGTTACGTAACTCTGAAGAGTTCATCAATTCCACAGAAGTCGATCACGAGTTTTTGAAAGCGAAAAACTACGACAGCATAGTTGAGTGTTAATTTTTAGCATCATCGAGGAAATTTTCACAATATAATTTATAACTTCTTTTTAATAGTAGAAAAACTATGATATGAGTAAAGAAGAGAAATAAAAAAAAAGGAAGTAATAAAGAAAACCAAGGCCCAGCAAATTAACTGTGAAAAATTTGGAGTAAAAAAATGCAATATTTATTAACATTTTATAAAGCAAAATACTTAGTTTTGTTAAATCTAAGAAAATCAAGGTGTTTTCAGAAGTTGCAAGAAATAGCAAAATCAATTTGCTCTACATTAATATTTGTGGAGAGTGTAATTTAATATTTTAAATATACATATTTTAAATTAGTTTCATTTAAATTTAATTTAATTTTCAAAAACGTACACGTACATGCCGTAATCTTGCCCGACTTGTAGTAACCTAAACTTCTGCCTTTAACAAAAGCTACATTAAAATAATAGAAAAATATGAGCAACAAGCGTAAAAAGTACTCAAGGACATATTAACAATTGACCTGGATCATGTTACGTCTAGTTGTCGATTTCACAGTGGCTGTTGTTGTTGTTGTTGTTGTTGTTGCTGTTTTGCTTCTTGGTGCTGGTCTTTTGCTAACGTTCGTAAATACATACATACATGAGTATTTACTTATAAAAACTTATAAAAATACTCATGAAAAGTTGTCATTTAACTTAGTTTTTTTTTAGTAAAAAGCAAAAAAAAAAAAAATCAGAGCAATATTTTTAAATTTAATCGCTTTTCTTGCGAATTACAATAATTTACAAGAGCTTCTCCATTTCTTTCAAACTTCTCGAATGGTGCAATTTTATAACAGCAACTGCTCCGAAGTCCGACGAAATATTTCGACGAAAAATTTTGGTTTTTTAATCTCTTATATACATATGTACATATATGTGTGTTACAATACACATACTCTGCTTCTCTTTTACTTCTAATAACATACTTCTTTACATACTTCTTTACATACGAATAATTAGAAGTATGCACATACATATATCCAAAAGTACCTTTAGGATGTTGAATAAGAATATCTGTCAATCGTTTTGTTTGTTTCTTGTCACTTTCCTTTATTTTTAACCTACAATATAGACAAACTTAACCATGGAATAACCATGGAAACCATAGAATAGATTCTATACTAAAATCCGAGCTTTAAAAGTAACGAAATAGAGTGGAAGAAAAAAAAGGGAAGGTCAGGAGCAGAGTTGACGCCATATTGAAGGATTACGAGTATGTAAAAAAGTCATGTTGAGGAAAAAAGAAATTTTTTGGTGCATTTCTGTGATTTCCTGTTGATTGCACTTTCTTTCTTTCTTTACTTTTAAATCTACTCACCTTCACCTGAGGTTCCAGCTTCAGTCGCTTCAAAGTTTCTATCTTTTTCGTTTTTGTAATACATTTTGATTTTTTCTGATACTTTTCTCATTCATTGTTGGAAAACTTTGTCTTGAACGCAATCGGCAAACCATCGGTTGGCAAAAAATGACGAAAAAAGTTTTACCTTTGTATTCAGCAAAAAGATTTTAATCCTTTGGAGTTTTGTTATAGCTCTGTTACAGTTTGATTTTTATTGTTTTGGTTTTAGTAGATCCATTGCACAGTAAAACCTATTTTTAGAACCTATCAAAACCTATTCAAAGGGCCTATATTTGAAGGCCCTTTGTCGAGGACTATATCGTTTTGAAGAAACATTTTCGCTTGCAAGCACTCGAATAAATGCTTTTCTACTCGTAGTTAAACTTGACCCATTTTCTTGTGGACCAAAAACTCAACGCTCAAGTTACAGCGCTTCAATTCACATCTCGATTACTCGAATATAAGTGCAAACACATACACACGTACACAGCTGTCAGCATGCAACACGCTACGACCTTGCAGAAATGCTAGATTTGAAGCAAATGAAGCAGCAGCTAGAGCTTCTTTTTAAAATATGCAAAGTTGGTTTTCAGCAAATACACAAAATGAACGACTAAAGAGGAATAGAGAGAGAGAGTGTGTGTGTGTGTGTGTGTGTTTGTGTGTGTGTTGTGTTTGTGTGAATGCGTGGTAAGAAAAGTGTTTTAGTGAAGGATGCTCGTGAGAGTGTCTTGTGAAATGAGGCGAAGAGCTGTTTGTTTAGTTTGAATGATTCGAAGTGTAAGCTCTTTAGGCGAGATGCTGAGGTAACGATTTTTTCAATAGTGTAGAGTGTAGTGTAGCGCCAGTGGAGGGCGCTCTACGGAAGCGAAGGCGGGGAAATTTTAATTCAAAACAATTTCCCAGAAAAAAAATGTCTTTTTTGATTGAAGAATTTTAATTTGTTTTTTCGAAGATTTCAAATATAAAAAATACTCCTAAAAATACTCTTGAGGCAAAAAAAAAAAGGAAAGATAAAAAAATTGAATTCAGCAGACAATTCAGCATTCACGAAATGTGAAGAAAACCTTTGATCTTGATTGAAGAACTAGCAAAAAAAGATTTGAAAATGGCAGAATGAAGAATTGATGTTTTTTGCGTACCGTTCATCTTCTGATTATTCCAAAAAAAAAAAGAAAAAACCCACATTTTTCGTTTCGGGGAAAAGAGATTTCCTCCAAAAGCTGAAGTGAAAGAAAGTTTCTATGCACGTAAAAGCTCGTGTTTCCGGTGTGTTAACCCTTAAGCACCGGAGAAGATGTTCCCGCCCGCAAAAAAACTGTGTAAATCGACTTGACGTCACTTATTTCACGTCTACTTTTGTCGTTATTCGTCTCTCTCTGTGAGAGAGGAATAATGAATTTGCCGGAAAGATGGAATAAGTTCATTCAACAAAATGGATGGCCAACAAATGAACAGAATAAAAGTTTATCTATATACGAGTACAAATAATTTTGAGTTTTCTTTTATAAAAAAAACGACATTATTTTCCCAACAACCCAATAGATCGCCCAAAACGCAACTAACCCCCATGCGAGGAAGAAGGAAGAGCTGACATGAAGTTCAGGCGGTCGGTCGCCACAATGCTTGCGTGCAAGACTTAGAAGAAAAAAAAAACATCCACAAACAACCACTTATAAACACAAACAGAAAAAAAGAGAAAGAAAATAATAGCAACCAATTACAGGAAGAGGAAGTTAATGGAATACACATATACACACAGACACTCACACACAGATTAATGTACTAGCTTTGGCTAATTGCAATTCTTAATTCTGGCAGCGCGAACGCTCTCCATTATTTTAAAATTTACGAGTAATTATTATTTCAATTTTACTGAAGCTTTTACGATGCGAAAGTTTTACGAAGGTTTAAACTCGTACAAGCGTGAATTGCGGCAGCCACCATGACCTTCCTTCGGTCAACCGACAAAGTCAAGCCACTCGCAAATTTAATTTAATTTTAACCACAATAAAAAAAGCTCTCAAACAGGTATATTGTACTATGATTAAGAAAGCTCTTAGTGTAGATAATTTAATATAATTTTTGGTTTTTACGAGGATAATACTTCGAGAATAACACTCGCTTTTGGCAATTCTGAAATTCTATACCTAATTCTAACAGCCTAAAACGACTTAGAAGTATTTCTGAAGAATCCTAATTAATAACCTGATGTTTTGTAAGATTGGAAAATACTAATCGTCCATCTTATTCTGTCAAGAGTGCACAATATTAAATTCTTGCCTTCAGGAATATTTATTTATTGAGAAAACGGGTAGACAGAGAGCATTAAAAACGCTGTGGAGTGTGAGATATGTACCGTCAGAGTCGGCGGCTCCTCTAGCAATAACAAAAACAACGCCGATAACAAGTCCGGAGCGTGTGCTCTCGATAATCATCATTATGATGTCACTTACGAGCTGACAATAGTAGCATCGCAGCACCGGCCACGTTCGTAATTCGGAAGCATTGCTATTGTCTTTACCATTAATGCGTAAAAGTCAAAGTTGAAAAGCGAGACTAGTTTTATGACATTCTTTATGGCTGGCATTTATTTGAGTTAATTTACGACAGTTTCTGTGACATGAAACTGCACTCACATCACTAACATCAACGACAGTTGGCGGGCGAACGTCATTAAGAAGCCACAAACTCTATCATAAGCCTTTTAAATGAAGCTAGTTCAGCACAGCAAGCCGCTCTTTGCTGGGTCCTTTAGGAACTTTTTGCAGCTAATCTGCGACAGTTTATTGATTCCAATAAATGGTCACAAAATGGCTAATGTTCGTAAATGAAAATAAATGTCATTTTAATTTTATTTAGCACTTCTTAGCTATTTCGATGGGAATAATAATCGGTCATGGAAAATAGATTTATGTCATTGAAATTAAATTCTTCAAATTGATCCACCATTAGAGAGCTTAAGAAACAACAAAATGGCGCGTACAGGAATAATTAAAGAATGGCACAAATAAAAACGAATGGTCGGCATTAAATTAGTCTTACCCTTCAGGAGTTCAATCGCTTTTTTCTTTGTTGTTTGTTTAGCCTTTTCTAAATTGAGAAACGGATGCTTTTAAATAACGATTTCTTTAAAAAAATAAAAATCAAAAAAAAAACTGTCACAAAAAATCAAAAAAAGAAATCATTTTAAAATTTAATTCGAGTAAAGTTTTGCAAATCGAGCTTTTTCAGCATTCTTCCGCTCCTCTCCTTCCCATTTTTCACGCCTCTAAGGTGCCAACATTTCGATTTTGCAAAGGCGAAATCTTCACTTGATTGAAAGCGACACGTGCCCGCAGGACGAGCTGCTTCGGGCAGCTTTCGTAAGTGTTTGCTCAAGGCACGCAACACAACAGAAGAAGATCAACGATTTGCATCATGAATCAGTATGCGTTTGTGTGTGCACCAAAATCTGTGTATGAGGGTGTGTAAAAGTATTACAAACTTTTGCGTGTGTGGTGGTGAATTTTTCTGATTGCATCCGAAACTCAATCGCAAGAGGCTGCACACAATTTGAAAATGTTTCCGTCTCTACAAACGAAGATGCGCACACTGTGAGGATGGAATAGCAATGGAAAGACAAAGGGAGGATGGAGACAAGAAAGACTAAGACCACGACCAAGACCAAGACCAAGACGATGACAACAACGATGACGATAGCAATCGTTTTGGAATCAATTTCAAAAAAGTGCTGAAATTGGCGTAACAGCAACGTGCCGGAAGTATTCATAACTCAAGCGCCATCCTAAAAAAATCACCAAAAACCTGAGAGAGAAGCAAACAAAGACGGCCAGCTTTATTTTTTTTTTACTGAGCGCTTCTAAATCTCTAAAGAATTCAATATTTTAATTTTTGTGTAATTTTGTGTAAACAACCCGAAAAGAGAACGGCAACGGCTGGTCGAAAGAGGGCGGAGAGGTTAAACTAAAGCTGGAGAATTAAGTGCTTAAGAAATTGAAAGATTCGCTGCCGCCGGCTCCCAACTCTCTCCACTTTTCAACAGAGCAGAAAAATAAGAGCATTTAAATAATTGTAAATCTGCTCGACTCGACTGGGATTAAGGGACAGTTTGGTGTGTCGAGCAGTTCGCCTCGGCTGAAACTGACTGATTGTTCGTGAATTTGCATTTAAGTAAAAACATCTGTTATTCTTGCAAATATTTTGAGATCCTTTGGATTCGTCGTAAAATTTTGTGGGACGAGGGGGGGGGGGGGGCGGGGTTTTAACACTCCTTAATTTATTCTAAAATGCATTTTAGTTTTCTTGTGCTATTTTTCTTTTCCTTTTTTTTTATTTTTATGTAGAAATCTAATCAAACCAGAGAAAAAGAATAAAAAACTATTTTTATTTTAAAGTTTTGAAAATAAATTTAATTTCTTCTGTCTTTCTTTTAATGCCTTTTATTAAAAACGCGTGCTTTCGCACAGTTTTACACAAATACGATACAAAAAACAATTTTGCAATAAATTTACAAGAAAAACAGCAGGCTTTGATTTTGTTGTAAATTTATAGCAAAATAATTTTTTTGTATTGTTTTTGGGCTCCGGGAAATAACGCCCAAATGAAATAAGGCCCAATTTTTTTTTTATATGAAGATTTGAAATCGTAAAATTTGGGCCTTATTTCATTTTTTTTGGGCTTTATTTCATTTTCAACAAAAACTGAAAATGAAATAAGGCCCAACGTTGGGCCTTATTTCATTTTCTGTGGGCTTTATTTCATTTTTTTTTTAAAATTTTAAAATTTCTGAAAATGAAATAACGCCCAAAATTACGGCGTCGACTGAACTTTAATGCAGAAATGCAGAACTTTAATGCATGCAGAAATACCCTGGATAGAGGAAGACTTTTGAACAAGGAGATGGTTTTGTTGGCTGACGGTTTTAATCCCTGCCACGGCCGGAGGCCGGCATGCAGAAGGACACTTTGCCTGCGCAGAAGGACCCTGGATAGAGGAAGACTTTTGAACAAGGAGATGGTTTTGTTGGCTGACGGTTTTAATCCCTGCCACGGCCGGAGGCCGGCATGCAGAAGGACACTTTGCCTGCGCAGAAGGACCCTGGATAGAGGAAGGCTTTTCAACAAGGAGATGGTTTTGTTGGCTGAAGGTTTTAATCCCTGCCACGGCCGAAGGCCGGCATGCAGAAGGACACTTTGCCTGCGCAGAAGGACCCTGGATAGAGGAAGACTTTTCTACAAGGAGATGGTTTTGTTGGCTGAGGGTTTTAATCCCTGCCACGGCCGAAGGCCGGCACGCAGAAGGACTCTTTGCCTGCGCAGAATGACCCTGGATAGAGGAAGGCTTTTCAACAAGGAGATGGTTTTGTTGGCTGAGGGTTTTAATCCCTGCCACGGCCGAAGGCCGGCATGCAGGAGGACAATTTGCCTGCGCAGAAGGACCCTGGATAGAGGAAGGCTTTTCAACAAGGAGATGGTTTTGTTGGCTGACGGTTTTAATCCCTGCCACGGCCGGAGGCCGGCATGCTGAAGGACACTTTGCCTGCGCAGAAGGACCCTGGATAGAGGAAGACTTTTCAACAAGGAGATGGTTTTGTTGGCTGAAGGTTTTAATCCCTGCCACGGCCGAAGGCCGGCATGCAGAAGGACACTTTGCCTGCGCAGAAGAACCCTGGATAGAGGAAGGCTTTTCAACAAGGAGATGGTTTTGTTGGCTGAGGGTTTTAATCCCTGCCACGGCCGAAGGCCGGCATGCAGAAGGACTCTTTGCCTGCGCAGAATGACCCTGGATAGAGGAAGACTTTTCAACAAGGAGATGGTTTTGTTGGCTGAGGGTTTTAATCCCTGCCACGGCCGAAGGCCGGCATGCAGAAGGACACTTTGCCTGCGCAGAAGGACCCTGGATAGAGGAAGGCTTTTCAACAAGGAGATGGTTTTGTTGGCTGAAGGTTTTAATCCCTGCCACGGCCGAAGGCCGTCACGCAGAAGAACACTTTGCCATCAAAACCATCTCCTTGTTGAAAAGCCTTCCTCTATCCAGGGTCCTTCTGCGCAGGCAAAAAGTGTCCTTCTGCATGCCGGCCTTCGGCCGTGGCAGGGAATAAAACCCTCAGCCAACAAAACCATCTTCTTTGCTGAAAAGTTTTTCTCTATCGAGGTTCCTTCTGCGTGCCGGCCTTCGGCCGTGGCAGGGATTAAAACCTTCAGCCAACAAAACCATATCCTTGTTGAAAAGCCTTCCTCTATCCAGGGTCCTTCTGCGCAGGCAAAGTGTCCTTCTGCATGCCGGCCTTCGGCCGTGGCAGGGATTAAAACCGTCAGCCAACAAAACCATCTCCTTGTTGAAAAGCCTTCCTCTATCCAGGGTCCTTCTGCGCAGACAAAGTGTCCTTCTGCATGCCGGCCTTCGGCCGTGGCAGGGATTAAAACCGTCAGCCAACAAAACCATCTCCTTGTTGAAAAGTCTTCCTCTATCCAGGGTCATTCTGCGCAGGCAAAGAGTCCTTCTGCGTGCCGGCCTTCGGCCGTGGCAGGGATTAAAACCCTCAGCCAACAAAACCATCTCCCTGTTGAAAAGTCTTCCTCTATCCAGGGTCCTTCTGCGCAGGCAAAGTGTCCTTCAGCATGCCGGCCTCCGGCCGTGGCAGGGATTAAAACCGTCAGCCAACAAAACCATCTCCTTGTTCAAAAGTCTTCCTCTATCCAGGGTCCTTCTGCGCAGGCAAATTGTCCTTCTGCATGCCGGCCTTCGGCCGTGGCAGGGATTAAAACCCTCAGCCAACAAAACCATCTTTGCTGAAAAGTTTTCCTCTATCCAGGGTCCTTCTGCGTGACGGCCTTCGGCCGTGGCAGGGATTAAAGCCCTCAGCCAGAAAAACCGTCCCCTTGCTGAATAGTATTTGTATATTAACCAGTCCAGTAAGTCCAACAGCTGCTTCGTAGCTAACCCATTTCAGCATTTATCGCAAAATTGGGCGTTATTTCATTTTTTTTGGGATTTATTTCATTTTTTGATAAAAATTTCAAAATTTCTTAAAATGAAATAAGGCCCACGTTGGGCCTTATTTCATTTTTTTATGAAATAACGTCCAATTTGGCAAAATGAAATAAGGCCCGCATTGGGCCTTATTTCATTTGGGCGTTATTTCCCGGAGCCTTGTTTTTGTATGAAACTGTGCAAAAGCGTCTGTTTTTGGTAAAGAAAATTTTCAATTTTCATAATTTCCTTTCCTTTTTTATAACACGTATTTAAAAAAAACCCTCTATCATTCTTTAAAATAATATAAATCGATCTCTATTCAATATACTGTAATTTTAAATAAAATAAGAAAAATCGTCAGCAAGGAAAATAAATAAAATTACGTCCATTCTTTAATTTTTAATTTTAAATGAAAATGAAATTCGAGCCCGAAATTAAATTTGCTACATCCAAAAAAATCTTGCTATTTTGCATTCTCTTTTTGTATTTCTATTCCTCCAAACAAATTATCGAAAATTTAATTAATTTGATCTCGCGGAAAACCAATTTCTTTGTTCTTCCCAACGACAGCAAAGAGACAGCAGACAAAAGGCAAAATGAGAAGAAGCATACCAAATCGAGCAAATATCTACAATCAAATTGACTTTTGTGGCTCATTGACCAACCAACACGTTGGATCACGGTAACGTAATCGTGTCCGGCAGCATCACATCCACTCAAAGACACTTTCTTTGAGTCGGTGGCGTTGGTGTGACGTTTGATGAAGAGCAGCTCGAACACGAGCGAACGTAATCAGATTATCCTGGAGTTTTCTCTTCCAGTTTAGTGGACAAAGTGAACTAAGTCCTTCTTTGTGGTTGGTTGGTTTGTGGATGAGACGGCGGCCAAGCGTGCTGATACCGAGAAGACGACTGAGCGCCTAGACACATGCTTTATGTTAGCAAATTTCGTTCATTCGTTCAACTTCAGTTGATGTGGCGACACCCACGCGGCACCCACGCGACACCCACGCGACACCCACGCGACACCCAGGCGACATCCACGCGACAGCCACGCGACATCCACGCGACAGCCACGCGACATCCACGCGACAGCCACGCGACATCCACGCGACACCCACGCGACACCCACGCGACACCCACGCGACACCCACGCGACACCCACGCGACACCCACGCGACACCCACGCGACACTTGACGAATGAGTTCAGGAAAAACTTTAACAAAACAAAAATTATAAGTTCAAAGCCTTTTTTGTCTTCTCTACTAAATTCTGGTTAATTTCATTTGAACATATTCTTATCATCATTCAATGCCAAAATTCCAAATGCAACAATATCCTCATATCATAGCTTGCTGCCGATTGACGATTGCGAGAAGAGAACCTGCCGAAGGGTAGTTGCATTAATTTTAATGCTGTGCCTTTGTTAAACTAACAGTAAATGAAGCTGAATATTTTAAGAAATTATGCTGCGAACGACGAAACCTCCTTTGGCTTGAGAAACGCACTGCCCACAATATAGACCACATCGACCACACGTTAGCATTGCCATGGTCACATTTTTGCATTGTTCTCAAATGCTGGAAATATGTATGTTCATAGAAAGAAAGGAAAGAGCACATAGAGATTGAAGTGAAGAGAGACACACGGTGAAGACAAAACAACCAAAGATAGAATGGCCAATGGTCAGCGGGAAAGAGGAAGAACCATAGGCAGTGAAAAGGGGCGAAGCAAAGTAGTGTCTTCTTGCCGTGCCGTGCTCACTCACGTTGTCCACTCACGACTTCCTTCGAAAGGACAAAATCTATACTATGCGACAGTGTTTCCCAAAGTGTGGTACGCCTATGAGTGAGGCTGCATAGTGGCTCACTTCAGCCAGTCTTTAGCTGAACACAAAAGGACTGAAGCACATGCTCTCTCTTCCACACTGGTCGGTTTCCGTTTCACAATTCATAGCCCGAATTGACTCGATGACGTTAGTCAATATGATTTGAAATTAACTTCTATGCATTCTCGTTGTATCGCTGTACCTATCTCGATTTAAGTAAATTATTTCAGTTATGACGTGATTAGATTTTTTTTATAATTTTTTAAAGTAGTTTTTATTATCTATAGAGAGACATTTGGATAATCTGGCGCATTATTCTTCCTTCTACACCCGCGTTTTACCCGGACAAGCAGTCGTTGTTAAAAAAGTGAAACCGGAAGCAATCAAAAATATAAATCCATTCTAATTGAGTCACGTAAATAAGATTCTCAACGCGTATGACTGAAATTTGAATACACATTAATGTATGCAAAAATTACACCGACAGCTCAGATGAACTGCTGAGCTCTTGTTGCAAAATTGATTCGTGGCATAATCACAAATTTTCTTTGCTTTGCGACAGTCTGCCGCAAGCTGCCGTTTGGTATACATATCGCAGCCAGCAATGAATAAAATCGTGACTAAAAATTTCTTTTTAAAAGCTAAAAAAAGCGCTTTCAAAAACTTAGTCATAAAATGCGATTAATAAAATGTTGATTCTCTTGCTGCGGAAATTATTACTTCATCCAAAAGAAATGCTGCAGCAGCACAAAGAAAAAAAAAAAAAATGGCTAACAGAAATTAAATCGATTTCCTTGCGTTAGCTGAGCATTTCATCATCATCCTCATGCTTTGATTAGCATTTCGAGCATTTTGTGTTACGGTAAAAAAGGAACTGTTTCAGCAAAACTTACGAAACTGACAATCGTCGTAATGAGATGTCAAGAAAGTTTGGTGTAAAGTTTACTTCGTCAACTCATGCAGCCACATACAATCACTCACCCAGAGGCACGTCTGCAACGTCAACAAATTTTGCTCAGGGCAGAGAAGAAGAGAGTACAGGACGTATTATTGTATATAAGAATACGAGCGGCTTCCTTTGGCTTATGTTATCCTAGTAACAATCATGATGTGAGATGATAACAACAACAACAACAACACAAGGTTTTTACTTTCTTTTTTTTCTTTTGCAAATTTCTGTTTTTTAATTAATTTTTTGCAATTTAAGCGAAAAATATTTTCTGCCAGCGAACTTTTTAATGCATTAATTTTGATTAACGCAAGGACTCGTTCGTTGCTGGGTCGTAGCTGTGAAGGCACAATGACTTACGTTTTTAAAGTCTATTCTTCTATTAAATTGCTAAAGGTTTTTGTTTGTTGTTATTATTAATTTTTTTATAACATTTATTGAAAAAGCAACTTTAATCATTTTTCGTCGTTCTCCTTTTTGCCCCCCTTTTTTTAATTTGAAATTGAATCTGAGAATTTGCTTAGTTTTTTTTTTAACGCTTTGTTTTTTTACTTTTGATTTTATGAACGACTTTTTTGATTTTATGAACTGACCTGAATTTTTATAATTTTGTATTTTATGGTACGCAATTTCGCTTGAGTTTTTGCTTTATCGCCAGCTCTTTCGACCATCCTCAGTTTCTCTCTCTCTATCTCCTTCGCGCTGGTTGTTTTTTGCCGAGCGCTTAAAATCGCATTGATTTATTGATCGCAATCATTTCAATTAACGCACATTTGCCATTTTAGAATTTTTTAATTAATATTCATTGGCAGTTATCAAATCGTCAATATAATAACAATATCTTTCTGAATTTAATTAATTTCTGAATTTACAAAATTCACACAAAATAACTGGCAATAAAGTAGAAAGCTTTAATAAAGAGAAGCATGCAATTTCACATCGAAGTGGCATCAATATTACTGTACAATGCAGTACTGTGCAATGAGATGATGATTCTAAGCTTAAACTAAATCTTAATTCTGAAAAAATTTCATTTTAAAAATTTCACAATTTATATCGCATTAATTTCAAATTGTTTACTTTCTCCGTCACCAGCTCAGTATCAGCTCAGTTTTAAATAGATTGAAACTATTTCCGAAAATTTTTTATATTTTAATGGCTTTCAGTTCATGAGTCTTATATCATCTAAAATGTTGTTGTTTTTGTTGCCGTTATTATTATTGTCGTTATATAAATTATCCTGAACACTCATGCGTTTATTATCCACACGACTTGCTTTGAAGCGGCATTAGATAATGGCGCAGAAGTTTTTGATATTTCATAAATGATTATAATAACTATAATAATGTTGATATATCGTTATATGAGCACACCTGCACACACACACACACACACACACACACACACACTTCAGTACGTACCGTATTCTCACTGCTTAATGTTAACGTGAGTTAACATTATTTAATGCTGTTTTTATTAGATTAAATTTTAGACATTTTTCCACTCCACTGTTTCGAGAATATAAATTTAGTGGTAGATACAATAAATTTGTTTGAACTTTTTTTTCATTTTAACACATTTAATAATCTCAATTCATTTAATAATTTATTAACGGAAATAAATGAAATAAACAAAATTTTAACCGAGTCCGGTTATAAGAGTACATACCTATCTATTAAAGTTGTATGCTTGACATACATAATTCCAAAATGACGACATTAATGTGATAAAAAAAATATTGTTACACTAATGGTTTTTTCGAAGTACGAGCGATAATTGCATTAATATGAGTTTTGATATGTCACCGCGAGTAAACCTGTATCGTGTGATTAACTTGGCTCGAAAAACACCAGAAAAAAAACCGGAAGCCACAAAAACCAAAAATTAATATAATTGATGATTTTATTGATTGATTTTTTTCGATTTTATAGATTTTTGATTTTTTATTATTTATTATTTATTTATTATATCTTTCATGATCACAAGTTCTTTGAATTTTGCAATTTCTACAAAACTCTTTGACATAACTTACAAAACCTTTATACAAAGAGAGAAGATTTCATTTCATTTAAACTTCTAAATACAAATTTATACCACAGAATTTAAAAAAAACACAAAAATTTAGAAATATACATGTGGGAGGAGGAATAGACAAATAGTAACAATAACAATAAACACTGTACACTGTAAAACTTTATAGAAACACTTTATTGTATTTGAGTCATGTTTTCTACTTTTAATATTTCAAAATGAAAATAAATGAATTGTATTCGATATTGAAGTCTTGAAATGAGAAGTAATAGAAAACTTGTGAAATAAAAAGCAATTAATCAAAAGAAATAAAAAGGAAGCATCTTATTTAATAAAACCCAGGACTGCAAGCCATCAAGCAGAGCGGAATCCTACATTTTTACAGGACTGCAAGCCATCAAGTTTAGCGATATCCTACATTTTTGGGGGCTCATACCGGTTACCATAAGGACTTACCATTAAAGGCAGCGAGCAAAGGAAAGCACTATACGAAGAAGCAAAAAAAAAGGCGTATGAAAGAAACGTATTACAATATCCTTTTATAAAAAAAAAACATACATATTATCGTGATACTTTTATATTAAAATCATACGAAAATTCTGTTATATATTATTTGTTATACAAACACAAATAATTAAAATGGAATCTGAAACAATCTTGACCTTAACGGTAGATAGGTTACGATTAAAACTCAGAGATTTAGGATTAAACACGCACGGACTTAAAAAAGAACTACAGGACAGACTCCTCCTCCACTTCGGTCACGCCGTCAACGATCCCGCAGGAGATGATCACGAATCGATTCAATCAGAATACGAAGATTCAGCCGATAATCGTAATATTTTTGTAGAGAAGACACATTTTACCCTTCGCGATATCGAAGATTGCATGTCATCGTTCTATGGCACAACTTCACCTGACATCAATCAGTGGGTTCAGGAATTCGAAGACAATGCATCCATTGTAAATTGGAATAACTTACAGAAATTTATTTACGCGAAACAACTTTTGAAAGGCGCGGCTAAACTTTTTATTAGAAGTCAGTCTGGAATCCGTGACTGGAATTCTCTTAAACGCAGTCTATCCGAAGAGTTTGGGCAAAAATTTTCGTCATTAGAGATCCATCGCAAACTTAAAAATCGTCGCAAACAACCCAATGAAACTTTCTTGGAATATCTTTATACTATTATGGAAATTGGCAAACCAATTAAGTTAGATGATGAGAGTTTGATCGAGTATTTTATTGAGGGAATTCCAGAGTCTAAATTTAATAAATCGATTCTTTATCAATCTAAATCCCTTTCGGATCTCAAAGAAAATATTAAGGTTTACGAAAAAATTCATACCTCAAAATTTCAAAATGTTAAATGGAACGCGAAACCATTTTATCACACCAACAACGAAAATGAAATAAAGTTTAGAGATACAGGTATAAGAAATCATTGTTACAAATGTGGAGAAAATACGCACGTTGCACAAATATGCCCAAATAGGCAATTCAGATGCTACAAATGCAATCAAATAGGTCACCGTTCTTTTGAATGTAGAACCGGAAATCCAAATTTCAATAAAATAAACTATGTTCAAAAAAATAATGCAAACACAACTTTTGATAAACTTGAAGTTCATCAAGATTTTAATTTAAATGCAGGACTAATTTTTAAGAATGTTCAAACAAACGACAAAATTTTCTCAGCTCTGATCGATACCGGATGTGACGTTTGTCTAATGAGATCTGATACTCTTGATAAACTTAACATCAAAGTTAATTTGGATACAGAAAAGAAGTGTTTAGTGGGCATTGGAGAAAGTAAACTTTTTACGTTAGGAAGTTTCATTATTACAGCTAAAATTGATGAGGCTGTATTGGATATAAAATTTCATGTTACTAAAACAGACGACATTCGTTTTGAAGCAGTGATAGGATGTAACATTCTAAAAGACGTTGAACTAAGAGTAAAGAAAAATGAAGCAGAATTTATACAGACCGGAAATACAAAGAAACACCAAATTAAAACAATTGAACAAGAAAACATTGACAAAGAAAGCAACAAAAGTTCTAAAGAAAGCGACAGGAATAGCAAAGTTATTCACGAAATAGATAATTGTGATGAAGAAATAAATAATAAGGATAACCCTTGGCAAGAATTTAGAAATATATTATTAACTCAAGAAATAAAGACCAATGTAATTGATCTAGACCTTACACATCTTAAAAATACTTATTCAAGAAAAATTATCGATATGGTTGAAAATTATACTCCAAAGAGAAATTTAAAATCCCAAATTGAAATGAAGATTTTATTAAACGATGAGATACCAGTTTTTCATCGACCACGACGACTTTCACTTTCAGACCAACAAGTAGTAGAAGAGCAAGTGGATACATGGCTGAAAGAAAAAATAATACAACCAAGCACTTCAGAGTATTCTTCAGCAGTTGTTCTGGTAGCGAAAAAAGATGGGACAAAAAGACTCTGTTGCGATTTTCGAAAATTAAATAAAAAAATTCTTAGAGATAACTTTCCAATAACTCTAATGGACGACGCACTCGAAAAATTACAAGGTGCAAAAGTATATACAACGTTAGACCTTAAAAACGGATTTTTCCATGTCCCGATAGAAGCAAATTCTAGAAAATATACGTCATTCACAACTCACAACGGACAGTATGAATTTCTATACGTTCCGTTCGGTATTTCAAACTCACCAGCAGTTTTCGCGAGGTACATTCAATCGGTTTTAAGAGAACTTATAACAAACGGAACCATAATTGTTTATGTCGACGATATTATCATCCCTTCAAAAGATGAAGCTGAAGGCATTGAAAAATTAATCACCTTCTTTAGAGTTGCAAGTGAAAATGGTTTAAATATCAAGTGGGAAAAATGTGAATTTTTAAAGAAAAAGGTTGAATTTTTGGGCTATATTATAGAAAACGGAAACATAAAACCATCTGAAGTAAAAATTAATGCAGTTAAAAATTATCCAATTCCAACAGATAAGAAATCTCTGCAGCGATTTTTAGGCTTAACATCTTACTTTAGAAGATTTATCAACAATTACGCAACAACTGCAAGACCCTTATCTGACCTTTTACGTAACGAATACAAATTCAAATTTGAAGATGAACAATTGGTAGCTTTTCAGCAATTGAAAGAATTTCTTATTAACGCACCTTTATTAAAGCTTTACAATCCGAAAGCTGAAACAGAAATACATACAGATGCAAGCATGCACGGATATGGAGCCGTAATGTTGCAAAAGGACTCGGAAGATCAAAAGTTTCACCCTGTCCAATACATGAGTAGGAAAACTAAGCCACCTGAGGAAAAATACCACTCATATGATCTAGAAGTCTTGGCAATAGTTGAAGCATTAAAGAAGTGGCGGACGTACCTTCTAGGCATCAAATTTAAAATTGTCACCGACTGCAGTGCTGTAACTATGACCATGAAGAAAAAAGATACACCTTCAAGAATAGCTCGATGGGCATTGTTTTTACAGGAATTCGACTACGAAATGGAACATCGATCAAGCACCCGAATGAAACACGTAGATGCCTTAAGCAGAGTATTGTGTTTGTTTTTAGAAGATACATTGAAACATAGATTGAAACTAGCGCAAAGTGAAGATGATTGGATTCGAGCTATCAGGAAAATATTAGAAACCACAAATTACGAAGACTTTTATATAAACCAAGATATCTTATTTAAGGATCCTAATAAAGAATTAGTTGTCGTACCATCATCTATGGAGGAAGAAATAATAAGAAATTCACATAGACAAGGACATTTTTCTATTCGGAAAACACAGGAGAAGTTGGAAAGAAATTATTTTATACCTCAGATAACATCAAAAGTAACCAAAATAGTACGGAATTGCGTAGAGTGTATTATGATAGAAAGGAAATCAGGAAAGAAAGAAGGATACCTTTCTCCAATCGATAAAGAAGAAAGGCCACTGCAGACCTATCACATCGATCATTGTCGGTCCTTTGGAAGCCACTAAAAAAAGATATAACCACATTTTCGTAGTTGTGGATGCTTTTTCGAAATTTACATGGCTCTATCCGACAAAAAGTACCAACGCAGCCGAAGTTCTGGAAAAACTAAAAATCCAAGCAAAAACATTTGGCAATCCTAAAAGAATAATAAGCGATCGAGGTACAGCATTTACGTCAAATTGTTTTAAGGAATATTGTGAAGGAGAAAATGTTCAACACTTAATGATAGCCACCGGCGTGCCACGAGGCAACGGCCAAGTTGAAAGAATGCATAAGATTATTATACCACTTCTTTCAAAATTATGCTTAGAAACTCCTACAAATTGGTATAAACACATCGATAAGGTACAACAGATAATTAACAGTACATCTCCGAGAAGTACAAAAATAGCACCGTTTAAAATCTTAACTGGATTGGATATGAGAAATTCCTTAGATGAAAACATAAAAATCCTTTTAGAAGCTGAAAATTTGGAAGAATTCAACAGTGAACGCGAACAAATTCGTAAAACTGCAAAAGAAAATATCAACATTATTCAATTGGAAAACAGAAAAACATTTAATAAAAATCGAAAGCAAGATAGCTCTTACAACATAAACGACTTAGTAGCTATAAAGCGGACGCAGTTTGGATCAGGTCTTAAAATAAAACCTAAATTTATGGGACCATATAAAATTATTTCAAAATTTAACCATGGAAGGTATGAAGTTCAAAAAATTGGTGACCACGAGGGACCAAACAAAACAACAACAGTAGCCGAATTTTTAAAGAAATGGAATACCTCATTCGGGCCGAATGAGTAATCAGGATGGCCGAATGTGGGAGGAGGAATAGACAAATAGTAACAATAACAATAAACACTGTACACTGTAAAACTTTATAGAAACACTTTATTGTATTTGAGTCATGTTTTCTACTTTTAATATTTCAAAATGAAAATAAATGAATTGTATTCGATATTGAAGTCTTGAAATGAGAAGTAATAGAAAACTTGTGAAATAAAAAGCAATTAATCAAAAGAAATAAAAAGGAAGCATCTTATTTAATAAAACCCAGGACTGCAAGCCATCAAGCAGAGCGGAATCCTACATTTTTACAGGACTGCAAGCCATCAAGTTTAGCGATATCCTACATACATAATAAAATACTAGATAAAATCATTGAAAAAAAACAATTCTACTCGTAAAAAGCATTAATTATGTTTAAAGATCTCATGAAAAAAATTATAAACCCTTTTAATTATGTATAACTAATTTTTTTTTTTTTTGAAAACAAAGGAACACAACATCAAGTCTTTGCAAAGAAAGCAAAGAAAGATTTCCATAGAATTTATCGCAGTCTGTAGAATTAAATTTTTACGCTTTTTTTGTAAGATTAAAATAAGAAAAAGGTACACTCACTCTTGGGGAAAAAAAAATTATCCGGAAATTGTTGTCCTGGCAAAAACACAAACAGAAAAGCCTAACAAATCTATACCAACAATACGTTTTTTATGGCTAAGGAATCCCATGGTAAATCTCAGATACCACCTTCCTTCGTCGAGGGCAAAGACTGCTAACAATTTATATTTACCATCGTCGTCCTCGTAGAATTTATTACGTCTGAAGGGTCCACCCGCTACGTCTGGGGGACACGCTCGTGATGCTTTACCCAAACGACGTACATATGTTGAATTATCACCGCTTGTTTTAGGATAAAACAAAGGGTCGATTTGGATCCTGCCAACGCATTGTAACCAAACACCCACACACACACACACAATCAAACCAGAAAAGGAAACAAACGAATGAAATCAATAAAATGTCCATTTCTGCACAAAGCACGTAGTATTTGTCAACACCTTCGCAGCTTCGAGACCTTTCTTGCCTTGAGGAAGAGATTGTAGACGAATGAACAATTTGAGGTCATGATTTTCTGGCAATAAAGAAGTGTCGATAGCGCCCGAAAGATTTTCGAAAACAAATTGTATTAACAAGGATACGATAAACAAAATGGAAAATTAGATGAGGTTTTTTTTCCTGTGAATTTATTGCTGTTTGTAAGCACGACTGTATCAATTTTTCAGTACAGAAAAATACGGTTAGTTCGGTATAACTTAATTAAGTGTTTATTTCTTACGTATGTAAGAGCGCTCGCTCGCACTGCTCAAGCGGTCCTAGCTTTGCTGATTCTAACAGATTTTTATAAGCCTTTCTGTTTTCTGGCCAAGATTCTTTAAGTTTTTTCGCCGTTCAGGCTTCGGCCTCATTCTCGCATGACAGCACATTCAGATATTTATTTCTGTCAGGACGGTTTACCTTTGACCCCGGAGCACGCTTCCATTCAAATTTGAAATGAAAACAAAACAAAAAAAAAAAAAGGACAAAGTAAAATAATAATACCAAAAAAATGATATTTACCTTTTTTTTTGTCTTATATTATTTGATATCGTTGGAATAAAATGGAATTGAATTTAGCACAAATTTACATTTCTAAGAAATGATTATGATAAGCAAGAAAAACATGAAAACAATAAAAAAAATAGAGACGAAGAAATAGGAATAAAGGGTCATTTTGAAGAATCGAGCGTGCCCCTCAAAGATTTTTAAAGCATTAGTCTTAAGTAAACTTAAAAGAATTTATGCCTTTTTTTCCAAATGGTATAATATAGTATATATGTTTTTAAATGAATTCAGCAGCAATCTTCAAATTTATATATATCTTCCTTCCATGCTTCCTCCCCCTGTCTATGTCTTCTGCTCTTCTTTTACTAAAGCTGCGTACAACTATTTGCTTCATATCATGATCATCATCATCGCATTTGGTCCTCCTGGTTCTCATAAATTCAGGGTATTTCTTCCCCTTTCGAAGGATATTCTTCCATTAAATTTCTCTTTGTGTTTTGCCCAAACTCCAAATTGCGATTATTTGCATAATTTACTTTGAAAATTTTGAAATAGTAGAGACCATTTGCTGGAGCTAACTGAAAAGTAGGCAACGTATGATATAAGGTTTGCCACGAACCCAAAGCAAATGCAACGACTGCTCGCTCGGTCTGTTGCCACAGTTTACTTTATTCCACACCAAAAAAAATATCTGTGTGAAAATGATTAAATTCTAGGTTAATTTGACAAAACCCATACGGTCAACATATTGATGCTTGTCAATATGATAATCAAATAAAATTTTTTTGTGGTTTTGGAAAACTGATTTGTTGAATTGATGGTAAAACTATTAAAGTTTATTTTTCAAAATATTTTCTCGTATTTTGGTCATATTAAAAACGATAATTGTCTATATGAGAAAAAATGCACCGAATAACAAACGGAATTTTGCTAAGGTGACCATATTTTGTAAAGTTGAAAATAAAAAACTATAGATTTGAAAAATTTCTTGGTCGAATTAATAAAATTGTCTGCAGAGATAATGAAAATTTATCAATTTATATAAAAAATAAATTTTATTTAATTTTATTTAAAATTTTTTAAAAAATAAAATAAAATAAAATAAATAAAAAAATAAAATGAATTTTAAATAAATTCTTATTTAAAAAATAAACTGTCCGTATGACCTGAATAACCTGAATTATTATAACCTGGACCGTTATATTGTCCATTTTAAAACATATGTAGCTATTTTTATATAAATAAAATTTTTCTTAATTTATTAAATAAAATCTATTGCCAACTTTACTTTATTTGATAATATTTTTTTGTGGACTGAAAAATACTTTGGAAAACAAATTATTTGGTTTGTCAGTTTAATAAAAGTTCGTTTAACTTACAATAAAGTGCAAACATCTTTATCAAGTCAAGAAAAAACGTTTGTGAAATCAATAAATTTTAACAATAAAAACTTTTTTGTCACATAGACCATTTTCATTTCCATTACATTGTCGAATGTAAAGAATGTAAAAAACCAATAATTTAAAAATGCCAAAAAAAAGTTACCAGCTTCTAAGAGTACCTAATACTTTTAAAGGTATTTTTGCTGTAAAGGGACACGATGCAGAGATTTTACTTGAGAGGGACCATAACATATACTCCCAACACGGATGCTTTATCAATCAACCTGCGTACGTAATATTTTTGAGAATTTGAACAATCAAACAGACACACACACACACACACACACACACACACACTCTCCCACCAACACATAGAGGGAATAAAGTACACTTATCCATACTCTTGTGTATTTTCGAGTGTAAAAGTACGATATCTAGAAAAATTACATTTCATGTTATTCGTCTGAAATCAACATTTTGTTAATACATACATACACCTACACACGCACACAAACAAGCATTCTCTAAAACTAATATATTTAAATATTTCAAAATTATCACTTTAAACTTCTGCTATACTCCTCTCTTCCTACTTCTCTTGTTCTCTTGTTCTTTGTGCTCTACTGCATTACAAAACCAAACTAAAAATTGAGAGAAAATCCAAACAACAACGAAAAACAAAAACAATAACAATATTTTCTTGCTCTCTAGGAGATAAGGAAAATTTTTGAAAGCACTATAAGTAATTTATGTGCTGCGAATGCTGAATCAGAGCTGAAAACCGATACCCAGCAAGAAATTTAACACTTACCAAAATGTTCCTAAACTGCATAGCCTGTTTGTTTCTAAATTTTTATGCAATAAAAGTTGATGTCTTATCGTCGACTTTGCTTCTGAGTGCTGACTGGGTCACTCTGTCTTTTCACTAACGCGGGCATTTGTTGGATATTTGTGGGAATACTTTTACGCGTCCGTGAAATAGAGTGCTTTTATATACGTCAATAAATTGACACTTTTGTTGACAGCTCGCTCTGCAGGACTCCCAGTATATTTTGGTGTTGCAGCCAGTCTCTTTATTTAGATGCATGTACTTATGTATGTGTTTGTGGGTATGTGCAAATTGCATTTAAGTCGTACATTGCCTTCTCTTCGACTTATAATTGACTACTCTTTGAAGATTTATCACTTTGGATTTGCATGATTGGCTGACATTCGTAGAAGTCGATCAAATCTCTGATGAGCAAGATGGAGAAAAGTAAACAAACTGGAAAAAATATTTTCATATATTTTTGTAGTTTTGCAAAACATTTCAATAAAGTGGCATAGATTTTCGAAAACTTTCAAAAACGTGAAAAGTAATTTCAAAAACTTTCAAAAACCACAAGTAATTTTTATAACATTATTTAATTAAAGATTTTTAATTCTGAATACTTTTTTTTATGTAACTTAATAGAATTTTTAACAATTATTCCCAAATAAAATATGGTCTTTTTAAAAGGTAAACTTCATCTCACATTTTTTTGCCCTGCCGACATACACGCTACAATTCATAACAGGCGTCCTTCCTTTCTCTCTTGTTGACATATGGCATGCTTGTTAGAAAAAATGAAAAATCCGTTATTATTATCTCACAAAGCACGCCTTACATCTTGCATTGTGCTTTGGAATTGATTGCAAAATGCCAACAGAGACAAAAGAAAGATGCTGCAAAATATTTCTTATGCAATATTTTAGAGTCCTCAGAAGATGAGTATCTGTACATACGAGTGTATGTACATATAGACACACTCACTTGGGACATGTACATATATGTATATACTATATATGTTTGTATGTATGTATTTGTTTGTGTATTCATTTCAATGGAGAGGCCGTCGTGAGTTAGAAAATATTGAAGTTATCAGAGTTGACAAATTTAACTAGAGAGTGACGAATCATTGCTGATGGTAATAACAGCAAAATGACAGCAATTATTTACTTGTCGTTGATCTCGTGAAAAAGTATTCCTTGAGGCACAAATTTAATGTTAATTTTGCCTTTGCTTTGCGTGAATTGACTTTCAATTGGAATTCAATTTCATCCTTCTGCCGACGACATCATCCTTTTTCATACGACCCGATTTTCATCTCTTTTGTCTTCATAAATCAGAAGTTATTAAGTCGTTTTCTAATTAAATATCTCAGCATGCATTTCAAGGATAGCTCTCTCTGCAAAGCTTAGTATGCAGCAGTTGTTTGTTTGTTTTTTTGGTCGCCAGCGACTGAATGACGTTTTTCAATTAAAGTTTATTAAATTTATTGTGATGTCTTCAATGGTGATGGTGTGATATCGGAGATACGGTGGAAACCATCACCATTATTACGTTTTCAAATGATACATATAGTAACGGGTGCGCCACCTTTTATGTCGGTACATTTTGAAATTTTAAGTTTTAATTAAATTATGGTTGTTTTGAACAAGTCAAAGGTAAAAGCAAGGTAAACGGTCTCTGAAGGTCTCTCGTTTGGGGAATAAATTGAGTATGCACATACTTTCAATACAGTTGTACCCTAAACTTTCTTTCGAGTTTCTTAGCTTAACTCGAGAAGTCCTATGCTTTGGTTAAATTGCAAAAAACCTTTTGTTTTGCAACGTGTTTTTCTTTTCAGGGTAAGTTTGACGTGAAAAATACCTAAGTTTTGAAAAAATTTCGTTGTAATGCACACACACTCACACACACCCACACAGATTTATTTAACAGCATGGTAAATTAGTGTAAGCGTGGTATGGTTTGTATGCTGGAATTTGCATAGTTTGAATGCGTTGCCACTTCCATCCTACACTAAAGCCGGAGAGAAATTTATAGCGCCGGGTCGAATAGAGTCGTCGGTTTGGGTGTCATTTCGACCGTGACGGGAGGAAATTTATATTAAGTCATGGCAGTTGGTGACAGTTGAAATCTTTTGCTCGAACAGCAGCAAGCTTTGGTTTGTAACAAGGAAGGGTACGGCTTAACACAGATTGTGGTGCCTGCTTCGGAAGCTTGATGCTCAGTGGCATTAGAGTGATAGAGTAAAGTTGCAAAACGTTACGTAATCTAACATACATGCTTCATACATGTTTCACGAGAAAATGTCAGCGATCACCAACCCTCAAAATCTTGTTCAGACGGTACAACGTTTTCGTTTTTGTTTGTTTACGGATTCGTATTCATACGCACACGAAAAAAATTACAAATTTAAATAATTTATTATATAAAAAATTAACAGAATTGAAGGAAACTTTGTGGTTAAAGTGTATAATATTTTCCACGTAATTAAAATTAGCTTCATTTAACCTTTAATAAATCTTTATAACCCTTTTCGCGGGTTACATTTTTCGCGTAAATTAATTGTTTGAATTCGATCGAAAACTTGGAAATTCAGTTCGGTTTTTATAAGCTTATAAAAGTGATCTTTGAAGCGGTTAAACTTTTTTTAGTCAATTAAGTACAGTTTATGGGTTAAAGCTAATATAATAAAATTTATTAAAATAATTTAGATTTAAGTGCACTCAACGTAAATCACGTAAATCAGTTTAAGTGCGTAAATGTATAGCCTACGCCGTTCGAAACATTTATTTCAAAACATACAGAAATATGTACTCTTATGTACATAAAACAATGCAACACAAAGAAAAACCGAAACGAGTTAATGGTTTGTTATCTTGGCAAACAATGCTGACGTTCGTCTGTCAGACTGTCAGCAGCAAACATGCTATAATTTACACAGCAGTCACAAAGGTAATGACAAACATAAGCAAACAAATACATACGAATACAAACGTAAGCATTTATTGTACGTTTGTTCTCGTGTATTGGACATAATGGGTTTGTAAGCAAAACATTAACATACTCGTACATACAAACGTGTTAAACCGTATTAAGCGAACGATGACCGACCGACCGACCGGCCGTATTTAAAATGAGTGACAACACAAATGCCATAACAACTGAGATAACAACAGCAACAACAACAACAACAACACACACAACAAAAACAACGATAACGACTACACGAGGACGACATTATAAGACGATATGAATGAAGGGAGTATATACTTACGTATTATAAGTATAAGTATTATATATAATAGGCCTGCTTAAGAATTTGTAGAGACTCAGACATACTCGTAATTCGCTCGCTTCGCTATTGACTGAAGGTACGACTGGAGCAAGAGACCAAAACAACGAAGAAATGTCTAGGAACAAAGACTGTAATCAAAGTTGAAAGAAATACTATTTGCGAAGAGAAAAATGACAGAAGAATGAAGATTTCATCATAGAATGAGGCAGATAATGAATGAATGAATGAATGAATGAAGACTGGACCAAGCATTGGAGGAAATATTATTAAAATTACATTTTTTGTGTAATTTTCTAACATTCCAAGTTCTATCGGGCTTAAAAAAACACACTTTATGTATATATGTATAATATTATAATGTATAATATGTAACATATTATATATGTTTTCTAAATTAATATCTATGATAATAATTGACGTTTGTTGTTGGATGTGTCTTTTAAAAGACAGTACAAGAAAATTCGTGCATTCTATACAAACTGATTTTGAAGCCTTTAAAGCTTTTAACTCATTCAAAAGACCACAAAATCAATGTATGCGATAGGAAAAAATACTTTAGATAAATATCGTTATCTTTATGATACCCGTATTATAAATATGTTAATTTATTACTATAGAGCAATGATGGCGAACGTTTTTTAAGAAGTGGGTACAAGTTTTGTTGATTATTTTTTTATCAACAAAAATTTTTTTTTTAATTACTTTAATTTTTTATTTTTTTAAAGTTGTGGTATGTGCATAATATTATATCGTTCCATACCATGGAGCAATAATATCCAATCCAATCCTTTATCAACAAAATTCTTTTACGGTCTGACCTAAATTTTCTTTTAAATTAATTGTTTTATCTTTAGCGGAAAAGTTTGGCGTCTGAAAGGAGGTCCGGATATATCGATTAAAATAAGTATTTATAAAAATGTTTGCTTGTATAATTTGTAGATTAAGTTTTCTAATTCTCTCCTGTTTTTTTCTTGTGAAACGTTCCATAAACATTTCGCTATAAAATATACTCAAAGTACATTATGATATTCAGTCGGTTTAGCAATGTCGAACGTTAAATTCTTTATTGTTTTCGGCCTGGTTGTAGCAGGTTCTTGTCCATCTCATGAGACAACTTGTCGAGCGCGTAAAAAGGGACGAATAGTCAATGGTCAAGATGCTTCATACACGCAGTTTCCTTACTTTGCTGTGTTGCAGCAACAAATTTTTAGGGACAGGGAGCATGGTATTGGTTGTGCTGAAGAGAGTGGAAACATGCGTGAAATACGCGTTTGTGGAGGCGCTTTGATAGGCATCGAATGGGTTCTGACTGCAGCTCATTGCGTTATACAGTAAGTAACCATTGAAATTTCAACAGCACTATATCGTCTGATATTTAATTGAAATCACTTTTAAGAGCTCCTTTTATTGAGGTTTATTTGGGTTCTATACATACTGACTCTGCCGAGGAATGTTACATGATTCCCAGTGACAAAATTTCAATCCATCCCGACTATAAACAAGAAACCATGGAGCACGACATAGCCCTAATCAGGATTCCGAAAACAACTTTATGTGAGATAGTTGAGATAGTTCCTTTGCCAAAATTAAACGCTTTATCTGAACACCCACGATATTATAATGAATATGCGGTTACAAGCGGTTTTGGTATGATCAACTCTGAAGAATTTGCGAGGTTCTTACAATGGGCACGCCTGATAATCATTGATAATAATGATTGCGTTGAACACTTAACCGATGCCACAAAGAACGAAATCTGTGCGCGACCGTTGTTCGAATTAGCATCGCCTGCACTTGGCGACTCCGGTGGTCCCTTGGTACTGGAATCTACCGGTGAACTTGTTGGTGTAACTTTAGCCGTCTCTAGGTTCGGCGCCGATAAGGGTTTACCCATACTTTTCGCTCGAGTCACCAATTACTTGGAATGGATCACGTCTGTCTCCGGGATTTACTAATAGGATAATGGGTGCCGTATCCATAATATATTTTAGATAATATATTTTCAAAATATTTTAACAAAATAAAAAAAACTGAATATAATCTTACAAAGAAAGCGTAAAATAAAATTTATGGACTTCATAATTTTTTTTAAAATAAATGATTAAGCTAATAGAAATGCTTTTTCTCTGCAAATAATAGGCCAATATTCAATTTTCTGAAATACTATATAGGCCAATATACTCGTATATGTCGCATATAGCCCAATTCGACAATAATAATAAGCATAAAATGGATAGATATTATTAAAGTTTGCTTCAATATTTGCAACTCATAGCATAATTAAAGTTGCATACATACATACACTTCATACCTTCATAAGCTTGCGCACGCTGAATCTGTATATTAATTTGTTTGTTGTTTCTTGGAACAACTTAAAAATTTTTAATTTTTTAATTAGGTCTTTAATTAAGACTGTATACTTTGTGGTTAAATGCTTTTGCGTATCATCTCGCGTATCATCCCATGTATAACATCATCCGATCTCTTTGAATATGCACCAACTTTTTACAAACTCCCTAAAACTTTATAGAGATATAGGCTGTATATAAAGTTTTAGAGTTATAGGCTGTTTTTCTTAAGAGAAAGTAATTTAATAAATGCAAAGTGATTAATGTAATGAGTTAATTAATTAGATTCATGTATTATTTTTCTTTATAAAGTCTGCGAAAAAATGCACGGTATTTCTTGCATGGTATAATATTTTCACGTAGGGAGCAACATACATACATATCTTTATGTGTACTAACAAACATTTTCTGTTGCGGAACAGAACAATCATTCTGTTTCTGCTTCTGTTTTTTATTATACTATTCTTTAAATGTTTGCGTAAGTGCATAAATGTGCATAGTCTTAATGAAGTACATTTGAAATCCTTTGAAAATAAAAACAATAACAGTAAAACATATAAACTGTGGTAAATCTTAAGAAGAAGACTGAAGAGGTGCCTGAAACAGACGCATGTGCACAGAGCTTGAAGTTTAAATCGTTAATTGAAAACTTCTGGCAAAGAAATAAAAAAACAAATAATTTTTGGGAAGAAATAAGTTTTTTTAAATCTATGCGTAAACTTTTAGATTTATGGTAACTTTTATATGATTGAGGTTTCAAGTGTATAAGTAAATTAGTAATAAAAGTTTATAAAAACTTCTGAAGGTAAACATTTTACAAATAAATGCTTGGTTTGCTTTCAAAAATTATCGAAGTGGTTGACTAAAAATATACATTAATATAAAATAAAAATAAAAATATGCATATATATATGTATATTCTATATATTTATCGATTTCTGATGATTGGTTTTGGAATTTCTGAAAAAGAAACGAAAAAAGACGCTGAAAATGATAATGACGGAGATTCCAAAACCAAAACCTATCATTATCGAAAAACTTAACCAAAACGAACGGACACGTTTGGCGCTGATAAAAATGCTCGAATCTTTATCGAATTTTTATCTTTATTGAATCCAAAATTTGGATAAATAAAGAACTTATCTTCAACGGCAATCGGCAATAAAATTTTGTTATGTTTTGGCAAATTGAAACGATGTTTGAACATAAAACAGCCCGGGCTCAACTCAGTTCAAACTACGAATACAACAAAAATACCAGGCAGAAATGACGCCGCAGTCGGCATAGTAACCAGGGCTAAAGCGTCGACGG
This sequence comes from Conops quadrifasciatus, assembly GCA_949752815.1. Lineage (NCBI taxonomy): Eukaryota > Metazoa > Arthropoda > Insecta > Diptera > Conopidae > Conops > Conops quadrifasciatus. Next base: position 11,524,458 of record OX457078.1, on the reverse strand, counting down.
CAAAGTCGTTTGTGTTGCGATAAAAATGAGTCCACCATTCGATACGCGAATGGTTTTTTTGCTGTACGGTGGTAAAAAGTGTGTAATAAACGCTTTGTTGTATGATATTGTTTAGAATGTTTTATTGAAACATATAAAAAAATTATAAAATTTTTTTCATTATTATTATTATAGTTATTGGACTCTCTAAAATGCCAGAATGTCATTTGAAGTAGGTCGCAAAAATTCGATATAAGTTTTTGTGCTGTTTTAATTTTTGAGCGCAGTTATTTTAACAATAAAAAGCAATATTTTTTTAATTTATTCGGGTTTCCGCAAGTCACAGAGCAAAGCAACAACTTATGAAATAACTGATCAAATTGCAGTAACAACACATACAAATATTTTTCATTAAAGCTTTTACCGTATGTACCTGCCCTCAGCTAATTAAGTACTTTCAATATCGCATTGTGCTTGTATTGTATTGTGGTTGTTTGTTGTCTGGATTATGGGCTACTTTGCCCACATTAATTATATTTTTGCAATTTTGTGGTTTTTCCTTCGGTTGGCTTTCCAGGTTTTTTCATTAGTTCCTGGTTTTTTGTATCAAAGGGTTCGCCGGAATGCCTTTGAATTGTAATGAAATTAATTTCGCTTTTTGAACGGATGATTATTTCAATGAAAAGGGGGCGCATGCGTTTGTCTCTAATGAAATACAAAATTCTTTTCGAAATTATAATGGCATGAGAGTCTCAAAAGCTGTGTAAAAATGTGTATTCATACAAAGTAATTGAATATTTTAGAAAAAATTGTTATAATTAAATATTTTTTCGCATGCTTACTTTGTCACTATTTTAATAGTTATGCTTTTAGATTTTTTAATAATAATCATTTGTCCTCCTCGATAATTATTTGCATTACTAATCTTTTTTTATCCATTCTAGGATTTCCGAAATATTTTTTATAACTCGCTGTAAAAAGTAACAACTCTATTTCTTTCACATTTTTTGTTATAGATTTAATATAATTTTTTTAATAATAAACCGTTTGTCCTTTTTGTATAAAACTGTCATTTCATTGTCTCGAAAGTTTCTTACTGTTATCAGCATTAGTTAACGTGACGTTTTCTCATTCATTCCACATGAGGCTAGAACCCAAAAAAGGTGGATAATATTAACTATTGATTCAATTTACTCAGTGGTAGAAAATTTATGAAAAAATTTACAGGAAATTCTAAAGGAAAGATAAATAAAAGTGTGAAAAGTTGGCATAAAAATTAATCTAAAGCGTAAGATTATAGTTTTTGGGGCGAGATATTGATGTAACAATATAGATATCTCGATGTAACGATTTCTCCCATATATTAGCTCACGTTCGCACTTTAGATTCTCTTATATTTTATCACATATTCTAATCTCTCTCTCTCTCTCTTTCTCTTACTTTCTCTTATATCGATTTCTGCTTCCGTAGGCTTGTGCCTACGTTTGCGATTCAATAAGATTTCCATGCTTTGCCACAAATTACGAGGCTGGTCCGCCTCTCTATAGTGTTCATACTGGAGCTGGTTTGAACAGCACATCATCAGCACAATCAGCACGTCAGTGGCGGTGGCGGTGGCGCTGACTGAAGTGTTGTTTTTGTTGAAGGAAGGAACCTTAATTACTTTGACACAGATTTGGTGCAAGCCGGAGGGGAAGCACTGTCATTTATCATGGTGTACGATCGCAGTGTTATGCATAAAAACAATAGAAGCGATATTATCGCCAATAAAAACAACAACAATGGCACTGCCTTAATTTCAGACAAAGTTGCTACGAGGACTGGTGCGGAGGCTGCTACGGAATGTCGGCGAGGCTGATGAGGTTGCTGCTATCAGACACAACATCAGACATGAGCGTCTGCCTTAATACGAATTCAGCTCGAAGCTTTAAGCATGGAGAGGAGAAGGCAGCGTGAGAAAGAAAAGTTTGTCAGGGCTGGGTTGCTGGAGAGTCTTTTGTCCCGACATGTTTATTGTCCAATCATGGTGCTACGTTTTCTTAGCTCGTATGTCCTTGTAAAGTAATTGAGACAATCGTAATTCGCGCGAAACGCCAGAAAAGACCTTCTAAAGCATGGCGAAAAAGCGCTCGATACTATGCTTGTGTGCAACACAATACAATAAAAGAAAACAAACATACACACACTGCATGGTATAGAACGAGTATATATTTATATACTCGACAAACGGCCGCCCGCCAAAGGATAAAAAGAAAACGGAAAGAAATCATTACAGGAAGAAGTTAGTCAACATACACAAAGAAATATTCACAGACACGCCCACCCGACTGCAATTAAATACTTGAAGTTCAACGAGTTTTGGCGGACGGTGTTCGGTACGTCTAAGAATCAGATTTCGTTGAAATACTCGCACAGTAGCAGAAATGTAGCTACGAACAACAGCAGACGCATGTGTTGTATCGTCACTGCGCTCCGCTTTTTGGCGTCAATGGAACCAACCTCCTTGCGGCGCATTTTAAAGAATGTCTTGCATTTGTTTTCGTATAAAATGCAATTATCTCAAAGAATAGTGTGCTGACAGACCGTCCACGTCGCTTGGAATACAGCCAAACAGTTACATACCGACATAAGACATGGCGCAGCCTGTATACATCGATTCATTAATTCATTAATGCCTGCATAATTCCGACACTTTAATTTTACAATATTTCTTTTCTGCCTTTCCTTTTCAGCCTTTATAGGCTTTCCTTCTTGATTAGGCACATCCTTTCCACCATTGACAACAAAACCGACAGAAGCAACCAATAAAAACAAAAGTGGTCTAAAAACAGCAGAAAAAAACAAGATAAATTGTAATTAAATTCAGTTTTTATTCATGTGTGCATTAGTACTACAATGGAGTAGCTTGCTCTTGAATGATCTCCTTCGAGTCGAGTCCTTTAATCCTCTGCCGGGACAGGCATTTTTGTGGGCCATTTTTGGAGCAGCTTGTTCGGTTGATGGAGAGATTTAGTTGCAAGTACACCGCGACGTATAAGTAACCGGTAATTCCAAAAACCTTTTAAGAGTCTCTTTTTGAATCTTATCCAGAACGCAGTTGTGCGACCAGGCGACGCAGGAAGCACCCAGACGGCTTCTGACATTCGTTTTTCCTGCCTCTTACTCGGTCTCTGTGGTATAGTCGGTTGTTCTTGTAGGCAGGTTAAGTTGTTGCACATGCACAAACAACGAAGAGGAACAGCCCTTCGTCGTTCCTGCCCTTTCCAAATTCATTTAACTGTCATGAAGGGGGAGCTACAGAAGAGAAGAAGCAGCAGAAGGATTAAAACTAAATACGTACGAGCAAAAGGAATAAATAATAACATCAAAGGTTTTGGCCCTATTGTTTTCCTTTTGCGGAGATTGCGGTTGTACCGTCATTAAGCTTGCAGGGACAATGTACTGGAGGATTTTTTAAAAATCGCTTGCAAAATCGGAAAGTCGGAAGGGCAAAGGGCAGACATCATGCACCGCAAAATGCTACCGGAAAGGAACTTATATAGACATATAAATGTGTATTATGTATACACGCACATTTATTTAATAGTACCTTTCAACGGAAAAACGATGGAAAAACGGACCGTTTAAATAAATGTACATAAATATTCCAATATAATACATATTCCAATATAAAGAATTTACTCTCGAAGACCAAATTGACCTTTTTCTAAAAAAAAAAAAAACCTCTGGCTAGTTATTTAATATACTATACTTAATAAATTCTGATCCTTTATTATTTCTCTTTTCATTCCTTTCTTAGTTTCTTTCCTTTCCTCGTTCCCTCCTTGCCGCCTTCCTTCATTCCTTCCTTTCTTTTTTCAGCATTATTTTCAGCATTATTTTCATATTTTTCAGAAGTAAAAAGGAAGAATGGTTCCTTTTCCTTATTTCAGCGCGCTCTTTAGCGATTGTTCTTTCAACAACATTATGAAAACCATCATTATTATAGAAGAGAAATGGAAACGTTTTAATGAAAGTAACAAAGAGAGAAATCGCGGTAGACCTGAATTTTAAGAAATGGGGCCGACTGATTTGCCCTCTCCTATATCCAAACTGGACTGCCGAACATTCTCGCCGCGCGGCCGAGGATAAATGTTAATAAATGTCAATAAATATTGCTGAAACGTTAAAAGTCAACTAAAAGTCTGGCTAAAAGTCTGGCTTTTAATATTTCATTCAGGTCTACCGTGCTTTCTCTCTTCGTAACTTCCATTAAAACGTTTCCATTTTTCGTCTATAACTCACAAACTTTGTCAATATTAACTGTCAAAGAGTTAACGATGACATCGAATAACACTTAAGGAAAATACATACATATTCGATGTCATCGCTAAGTCAACTCCATCACATCATCGATATAGCCAGTTCGTGAGTACCATACAGCAGTCAGGTACTCGTTCAACTTTTACTCAGCATCATCGCAGTTCGAGTCATGCTGCTTTTAATTTCTGTTTTTGCTGTTATCTGTTTCAGAATCCTTTTCTTTTAACCTTAACCCTTTTCTTATTTTTATATTTTTTAAATTTATATAGATTTTTCAAGAGATTGCATATTTTAAATTTTCCCAGCCCCTAAAGAACCAGAACTAACATAAGAGCATGAAGCACGGTTTGTTTTTTGGCAACATTTTGCATGGTGTCTGCGATGCTGCCTACGCCACACAAAACTTTCAGAAAAAAACAACCATCTGCACACAACCAAAATGTTCAAAATGTCCAAAGTGAAACACAAAATACAAAAAAATATAGCAAAGACGACGATAAAATGGGCCTTTTACAAATCCGGTCGCAGCTGTTGTTGAAAACAGCACAAGCTGAGACCATAGCATCGTTGCAAACTATTCTATATATATCATAAATATTTATTTTTATCTATTTGCGCTTTATTTGTGCTATTCCCTTTTTCTTCATTTTGAAAAACTTTTCGTGGGGGAAGTGTTCAAAGTGTGTTTGCAATTGTTGTTACGCCGTTGAAGCGCCGCAACGACATTGTTTTGCCTACTTTCGAGACTGCTCTGCATTTCAATTGCAAGCATAATACTCGTAGTATAGCACGACCGCCTTTCTTTGAATTAAGATCGTCCCGAATAAACTATTATACTCCGTGAACCATTCTACCACACAAGTCGACAAGTTTGCTTAGCTGCCTTAGCTGGAAATCCATTCACGAGTTTTCTTTCGCGATTTTGCTGCTCCATTTAATTTCGTTTTAATTTCGAGAGATGCATGCAGCTGCTGCTTTCGAGAAGCCATCGCTGCCATCGCTGATGTATAGAATGCAAATGAGTAGCAGCAGATGCGCCCGCATTTCCCACGAAAACAGTTCAATATTAACTCATTGCTTGCGCAGAAGAAATAAAACTTAAAGTTTGCGGGCTTGTGTTTGTTTCAGTTGGTTTTTGGGTTGAAAAACTATGTAGAGTGATGCTAACATGACGTAGAAATTAGATTCAGAAAACGTGCATTTAACCGAGTGCGGTTTTCGCAGTTTTCGACTTTTCTCAGCGGATGTTTTTACGCGAATGGAGATAATATATTTCATGCGGCCATAGAGTTTCTTTATTGAATTCATGTTAACCCTCTTAAGCCTTTTAAAATTTGCATTTTTTTCGCATGGATATTAAAAAAATTATTTGCTGGGATGTATGTGTAAGATTTTTCTATATTTTAATAAATATTCGAAAAAAAAAGAATAAAAACAAATTAAAAAAAAAAAAATTATTTAAAAAAAAAAAAAAAAATTAAAATTAAAAAATTATTTGCTGGAAGATGTGTAAAAAAAAAAAAAATAAAAAATAGAAAAAAAAATTAAATATTTTTTAGAAAATATTATATTATTTATAATGTTTTTTTATATATATGTATTTAACAAAAAATTTAAATAAGAAAATATTTTTTTTAATATGAAGTTTCTAGGATTTCTCTTTATATAAGACGTATTTATCTAACCGGGTATATACTGAGCGTTTTAGGCATGAAATGAACCGAACGTGTGAGCAACGTCACCATAATTCCAAAAAGATGAAGCTTACACTTTTCTTCGAATCTACAGTGAGTGTGATTAAAATTAATTTAAGCTCACCAGAAGCGAACAATGATTGATTTATTTTAACTTTTGTTGTACGTTGTTTTATAACTTTTTATTGATTGCTTGAATTTCTTTTAGCAACTGTCTTAAAGTTGTACCAACTTTTAATTATTTCGACTATTAACGAAACTTTGCCATAAACTTGCAATAAACGTTGAATGCCTTCCGGTGCCCGCAACCTCGCTGTCTGTCTCTCAGTCCTGCAGTTTCAGCTGAAGTTGAGTGTAAGAATGTTCCGTTTTTATACCCTACACCAGGTATGTTTAGGTTGTTCTTTCGTTTGTAACGCATTAAAGAAGGCATGGCAGGTCGTTAATTGCTGAACACATTGCTATTGCTTTCTTATTGCGTTGTTGTAAATTTATATAAAAATCTCCTTCTACCAGACTCAAAACTGTGAACAATTCGGGGAAGTACCGAAATCGGGATAGCCCTGCGGTTACATTTTAATTTTATATAATTTTTTGGGTTTTGTTTTATTTAACTCTTATCGTATTTCGTTTAAACAAACTCGCGCAAACTGATAATGAGGATGATGATGACGACGATGTTAGGTAAAGAGAGTTACTAAAGTTAAAGAGAGCATACCTTTTCGAGATATAAACTTTTGGGAGTGAATGAGTGCACCGGCAGCCAACAGCGTTTCCTAAACTTTTTAACAAAAAGTAAAAAAACAAACTTTTTGTTGACGTGTTGTTGTTGTTGTTGTTGTTGTTGTTGTTGTTGTTGTTGCTACGTATTGAATTTTATGTGCTGTTTAGAGAGGAAATTTTAAAACATTTTCATACATTTTAATCTGCTTTTATTGTTGCTTTTATTCATTAAATGGTTTCGGTTTTGAAAATAAAAACAAACCAAAAAAGAAGCTAAAATATATTTAAAAGGGCAATAAATTCAAATAAGTTCCTTTAAATATTGTAAATTTATGTAATTCTTTTAAACAACAATTAATATGTCATCGTTACTCCTCGCTTCCTTTAATCTGAGGTTTTCGGGTTCAGGTTTAGTAACGCGTTTGTTGTTGTTGTTTATTAAAAAGTTATGAATGAAATTGAAATAATGCGCCATCAAAACAATGCGCCATCAGACCACAGGCGACCACATACAATAGAAAACGAGGACAGACAATAGCACAAAAAAAACAATAAAAAAAGCAAGTTTTTTTATTGTTTTGGCGCGCTGGTTAATTAGCGTTGATCTCACAGTGTGAATTGCGCATACAATGCTGTGTACTCACACACACACACACACACATGTACACACATACATGTACATATGTATTGTACGAGTATATGCATCTGTGTGTTTGTTGTACACACTTAGGTATGTCTATGGGCGCCCTACGTGCAGCCCAAATTGACTTCACTAATTTCGACTACTGCGAAACAACTGCGAACTTGTGCTCGGCCGCAGTAGAAAAGTCACTGGATTTTGCATAATAAAGGATACTGAACTCATTAAACGATGTCCTGCGGATGTTGCGACGAGGTCTTTACATTGTTGCTGTTGCGTTACATTGTTTTTGTCGACCTTGTTTTGCTAGCGCTTGTTTGTGCTGGCGCTTGTTTGTGCTGGCGCTTGTTTAATGATGCTCATGACGATACGATGATGATGATGGTGATGATGATGATGATGCTTATAATAGCGACGATGACAATATTGTTGTCTATTCTGTTATTGTGTTTTTGTTTATGAGTGTATCATAGTTACGAGCCAGATGCATTTCCATGCATTCTCATAACGGGTGCGCCATGTATTACATGGGTATGTAAACATCGAATAATTTTAATAGTTATCAAACGATAGACTTGAGTCAACATGTTTTTGAAACGTCAATTCAATACAATTTTAAGCATGAGTAAAGCAATTCATGCTTCACAACGAAACAACCGAAACAACTTAGTCGATTATGTTTGAAAAGTTGGTTTTCTGTTTATGAGTTAATGTTTCGTTATTGTTAACTCGAGATTAATGATTCTACATTTTAGCTTAACTTAGGTATAAGAAAAGCATACCGATTTTTGTAATAGAATTTAAAGAAGGTTAAACTTGCGGTTACGAATGTATGTACTCGCATATCTTCGAAAACGATAAACATTTTTGCTTTTATGGTCAAGGTTATAAAACAGCACATAAAAAAAATTTATGTCCCTGCAAGTTTTCGACTCTATAAATGCAATGTGGGTCATTCGGCAGCGCGCCCGTGGTCCATGGACCATCGATTGTGTTCACATATTAAAAACAATTGGAAGAGCGTGTGAAGAAGTCCTGGGAAAAATGTAAAAAAATACCTTGTGGAAAAAGCAAAGGAGTAGAAAATTATCAAGGACGTAAATAGAAAAGAGAAGTAAGAAGAAAGTAAAGTCATAAACAAAGAAAGGTACGAAGGAAAGCAGTAACATTTCAATGCTTCAGAAATGCCTCAGTGCTTGTCAAGATCTTGCAAGTGGCATCCTTTATTGTGCAGACACATTGTAAGGACCCAAAGCACATGGAACATGGTTATTTTGGGTAAAAGCCGGTATCGATATCATCAGGTGGATTTTTAAGGACAATTCCGGTTGACAAGATTACGTAAGATTAGATAAGAATTTTTTTTGGTTAAAAAACGGAAATAAAACTATATTTTAATAGCAGAATTTAGCCACACTAATTTTAACAGCAGGATTTCCGTTCTCTGAGAAGGATTACGAGGAAGGCGCTGTATGAAATGAAAAAGAAAAATCGAAAAATCGTCGCCTATCATGCATGACTTTATTGTAATTTTTTTAAACATTGGCGGGCACTTTTAGTAGGGACAAATTAAAGTTATTAAACCGAAAATTTTCTTAAAAAAATTACGGATAATCCTTACAGAACATACTTGCTTTATTTTTTCCTATATATTTATATAATTTTTGGAAATTTTATATTACGTTTATATTTTATGTACCGAATTTATCAGTACTTATGTTGTTTTCTTTAATACTGATTAATTCAGCAGGCAGCATTTGTCGGTTTGTTGTTAGTGGAAAATACGAAAATATCTATTTAGAATAAATTCACTAAATTTATTTCCATTATGATGTAAGGGTTATAACTTTGGTAGGTTTTAATTGAATTGAAGGAGGATTTGCGCAAGTTTAAGATGAAGGGATATTTGCTGATGAAGATAAGTTATTACTAAAATACCACGAAATATTGCCACAATATTTTTAACCACAATTATAATTATATATTTTAAAATAAAAAAACGTTTTACTCGTATTTTTTATTTTTTTGGTTTTTTATTAAAGCGAAACATGAAAGTTTTTTCAAAACTGAAACAAACATAATTCACTGAATTCGACCAGAATTTATAATGCAGAAACCGAATGCTGCGCCTAACTCCTCTCTCGCTCTGCTCGCAACCAATAAAACCAATAAATAATATTGAAAAAAAAAACCTTTAAAATTGCTTTGGCAAAACAATTTGTGAAAGAACTGAGCTGCTGGATTCAATATATTTTATTTGCGGCCAACATTGTTGTGGTCAGCGCTGCTGTGGTTATGGCCCGGTAACTCCTTCTCTTTGTGAGCGTTTTTTTTTTATTTGTTACCGAATTATTCCCAACAAAAAAGGACCTTTCAGGAGAAGAGGCCAAAACCACAAGCCAGTATTCATACAAGCTGAGTCCTAGAACTTAGACAGATCGACTGCAAAGCTTGTCAAAAGCAACTTTCACAGCTGAATGGGTAGAGAAGGGGAAGGTACATACATGCATACAGATATACAGGAAACGGAAAAAGGAAGTGGGAAAATCGTCGTCGCTTATAACCGTCACAGCTAGCGGAAGGACGTGCAATGTATGCTGCTAGGATCAAAGACATTTTAGTAAGAAGAAGGCGAGGAGAGAGTACCGATATATGGTACTCCTCCTCTTCCTCCTTCCTCTTTTTTTTATTGTAGGTACAAATATTCCAATTAATCTTCTCTTAAAACCACTGAAATGCGCTCGCCCTTCGCTGCTCACGCAGCGCTAAAAAGAGAAACACACGAAGTGAGAATTTTACTAGTATGCATAGGCTGAGACTGAATGACTTTGTCACTAATTGAGACATCAGGCTCTTGGCCCATGGCACTCATTATGCATTTGCCTTTTTTTGCTTATACTCTCCAACACTCCTTTCTCTTTTCCGGCTGCTTCATCTCTCCACGATCGTACAGTAATCGCTGTACACATTCATGGCTCTGCTGTCAAGAGCGAACGGTCACATCGCTGAAGGCCTCTCTTCAAATTTCGAAAGCCATCAACGCATACATCATCAGTATCATACTTAAAGCAGAAAGTACCGAGAGCTAAGCAAGAAGCAACAACAATAGCAACAACAACAGCAATGACAAAAGAAACACTGCTGGCAAGAATTTTGAGTACAAAATCTTTCTCCTCTTCTTATTTATTAAGAATAAGTACGTTTTTTAAAAGCATTTTAGATTATGACAGTGCTCATATTTAATCGTATCTCAAAAGGGTAAAATTCTTAGCATTCCAGATTTAGCATGAAGTATAAGTATAGAAGGGTTCTCCATGAGTAGCTTTAGGACGTTGAGTGAGAATGTCAGTCAAACGCTATGATTGTTTCTTGTCATTTTCTTTTAACGTATATGATTGTGGGTTAACAATTATAAAGAATTTTAAGAGCAAAAGATTGCAAAGCGTTTAATTTTTAAATAAAAAGTGCGAAACTTGGTTTAAAAATTTGTTGAAACTGAATCTGTTCAAGATGACTTTTCGGCAACATTGTCTGGTGCCGCAAAATGCACTTTAATGCATGTAACAACAACAACAATAGCAATAACAACAAAAAAGCAGCAAGTACTAAGATAGTATCGGCACGGTTAAGGGCGAGAGCGACCTTAGTGAGCGTTGAATGGAAAGTTGAGAGCTGGCACATGCAAAAAAGCGTGGAGGTTAATAAAATTTATTATTTCAGTGATTGCGAGTGGAATCATCGAGGACATACGCGCCCCCATCGTGCTTACTTTTTGCATACACTCGCATATATACAGAAGTGTAATGCGCACACACAAATTGTCACTTCAAATATCGCTTAAAAATTGCATCAACTCGCTCGTACAACTGCGTCGAGCGGAAGTACGCGGCGTTTGGAAACATACTCGTAACCGGAAACATGGTTAGGATTTTGTGGTGTTATGCTATGGCGCGATAATAGCCCTCTGTGTCGCTGCATACAGCCATTACAAGTGAGTGTAAATCTACTGCTATATTGAATGTGTGCATTTTGAGGCTGCAAGATTGCGATGTTGGCGTTGGCTCTTCCTGGTGTTGGCGCTGGTGGTCGGATGGTCGGATGGTGCTGCATTATCTGGGGATCCATAAATATGAGAATGCATACGAGTTACAGGCAAGACTGAGTTCTGGCAAAAGTTTTCTTACGATAATAGTGTACGTGAATAAAAAAGTCGCTCTGCATACTCGTATATGTCAAGTCTTACATAGTTGTGCTATATTTATGCGTTTGTAGGTTTGGGTTGACATATTTTAAATATGTTGCCTTTGCCTTTGTCACAGCGTAAGGAAAATTTTTAATAACGCCGGCTTGAGTGGATTCGTCAGTGTTGATGTCATTCCGCCACTGAGCGGCAGTAAATTTATATTATGTTATGTCAGTTGATGACATTCAAAATTCTTTGTTGGTGAGCAGAAGCTTTGGTTTGAAATAAGGGCGGTGCGTGCACAAAGAGTTAGTGCAACTTACTTGTTCAGTTATATTCGATTAGAAAATTAACCATCAGAACCTTCGTGCTTGTGCGGTCCTTGAGAGACTGCCAGTTAGAAATTCGGCAAACGAATTTCGTTTTAATTTTAATGTGAACATTTCGCCGGGCATCACGATCGACGAGAGGAAGCTTCCTACTTTTAATTTGATTCCTTAACTTCTCTCAACAACTTTTCTCAGTTATCACGTGCCTCTTATTCTTACTCTATTCATCGCATTATTATGTTGTTGACTCAACAGAACTCTGTTAGATAATAAAATAATATCACAGTTAATTGTGTTTTTTTCTGTACCAAATTGTCGACCAAATTGACAAAAAAAGAGTGGAAATATGCGCTCTGTATAAGTTTCTCTTTACATTCTTATTATTTATCTTCTTCGTAATGGAGCAAAAATAGCTCTCTTCTCTTCAGCAGCCGTTGGTTTAAGTGAGAGAAGTGCATCAGAAGCTTCATCTACTGTTAAACTAGAGAACAGTCTGTTGAAAAACTTTAGTCGAATGCAGAACGTTCTACGAAGCGGTAACACTGTCATTTGAAATGAATTGAAGAAGAAGCAATTATTTCTTCAATGGAATATAATGAGAAAGTGTTGAGCAAATAATATAAGATTTCGATTCCGCTGAAACGAACAAGGAACAAGAGCGGAATGGACAGAAATTTACGTGATCACAGGCGACGATTTAATTGTTATGTGATACCGATAACGATAAGGATACAGGAATAATAACGATAGTTAAACAACTAAAAACTATTAAAAAAAATTAAAAGAAGTATCGTCATCAAAGTTGCCATGAATTTCTCTCTCATGTGGGCTCCTTGATATCGAAAATGATATCGTACTACAACCAGGTACCGTCTGTAATATCAATAAAAGCATGTAAGTGTGCACGTGTATGGCGTGTGTGTGTGTGTTTGTTTTTATTTATTTTGTCTTCACAAACAAGAAATTTAAACAATGGCAAGAATAACAAACGTGACAGTGGCAGTCGACTAACGTGGGCCGTTGAGGAAGGGTTTCGATGCCATCAGAAAATTCTGTTTTCGCACAGTGGAATGTTATTTAAAACCACTGCAACCACAACAACAACAACAACAGCAATAACAGCACTCAAAACATTTTTCGTCTCTGGAGATGGATTTAAAGGAACAAATTTCACAAGGAGCTACGGAGAAAAGAGATGTAAAGAATCTGTAACAACAAAATCGAAAAGTAATTGGAAAAGTTTTGCTCTACCGTCTGCATATTGATCGTTTAATAGTTCCGCAGAAAAAAAGAAAGAAAGAAAGAAAGAAAGCGGAGTAAGGAACGAAAAAAGCCAGGAAGGATGTTTAATATTCTACTATAAATTAGTCTGCGTAGCTTTGTTATTGTTGAAAAAAATTGTATATGTTGAAAAAGTACGAGGGTAATCTTTCTTTCTGTTTTTAGGCTTTTTCCAAGGACGAGCATCAAATCATCCATTCATCCACTCACCCGCAAACATTTTAGTCAAGCAGCATTGAATAAATTGCAGTTTTTGTTTAACTAAATCAAAACTATTGCGGATGCGGGCTTCGGAGAGAGAGAGAGAAAACTATTTTCCTTGCTAACGGCGACATGAGAATCGGGGACCTCTGAAACCGAGTGGACTTCATAAATTGCAAAATAATTCGTTTTGTCTCCTTTTGTGCAGTAAATTCAGCCTCTTGAGTTCGTAACATAAATTCAAAAATCCATTATAAAATGTTAATGTGGCCAAAAAGGATTAACATGAATAATTAATTTGTAAATTATAAATGATTTTTTTAGAGAATATCCATTGAAATTGAGTATGTATTTCATCAATTCTATTGTTTTGATAAAAACTACGAAAAATAAATGGAATGCCATAATTCATGGCATTCAGATGTCCTTCATCTTTAACAAACATGATGGTAAGCAGTAACATTATTGGCATTGGCATTGAAAAAGATTATTTCGGACGCAAAATAAAAATAGCCAGCTTTTTATAAACGAATAGTATGCACGCAGAGGATTGCATAACGCCTGAAAAACTGAGCGCATTCGAATAATAGCAGAAATGAAGAGGAAAAAGATTTTTTTTTTAAAAAAACGAATAACCTTTGTTTCGAATCGTGGAAAAAATTATAGAGAGAGATAAAAAAAAGCAATATATGATGAAATAATTAAACCCAAATGAGTTAAAAATTTCATTAAAAAGTCGAGATGTCAGTAAATATTATACGATAAGCGACGCAAATAAAAAATTTATTAGAAAAATAGAGACAAATAAATAGAAGGATGGCCATAAAAATAAAATAAAAGTTAAAATTTAACATTACTAATTGTTTTTCTAAAAAAGTAAAAATTTAAATAACAGAATTCGAATAAAATAAAAAAAATAAAAAATAAAATTCAAATAAAATTCGAAATATCTACCATTATAGCCATAAATACATGTTGAAATACAAACTAATTAAATGGCATATAGAAAAATAAAATAAGCTGTCCTCTATCATAATTAATTTTCATATATTAATTCATAATTCATAAATATGTACATATATCAGAAAGGAAGGTTACATTGATATTTTGTCCTTTTACATTCTTCATTTTGTATATTTTGACACATTTTAAACACTTTCTGAGTCAAAGTGTCGGTTATGTTTAGGACAAAAGGCGTGGCGCAGAACCGACCGGAAAATGGCAGTATTTGCTTGAAAATGAAAGACGAAAATTTCTACAAAAGAAGAAACTCGGCGTCAGAAGGACATAAATAATCATCATAAAAAAATGAGACCAATAAGATATCACACCTCGATAATATTTTACAATAGCGACAATTGTAAATATTGTTTTATATTGATTGCATTCTTTTGCCCGACGCGTCGCCAGAAGTCGAGAAGTGCAGAAAATACTGATATTTGCAAAGGAAATTATTTACAATGGAAAATGCCCGGAAGTGTTGACGAACTGCTACAGAGAGTGTGGGTGTGGGTGTGTGTGTGTGTGTGTGTGTGCGTGTGTGAAAGAATGTGAAGTGCATTAAGGCATAAAGACTTGTGAGCTTCTCGTATTGTCAATATAAAACAGAAGGCAACCGTCAGTTTGTAGCACACACAATAAGCTCACTGTTGCGGAAGTCGTCAAAGTCGTTAAAAGAACATACGCCATTTTTCTGGCTTTTAGCGTTGTATTGCTTCTTGAATATTTCCCGTTTCATTGTTCGCTTTCTGCCGTCTGGATTAGACTTTGCTTAGTGTCAATAGAAATAATAATAAAAGTGTTTCTTTGTCTTATTGTGAGACAGAAGAGATGTAGAAAAAGTCAATAAAGAACATGCTGGTATTTACAGCGAAGGCCAAAAGTCCTAAACATCATAATCGAAACGACACTCAACAAATGGAAAACGGAATTAGAGAAAGCATCGCAAAAAGACCAGAAAAGTGCAAGTCTTCTAAGTTTTTTAAGGTTTTGTCAATGTCGAAGAGTCTCCAAAAGTGATCGATTGTGAACTAGAGCTCTGCATGCGAAACTGATATAGCAACATTTTTGCGTTGATTCAGTGCTGCCATTTGATTTCGAATCAACAAAAAACAAAACAAAAAAAAAAACAACAGATAGCGTACACTATGGTAACATCCATGAGTATTCACCGCCTTTGCGTAGGTACATGCAGAAATACACTAAAAGAAATTGGCATGTAAAAACCACCAACAAAGCGATGCAAATGAGATGAAAACGGTTTTTTAAAAAAACGGCGACTTTTTCGATATAAGTGAGTAAAAAAAAATACGGAGCTCAGTGGTTAATTGTATAAAAGTTTTGTGCATAAAAGATATTTCTCAAGAACTCTAACAAATTTTGGCAAATAAATATGATAAGAATAATGTCTGAGAAGTTGCAAACAATTTCAGAATTTTGTTAGAAATTTTATTAGTGTCAAGAGTATCGAAATAGGAAAGAAATGCAAGGGTGAAGTAGGATCGTAGCTGAAATGGTGCTACCAGATTATCTACAAGAGCATGAAAGCTCCGGCTTAATGGATTCTTTTTTCTGGTGCATTGTAAGGTCTTGCAGTTGTAGGCATTTGCAAATGCTGTGTATCACGGACGGCAAAAAAATCTGTATCAAGCTCGCGGATCGGGTGTTTTGTTAAGCCGCTCAGAGCTTTTTGCCACGTTGTTATTCCCGCGACATAACACGCGAAACATACCGGTGCTCAGGTAACTTGGTGTGTGTGTGTTCTGTGTGTAGCTCTTTGGTGTTTAATTCAGCTGGAGAAGCCGTAACTGTCAACACAACAACAACAGCAACAAAAAGCTCTTTGGAAAAAAATGCAAAATTATGTTAAAAGCAACTTGTATGTACGTAGATAATGTTTTTTGTGAGTATTGAGATGGATGGATGTTTTGTTAGTATTGATTTGTTAGTATGGATTGAAAACGACTATTGGTACGTGCTGTATAGAATAAAGGAAATAATGGAAAATAAACCTAAAATTCGGTAAAGTAAAAAAAAACTTGAAATGTTGCTTGTTAAATACAGCAAAAAGAAAAATCTGTATATGGTTAAAATTTGAACCTCAAAACCAATATTTGAGGCGTAATCCTTAGAAGTGTAATCCTTTAAAAACTTTAAAAAAAACTTCTCTACTACCAGAGTTTTGTTTCCTTTTCTTTCCTTTATCTCCTTCTATATAGCGCTGCTTTTTCACCTTCAGCCACTTTGATTACTTTTTTCTGGCTTATTTCTATTTTTCCCGGAATTAATGGTGGCCGTTTTTCGTACTCTCTTCGACAGAAATCCCGGCAGAAAATCAGAAATAAAGAAATAAAGACAAAACACTTTTGTTTTGTATTCAGCGAAAACATTCAAATTGTTTGGAGTTTTGTTATGGCTGCGGTTTTTTAGGAATGCTTTTGTTGTTTTTGTTTTAATTCATTCATTCTTTGTAGCTTATCCATTATACTCGCACAAAAGAAGAAGCCTCTTTTGGAAAACGGTTTTCGGGTTGTTGAAAAATTGTTTTTATTTTGAATATAAACAGTAAGATTATTGCTGTTGGATTTTAGTTCTACCGCTTAAACGGAAAAGTTTTCTGGTTGCTGGTCTTTAATTAACCCATAGACTGTGCTTAAAATTAAATGCTAGCCGGAAAATACCTGCAACGCTTCAACGACCGGAAACGTATATCAACGCAACACAACAATTTAATACTTTTTCAGGATTTTTTTTTGTTAGTTTTTTTTTTGTAGTTTTGTGCAGAAAACTACAAAAAAATATAGGTCTTTCAATTGCCGTCAGAAATTTTATGCAATATCTAGCAAACGCTTAATTTTTAAGCTTTATCGTAGCTTTCTTGCTCTTTTTCGTAATATTTTCTATTTTCTTTCATATATTTCTTTTTTTCTTTCTTTCTTTCTTGGTAAATTTTGGTAAATGGTGCCATTCATTTTGACAAATGTGAGTCTGCAGCTGCAATAGTCGGCTGGTCCAATGATTTTTTGATTTTTATTAATTTTTTTATTTTTTTGAAGACATTTTTTTGTCGTTTACCATTCATTTCAATGAAATGGTTTTTTGCTTCTTCAGCTTCAGTTTCAGTTTCGTCTTGAATAAGGATTCTTTGGGATCGTTGGCACTTCAGCAACATCTAAAATAGACCATTTTCTACCAGCTATTTTTTAATGATTTTCTCCACAACGTCAGAAAAAATGTCTCTCGCCTGAAAAAGCGTCTTTCCTTTTACACTTTTAATTGATTTTGCAAATTCTGGAAAGAGAAAAGAATCTGACTAAGACTCATATTTACATACCATTAAATGCGTTTCGCCCGGAGAGAAGTAGAGCGAGGAGAGACGACACTATCTTCTTGGTATCGATGAAGTTGATGAATATCACGTCCATGAATTCAGCGTTTTATTCATTCCCATGACATTAATCGACCTCAATATCCATCGACATGACATTCGTCCTCACCTCATTAACTTAAAAATTAATTTTCGTAGAGCTTCGTAGAGCAAAACTTTCGTTAGGTTCCGATGAATATTTAAGCTCGTGGCTTGGAAGGAAGGCTGCACTACCCGATTTTACCCTAAATGGGGACGTATATGTGTTTACATTCATTTTCATTTATCGTGGTTGCTGCGAGTCCCATTTGCGACGTGTCTTACGTTGTCTTTCTTACATTTTGTGGTACGTCTTACGTAAGCATAAAATTCATTTCGTTGTTCATTCCATTTTAGGTGCGCCGTTTATGTGTCGACGAATTTATATTTACAGAGCGAATAGATGTGAGTTTATGTTCGTCTGTGTGTTTGTGCTTTTAATCATTTCTGTCACATAAATACCAGTTACAACAGAGAGAGAGAGAGAAAAAGAGACAGCGTGGAAAAGTAACTGCAGCCAAATTAATACTTATGTAGCTGTCAGTTTGTTAAATACGCGTACAATGCAGACGTCAGTAAGACGCGTCGGTATCGCGTCTGAGTTTAATTATTCAACCCTTCAGCTGCTCTGGTTATACAATCCTTTCATTTGCATGAAAGGGGCGTGGTTGCGAAAAGTAATGCGATTATCATTTATGAGTAACGTTTGCGGTTACTGCGAAAATAGGTTTCATCATAAAGAGTGCGTGGTCTCAATGATGGGGAATTTATAGCAGAATTTTACAATAAAAAAAAAAATTGTGTTTATTCAGGTTTTTTTTTTTTTAAAATGGGTCCCAAAAGTTTTTTTTAAAAATTTTTTGTAAAAATTTCAATTTTTGCAATAATTTTCTTGAAAACTGTTTGAGCCAGAAACCTAATTTCAAAAACATATTATACAATGGATATTTGGTCCTCACAATCAGTTAGGAGAAATGGTCAAAATGTTTCCGTTATGTTTTCAAATTTTTTTTCTGTTTGAAATAATTTTTTTAGAAACTACTTTTTTTAAGAAACACGTTCTTTTTCCACAAAATCCACTTCTAATCTAGTTCTAACAATTTGAATGCTACAAAATTTCGACTAATAACTTTACCAAGAAGAAAGTGAAAGAGAAGGCACGCGTACACAGGATACACATTTTTTTTTTGCAAAGCGAGAGGGTCATTAAATGGTAATTTTTGCTCATGAAGGTGTTCATATTGTTTATAGTAAAGAAGTGCAACCGCTTTGGCACATTACAAAGAACAATAAAGTGGGTACAAAACTACAATAGTTTTGTTTTGTGCGAGAGAAAATTCTGCCTAAAATGTGCCGGTTGTTTTTCGTATGCACAGTATGCACAATTTTTAAAGAGTGCATGTGGTCATTATGCTCTTCTCGTGTGTCGGGGCCAACGAGTAAAGAGCAGCTCTCGTTGCGAGAGCACTCTAGAAAGCAGCATTCTACGAGTACCTCGATGGTTGCACAGAAAAGGTGCAAAAAGAAGTTCATAAGAAATAATTACAAAAAAAAGGAAGTTTAAAATACACTTAGCCGCGCACACAGACGCCAGCAATCGCCCAGTTGCCGACAATTACAATTAAAAACTTGACAGTTTTTGACGGGCTCTGTAGAAGAGCCGGAGAGATTTAACAGCAGCAGCAAAGAGCAAAGAACAACAGCAAAGAGCAAGAAAAAAGTAATGGAAGAGGTCATTCAACTCATCATAAATTATTGATATGCTAGAGTGTGTATGTGTGTGTGTGGGTGTCATTGATTTACCTCCCTTTGGCTCTTCCTCTTCCACCTACACCCACTGTGCCCGAAACCATTCAGCACACATAACGACCTCTGGCAGGCATTCTTCATATCTACAATTTATTCCATGTTTTATTTGTTGTGCATGATTTAGATTGTCGCAAGGAGTACGAGGGGCCGTTGTGGCAAGCCTGTTAACTTTTTGATGACTTACTTTTGGCCGTTAATTTGCTTCGCCCGACGAACCCAAACCATTCACAAAATTACTTAATTTGAACCGCAACAAAAACGAGATGTCATAAACAATCAAGAACGAATTAAGAAAGCAAATACATTGTATATAATTTCTTACAAATTTATGAATTAAATAAGCTCATTGTGTATATAATTTACCATAATTTGTTATATACTCGTGTAATGTTTCAACCTGTAACATTTCGTGTAATGTTTCAAGAATTTTATTTAGGTCCAAAAAAGGCCTTAGAAAGTAACCACTCGACTGAGTACGAGTACTGCATGAGTTGAAGAATTTAAATTTTTTCTTGTGAAATTTTTTATGAATAAAGAGTCGAATAAGCATTTCATTTCCAACCGCTACCTCCCTTTTATCTGCCTTCCATTTTTCCTTTCCTCTTTCTTTTTCAGCACGCTCACAATATAAAAACGATTAAAATTTTAACTCTCCTGAAGACTCGTTTTCATTACCGCTGCATTACTGTCCATTACTAAAGAAAGTAAGCTTTTTATCAACCTAGTTTTAATCGTATTAAAGCTTTTACCCACCCTTTGTGAAGTTATGAAAATCGGCAGAGGTATACCACAAAAAGGTATTTCACTACGAGTTATTGTAATCGTTTTTGCTGTTAAGCCATGCTTTCGTGTGAGCTCCGTCGTTTTTATTGTATGCAGTAGCATCGAGCCATCCACAGGCAGTAAATTTTCCTCGCAGACTTATTTTTATTTACGATCGTCAAATACTTAACTACATTTCGAATTTCTTTCGACTTTTATTGCAACATTTTGAAGGGCCTTTGAGTTTAACAGAGTTGCGGAAGTAGTTACAGTACACCACAGTTTTCGAGGAAAGAGTCAAAATCTCCGGTGAACTAAAGGCACTGTATTGGCAGCCACACAAGTTTACGTCCAGTTGCTTCGTGGAATTAAACGTTTAAAGTATAGTTTATAGTATAGTTTAGTTTATAATACTGTGAGGAAAGGAAAGCAGACGATTTGTCCCTAAAGCAAAATTTAAAAAGGGATGAAAAGGCTCTGACAAACACTCTGGCTTTTAAGACTCTTATTTTTCCCCATGTTTAAACATTATAATTCCCGGCTATTTAACACTAACATTAAATCTTCTGAACTGCGCAGGAAGCAGCCATGTTTTTACTGTTTTTGAGCTCTGGTTCATTTGGTTGTCTTTATCAATTTGGTTGTGCATATTTTAGTTCGCAGTCGTTTTAAGTGGCTTAGTTGATTCACCGACTTAATGTTGCTCCAACTCCAGCAATGCTGAATGTTTATTTTAACCTAACTTTCGTGGCCTGATAAGCGTCGGATTAGCCGTGTTTTATGAGTTGTTAACATGATTGCCCTTTCGGCCTATCTCCTGTTACTAAATAGTGTACAGTGTTATTGACGTTGTAGTTTTTATTAGATAGAAACATTTAAAGCGTAGGTTTGGACTTCTACGTAGAATTTGTAGAATGGGCACGTTTAAACTAGTAAATTTGGACGCCCATGCACATGCCGGCCTGTCGCGAAAAATCGCAACAATTAAATTATGCAATGAAGGCATGTCACCAACGAGTTCGAGTGAATTTTAAGTAGCCGTGGTACCACATCTGATGCGTATACATATATTTCCATGTTGCCCCAAAGGACAAACACCGACTGTCAGTTTGTCCATCTCTGTGTCTATTTCTTTGTCTGTCTGCCAAACAGTGCAAACAGAAAATTCTTCGAATATTTTATGCAAAGTGTTGGAAAACTTTACTTGAGGTAATTTGGAGAACTTTTTGTTTAAATTTTCATATCATTTCTATCTTTTTGTTCTATTTTGTTAACACGTCATTTGCATGGATCTCTTTCTAACACGCATGAAGCTATTGCCTTTCGGTAATTACGAGGAATCCGGTACTATTCGGTATCCTTAGAAATTAAGAATGTAAATAACTTCCACAACTTCTGCTGGCGGAAGGGAGAGCGGTGTGGGGAAAGGGAAGGGAGAGACAGTATCAAGACCGCGTGTGAAGTTTACCAACAAAACTTTCAAAGAGAGCTTAAAAACTTTTGTGCATAAAATTAGCCGGATGCGCCAGGATTTAAACGTAATGGCAGTTGTTGCTATTTCAGCTAGCTGGCTGGTAGCAGCTGCTACCTGGCCACACCGACTGCTGCCCACACACACACACCTACACACAGCGATTACTCAAAGATTTTGCTGCTGCCGCATAATTCGACTGAGAAACTAGGACTTCTTTGATTTTTTTGTAATCCTAAAATTCCTGAAAAGCACTAAAGAAAATTGATATCAACTCGAAATCACTGTATTCGATTTGAATCAGTTAAAACGAAGTAGATTGAAGGCATCTACTGCAGGATGTATAGAAAATTTGGGAAAATCTTGTCTGCCAACTTCTTTCGTGTTGCCTAACTCTACAAAAACAGAGATGCCAACTTTGTACGACGGTTTAAAATTGACAATGAGAACATTTATAGAAAGTTGGCGTATATAATTTTCAACTTATGTTGTTTTTCTGTAAAAAATTGTAGAAAAAACTGTGAAATTCTTAACAGAAATTTACAGAAAAACTCGGCGATAGAATCTACCTGGTACTGTAGAGGCGAACCGAACCGAATTTGCTTGGTTAATGGCCCAGAGTGTGAGAACGCTCTTCGTGAATCAAAAGGCTTTATTCAGCGCGAGTGCCGCGCCGCACGTGTGGTGGCAACAGCATTCATTTAGCTTTAAAACATTGACGACCGCCCTTAAATTGACCGCTTGCGTGCCGCAAAAAAAAAAAAACTTAAGTAAGAAATAAGGCCGCGCTAATGGCCATAAGCGTGCCTTTATTCCGGAGGCGATAGGCGTGCCTTTATTCCGGGGGCGATAAGCGGACCGGGCGGTGTGAATAACGCTAGATTTAAGGATTTATTACTTCAGTGAACTTTATTCTTGTGTAAGCAAACTTAACGTTTAATTATTCAACATTTTAAGATTTTGTAGAGAAAGGAGTTTATATTGGTAGACGCAAAACATTAAATTAGAAATTATTTTCACCGTTCTCTAAGCTCTCAGTAGTATAGCTTAGTCTTTTACTAAAAGCAATAACAATAAATTATGGCTCTAACTTTCGCCGTAAAAACCATTAAAAACGGATTTAATTTAAACTATTGATTAAATTAATTTTTAATTAATCGATTAAAGAAGTTTTCTGTAATGATTCGAGGCAAATTGAAGCTTCTGCGCTGCGCAACGATCTGAGGATGATGTGGCGTAAAAGGTTTGGGTTAAACGTTTTCTCTTCTGAAAAAGTTTCTTTTTTCAGTTTCGTAGACCCAAATTAAGCTGGATTTAGACTGGATTAATTAAAACTCAAATCGGAGGCAATCTTTAGCTTTGCTAGAAAATTACAGTAAAAACCAAATCGTGAGTGTGCGCCATGAATTCACGGCTACGCAATACAAATTTGCCAACGCCATTGCCAAACACACTCAAACAGGTACACATGTTCTGAAGTGCTTCGAGGGTCCTTGATGAGTCACATTCAGATGCGGCAAAATCGTTTCGAGTGCCACTAAATCCTGAGCTACTGCTAGGATATGAACCTGCTGCATGTCGACGCTAACAATGAAGCATAATTAGCCGAAGTTATAAAAGGAAGCCGACCGAATTCGCTATTTCGTAATCGAAAATGAATGCAGCTAATGACGGGAGATCTGAAATGACCGGTGCTGACGGCTGTCATGAGCTCATGACTAAGGCAGACACTCACAATCGAAGTTTTTGGTATGCGAAGAATGAAAAATAGTGATAAAAAAGCAGAATTCAATCAATCATTATATTCTTACTTCATCAACTCTGGATTAAAGTCTTCAAAGGGTGGTTCGCAAGCATTTTACCGGGCATTAATTTAAACCAAAATCTGTATTAAGTACGATACATTAAAAGTTCAAAAAACGCCATAAGCAAAAGTCCTTGAAGCTGGCTCAAAGTTCTTTTCGTTCAGCTTAAACGTCAAATTATTAACTCTTGAAGAGTTGAGAGGGTTGAAATTTGAAAATTTTTGAATTTAATTTAATTTCACTTCATTTATAAAAAATCATTAGAAACCGTCACTCTATTCACTTCACTTTTTCTGTCCATACATTTTCTTACAGATTTTTATACAGAGAAAATTGCATTTTTTTAGTAATTTCAATTCGTTTTTATTGCTCTTATCTATTTTCTGTCAACAATATGAGAATATATTTCAATACAAATAATTGTTGAGCAATCAACTGTGAGATTTTCCAATATTTGTGCGTTCTCGGTGCCCATTTTTAACTGACAATGTCTGACTTTTTCTCGACTTCTCGTCCCAAAATTCCAGAATCGTGCGGTTTTAGTGAAAGGATACACGGATTTGAGCGACCCTCCTCCACCTCTCAAAGTTGGTCCATTTATTCAATTTTTCTTTATTTTAATTTCTTCTGCGGTAAGCTTTCTTCCGCTCATTATTTCCATTTTCATTAATACCGCTTTTGGAGTCTTTTTTGTCAGACGCGTCAACATTGTGAAACGGATGACCTCAGTGCAACAAACCGTCATTCTGTGGCAGGCACTCTTTCAACTTGACTTTTAATTTATTCTTAAGGGACTTACCTTCTCTGCTTTTCTTTTGTGAGGTTTTGGTAATCGTGGTTACTTTGTTTAGTATATATTTAAAGATTTCTGGGGTAGTTGCATTTATGTACTAAAAAAAGAGTTCTTTGAACAAAAAGCAATGATCCTGATATTATATTTCTGTGTAATATTATATTTCTGTATAACAATCGAATAAGATTTATTTTTTTGGGTTTTTGTAAAGGAATTTTTTAATGTTACAAGTGCGCCATCTTTTATGTCGGCAAGTAAACATTGAATAACTTTAACATTTATCAATCGGTTGGTTGGCTTTTTGAAAAGTCAATTTAGTACAATTTGAATTGCGAATCGCTTTACTCTGAAACAAAGCGCCGTAAAAGTGACGCTGTATATTAAAAATAATTGTGCACATCGTCGAAAATCGATGGTGGCCAAGAAGCACCGTCTGACAATACCATTCGTCGTTTGGTGTCGAATTTTGTTGAGTACGGGACACCTTTAGGCGGATTTTGAGGGATTTTGAGGCGGATTTTGAGAGATTGTTTGCAATTATTTCCGTATAAAGTGCAATTATGCTGTTGTTATTTTGTTGTTGTGGTTTTTGGTTGTTTTATGTCTTTTTCTAACAGGTTGACTTTTTTCCTTCACGTCTTTATGCAGTTTTTGAGTTTCTTGCAAATATTTTGAGAACATCTTAACACAACTCATAAATATTAAAAAGTTTAATATTAAAACCGTTTTATAATTAAAGTTTTTACTACTAATTTTGCGTTAGAAGTGGCCAAAGGTTAGGTTTGGGAAGAGCAAAAGCGTTCGTCCTTCCTCTTTTTGTTAGAACTATGATAATTAACAAAAAAACGGATGAATGTGCAAATAAATGTGGTTTAATTAATTTAGGTTTTCGATATTTCTATTATTTATCGTTAATTTTATTTAGCTTTATTTTTACTCAATTTGCAATTTTCAATTTTATTACTTTATTTCAGTATCTTGGACAAAACAAAAAAAATCCAATTTTTTAGCTCATTCTGTGGCTACAGAAAAAAAGAAAACGGTGCAGAAAAAGTCCTGCTACGATAATAAAAGTGTTTAAAAGCTAATGTAAACGGTACCCATTCAAGGTGGATCTTTGTGTTTAATCCGTGAAGATTGGACCTAAAGTTTATACGTGCACTGTGACCCATTTTAATTAAAGCTTGTCTAACAAACAACCAATCAATTAATGACGACTTTTCAAATTAGTCCACAAAGTCATTCGAAGTACGATAATAAAACCCGAAATAATCCTAACGATCCCACAATAATGCTAAGAGATGATGAAGGCGTAATGAAACTGAATGGAGAAAACGAATGTCAGCAAAAAAACTTTGCTAAAGAGATTAAGTTTTCATTTCGTGCTCCATTTAATGAAGAAAACTTATCCCCTTCAAGAGAGTTTTGTATATCATCGTATCTCGTCAAATGTCACCAGGTCCATCGTGAGTTCTATTTCGCCCTTCATCAAACTTCTTTTCCCTCCAGCTTGAAACAACGGCGCCATATCGGCACCGCCCTGATGACTGCAGTAGGACTGGACTTCACTGGAACTGATTGTTATGCGACACCTTTGGCTCAAAGACACTGGACCAAGCAAACGGATCAATAAAAACAGACGCAAAAAAAGACGTACGGAATGAGTGGTCAATGTTGGCATGTTTATGACGTCAACCGATGGTTTTGCTACGGCAATGACCCGGGACAGGATTTCAGCAGAATCATGATGACGAAGAGAAACAAAAGTTTGTATATTGAAATTGATGTCAGAAACAGTGAAAGAAGGGGAAGGTGATAATTAGAAAGAGCTTCAAATGAAGACAAATAAAGGCATAAAATTGAAATTAAATAATACCTAAAAGACAGTCCTAAAAAATAAAAATGAAATTACTTTTTAACTAAAAACACAAGAATAACGAGTTAGTATATTATACAATTGTATAATTGTCTTTGAAGAAGTTCTTCATGTGCAAGAATTCAAACGTTTGTATTCGTCTTATAAAAGTTCGTAAGGTTTGTCTATTGGTATATATATAGTAAGAAAGGGGTGGACCATCGGCTGGTTTCTTTTTGAAACTCTTTTTTTTTTGACACTGACACTGACTATTTTGCGCTCACAGAAGTGGCAGAGCTCAGTATAGCTTCGCGGTACCTACATTTTCCAGCTTTATTCTTTAAGTATTCATTTTATTGCATTCAGTTTGCCTTCTTGCATAATAAGTCTCAATAATAATAATAATAATGAGTCTTTAAGTATTCATTTTATTGCATTCATTTTGCCTTCTTGCATAATAAGTCTTTTAAAATTCATTACATACTCGTAAAAGTTTAACTAAAACGTGCATCCTTTGTAAATCTTAAACCTCTAGAAGTGGTTTCGTATCCTTTTAGCAATAAATTATATGAACGCTGTTACTAGTTTTAATAACGTTTCAAAGATATTCTCATGATCCTCATTTTCAGCTACACACAGTAAAACATATACATACAAATACATACACACAGCAACACATACATACACCCTTTTAAACTGCTGTACTTCTTACGTTTACGTACATATATCCGTACATTCCTATCAATTTACACTTTATTAAAACCACATAAACTCATAAACAGACACGCACTCACACACTCACAGATACAAACACACACACACAGACACTTTACTGTTTGCATTCTGCAAAAATCTCTGGATAAAGTAATTAGATTTAAAGCAAGAGCGAAAAACTTTGTCTTCCGGTTTTTTACAGAATAGAAAAATTGACCGCAAATCATTTTATTACAGCCAACAAAAGCATCAATAATAATAATAATAATAATTATATTATGTAAGACTGTTTTTCAAAGTTTTTACCAAAGCATTTTTTATATTTTTTTATATTTTATATTTTTTATATTTTTTATATTTTTAATATTTTCGGATTTTTTTCTATAATTTTAAAGTGTACCATAATAAGCCAAATTTTGCATTAAGTCCAACAGTTATAGTACTCCAGCGCCAAAGTTTTTTTGTGATTGTTGTTGTTGTTGTAGCCCTCTTTGTCTAATGGTTTGAGATTGAATAAAGATTGCATTGTATTCGTAATTAAAATTAATGATACGCACTTAGAAATTTTTCAGTTAATTCGTTGATTAAGTTGTCAAACGAATTGTGCACTGATGACGATTAACGAGTAGATTAAGTAGTTATGTATGTATTGGGTGTGACAGGTTAAGCTGAGTAGTTGTTGGTGGAGAGTACGAGTATTGTGGCTAAATTTTATCTAATTCTCTCGGCAATAATGGCCATTTTAAATGACTCTCTAAGCACATTTTAAAATGGCTGGCAGATTACTTGAATAATAATGATTTAATTACGCAACGGCTAATCTTTATATTTCCGGAATTGAAATTAATTGGAATCAGGAAAGTTCATTTCAGTAAATCAATGACAGCAGTCCGAGAGGAAGACAGTCAGTCAGTCAATAAGATTATTATTCTATTAAGATTAGAATAGACCTAATGAAAATAAAATAACAAGTTATCTCTAGTCTCCAGCACAAGAATTCCACCAGAAAGGAAATTCCAGCTTCCTTTTATGGTGACGTAAGCATTGCTTTTATCCATTGTGTAAAAGCTAAATTTAACAGAAACAAATAATTGAAATTATGTAAATATAAAGTGACCTTTTGTTAGTTAACGACTACTCGCTGTCGTCGATTCGTCAGTTTTCAATTTGTTTACTGTCCCAATCGAGATCCTCTTGATTTTCCCCCCAAATTTCTCGAAAAGAAATTTGTATACGTTTAAAAGTAAAGTAATTTGATTTAATCTTTGTAAAACAAAATCATTTACATGAATGAAATGATTCCTTCAAGGTCCCTGCTTTCAGTGAAAAAGGGAAGGTTTCCGTTGTTTTTGCCCTCTTTTTCCTCCTCTTTTTTGCCCTTACAACCCTTAGGATAAAAAATTCAATTTTCATGATTTGTAAACTTAAATAATTCGTGTCTTATGAAGGGATAATATCTGTCTAGTTTGACGCAGAGCGAAGAATAAGTCTTAAACTCCGAACAAAGCTACAAACGAAGAAGAAAGAGGTTAAGAAGAAGCAAGGAAATTTTCTCCAAAATAAGATTGCGTTTTTGCGTGTCCAGCCCTGGAATTGATTTAAGGGAAAAGTGTTGTTAGTAGGAACTGCGCCTGATTTCCAACATTCAATGAAAATGTATATTTTGCATGTTTTCACTCCATTTAAAAACACGAGGGAGAAAAAAAAAATTAAAAAGCGAGGTATCCACGAAAAGCTTTCAGATAAATTAATAAAAATGCCTTTCTTCTAATTTACAAGAAAGTATAATTTTATTAAATGATAAATCATTATGTGTCCGGCATAGAAAAACATTGGTTTCTGAAGAAAATTCTTGTTTCTCAAAACAGGATTCTTGTATTCAAAACAGAAAATTTCATAAGTTTTCTAGAACTTATATCTCAGTGTTAAAGAAGCTACTATATTCACGTGTTTAACTGTTGTGAGGCTTGTGAGGGTTAAACAACAAATCTTAAATACCAATCAGGACACGCCTGATCATGTTGTCGAGATGTTTACGTCTGAGAATATACATAACATACATACGTATATACGAATGTACGTACATTTGTATACACTAAAATTAACAATAATGATGACAACAAATCAGCAAAATTGAACAATGTTTGAAGAAATATTGTACAATGCTTGAATAGTGCGGAGCTCTGAGAATAAATTGTACAAAGATTTATACACAAAAGCCATAATAGAAGATGGTTTGTATGTGAAAACGTTATTGTGATAATGATTTATAGATAATGTCTTTATTGCTCTCCCTGTTTTGTTTCTCTCTCTCTCTCTCTCTCTCTCTCTCTCTCTCTCATTCAATCTATGTACATTCTACATTGAAAGTTGTCTTAAAACAATTTTCCTTATAAATCACCAAAAATATCTACCAAAATATGAAAGATATTTGTTGTCCAAGACAATAAAATTCCAGTTAAGAATAATTGGCAATAAATAAACGGAGGCCAATCTACAAAATACGTCTACAAAACATGTGTACATATGTACATATAGTACACACATACATATAGTAATAAAGACAGGCATTTTTGGTCATTCAAATGCAGCTAATGAAATCCATTTTCTTAATGAATTCTAACGAAATGTTGATAAATTTTATTGTGGTAAATTTTTATGGTTAATGAGGAATTCGCATGATGACTATAAGATACGATACTTTACAAGGAATAGTTTTTTGATAGAAAACGAACTGCTCACTAGAAAAGAACTCTTTTCTCTTAGAGTACATTATTTGGTCTCTGCGTTAAATTTTATTCCAACAGTTTAAAATTCTAACTAAATAAAGATTATTATGTTAAAGATTAAAGATTAAAGATTAAAGATTAAAGATTAAACGAAACGAAATAAAATTGTAATATTTCAACCTACTAAAAGTTGGAATGTTTGAAGAAGAGGTTGCTGAACTTGGAAAGGAAGGGTAAATTTGACACCGGTGCTTCGTAAAGTGAAAGCGTTAGGTTTTCCTACAAAACGCTGATCTATGTTGTTTTTGTAATATCATTTTCCATGTAAATGTCTCCTTCCTGCCTGCGCGAGCCTAGTCGGTAAGTGACACACAGTAACCACATGCCAACAAGTGCGGTAATGTTCTGTTCTTTACTGTCGGCTGCAATCAGAATCACACTCAGGCGCTCATACATTTACATATTTACGCGTACATGCACATACTATACACCAAAACCACATGTTTACACTCTTCCTGGTGAGTCCCTAGAATTTGCATCTCACAAACATTATTAACCGCACAGTCAGAGCACGATTTATAACGTTATCAAGAGTCTATTTTTCGTCTACCACAAAATGTCCTGTGCAGACTCTTTACCCCTGCCCTTTCCGGCACCCATTGCCGAAATAAGCTTTTGAGCATGACACGCAATCTAACAGCTAAACTTTACAAATGTCAACGTTTTTCAGCGCGCAGTATCGCACATCGAATCGTTACAGAAGCATGGTACGAGTACAAGATTAATATTTCGCAATTATTTAAATAATTTGGCTTGATCTACTTTCTACTTTCGTTGACAAAATTGCAAAGGAAGGTTGATCCTTTCTTTCTAAATCGAATTGATCGATTACATTGAATTAATTGCTGGGTCATTTTTCGGATGTACTGAAGAGATTGACACTAAATTTTATAACCATGAAAATTGTTCAACTAAAGTTATTTGTTTTCGCGTAAGCTTCGTGCCATTTTCTATGGATTTTGAAAAATCACAAGCATTTTTATTTTATTTAATTTTATTTTAGTTTAACTACAATTAAAAATGTATTTATCAAGTCGTCATAATTTTCAAATTATTTTTTATGTTTTTTTCACGCGGGCCTCCCTCTCTTTGGACCACCGTGCAGTTGCGTGCGAAGAAAAAACTTGCACCGCGGCCGTTTCGCAGTCAATCAATCATATTTGCTTGTAGTGTCAAAGGCATACTTATTTATAGGCGGGCGTAAAGGTGGTGGGCGTAAATAACTTTGTATGATTTGTATGATATTTTAATGAGTTTCCTTCTTTTCTTGCCAGACATTTGTGGACTACGAGTATTATCTGTGAAATGAATAGCAAAAAAATATGTTGCAAAAGGACAAAAAATCCTATTATGCCGTAACAACGCAGGACAACGGCTCAAGGTTCGGTGTGACCAATTCGAATGAAAATGGCATTTCCTCTACATTCAAGAAATTCCGGAAAATTAGGGCTAATAATAATGTTACTGCAAGAGACGAAGAAAAGAAATAGTACCATATAAAATGCGTTGGCTTTTCACATTGAGATGGCGGTAACAAGCAGAGATAAATTCGTGAACTTACACCAACAACAACCTTCATTTAAATCCGGATCCAAGCAAGGCACAGCAAAAGAAGCATGAATGCTGAGTAAGGACTTTTTAGTAAATATAAGAAAAACTATAGAATCTTATTGAAATGTTTTCTAATGTTTGTCCGTCAGCAAGCAACAATCAAACTTCGGGGCTCGTGCTAATGGTTTAAATAAAAGTTTGCTTTCTTAACGCTCATTTTAAAAGTAGAAAAATTGGTGGCACCCGGGTCGAAAAAGTTGGTGTCACCTTCTATACAATTGTCTATACAATTTTTTTTACCATGGCACTGCATAACATAAACCATAAATTAATTAATTTTATTAAATTAATTTTAATAAATTAATTTTGCATTAAAAAAAATTGAAAGTTATATGAAAAACTGTGAACCCGGGATAGCTCGCGTCGCCCGTAGTTGTTGTAACAACAACAACAACAACAACAACAACAACAACGTAGTCACTATGGGAATTGGAGGTGGTTGTTGGCATCTGGAAGAAGCATATTGATTAATATAATTTATTATTCTAGTGATAACAAACGGAGCATCTAAACAGGAGGCGACGGACTTTGAAAGTGAGTACACGTTGCCACATACATACATAAATAAAACACACACGCATACAGCCAACCATCTTTGGCTGCTTCAATCATTCATACTTAAGGGGAATATGTTCCGCAAAATACACACACACACACGCACACACACTAACATACATAAAATGTCACTTTAAATATTTTATGAGAATTGTATTAACTCAGGCTTCTGCAGCGACCGGAAAGGAAACATATTTCGGATTTTGTGTGAATGCTGTGGCGTGATAAAAGCGCCTCATATTGCATTTGAGTATATATGTATGTATATAAGTATATATGTGTGTATGTACATATATAATATGTCTGGGTGTGGAAAGCTGTTGGCTGTAAGGCTTGGACGTTGATTTGTTAGTTGCTTGCTTCTTTCCGTTGTTGGTATTTTTGCTTTAAAACAACAACTGCCAAGCCACTGTTGTTGTTGTTGTGGTTCTTGGTGTGGACGGCTGGTGGTACTTTATCTTGGGACCCATAAATATAAAACTGCACACGAGTTAGTAGCTGAAGGTACTTAACGAAATATCAACCAGTCGCCAGCTCCAAAAAATATAGCGTTAGAACACACACAGAGTTTTGGCCAACGTTTTTCTCCCGAAAAGAACCTTTGTAGCAATTAATTTAATGCACTAAGAAATTTAGAATTAAATGAATATACATATAAATTAATAATATAAATATATATAATTAAATAAAATTAGATTTTTCAGTTAAGTGCTTCTTGTAAACGAATGGAAAGGAAAAGGCAAACTTAAAATCTACTAAAAAATGTACTACAAAAATTTAAAAATAATATTTAAAAATTTTCAAAATAGGGCTCAAAAAGTAAACGGATTTTATTAATGGTACAATTGTAAATTACTTTTTAGAATTCTAATAATAATGTTCTCCGGCCTTAAAATCGTTTTTTACTCCGCTGACGATGTAAACGCGGTGTATATACCCTTTCAGGTAATATAAACCTAGAAACCTTCCAGGTCAAGCGGTCTATAGAGTCTTACTATCATCCTTCAGATTGTTCATAGTGTAAAGAATTTGGTATTATTTTTTAACATCCTAAACTTTTTTTTCGGTGTACAGAGCGAGTCCAAAAAGTACGGCGTATAACCCAAAAAAACATAAAAAAATTGTGCTTATGTAGGGTATGATTGAGTGTGCATAGTTTAGATACGCTGCCGCTTTCACTGTCACCGCCACTGCCGTCATTGCAATCCTCTACTGCAGCAGGAGACTGAAAGGCACCGAGCCGAATAGATTTGTCGGTGTTGATGTCAGTCTTCAAGTGAGCGGAAATAAATTTATATTAACTTTGGCAGTTGGTTTGTTACGATGATACTGCGTGGTATTACTGTGCTATTACAAAGTATCGTTACAGTAACGTAACAAAATGTAACCCTGACGATTTTGCTATAGTTTTAAAATAATAACTAGAAAGGCCTTTAAAGACGGAGACGGCCTTTAATAAAATAACGAGCTTGCGGTTTATCGCATAATTCTTATAAACAGACGATGTTGGAATATCCTCTCCGCCCGCCACAAACCTCGCGCCCTCCTCACAACAGATATTCAGATTTTTGTTGGTTTCTTCTTCCTTCTCTTCTCCCTTATTCATCTCTTGCTATGAGTTTATAATGAATTCAGCAAATCGCCTCAAGTCAACACGGTTTTACTTCTTGCCTCTCTTGCAGTTGTTTTAATGAAAAAATATGTTTGGCGATGCAAGGCCACGCGCCTTAACGATTAATAATGGAGTTTGTGTTTAAATGGGCGATTACCGGGCCACCGACCACTTTCACAGGATGAAAGAGATTTTTTCGTTTAATGTGAAATATTTAATATGGTATTATAGTGCACTCAACACACTTTGAAGTTTTAAAATATTTTCAGTTGACATTTACAACATCGGTTGATCTTAAAGTAAAACCGGCTATTTTGAAATTTATAACAATTTCGTAATTTACCAATTTGGGAGGACCGATTGTCTGTAGATGAGTATAAGATAAAAGTTTTATATTTATTAGATATTATTTAATTAATATAATTTAATTGATTATCATTTAATTTGTAGATTTTTACAATTTTTAATTTTACATAATTTCTATATTAATAAATAAATATAATGGAAAATTATAAAGCAAAGCGGCTTTCATGAGATCATATTGAGTCTGAAACTTAAAATTATCTCTAATTAAAGTTTTGCATTTTTAAATGCTTTAAATAAATCATTAACAAAATTTAAGAGAGACACATCGCACAACATTGGCATGTTGTTTGCAGGCCTCAAGGCCCTACGACGGGCATGATTTTACCTATGCAAAGACTTTGCCTTCTCTCTCTCGAGAGAGAGAGATCGAATTGTAAACTCTCTTTATTTTTGGTTAGTTCTAAAAAGTTATCTTTTGGTTTTAAGGCCACTTCTAAAATCATTTATTGTTATTATGAGTATATAACTAAATTTTATCATACAACTAAGTCAACCTTATGCTAAGTATACCCTCTCTCATATATGACACTATTATTAATGCACTTATTTCAAAAATATTATTAGAGAAATACAAAAATTTTGAAGATTTACGATTGTAGCACCATTGATGTCACCTCGATTGTGTTAGCAACACCCTTTCGCCAACCTACCGCCTCCCCTGAGCTGTTTCTCTTCTCTGTTTATGACACTATTATGACTTATAATTTATGTAGGTCATTGCAACCTGTTAAAAGAGTACTCAAAGGAATTGAGAAATTTTACATTGACTCACAGCCACCAAACCCAAGAGTGGAATATGCGCACAAGTTTCTCTTTTCTGGCTGGTCCTTCTTCTTCTTCTTGGCATTCGGAACAGAGCGAATGCTCTTCGCTTCGTAGCAGTCGTTGATTTAAGGATGAGAAGTACATCGAAAAGGCACTTTTAAAATATCGAAACCTCTGCTGAATAACGTTAGTCGAATGTAAAACGCGCTGCGAAGCGGTAACAGTTTCATTTCAAGTCGGACTAAAGAAGGAAACATTTTATTTAAACTCGAAAGGATTTAATTAACAAAGTGAAATAATACATAATACGGAGGCTTACAGTGCTTTTAGAATGATTAAGGAATTAAGTTTTTTTTCGAAATACCGAAATACGAAATACCGGATAAAACACAATAATATTGATAGCCATAATGAAGAGTGGTCGAAATCAGAACCAAAAATAAAGGCAAATTCTATAATGTGGTGTTAAAGCAAAAGTGAGCTTTAATTAAATTTGTAAACAAAAAACTTAATTTAACATAAGAAAATTTATTATATACACTTGATGAATTTATTACATATTTCGATTCTTAATATATATTTAATTCTTGCGAAAATCTGCAAAATATTGCAATACGTATGAATTGTCTACAGCAAAAGGACTCCGCTGTGCGGAAAAGAGAGGGCACGCGGAGTTTCTAAATTTCGGTAATTTTGCTAAAATTACAACTTTATTTCTTTAAATTTGTTAGATTTTCATAAATATTTCCGTCGTTTATTTATTTAATTTTTTATTTATTTTAATTAATTTTAAATTTTTTTTTGTTGTGGCCCTTTTTTTTTAATTCTCTTTTCAATCTACTTTAAGCTGGCGCTTTTTCTAGGAACTATTTTTCGCCAACGTGTCCGAGTGATTTATGCAGTTTACTCAACAACAACAACAACAACAAGACTCACACTATCTCCTTTCTTCCCATCGCCCGTCAGTCATTCACACATTTCTTCTGTCAGTCAATCTGAGTGATGCGCGAGCTCAGTCTATCGTCAGCCAGCCAGTCATTTACTAACTCCACTAGCCCTTCCGGCGGTCCTTCCTTCACCCATTCATTTACTTCATTCAAATGTTCTCGCTGTGGCGCGATCTCTGCAACTGGCAGGCACTTTTTTTTTAATGTTATCCATAGAGATTTTCGTACAGTTTAAATATTAAATGTATAGAGTTCTTTGCTAACATTTACTCAACGAATTTGTTGTTTAGTGCTTTTGGTTTTGCATTCTCTGGTGTTTTGTCCATTCCATTCGTGTTCGTTTGTTGAAAAGACTTTATCCTTTTTCTACGTTTCGTTGACGTTGAAGAATTAATTGCTGAAGAAAAAGAATGCGACCCTTTTTTGAATACGACGAAAGAAAAGCTACACAACTCTAATGCAATGTAATAAATGAATCATTTTACGGAACCGTTTTATCATATCTCGTTGCGGTATAAAAAAGGCAACGAACGTCATGATCACCGAAATGTAGGAATAAAGCTTGCAGCTAATTCATTCTCATTCACTTATTTACCTATTCCTTCACCCACACACACACGTGTGTGTTTATACACACATTTACGCCATTCAAAGTAAGTCCTTTGAAGATTACTAAATAGAGATAAACATACGTTTGCGTTTGTAGACTTCTTATCTCTCTGTCGTTCTATTTTGTTTGTGGGTTTGTATGGACATTTTCCTTCGCACTTTCGTTGTTGATGCTGCTCTTTATCTTTGGCGGACTGTAAAGTTGAAGTCGATTCCACTCGAGTGCTCTGATAGACTGCCAAGTACCAACAGATTGTACAACAAAACAAATTACAAAATACAGCAACAAAAATGTAATAAAAATATCATACCAAAAATTAAATATATAATTCAAGGTGAAGGTAGAAAAAATATAAAAAAACACAGAAAAAATAAACAAAAATAAAAGCAAATGCAAAATTGCAAAAATATAACTTAAGAAATCAACAACAAATTCGTGTGTAATAAACAATAAAATAAGAAAAAATTAAATGAAAATTTTTTAAATTAAAAAAAGCTCAATAAAATTATCTGAAATTTATATAAAAGTGTTTGAAAATTAAAAAAATTAATTTTAGAAAATCAGAAAAGTTTAACGAAACGAAAATTAAAAGTTTGTTTAATGATTTAAAATCTAAAAACTTTCTATATCCAAAGACACGATTAATCATTAAAAATTAATCCTTGCAAAAGCAGGACAGACCGCAAATATGTCAGTATTTGCATTTGCCTAAGAAATAGAATGCACTGAAAGAAAGCACTAGCAACAAAACTGCAGTAAAAGACGAAGTCGAAAGACAGAAATAATCATCATGAAAGAATGGCATACGATTGCAGGCAACGAAGCTTCGTTATTATGCTCATACAATAATTTTGTACTCTTTTTGCCTCCTTCCCTTCCTTCTTTCCTTCTCTCCTTTCCACCCTCCCTTCCACCAGCTTTTCTTCATATTTTAATGCATCGTTAGCAAGGAAACGCTCACAAGTGTGTGCTTTTATATGTATGTATGTATGTCGTGCAAACACTTAAATGCGTAGTATACGAGAAGATAAATTTCTGTACCCATCGTAGAGAAATTCTAGAGGAAATGGAATATATCCATTTACACCGGAAGAAGTCAGGAAGTATTGAAGAGTGTTAGAGACAGAGAGTGTATGTTACAGCGCGTGTATGTTAGAGAGTGTCGTCGGTAACATACGTCGGTGGGTATGAGTAAAAAGCACTAAGGGCTAAAAAGTCTCGAAGTATGCGCTTCTTCTATTAGCAATATAAAATAACAGCTGCCTCGCTGTTAATTCTTCGTGGCATGAAGAGCAGATGAAATGGTTGCTGTAGCGGAAGCTGTCAAACAACCACTGTCAAACGTCACTTTTTCAGCCTTTCCAACATTTTATTGTTTCTTGAGATATTACGATTCTTATTCTTATTTTTATTCTTATTCAAAATAAACTATTAGAAGTTCTTTAAATAAAAACCGCGGTCTTTTTATTAAACTCTGGACTCTCTTTATTTCAAAATAATATGCCTACAAAGTAAAAAATATAAAAGGTTTCAATTTTATTGGTTTTTTTCTCATAATAAGTAACATAAGTAATACATTCTCGCTCTCTCTTGTTCTTTTCAGTGTTGCAATCTAGTGAGAGAGACAGATTGAAATGCGAAACCAGCCGGCCGGCCGGTCGGTCACTTTCGTAATGTAACAGAAAGAAACTATTTTAGAATTCTAGCGAAATAAATTCGCTTTCATGCGACCCATGAAAACCTAAAAAAGGGAGCTCTTTAGCGGTTTACCGTCTTCGGCGTCTTCGGCGTCTGTGGTGACGGCGGTAGCGAGAAGACCTCGTGTTTTATGCTCTGATTTTGGAACGTAAAATGCGAAGGAAAAGTTAAATAAAAACATACACAAAGATTAAGACGACCAGAAGTCGCTTAAGCATCGCATTCGAGAAGACTCACACTGAGAACATCGAAGGAAGTTCCAGCGCAACAACAAAAACAACAAGACCGATGACGAAAGTCAAGAAGAGCATCGTTTTCGAAGGATGCGCGAAAGGAGGCGCGACAGCTGAGTCTAAGTCGAACGTAACGGAAGTCAAGCAATAGCGAAAGTTGTTAACAAAGAAGATAAATAAAAAGCGAAAAGGCCTGCAAATAAGTGTAAGAGGCGAGTGCCATTATAAAGGCCATTACAATCAAAATAAATACACGGAGAAGGAAAATTTGTCACAAATCGAACTTAAAACTTCGGTTGAAAAAACGATTATGCTCCGATAAAAATGTTTTCAACATTCCAAACGCGAATAGTTCTGCTGCTTTACACGCTGCTGCAAGGTAAGCAAGAAAAGCCAACTGTCATTAAAATATTTGCTCTAAATATAAATCTAAAAAATCTATAAATCTATAAATCTATAAATCTATAAATCTATAAATCTATAAATCTATAAATCTATAAATCTATAAATCTATAAATCTATAAATCTATAAATCTATAAATCTATAAATCTATAAATCTATAAATCTATAAATCTATAAATCTATAAATCTATAAATCTATAAATCTTTAAATCTATAAATCTATAAATCTATAAATCTATAAATCTATAAATCTATAAATCTATAAATCTATAAATCTATAAATCTATAAATCTATAAATCTATAAATCTATAAATCTATAAATCTATAAATCTATAAATCTATAAATCTATAAATCTATAAATCTATAAATCTATAAATCTATAAATCTATAAATCTATAAATCTATAAATCTATAAATCTATAAATCTATAAATCTATAAATCTATAAATCTATAAATCTATAAATCTATAAATCTATAAATCTATAAATCTATAAATCTATAAATCTATAAATCTATAAATCTATAAATCTATAAATCTATAAATCTATAAATCTATAAATCTATAAATCTATAAATCTATAAATCTATAAATCTATAAATCTATAAATCTATAAATCTATAAATCTATAAATCTATAAATCTATAAATCTATAAATCTAAAGACTGTTCGTCATAAAGACTATAAAAATCTAAATATAAATCTAAAAAAACCTATAAATCTATAACTATAAAGACTATTCGTCATAAAGACTATGAGAAAATTGAGGAAAAAAATTATAGCACACCCAAAGAAGTGGATTATTTTTCGAACGGAAATTCTCGAAAGAAACCTCAATTGTCAAACGCTTAAGCTTTTAAAAATGAAGTAAACTCCTTTCTTAAATGTTCGGATTTAGAAGTATCTCACAACAATTTATTCTGAGGGTGTTCCTCTGTCTTTATCTTCCTTTTCTTACTCTTTTACTCTTCTGATTTTTAAAATTTTTGCACAATACTTGCATACATTATGACTTATCCGCATTCCGGTTAAAATTTATGCAACTAAACTCACAGCTTCAGTTGCTTGAAGTTGTTATTGTTTCTATTCATGTTAGTCCATTTTTGAGTTTCTGGAATTCATGCTGATATTTGCTCTATTTCGTCGCCCGAAAATTTTGTCTTCCTCCGAATCGGAATCGCGTTTCTCCCGGAAATAGCAAAAAGTAAGGATCAAAAGTCTCTTATTTTGTATTGTATTCAGTAAAAGGCTTTAGTAAAAAGCCTTTGGAGTTTTTTTTGCGGCTTTGGTTTTCTATGAAGTGTTTGTTTGTTTTTTTTTGTCAATTTTGCTGCAGTTTATCCGTTGTTTTCGGGTTTTCTTGTTCTTCTTTGCTGTATTTATAGAAAAAGTTTATATTGAAATATGAACCTTGCTGTTTATGTTATGTTTTTTTGCCTGCCTTTTTGGCATAACTGCTTAACCGGAAAATTTTTGTTGTGGCTTCTGTTTTTCAGTTGGCTGCTTTTTAGTTTGTGGCAACAATAAAGCGCGAGTGCAAGCAAGACTGACGCCACAACATCCGGAAACTTTTTTTAACACTTCCGTTTATATTTTTTCTAGAAACTGAGAATTCTCTACTTTTCATTTTTTTCTAAAAGTTTTGGTTTTTTCTAAAGGTATCTTTTCGCCCACGTCAGCCACTTCAAAGTCTCTTGTGTTTAATTTTGTCACTCCTTCTTCTCTCTTACCCTCTCCATCAGGCTTCTTAGGCTTGACTGGTTTGCGACTTAACAAGATATCGATACCTGCCTACAAGCTGCGCGGCGAGTCAGCCTTTCTGGAGTGTCAGTATGAGCTGGATCGGACGACGTACGTGTCCACGAACACGAACAGCCGGCAGCATGAACCTAATCAGGATGTCAGTAGCGTCGGCGGTGAGGATGGAGGAGGCAGCTATAACTATATTGACACAGTTTCGATGACGGCCGGAGGGTGGGAGTCGTCAATTTATCATGGTGCACAAACAGCAAACGCTCAACAGCAAAAGCAGCGACAACGAAGTCAACATCAACAGCCACCGCAACGACAACCATATCGTTACTTTAATACAGGTAAAGGGCCGGAGGCAGGGCGTCGACAACCTGGTCTATATCAGACGCAGCAGCAGCGGACACAAGCGTCTCAGGAGGCAGCAGCGCGGAGAAGGATATATTGGCAGGACTCTGTGGCTGGAGCCAGCAGAGGGTTGAGTACAAGCTTTTATGGCGGTGGTGGCGGGACGGGGGGAGATATTGCTGAAGACGATGATCGCGATGTTAGCCGCAGTAGCGTCGATAGTGATGACGATGGCAACGGTGATGACGACGACGACGACGACGACGGCGACGACGACGACGACGACGACGGCGAAGGCGTAGGCGAAGCGCTGTATGCAGTCAAATGGTACAAGGATAATGAAGAGTTCTATCGTTACGTGCCAAAAGCAAATCCCCCGAAACAGAGTTACCGCGTCGACGGCATACGAGTCATTGTAAGTGTATGTGTATGAGTGTGTGCGGGTGTGTTCGTGATTTGTTATTCATGGCGAATAAATCGTTGCATACTATTTACTTTAGTATGCAGTCGGCAGACTAGTTCCTGTATCCCCAGAAGTGTTTCCGTTCGGTGATGCGGGGTCAGCTACGCACCTTTTATACTCTTTTCTACTCACTCTTAGTATAAATAAACCCATCTCTATCGGCAGGAAGAGCACTCGGACAGCACGCGGGTCCTTTTGCGTGGCCTGACGCTGAACTCGTCCGGCTGGTATCGGTGCGAGGTGTCCGCGGAAGCGCCTAACTTCTCATCCGTACAGGGCGAGGGACGCATGGATATTGTATGTAAGTAAATATCTTTTCTATAGCAATTTTCCTTTCATTTTTAGATACTTAAATTAAGTAGAAAAATACTTAAAACTACCTTTATATACGCCACGGATTCTGTTTTCGGATAATTTTTGTTCCCTAAACCGTTAATTTCTCTCTTTGGGACCTTTATAACTTTTCTCTTCCTCAAAGACTTCTTTGTTGGATGAACAAACTCGAATCATTCTTTTGTTTATGTTGAAAATTTATAATATTTAATATTCCTTAAAAATTCTCTGGCGACGACGGCGGGGATAAAACCTGCCGAAAGCAGGAAAGATTATATTTTTTTGACTGGTTTTCTTTATGAAAGGGATGAGATTACGACTGAATAAAGAAAAGTTTGGAAATGAAAATGAGATTGACTCAACTTACAAGGAAAGAAAAAGACGGAAAGGGAGCTATACTCGTAGTATATTTGGCAGCAAGAGGGAGAGCGTGCGGCATGATGGCAGCGTAAGAGCGACGGCCACAAAGTATTCTTGTGTTTCTAGAGTGCTTCTGGACGGCTTGCTGGACGGTTATTCAAGCGTTGGCCAAGTGCTGTAAAACAGTTATAACAGTTAACACTTAAAGGGTGGGACGGACTTTTGGGGTCGAACAGAAGGAAACGCTGCAGCGCAAACGATGCTTCTTTCAACAACAACAACAACAAAAGTATAAGAGAAACGACAGAAATGACAAAAGATGGTATTTGCTTTTGGAAATGTAATTTCGAAAATGAATTGCGGAATGATTTGATAAAATCCTTTCGAAAATGTGACGACAGAAAGAAGCGGAAGAGGAATAAAGCTATGCTTAAATTTTAAAGATTGTGTATACACAAGTTCATTCATAGTGGCCATTATTTATTTCTTAAATGAAACAAATCGAAGCATTGCAAAGCTTGCGCAATTTCTATCATTCCTTAGAATCCATCCATCCTTAGAATCCAACACTGGCGTTCTCTCAAAAGCAACTCATTGTCTTTAAATGTATTCAGGATGGCTGGAAATATTTTATTGTCTGCAGGCATATGCATTTATTAACACATACACCAATTCACACACACACACACACACACACACACACACAATTGTCGCAATATTATTATGGATATTGTGGATTTTCATAGGAAAATTTTAAAATATAATTTTATATATAAACCATTTAACCATTAGAACTCCTAAACTAAGGAGGCTCGCCTTTACGGCGACAAAAGGGAAAATCAAGGAAAGTTCACAAAAAGTAAAGTGAAAGAAGCTCTGATCTCTGGACGTGTCTGAAAGCTCGAGTCTCTGCAGGAAACATTGTTAATCCTTAAGCACCGACTTTCAGTTCAGTTTCACGTGAACTTTTTCTAAACCTAAACAATTGAATCACGTTCTGCCAATTCTTTTATCGAAAAATATGTCGCGGTTTAGTTTAGAAAAAGTTTGCATCTGCAACGAATTTGTTCTTGGTTGAATTTAGGAAAAAATATTGAGGAGAAGCACAAAGGTTGACAAAATTGTTGTATACGACAAAGAAAAAAGGGACTAAAATAGACAAATATTGATTAAGATTAATGTAGCTTTAATTTAATTAGAAAAAGGAGGGTTGCTTTTACTTTTTTTCTGATACCATTCCACAACAGTCTTAATCTTCAATTATATTTAATTGATAAAAACATTTCGAGTAAAATTAAACGTGGAATTTCTTTGGTATAGACTGCGTCCCATTCATCCTTCAACGAGATAATCAACGAACTTTAACGTTTCCTTCTAGCGCCAGTTCACCACAGTGCAGTTAGTTACTTTTACACCCTGAAAACAATACTTACCCCTCCAACCAGCACGCCCCCAACCAACCAACCAAGCAACCAGCCAACCAAGCAACCAACCCACCAACCAACCAACCAGCCAACCAACCAACCAACCAACCAACCAACAAACCAACATACTTAAAATACTCATACATCAAATACTCGAAAGCTACTAAAAGTTGTCGCCCTTTTTATGGCTGGCCGATCAGATTCGTTGTCGTTGTTGTCGTCGTCGTTCTCTTTTACCTCAATTAAATCTTCTTTTGTTATAAACTTTCGTTGTGGTTGTTGTTGTGCCATGTTGTTGTGGTTGTTTGTGTTGCGTTCTTTCTTCTTTCAGTTTCCAAGAGTTCGTAGTTTGTCTGAAATAGCATTAATTATATATAATGCAGGGAGAGAGACAGACTTTTCTTGCTAATTAAATTTCCTCGCTTCCGAATTGGCGCTG
Organism: Conops quadrifasciatus; assembly: GCA_949752815.1. NCBI lineage: Eukaryota > Metazoa > Arthropoda > Insecta > Diptera > Conopidae > Conops > Conops quadrifasciatus. The sequence goes on along the minus strand of OX457078.1, from coordinate 11,480,806 downwards.
AAATGGTTCAGTACAAAAAAGCAACAAATTGCCGGATTTATTGGAAACTTCCTTAATGCTATTTATAAAAGGCTTTCCTTTACAATTAGAAAAGCAATAATCGTTTTATAGAATTTTTAATGCACTTTAATTAAAGAGTATTTTTATGCAATGCTACAATAAATCCGAAATTCGCTTTTCTTTAGATCTGAAGACTTCTGTTTATCCGCACTAAAAATCTATTCTCGCTTTCTATTTTCTCTTTTTTCATTTCGCAAAGATCTTCCACGTGATGGACCGCACATCAAAGGTCAACAATTCCAGTACCAGCTTGGAGAAATGTTGCATTTGAATTGTACTTCGGGAAAGTCGCATCCAGCCTCGCATTTGCAATGGTTCATCAACGAGCAGCCGGTGAGTAAAAACCAGAAAATCTCTTCAAATGTTGTTGCCAAATTTCGTCTGATTAATACGGAAAAGTCCGTTTTCTTATTATGTCACCCTTTAGGTGGCGCACACACAATTTCTGGTGCCCTACAATGACACCGTCCATAAGCACGGTTTGATCACTTCAACAGTTGGTCTGCGGCTGACCGTCGATGCGACTCACTTCCTGAACGGAGCCATGAAGGTGAAGTGCTTGGCCAGTATATCGCCGGTCCTGTGGAAGGGCGGCAAAGAGAGTGTCCTGCAGCGTCGGCCGGGTGTCATCGATAATCGTGAAGCCATGCTTCTGGGTAAGAAATCGTCACATAAAGGTGGTCAATTTGGCAATGGTCGTCATAATAAGGTTGAAAACTAAGTGACACTGATAGTTGAGGTTGGATGATTTGGTCACTACGAAGTTGTCGATGATTGTTCCTGCTTTTATTAGTTCTTAAACGTCTTTTATTTGCAGTGCGCAGTAGAGCAAGCGATCTTTATTCGCCGCAATTTCAGCACATTCTGGTCACCTCAGCGGTAACGCTTTCATTGTTTGTCTTGAGCCATTTGCTATTAACGCGTCAAGCGCGGAGTTAAAACCGCGAAAGATTCTTCTCTTCTTTAAATTGCATTTAATTGCAGAGAGAACGAGAGGAAGGGAAATGATTAACACTAAACAAGAAAGAAAGTGTTATAAAAACGTATGTAGTGACGACATATCAATTGAATAATTCTAGAATATACAGGGTGCGCCCTCTTTTATGTCGGTATGTGACTATTTGGCCATATTCCAAGCGACGTGGACGATCTTTTGTCAATACTCTTTCAGTCAATTGCACTTTATGCGAAAACAAATGAAAATCATCCTTCAAAATGCGCCGCAAGGTGGCGATACGCACGACTATTTTCAATATACAGCATCACTATATCGGCGCATTGTTTCGGTATGAACCGATTTATGATTAAAATTGTACTGAATTGACGTTTCAAAAGCATGATTACTGAAGTCAATCGGTTGATAAATGTTAAAGTTATTCCATGTTTACATACCGACATGCCAAAGATGGCGCACGCGTTACATATATTTTATTTTACGAAAAGAGTATTTGTTTTGTAAATAAGAATAATTATATACAATTTTAAATTTTAATAAAATTTCACTTATAAACGTATAGCTCAGCTGCAAATGCATGGTAATTCAGGTCAATAGTCTTTTCACTCAGTCGCATTTATGATAATTTTTAGAGAATTTCTTGTTAGTAAAAATTTTTAATATAAATTGTCTTTTTTTAAATTGTATTTTAAGAAAGAGTATGTTTTGTAAGATGTATATAGTACACGATAATTAATTAATTAATTAATATATACCAAAATAAAAATAAATAGGCGAATTGTCTAATAAAACATTAGCTACAAAAGTGTCCAATTCATTTCGTAGTCAAAAAGAGAGACTACGAGTAACTTCTTTCCGTTAAATAAGTACAAATGTAAGTACAAAGTAAGTACAAATTAAGTACAAAGTAAGTACAATTTGATTTCAATTGCACTAAACATACGTTTAACCATGAAGGTGAGATGTTAAGTCTATAGAAAAACTTGGTGAAATCATTCCTCTTGCTTTTCTTCCTCTATTGGTCTTCAACGTTAAGCTTTTTATAAAGACTTCTTAATAGATATTTTCCTATTCTGTTCATACGATGGAAAATCTGTTAGAGTTGTTAACCAACCTTTAACAACACGAACCAATTATGAGAAGTGTTCTCCATCAACATCTCGCAAATTGTTGCGCTGTAGTATACTTATAGACATACTCGCACTTAAGCGATGTTGCTTTAAAGCAACAACTAAATTTCAGTGGTTATGTACGCATAAAAAAATGCACATGTTCGTACAGACATACACATATACTCGCACTAATACTCTCTCCTACAATAAATGCAATAAAATAAAATACAAAAATTACCGCTCAAAACAGCGAGCACGCACGTGAGCATCAAGAAGCAGACTATGTCTAGCCGGCACAGGCATAGATCAAAGAAGAAGTAAGAAGAAGAAGAGGGGAAGAACCGAAACGAAACGTTCAGGCGCTCGGCACCAGGCGACGGCCATAAAAAAAGCTTGTTGGTGTATATCACTGCCAGTATCTTGTAGTGTATAGAAGATCTTTGTGCTACATTGCCCTCAATAGGTTGGAATATGGCGAAAATTCCTAACATTTTCTCTTCTAATGTTGACTTACTTCAGTTTTTACTTGACTTACTTTTAGTTTTTTGTAAAATGTTTGTTTTTTACAAAACATAGAAAAATATTTTCTCAATTTTGACAGAATACTTTAAGTAGTCTTTAAAGAAATTGTCGGTTATTTGTTGAAAAAATTAAAATTTATTTTTAAAATTTAATTTTTAAAATTAATTTTTTAAAAATTAGTCGAAATAAATTCAGTTACTTTCTTTAACTGCAGTAAAATGTTAACTTTTGTTAAATACGTGACTGCAGAGGATTACAATAAATTTGCTGGCCATTTTCATTATGGCAGTGTTGTTGTGCTTACACAAGCCTTAACCAATGCAATGGTGGAAATATATTTAGACAAACGTCTAAATTCTACAACTTCTACAACTTATTGCCGAGATGACGCCGTCACGATAACCGTTCTTAGGCTTTAGAACGTTCTAGAGTACAGCATTTCTTTCCTTGATTTAATGCGAATAAACATAACGGTCGGTTTGAAAGGTTGCTTCGTGGTTAGTTCGTTCAATGTTTATGCTCATTTATTGTACTATTTTCCGTTTACTTTCTGTTTACAACAAAAAATCTAAGAATGAACAATGAAGTCTAAAGATAAGTCTCTGTGGACTCTGTAGACTCAACAACAATAACAAATAGCCCAACAATTGTATAAAAAAACAACAAAATAAAGACTCGCAAGTAATTAAATTGTCTGCATTCGCGTGCTCATGAAGTACAACGTAGTTCTCGTTTGAATGAATTCCTTCGAGTCCTTGAAGTCGCTGCTAATTCTGATGACTTTGTTTGTCCTCGTTTGACGGGCTGGTGTTGTGAACTCGGTGCTTCTCCGAATTGACCAAGAAACAGACGCCTTCGGGCATTCGTTATCCTTGCTCGACTTTTGCGGTATAGGCGGTCGTTGCTGCAGTAAAGGTAAATTTCCTTTTTGCATGCACAAACAACTCGCTGATGTTGAGCGCAAAGCGACCACTTCCTTACTTACGCCTTCGCTTATTTAACCTTTGGTGCTGCACGTAACTGCACCTCAGTGTGCCATCCCCATCCCACCCTCTTCCGGCGGCCCATTCCGAAACACTTTATCCAGAAAATAAGAGGAGGTTAAACTGAAAGCAGAAGCGCAAGTAATAATAACAACAATAACGGTTCTTGCCGTTTCACTTTCACCTTCGGGGATTGTTGTGGTAACGTATTATGATAAGCTTACGAGAAAAATATCTGCACCGAATGCTTTGTGCAAAATAACTGCATGGAAAATGGGGAGGAAAGTTGGGAGGAAAAACATAAGACTGGCGGCTCAACGGTTGCTAGGCCAGCGAGGTAAAATCGACAAAATGCTAATTCGCAATTTTCGCCAAAGAACTAAAGGGAACACATACGACATCGTAATAGAATAACAATGAAAAAAAACGACTGCACACAAGAGCAAACATCGTCGTCGACGAACAAACATACTAAAGCATCGATGTATTCGGCACGTAACCACGAGGGCGACGACTAAACAAGGCCAAAGGAAAAAAAGCTATGGCTATGGCTACGGCGAAGATACGAACTCTCTTCTAACCAGTTGAAGAATCGAGCTGTGTGAAGCAGCAGAGCAAGCGAGAGCCTGGAAAATAGACTCGCTTTAATACGCTTTGCGCTTGCAAAGGATTAAGAAGAGAAAAATGCAGGGCTTCCTTACTTTCCGTCCGTCCTTCCTTCCTTCCTTCCTTCCTTTCAACATAACCGTCTTAATTTTATTGTATTCTTTAGTAACCATAGAAGAGTATTTTATGAGAAAAAAGGATCAAATCAACTTCTCTTCATTGCGCTGCGGAGGTGAAGGCCGCAATTGCAATCGAAATTCATGATTGTCTTCGAATTCGCGGCATGAATGAAGGAAAATCAAGCGTTTGCAACACAAAATTATCATCGCCATTGAAAGAAACACCCAAAGAAGTACACAACTTCCGCCATACGCCGAGTCCTTTGATGCTTCACATTCAGGCGCGGTGCAATCGTCTCGAGGGCCACTAGACCGGCTGCCACCAGAATGCCGAGACGACAAGACAAAAGACAAAAGAGAGTAATTAGCCAAAGTTATGAGAGTCAAGGAAGGCAGAATCGATGGCAATGGTATCAACTCACTCGGTAATGAATGCCTTGGGATCCCACCAGTACTGAAGCGACCGGTGGTGCCGACATTAAGTATTACGAAGGGAGGGATGATAAAGGGTTATATTAAGGCATCTGCGGACATGAATAAGGGCCATTCAGTGCTATCCCCACGAACAAAAACTTTCAAAAAAAAGACTGAAAGTTCTCCAGTCTTATGTGAAGATTACTTGTTAACCACATTTTCCGAATTATTTGAAAGCGATTATTGAGTAGAAATATTTCAATGATGCGATGATGTTCAAGGTTTGAATGTCTTGAACAAAGAGTTGGTTGAAATCAAAAGGATACCTGAATAAAGGGAGGATTTATTGTGCCCCTTTCTTCACTTCCTCGAATATATAACCACCGCCACGCAAACAAGAACCGCGGAAAAACATGTCAAGAAAGAAAATCACTTCGTTTCGAGCTTCTACTTACTGCCTTTTTTTCCTTGTTTATCCTTGTTTATCCGCGAGCACCGCAAAATTGTTATGAACTCCAAAAGCAAAATTTTTCGAGAAGAACGGTCCTCGGTCAGCTAAAAAAAACCTAGTGTGCACTACGAACGGCTCCAAAAAAAAAAACAAATCTTCGCTGTTTTGCAAAAAGTGTAAAAAAAGTTTGTGAGACTGGCATACTTTTCGACCCATGAAATGAGCCCATTTCGAGGCTTGCAAAATCCCGTTTTTTGTGTTCTCGTCATAAATTATTAAAATTGTTTGCTGGGCTCTTTCGCAATACAACAACAACAAAAAGGTCTTTCAAATATTTCATGATTATGGCACATCCTTCGGCAATTTTTTTTCTTTTTTTGTTAGTCTGCTCCGTGAGCACTAGCATGAATAGTGAGAGGGTGCGCCATAAAGGCGGGCATCAGTCAGTTTGATGTTAACGCTAGGCAGCAAGACAGTCCGCCAGCAAGGTTGGCCATAAATTTCCAAAGCGGTTGATGGATGAGCAACGATTAAATTAATCACAATCATATATCTTCTAGGTCTCTTTTCAAATTAAATGACTTTCTATTAAATAAAATAATTCTTCGGTCGAAAATTGAAAAGGTTTTTCTCGTTTTAATCCTTAAAGCAAGGAATTGAGGCATCCGAACAAGCGCTCGATACTCGAATGTGCCATAAATGCCAATAGAAAAATCGAGCACAGGAAAATTAATTAAAGACGACCAAACTCACTCTAGCAGTCGCTTACGGTGCCAAGACGGACGGTCAACTCGTCGTGGAACGGCTTGGCGAAGCCGAACGTGCATGATCCAGGTGCAGCAGGCGGAATGTGGCATTGTCATAAATCCTGAAAGCAAAGTTGAAAACTGACATTAGTTTTACGGCATTCGTTATGAGTCGCATTTATTGTGTTAATTTACGGTAGTTTCTGTCACCGGAGACTGCAATAATATCATATTACGAGAGTTGTGGACGTCGAAGCCACAAACTTCGTATTGCCGCAATGTTCGCGCAATCTGGCGAAATGAAGCTCGGCGGAATTAATTAATTTTACGAGCAAAACCAGCGAAAAAATTAGATCGAGAAGTCATTAAGCGTTACTCTTCTTGAACACTCTACGGATACTCGGTTACTGCTTATACAGTAAAAAAAACGGTCTCAAAACCAAAATTCGTCTAATAAACCCATAAACCCATAAATTAATATTAACTCCGTTTTTTGATTTAATTTAATTGTGCTCTTGTCATTTCGAGCGGAATAATCAATGGACCAATCGACATACTATACTTGACTTTTTGTATGGCGCATACCTAAAGAGATTGTAAACAAAAACCCATATTAAATATCTATTCTATGGAGAATTTTAGTTTATTTTCTTTAACTTCTTTCGAGCAACTTCAGTAATTTCAAAAATATTGCCTCTATTTTCTTTTTGAATTACGAAGTACTTTAACAATCATTCTTCTGTGCGTTAACAAATGTCTACATTTTATTCTCTGCTTCTTATCTGGATACTCGTCCGGTAAAGCAATACAATACCTTGTAATTGTACCTTCTTGTAATTTCGCTTATTTTTCTTTGTTTTTGTCTACAAGTTTATTTATTGTATTTGAAGGCATAAAAAATTGTTATGCAATCAACTGTGAAGTTTCAATTTGACTTCACTTCTTTTTCACTACATTTCGATTTCATGACTCGCTTTTGTTTTATTTGTATTCATAAATTGCAATTGTATACATCTACGTCTAGGTTTTTGTTCAAAAAGTTTGAGAGTTATAGCAATTTCACCCTCCGAGATACTTCGCAACTTATATAAAATCACAATAAAATAAAACTTTAAAGCAATAAAGTTAAATAAAGTTAAATAAACTTTAAAGGTTATCAAGCATTTTTCTTGATAATCTTTCGATGTACCTAACATTAGCATTTCCAACAACTTGTTGTTAAATAAAGGACGCTTTAGAGAAGGGCAGAATAGTTCAAAGAGGGGTAAGGGTTTCTGGGAGAGAACGCATACAATGCGCTTTAAAATTCGGTCGTAATTTATTGAAGCTCTTGAGTCCGGTAAGAAAATTCTAGCGTGTTTGAAGGTACGCCAGTGTGGCCAGGTCTAGGTCCTTTAGAAGTACGCGACAAGGAAAAAACGCGCTAGGAGAGAAACATGAAGCGTGTCAGAAATTTTAATCGGAATTGAGGCGAATAAAGATTTGAATGACTTTTTTCCACCCAAACTCCTTCGACGAGCGTTGGCGGAATTTTTTAATTTTTTTCATTTCATTTTATGTATATCTTCGTCTTCAATGTTGCTTTCGCTCATTATTACCGTTTTTATTATTAACGCTTTTTGAGTTATGTCTATGAGACGCCTCAAGATTTCAGAAAGAACGCAGAACCGCAACGAAGAGCCTCACCCTGGCTTAAAGTGATATTTAATTTTTTCTTTTATACTTCCAATATTTTATGTTTGCCAAGAAAGTCATTTATCACTTTAACATTTTTTCTAATTTTGAGCAAATGTTTTGGCAATGCTTCTTCGTAGCTTCTTTTTTTTGGATTATAACTTTGTTAATTAGACCGAAGTATACTGAAAAACAATATTGAAAAAAAAATTCATAAAAGATATAATAAAAAAATCATATCGTACTTTTTATTGTGCACCCTGTATCCTTTTGAGCTGAAAGAAAATGGAAAGAATACAAACACAAAATTTAATCAATTTAAAATATAGTGAAACAAATTTTTAACTAATGGTTCCTAATCATTCATTGTGATCATATTTTATAGTTTTATCATAAAGCTACCACAATTCAAAATTAGTTTGTTTACACCAGCATAAATACATAAAGAGTAAAATCAAATAAACCAATTTTACAATAACTTGGAAAATATCCTGGAGCATCATAACATATCCTTAGCCGCAACTCAATACTAATAATAATAATAGAAATAATTAAATTCCGAAGCTTGTAGCTTTTGTTGTTGCTAAACAGCTTTGTTTGTTTATAGCTTTGTTTGTTTGTTTGTTTATTTGTTTATTTGTTTTGTTTATTTGTTTGTTTGTAAAATCATGGTTTGTTTGGTTGGTGGTCTTGTAATAATGTTGTTGTTGTTGTTTTTGTTGTTATTCTAACTTCGTAGCTCTGAAAACTTTGCTCTTATTTTATTGCGTAAAGTTACGTTACAACAACACCGAGTGTGTGCGACAAGCATAACATCAACAACAAATGCATTCCAATCGTCAGAAATTACAAAAGCACCGCTTTAAAACATCAAGGATAACATCAAGGATAATAATAATAACGAATATTTTAGCTCTGCTGAAAATAAATCAAACGATTGAGCTTTGGCGCGAAAGGGATGGAAAGGGATGAGAAGGGTTTAAAAGGGGCGGAAAAGAGTGTTGTGCAGACTGCATAAAATGTAAAGAAAATTCAAGTGGAAGAAAAGCAAAGCCTTGAATGCAGTATAACTTTTTAGCAAAGTGCTGCAGAAGCTTGGCTACAAAACAACAACGCAACAACCTCTCATAGCTCTTCATCCAGCAACAATAACAACGAATAACAAAAAGTATGAAAAGAAGGCGTTTCCGTCCATAGAGATTACGGTGCAAACTTTTGCAGTCATTACCAAACTACTCAAGGATAACATTGTTAGTTCTTACTTTCGGAAAAGTTGTTAGTAATCCTGCAAGAAGGTAAAAAACAGGCAACTATATATTATGAAAGCACCCTGTTTGCAGGGTGTGTGTGTGTGTGTGTGTGTTTCCACTTTCTTTATTGCAGTGATTTATTTGTAATAATGCAATTTCTAAAATCTTTTAAAATAATTATAAACAGAAGAAGAGTTTGTCAACTACTAATTTTAGTATTGTTGTAAGTTTTAGTAGTTGACGCATTTATTCTCCATTTATTTACGCATTTATAATATTCTCCATTTCTATTAAGCTTGTAAAGTAGATTGATGAAAAAGTTGAGTTTTCTCTTCAACTTGAAGACAAAGAAGGTTGAAGATTTATAAATCCTTCGCAAATTTTTGAGAAGATCCATGAAAAAAAGCTTTTTGTAACATTCAAGAAAGTTTCATCAAACATATTAACTAAAAATTTATACCTGAAAAATTTTACACTATTTGTATAACTATAAAGCAATGTGCTTAGTTTGGTCTTGTTAAATAAATAAAATAAAAAATAAAAATTACAGACTTTACAAAGCACATTACAAAGATAATGTTGTTTACGACAGTCACAGAGCTTTAAAAAAGTTCCTGAAAATTGCAGCAATTTCTGTTTTCTTTTGAATGAAAGAAAAGCGGCAGAGAGCAGCGGCCAGGCGTATATCTCCAAAACTCCTTTAGGAAAATTTACTCTTATTCGGAAAGCATTTCAGTGTAAAGTGGTGTAAGCAAAGAGTTCGAGCTTGAGGAATCTTAAAATCCGATCTTAAAATCTTACTGTACTCAGAAATAAGTAAACTAATTAAAAACAAAGAATGAAGGATTTTGTACGGTCATTGGTATTTTAATGAAAACCAAGCTGCTGCATTGATTTTGCAACTTGGTGCAAACTTGGTGCAAAATTAACTGCAGTTGATTTTTTCATGTTTTTACAAGACAGTTTTCCCCTGATACCGGATACTGGTAATGGTTACCGGTACCTGTTAACACAATTTACATTTCCCGAGCAGCATTTATTTTAGCGTTAAATGCTGCATTGCGTCGTGCGCTTGCAGCAAACAAACTCTGAAATAAAAATTAAAAAACAAAAATTAATAGTTCTCAAATTCCAAGAGAAAATCGTCTATTCCTTACTAAATTCAAATTAAAATTCATTTAAAAAATTGATTAAATGCTTGACGAAAATGGCAATAAAAACTTAAAATTTGAACATGCCGCAATATCATTATAGCGGCGGTAGCTCAATTGCCTGAATTAAAAATGTTCGACAACAACAATATAATATGAATAATTCATAAGATCTTTAGAAGTTTTGGTTATCATCTTTTCTGCTTTAAGAGCATCACACAATAACTTGTTACACCACTTCAAGAAGAAGAAGAGGCATAGTAGTAGTAGATTAATAGTAAATTAATGATTTACTCGATGCTCCTCAGCATCTCGTGGGCGACTTTTCAGTAACCCAGAATGTAAGAAGATACAGAAAGTACAAGCAGCCTCCTTAACAGAGGAAAAACAGAGGTTAAACATCCTTCAAAGGATGCCCGCCCGCTCAATATTGATTGATATTTAATATGATTAATTAAATTTCAATTTACTGCGATAACAAGTTCATTGGCAGGTACCGCTAATAAAAGGCTCGAGGGATAACCAGGAAATGAGATGCGGCAGACAAGCTTCAGCTTTTAATGATGTTCTGCGTCTGAAAGTGTGTCGAATGCAGCCAAGCAGCTCGTGACTAAAAACCATAAACAAATTTTAATGCTTAGAGATGATTTTGAGGGGTTAGTTTTTAGTAGAATTTTCTAAATTTCAAACTAGATCTGAAATAGAAGAGAAAACCTAAACTAACTAACCTAACTTCGTTTCGATAGAACGAAATAAACCAAAAGAAGTTTATCAGCGAAAGAAGCTTGTCAGCGGCAGCGATTAAAAGTGCAATGAAAAATTGTTTTTACAACAACAACAACAACAACAACAACAACAACAACAACAACAACAACAACAACAACAACAACAACAACAACAACAACAACAACAACAACAACAACAACAACAACAACAACAACAACAACAACAACAACAACAACAACAACAACAACAACAACAACAACAACAACAACAACAACAACAACAACAACAACAACAACAACAACAACAACAACAACAACAACAGCAACAACAACAACAACAACAACAACAAAAGCAACAACAACAACAACAACAACAAGAACAACAACAACAACAACAACAACAACAAAAACAACAATGACGACAGCAACAGCAACAACAACAACAACAATGACGACAGCAACAACAACAACAACAACATCAACGACAAATACGACAACAACAACAACAACAACAACAAAAACAATAACAACAAGACCAACAACAACAACAACAACAACAATAATAATAACAACAACAATAACAACAATAATAATAACAACAATAATAACAACAACAATAACAACAACAACAACAACAACCACAACCACAGCAGCCGCAACATATCGATACGAAACAAGTGTTAAGTTACGTTGGTAACCCTGGCTGTGCAAACGAAAAAGTTATATTTATATCGAAACTTTCTAGCGTCATCTAGAAGGGCACGATCTACACCGTCGCTCCCACCATCCCCATAAATCCAACAGCAAATACAAAGCTAACAACAACAACAACGACATCGATACTACTATAGTGGCCGTAGTAATAATAGCAGTAACAATTGCGAAGAAAAACCATAAAAAAACTGCAATATGTATTAAAAATAATAGAGATGTGTGTATGTATGTGTGTATGTATGTGTGTATGAAGGAGGCAACGCATAAAAACCAAACGACAATCTCTTGCAACTTTTCACAACGTTATTTCCGGCAATGGCCGCCGCCGTGCTGCATAAGAAAACGTAAAAGCCGTAAAAGAAAACGTCCCTTCAATGTTAAACGCGCAGCTGATGTTAGTCAGTATCGATTCTGGTAGCAGAATATAGCAGTAGCAACAACAAGCCTCTACCAGCCACAATGCCTCGACGATGGCTACAACAGCGCGACGCCTCGACGGCCTTAAAAATTATAAAGGGACGAAAAGGGTAATTTAATGATTATCGCGGGCAAACTTTGCACATAAAATTGCTGTGTGAATTGTTGTCTGTCAGTTGCTGTCAGCCGGAAGGTTTTGCAACGCTGCCGGACTTGTTGCAACTCTCAAGACCAAGGCAAAATGCCATCGGAATAAATAAAGTTTGTTCTGTGTTCGATGGTCGCGTGCTTGATTGCTTGAGTCAACACAAGCACGCGTTGAAAATGTCACTCTGACGACGCAGCACAAGAATCGCTAAAATCAACTATGTACATACATACTTCGAATATCCTGATGGTTATAATTTCGAAGAAGTTATAGCCCTTTCGAATTATCTGGTAATGGAGAATGTCCTCGTTTTGCTTGACAGTTGACAGTTTCTGGTCTGCTTAATTGATAATTGATCTTGACTACTCAAGATAATTATAATTATTAATAGAGCTCCTCCATAGCGATGTTTGAAATTTCAACTCTGTGCATTGTTTCCATTCATGGACTTTTAAACTCCTTGAGAATAGTTGGCTTAATTAATATGTGTTCGCTTCGACGGCGACACTCGATCTTCTCTCTAGTAATTAATGAGGAGCAAATGAATTAACTTCACCTTTCATTAACAATAAATATTACCAGAACTCATTACTTAATTATAATTCAAAATAAAAATGTATATCCTTTGTTTATAAAATATAACGCGTGCGCCATCTTTTACGTCGGTATGTAAACATTGAATAAGTTTAACATTAATATTTAATATTTACAACTTAGTTAGTCTTTGGGGGTAGTTTTCGACCCAAGGCTTGTTTTAAGTAATCTTTTTCCATCCTCAGTTTTTTCCTTTTATTTTGTTCAGCTTCTAGTGATTCCATTCTTCTTACTCGATTTGTTTTTTTAGTTTTTTTTTTTAATTTTGTAACAACCTTTTTCAATCTCGTGTTATTTTCTACTTTTTCTTCTTCTTCATTTCTCTTTCCACAACATCAGCAAATTGATGAGTCTGCCTGCCTGAATTACTGTGCAGGCAGCAACGACATATCGGCATTTTAATATGCCGATTCTTCCGACCCAGTTCACTTCCGGTTTGCACTTTCATTCCATGTGGCACCATCAGTTGGGACCTTCATTGTCGACTGATTTCGGTGTGCTTTCTACAAACACTCACCCGTGGGCATACATACTCATATGTTTATTAATATAAAAGAAAAGAGTAAAAAACGCCAGTATTTCTTTCGATTTATTCGAACTTGTCAACCGTATCGAGATATTCGAGCGTTCAGTCGACCATAAAAAGGCAAAGAAAATAAAATTAAATTGAAAAATGAACCATACAAAACAAAACAACAAAAAAAGCTACAAAAAAGCAACAAAAACTAGAAAGCAACACAAATCATATCGCCGTGTGTGCATTAAAAAAAAAAAATTACTCAAATAGAAATTATTGGTAATTATCAACACTGTCGTTGTTAGTGTTAGTGCTGCAAGTATATACGTTTTTAATAAAATTTATATTTTTTTTGAATTTAAAAAAAAAAATTGAAGCACTCTCTGCAATTGATTTCAAACCAAATGGCTCGCATATTTATTTAAAAAAAAAAACGATAGTACGAAAAAAATAAATACAACAATTATATTGGAGGACAATATTCTTATATAATACATTTTTATTATTGTATATTTTTATGTTTTTTATGTAACTTGTACAATAACAAAAGCTGAAGATCTGAAATAACAATATTTTTTTTTATTCGCATTTCATCGAAAATATTGTTGTTTGAAAAACACTCAGTGAAAGCGAATATTTTATATATAACTAAATAAATGCCACATAAAAAAATAAAATATAAAATTTACTGAAAGGTTTTGAATTTATTTTTATTTGGATTTTTTTATTTTACTCATTACCATTTTACAAATACGAACAGACATATTTTTTCTCAGAGTTTTATTGTGAAAATGTTGCAACAGTTTTATAACTCTTAAATCAAATTAAAAAATTTAAATAACCAAATTATCTTTACATGTCGAAATAGTTTCGTGGGTACAATAGTGCCCTCTTTTTCCCTTAATTTTTTATTACGAAAAACGTTTGCACAAAAATTAGTTTAGCAAAATTTTTGCTTGAATTCTTCTCTTCTTCATCAAAAAGCTAAATTTTGTTCCATAGAGAAAAAAAAATTAATAAACATAAAATATTAGTTCTCTAATTTATAACAACTGAAAATTGATAAATGCAAAATCTTGTTCAGTTAACTTTTTTGTTAAGCATAAGGTGTGTCTAACTGTGTCTTTAATATAATGCCCCCGATTTCTTTCTCCGAGTCTCTGTAGCAGCGCAAAACTTCGACAACTAAAAAGTAAAAAATATTAAAAATGAGCGAAACTGAATTTCGTCCTCTGGACTCTAACAATGCTCCGTCTCGACAGATGCTCCATGAGTTCATTTCGATTTTGTTCACAAACCAAAGAAGACGCAAAAAGTAAAATAAAACCCACACCAAAGGAACCGAAGGCATGAGAACTTCTGTTTGTATAAAACTTTGCATTGTCTTTGTGGCTCGCTCAATGCAGTACTGCCAACAGTGCTGCCAACTTTCCGCAGAAATTTAATAAAAACATCTGCACATCTCAACCGAGATGCCCGCAAAGAAACAAAAGCGTAATAAAAAAAGCCAAAATAAATTGAGCCTTGTTTAATTCTGCCCCAGCTGCTGACAACGAACGGCATACTTTCTATTTAATTCCATTTTATTTTATTCCACTCGTGTACCTCCTTCGTCCCCATCCTTAAGAACTTTTCGGGTTGAATTCAACCGACACTGTATTTGGTGCTTTGCCTACTTCTAGGCTGCTCTACATTTTACTTCTAGACAACCCTCCCTCCCTCCCGACTCTGTTAAGCTCTGATTATACGGTCTATTGAACAATCTTCTTCGTCTTTTCGGGCTCTATTTGTAACCTTTATTATGGAAGTGGTCTTAGTCAAGAATCAAAAGGAAATTTAGTTGATCTGTAATTTGACGTTGCAGCTTAATTGTACTTTAATTTTTATAAAATTATGAACTCAGTCACAAACTGAACAAATTTTTCACACATTTCGAAAAAGAGAGAAAGAATAGCACATAAACGGACCGTGCGTTAATTTATCACTTCCTAAAATTTTATTGACTGTAATTTCAAATACGAGTATTTTTTAACACTTCGTGTTAAAGCGTTCGATGTTCGGCAAAGCGTTCGATGTTCGATGGCCCAGAAATCGATCGAACTGTAATTGCATCGTGATTTGCTGCTGTTGTTGTTGTTGTTGTTTAATTTTCATTTGGAAAGCGTGTTTATTTCACTCCATTTTTTAATTTTGTGTAATGTCCAGCAGCGGAAACGCCAACAACAGTAAGCAGAGCAGCGTCAGGCAGCAGTAGCCGCGATTACGCGAAACGCGACTGATTACGGTCTCGGTTGACGTGGAAAATATTGTTTTGGCTGATTGACTGCGCAGCTGTCGTTGACAATTTACAGAACTAAATCGAAATTAGTAAAATTGAAAACCGCAACCGAAACGGATCGTTCATCTCTGGTGCATTATTAGCAATGGATATTGGAAATGGGTACACGATTGACGCAGTTACTCGTACTCGTAACGTTTTATTGCATTTAGTGCAGTTACAACGAAAAAAAATTTACACCATTTCCAGTGAAAAAATTTTTGAATTTCTTTTCCCTTTTATTTTAAATTCAAATTTGCAAACAAATTTTTGTACAATAATTTATTAAGACCAAAATTGTACAATATTTTCCTTCAGGTGTTAGTGTTGCTTGCAAATCCTTTGTCAATCTGAACGCTTTAAGACTAAAATCGTAACAGCAGTGTTCGCACCTCAAGAGTCGAAAACAATGCGCCCTAGCTTTCTGTAATTCTGACAAAGAAGCGAACGGCAGATAGAGGATGATTGGGAAGAGCTGCTGTCGTTCTGTCATCCTTTGGTTGGAGAGTTTCTGGTGAAGCGCATCACGTCACAGCAAATCGACCACGCAATCAAAATCAAATTCGAATTTATTTGATTAAACAAACAAAATCTGCATTGTCTATTACGAAACCATACACACGCACTAAAAGACAACATAATTAAAATTCAGTAACGAATAAAGTAATTGAGTCTTGCATACGAACTTAGTTTTCTTTGTTGTGTACAAATGAAATGATAACAATTATTCATTTATAATCAACAATTAAATACTATTTCCTTCATATTATTATTATTGTCTGTATTCTGCTTCTTCTTTCTTTTGTTCTGAAATGTTTCAGGTTATTTGTACAGATGGTCAATATTCTTCTGCTTCTTCTTATTTTGTTTCTTGCTTGCAACCTAATGAAATTGTTTACTGCTGTAATCACGCCGTTCATCAATTTCCTCTTAATTTGTGTGCGTGTGTGTACGTGTGTGAAATTGTTTTAAGGGAACATTTTTGTGTGTGTGTGTGTATGTTTATTGTTATGAATTAATAATTTTATTTGGTTTTCATTAGAATGCGCTTCAAAACGTTTATGCAGAAAATATTGTACAATCACAATCAGAGTCTTTTAATAATTGACGCATTTACCAATAACAAAACTTTAAGCGTTTTCGTCGACAACAGATGGCATTGCTGATTTGGTAAAGTCTCTGGTAGAGTAGAACTTTTTTTTATAGATTTAAAAACGACAATAACACATTAAAAAAATTTAAGAGTATATAATTTTTTAAGAGTTTTTGGGGGCGAAATTTGTTAGGAATCTCTTCTTTCAAAAAACCTTGTGTCTTGTGAGCCACGTTTCCGGTTTACTAATTGTTTGATATTGTGGTTTTTAAAGAGCTTTTCGTACGAACGAGTCTCAACCACAAACTGAGCTGGTCTCGTTGTTGATGCTACTGCTGTTACGCCTTTTACACGAATCTGTACGGGATGAGGGCGTGGATGCAGTTCTATTTCCGGTACGCTGCAAATTTCAATTTCGCAAATAATTATTTACTAAAGCCGCAGGCAAAACCAACAAGAAACAGCAGCAGCAGCAGCGGCAGCAGCAGGTGCTTACACCAATATCATGAAGCCACGAAAAGGATTTAGCAACACAAAACAAACCACGAACCAGAAAAACAAGCAACCAAATAACGCACTGTTCGCGAATGACTGAGAAATTATGTAACAACAAATACAGCAACAGCAACGGAACAAAATCGAAATAGAAGCCAAATCGTAATCGTATCGCAGTCAAAATGTAAATTGCTAAATTTTTCGTAATTCGATAAACAACCAACCGCATCTAAATTGGATATAATGACTTATGCGCCATACTGGCAACGTTGTCAATGCTTATACGCCGACAGCAGCGACACAAATTAAGAATTGAATGCATCCGTTTGCGCGGAGAATCATGGCGAAGGATTGACAACGGAGATTGAGTATGATTGCGGAAATGATGGAAATGAAATGGTGGAAAGAGAACATGAGAAGGGAAATGAGAAGCTTAATGAAGTTTTTGCAAGGAATTACGAAATTTACTAATGGAAAGAATAAATTCAAATACGTTGCAATAATTGCATGAGATTAAAGGCGGAAGAAATATATATCGATAAAACGATGCACGATACAACGAAAAACTAATGTCGGAAAGATCTTACTTATATACTCAATTTCTCATAGCGGTAACAGCAAACCTCAACTCAACCGCTCTAGTGACCCAAGAACGAGCTGAAGACCACCAGCTAACAGAATTTCAATCAAATCGAGCAAAGAAGTAAGTATTCAATTAAAATGAAACTAAGAGAAAGAATCCAATGTTTCTGAGGATCCGAGAAATTTGCTTTCATCTGCATTCTCAAAGGATAAAACACAAAAAAAGAGACCAACCAACATGCCAACCATTTCCTTTTTACAATGGTTTTTGTCGCAATGATAACGAGAGCATCAACAACAGAAGTAACATCAAGACAAGGGTAAAGGAAATATATAGAACAAGGTTAAAAGCAACAAGAACGGCAGCAGTTGGCAATATGGCAATATGTCAACAAAACCAAGCAACAAAAACAACAACAACGAAACCAAAGCGAAAGCGAAATAAATGGATTAATATTTAAACTTTTAGAGAACAAACAAAACAATCAGCAGAAAAGTAAAGCAAGAACTAAAAAAATTACCAGGTAAGAAAGGAACCGATTGGCAGATTGTATGCATCGAATAATGGCAGGACCCATTGGTACAACATATTGCGCTAAATTTACATCAAAAGTAGAGCAACATTTATGAAAATCTTGTGATACTGTGAGTGCTGTAATTTTGTTTATTTTCCATCAAAAGAAATAGAGCGTCCAGCAAAGATGGTGACGAATTGTCGAGAGGGGATTATTTTTCTTCTTCCAGAAATAATCTACTTTACTCTTTATTAAGCTCTATCTACATACATACATACATAGTTTAACAGTTATTGTTGATATTGTTAATTTAAATTCTATAACGGCTGCGCCATCTTTTATGTCGGTATCTAAATATTGAAAAATCTTAACAATCGCTTGAAAAATGGTTACGCCACAACCCGGCGCATTTACCGAGAATGCGCCAAAGTACAACAAAATAAAAGTAAAACGCACACCTAAGGTACGCCAGTCTTCAGACAAAGCGAAATATTGAAGGCAAATATTGAAATAATTCTCCATAAAACCTTAACCCAAGTAAGTAATAAATAAGGAAAAATTCCACCACGCGCCCTTGCAGGAATAACCATTATTTATTGTAACCATTCGTACACACCGTAACTGGAAAGGAGTCAATGGGTCATTTAAATAAAAAATGGCACGACAGCTGGCTCGAAACTGCTGCCCAATTAATTTACAAAAATTTACAAATACGTATACTCGTATTGTCATCATTTGTCATCGTGCTCCATTTATATATTTCTATATTGAAAATTGAAGAAATAAAAGCTTCGAA
This sequence comes from Conops quadrifasciatus, assembly GCA_949752815.1. Classification (NCBI taxonomy): domain Eukaryota; kingdom Metazoa; phylum Arthropoda; class Insecta; order Diptera; family Conopidae; genus Conops; species Conops quadrifasciatus. The sequence continues at coordinate 11,461,850 of OX457078.1, read as the reverse complement.
CTCTCTTTTTTTTGCGTTGCGGAAAATGGATTTCGACTGATGGCTGCTCATAAATGAGTAGCTCTGAAATAGGACGATACTTGATATCGTACGACTCCGATAGGCTGTTCGTCCTAATGTCCACAGAGGCCTGAGGAATGATCAACCGAGTGGAATAGCGTGCAAAACTGTTCTGCATTCGCAATGAAGTTGGTTGTGGTTGCCGTTAAGCGAATGCAGCATCAATTGCGTGCCGAGAATTCAACATTAGACAGGACTAAAAAGAAGTTTTTCTATTATAAGATTACATCTACTTCCATTATTTTCTTGTTCAACTTAATGTCCTTTCATAAGTCTCCGGGAAAACTCTTCGGAATGAGAAGACCAAGAAATAAAAAGAAGTCGCAATTGAAAACGCCGTCGCAGGTCATGCGGCGATAATCGGAGAAGCTGACAGTGTGTGAGTGAGTGGTGTGTGTGTGTGGCGATTTGTTAGGATGGGTGTGTTTGTTTGTCTGCAAATTACAGTCCCAGCATATATTTCAACACTGCGCCGGTTACATTTTCTTCATGGCGACGGACGTTTCAGTTCTTTTCATTATTTTCGCAAGAGCAGCAGCTACTCAGTTTTACTTAGTAGCTTATTCAGTATCCTTCCTGCATTTCCTGGCGAAAATTTCGAATGCATTTTTTCTTATTTCAAATCATATCCTTTCAATAGAATGTCTGTCTTTTCAAAAAAAGGGGAATAATGTTGACGATAAGTATGTATGTGTGCAATGCAATTGCAATGGCAGTCATGTTGCCGTTGCAGTGAATTATGAGGATGGTCGTGTCCGTGGGTGAGTGTGTACTCGTGTGTTTGTATTTGTGGCTGCCCGCTATACTCTCTCTCTGCTTGTGGACAAGTGGAAATCATAAGCCTTATCTAAAATTAAATCTCGAATCCTAACGTTCGCTATTCCGCTCACTCTCTCACTGTCGCTCACTCTTTCTCGCACTTTCTTTGCCTTCTTCGTTTTAGTTATGTATATTTGAGTCCATTTTGATATCTTTGTTTGGAGTTGCTTTTAGCTCTCTTTAACTCCAATTCGAAGGTTGCAAACAATTGTGCAATATTCAGTTTTCGTAAGAGCTCTTTTTGGAAATTGATATCCTGGACAGTCCGTAGTAATCTGAGTACTGTATGATGTATGACATAATCTTTCATTCGTAATGTTAAATAATCTCCAGGATGTGTTCTTTTTTATAAGCCATAAATGATTAAAAAATTTTTAAAATCAAAAAAATGTTAAGAATCAAGTGAAAATCAGTCGAAATTGGACCAATTACTTTCACCGAAGTGGTTCGAAGTGGTACTAAATTTTTAATAATAGGGCACAGTCGTAGAAATAAACACTAAATTATAACCAACACTAGCTTTTGTTGTTGTACAACCACGAAGCCTTTCTGTGGGCCACCAACCATCATGTAAATAAAGGACATGTCGCATGACGGCGAAGGAATTTCGATCGTCTGATGACTTTGAACAAAAAGGAAGGAAACGAAGTCAAAAGAAGGACAGGAGAATAATTTAAATTTATTACTTGTAGCATTTTTGTTAGGGTTTGTTAGGGTACAATACCTTTTTCGTTTTTTGTTTCGTTTTTAAAATTGTTCGTACTTTAAATTGTACATATATACACATATGTAACGGGTGCGCCAGCTTTTATGTCGGTATGTGAACATTGTATATCGCTTGCGTTGGTTTTTGCATATGTGCGAGTATATGTATTAGGAGTGTAAGCTGTACGTACATATATACACATACATATTTGTACAAATATACACATATGCACTTTTCTAAGTTAAAAGTGTGATATATTGCAATTGCAGCGTTTGCATTATTCATGATTTTACCTTTTGCTATACGATGCACACTAAAAGTTGCATGAACTGAATGAAAATAAAGAAAATACTCGTAAAAAGGTTGGTGTCCGAGCTATATATGCAAGTGCGTGTATGTGAATGTGCATTTGACTTATTTCAAAAACCAATAAATTGAAGGAGTGCTTTTTCAATTCACGAGGTTGATCTTAATTTTTGCTATTTGCCTAATTTTTTGCTATTTTGCTTAATTTTTTCTTTCGTAAATTTAGTTTATTTAATTTAACACAAATTTTTCAAAATCAGCAGGTACGATATTTCTCAAAAAATGGTATTTGACGCAGGCAGAAATTTTGTAAAAATGAAAAATCTTTATACGATTAATTGAAGGAAATTTTCATTATTGTTGCTGCTCTGACATCTTTGCGGTGAAATTAAATTGAATTTTCATCTCACAACATTCTTCAACTTAATTTAAGAATTATTGAAGAGGAGAGGAAGAGGAGAGGAAGAGTAGAATTGAAGTCAATTTCAATTTGTTTATTTTGGTTGTTCTTCAGCGAAATTCAAGTACGATAACTTTGTAAAACGGGTCGAAACTGCCTATTTTCTGCGAGAAACTGCTCTACGTTCTTTCGGTATTACATGTACCATAGCGATGTATGTATATGGTGCATGTTTCCAATGAATATTTATGACGCTTATGCCCGAAGGAAGGTATTTCCCCGACAAATCAATTCTAACCGACGACGCGGCGACTTTAGTCGTCAATCGACACACCGCATGCAACCGCATGTCAGCTCATGTTAGGCGCTCGGCTCTTTGCAGTCGTCTGCAACCATAATCACACTCAGTGTGCCCGAACTCACACTCTCACACATTCAAACATTCACATATTTAGTGGTTTATTTGCTGCAAGCAGGAAGTAAGTTCCGTTTTGAGCGCGACACACTGCCGCAAACATACACACTCGAATGAATCGAATGCTTAAACAAAGCCGCTTCCTGTTGACGCTTTCTATGAAACTTCATTGCATAAACATTATTAACCGCAAGGACAAAACGCTCTTCATTTCGTCAGCAACAGGCTATTTTTCGCAGCCACGAAATGATGTCCTGTCAGCCTCATTTTGAGGCCGCTCCTCATTTCAATTCGTTTCCGAATTATGCTTTTGACCATGACACGTAATCCAGCCGCCTTCAGCTACACTTTGCGAACGTTTAAGTTGTCGGCAGCGACACCCATTTTTTCTCACTGAGCGCTTTGATGGTCTGCGGAGTGTGTTTACGGTATTTTACGAGGACATTTAAAAATGTATATTAATTTAAAAATTTTATTTAAAAATTCTCAAAATTCGAAAACTTAAAACTTAGAATAAGATACGTTTGAAAAACGCATTCTTATAAATTGAATTTATTGTTATTTATTATTTTATTAAAAAGAAAAAACCATAAAGTTTGCAAATGATATCTATCCTTAATGATGTTGCTGTTATTTTTTTTTACTGCTGCAGCTGCTGCTGCTACTGCTTGCATTAGTTGCTTGCTGTTCTACTATATTTATCAATGCAACCGGCGTAATCCATCAACATAAAAAAGCGACCATTAATACCAAGCAAGCATCATCAACATCATCAGCATCAGCTTCAGCGTTATCAATTCCGCCGTTGATGCCTGCACCGGCATTGAGTATCAACCATCACGAAGTAGCGGTAAAAAGAAGGAATTCCTTGTAATAAATCATAATTATTGCCATTGTCAAACGATGCTGTTGCAACGTTGTTGTCGAGCTGCTTCGTGAGGCGAAGGAGACCGCAACAATAAAGCGGTATCATTTCGTTAAGAAACAAAGTTGAAAAGTTTAAAAAGAAATAAAAACAATAACCTCTTATGGCCGTGCCTGGCCACGGGCTCCGGTGTTTTCGAGGTCACTGCTAACAGAAGATACACTGTGATCCATTGATCCCATCGAGATATGGTTTCATTTCAACAAGATGGCGTTTAGAATGCGCTTCAACAAGAACGGCCGCGGTGGCCATAATGCCATGCATTGGTCTTTCAAGTGAATAAAACAATTTGATTAGAGTTTAATGTCTTGTGTCATTTTTTGCAATTTCAAGTTCTATCGTGCTTAAAAAAACAACCGGTAGAATGTAGTAATGCTTTCGCCCTCGGTCGCGCATGGTGAGAAAAAGGGTTTGTGCAAGAAACCGAGCAGTCGACTTTAATAAATTTTAAATTTTTTGCGGATTACATTGTTTGTTGGTGTTGCTGTTCTGTGGTTCTGTTTCAGTTATTTTTATTTTCCAAACAATTGCACACTGAGCGAAAATAGTCCAATCAGAAACCACATGAACCGAGGTTGAGGCGCATACAAGCGCACTCGCCTCGAGCCAGCTCGATAGATAGACAGACAGACAGACAGACAGACAGACAGACAGATTGCAAAGGAAGCCACAAAAATGTTAACTGCAGGATGTTTGTTCGCCGAAAAGGGAGGAGGAGAAAGAGAAAGTTATGAAACGGAAAAACGGAAATTGAAAATCGTCGTTCCGTGACCATCAGGGCGCGGCGAAAAAATGTGAAAAGAAGAGCAAATTGTCGAAGTAAGAAAGGTCGAGCGAATGTTGAGGAGAAGAAGAAAAACAGTAAGATCTAATGGATATATGGATACTGGAGTAATCCATCATTTGATGGAGTGCTGTCAAATATATAAAAAATTACAACATTTCTTGTATTTTTTTCTTATATGTTTTAAATTCTCTTTCAATCATTGCAATGCATTTAAAAAGCAAAACCTCAGCATAATTGTACTCGTATCTTATTTTATAATACACGCCCACACTTGCAGCTGAGAAAAGTATTAAAATTGATAGTCTTACTATTAGTAATAACGGCAGATAACAATAGAAAGACATAATTCCTAACAATATAAAATTGAACGATTTCTTCTAATTTTAGTGTGCAGTTATATTAGTTTTTTAACACATTTTTATTACCTTGGATAATTAGTTAAATTGTAAAAAGATCATTTAAGGTCATTTAAGGTCAAATATGTGCTCATTTTAACACACTGTATTTTTTCTAAAAACAATGGTTCTTTAAGTTGGCGTCAGAAATCTATGTAATTTTGTACCTTCTAGACAATCTTTCAATTCTTCCAATCTTCCAATCTTTTCAAAATCCCTAGATTTTTACAAAACACAATTTTCTATATCCATAAAAACTTCATGGCATTCAAAATGCAACTGGACAAAGCACATGGACTGCACTTAGAAATATCTCGGCCCATATCTCGGGAAATCTCGTCCGACTTTACCTCTATTTAGATAATGAGAAGGGAATGAGAAAATGAGGGAATGACGAGGAAATTAAATAATTCTTCTAAAATATTGTGTACCACGTCGTATGCGCAACACTGATGCTTTTTCCGCGCACGACGAGTCGTCTTACACTTTTATCTTTTGCAATCTTTTTTTTACCCTGACAATTATGAACTGAAGCCGGTAAATGAAGCCGAGAATTTCATCTGGTTTTCATTCAACAATTTTTTTATTAAACAATTTAATTTTTTTTTTGTATTACAAAATACATACTATGCTACTTTTAAATAATTCAAAATAATAAGATTCCTAAATTAATAGAGAATATTTTTTATACATTAAAAAATGTTTATTAGATTATACATAAAATAATTTACAAAAGAGAAACGCACATTTTCAAAAGAACGGGTTAAAAAAAAGGAATAAGATAGAGAAAGAGAAAGAAAAGAAAGCAAAACTTAAATAGTTCTCTTTTAAATAGAGAGAGCGAATAACTACTCTCTTTTTCGCTATGTAAGAAGAGCTCTTCTTTCCTTCTCTTTGGTACTAAAAATATTATCTTTTGAAGCTTCTAAACAATTTATTAGTAATGCATTCAGTCAGATTCAACCTTATCATAAAATTCAGATAAAACAAGTAATGCGACATTATCCTAAACATAATATTATGTATATTTTCTATACCATATGGTAGGAATATATACCATATATTAGAACGGTGGAATTTGTGGGCCAGAATCCTGAGTGATCTTTATATTTTCATTCAATTTAGAGAACAATCTTTTTAAAATCTGTACAATTTTGACACAACAAAACGTCTATATTCATAAGAATTGCATTGCATTCTAAATGCAAACCTGCAAATATTTCGAAATAAAAAATTATGGACTCACACCACATTCAAAGAAAACGATTCAAATGATTTATTATTTAGGTCATTACTTCATTATTTCGATCATGATTAGATTCATTATTTAGGTCAACCTCTTCAAAATGTTCTAAAAAATATGCTCTTCTGTTATTTAAGCTAGACTAATAAGAGCCAAAGAGTGGCATATGCGCACAAGTTTCTCTATTTCTGCTTCTTTTCGGGAGCGATGCTAGAATGTTACTCTTCGCCTTACAGCAGTCATTGCTTGATGGATAAGAATCCTTTTAAAATATCGCAAACTCTGTTGAAAATCTTTAGTCGAACGTAGGACGTGATACGAAGCGGTAATACGATATTTTATTCGAATTAAAATTATGTAAAAATTTAATGATTTCATCACGCTTCGAAAGGATGCCATGAACAAAGTGATTTTGTGAATTATATAAAGGTTAATATATAAAGAAGTGTTTTGAAATGAATAAGTATTAGGTCTAGTATTAATAGAAAGAAAATAAAATAAAATAATAACTATTGAATGTAATAATTAATAATAATAATAAAATATAATGGCCATAATTTTTTTGAATTATTATGAAATGAAGTTAAAGTAAAAACTGAGGTTTACTTTACTCTATGACGACATAATTATGTCGTATGTCGTGTCCAAATCGAAAACAATGCAAAATTGAGATATTTTTGGAAAAACGACAATTTCAACAATTAATAAATAAAACATACATATTTTAAATGGATCTAGAAGACTTTATTATACGTATTTAAAAAACATCGTTTTGAAAATAATATTAACTGGTGCCCGAAGCAAAAACAACAACAAAATCGCTTGTAGCAGAAACAGCAACCGGTTGGTGCCTGTGAGTACTGCATGTAATTGCATGTAATAAAAAAAAAACATACACGTGTGTCTGTGCGTCTCCATTTAGACCATAACGTAAAGGACATGAACTATTCAAAAATTATTCTGGCGAAAAAAATTCTAGGTTATGTTGAGAGATGCCAGCCATGAAAAGCTATAAACTGTAACTCGAGCACGTCTAGCGGTCTACAATCCCAAACAAATAGAGAAATATATATCTTCTGTGGTGGCGAGAAAAAGTATGTACAAGTCAAAAGACAATATGTACAATTTCGGAAATACATATACAGAATTTCTAAGCATCTTCAGACCCAAAGACACAACAAAAAGTGTGGAGGTCATAAAAATCAACAGTAGCATTCTTTGCTAAAGAAATTCAAGTTAACTGAGACGCGATGGTAGAGAATACCAAACGTTACAAATCGAGGTAACGCGGCATTAATAAAACTGACAAGTTTTAGAATAAAAATTAAGAAAGTTATTACCAAACAGACGAACAAAAAAGCGTGTTATCTTAAACAAACAATTTAAGATAAGTTCGAAGAAAAAAACGTCAACGGAAAATGTTACGATTTAGATGTTGCTAAAGCGTTGCCAGAAGTGCTAAGAAGTGAAATAAATCCTCAAGAAAATTGCGAAATTTTAGAGAAATAAAACAAACGAACAAGCGAAAACAATCAGCAAACAAAAAATGTTACTTCCTGTCTTATAAATTCAATCAAAGTTTGAACATAAAACGAGATACTCATACCAATACAAGATATGTACAGACCAAAACAAGAGCAGCAGCTAGCTTTATAGCCTTTGCAATAGACAATCGAAGTGAAGTGCGAATAACAACAAGCAGAAATTGTTGTTATAATGAGCATCGTTAAGATTGCTTAAAAAATCTATTATGTTCCAATGGAAATGTTTCCAACATTTGACACGCGAATAATTTTGCTGCTTTACACGCTGCTGCAAGGTAAGCAAAAATGCCTCCTGCATTATTATTTCTAAAAACATATTCTTCAGACGATATTTTTAAAAACGTTTGCATAAAAAACCAAGCCATTTTGAGTAATTGTTTGACATTATTTTTTTAAAATATCCTAAAAAAGCTCTTTGTTTTTTAAACTATCGTAACGAATTTCTCTTTGGCGTTGGGTGGGAGGGGGCTGACAGACGGTGAGAAAAAGGGAGGATAGTGGGCGATGGGAAAAAGAGAGGAGAAACGGCACAGCGAAGAGATTGAGCTGTGAAGAAAAAGATTAATCAGTGACTGCTGGAGTCAGTTGCTTTGCAGTTGCTGCAGTTGTCGACGATTCTCGAACTCGAACTCGCAAGTACCAACCATTCGTTCGAACTGATGAGAATGTTCGATTGCCAGAAATTAAATAAATTAGTTTCATCGATCGAAAACCATGGCACAAAAGCGTGTATTATTTCTTGTAACTTTTCGAGATCACGAAATTGTTTTACGTTTTCCACCGTCTTAGAGACTTTAGAATGAATTAATGACGTCGATATTTTCGGCTGCTTCTCGGTAATAATAGTGATAATAGTGATAGCGGCTGACCTGCTCTCTTATCTTCTCTCCATCCATAGGTTTGACCGGCCTGCGGCTCAACAAGATTTCTATACCTGCCTACAGGTTGCGAGGCGAGTCCGCCTTCCTGGAGTGTCAGTATGAGCTCGACCGACCGACGCTCGATGCGTCCAAATCGAACAGCAAACATCAGTATAATCAACGCTTCGGTGGCGAAGGCGGTGTTGGGGGCGCTGCTGGTGGAGGAAGCGAGTTCGCCTACATTGACACAGATTCGGTGACTGCCGGCGATGAGTCAACAATTAATCGCGACCTACGAACATATCCTTATGTACAGCAACAACAACAAGGGCAACAGCAATATCATCGCCAACAAAAACAACAGCAGCAGCAAGAACCATATCATTACTTTAATTCAGGTGAAAGGGCCCGGGCAAGAGGTCGAAGAGGTGGTAACTATCGGTCGCAGCATCAAGCACAAGCAGCGTCGGCCTGGTATTCAGCTCGCAGCTACGACAATGAAGAGCGGAAAGCAGGGCGGTGGAGGCAGACTGCTTGGCAGGAGCCGGCGGCGGCAGGACTGGCCGCCAGGCGCAGCAGCATTCAGAGGGATGCCTTTAAAGAGGAGAGGAACGATGAGGGCGACGACGACGAGGACGAGAACGAGAACGAGGACGAGGACGCGGACGAAGCGCTATACGCAGTCAAATGGTACAAGGATAATGAAGAATTCTACCGCTACGTGCCCAGAGCGAATCCGGCGAAACAGAGTTACCGTGTCGACGGCATACGCGTCATTGTAAGTGTATGAGTGCGAGTGCGAGTGGGAGTGTGTGTATATATATATGTATATGCAATATTATCTGTTCATCACGGTTGCAAACTTGCATATTATTATGCACCTTCCTTCACTCCGAAAGAGTCTTCAGCTTTACTCGTTCATCTTCAGCATTCCTTCTCTCTAACCCTCTCTTACCCTCTCTTATATGCCGTGGTATACACAAGCATGGCTCCGACTGCGGCCATCGAATTTGTATGTCACTGAGAGATATGCATCCTTTTAACCTTTCCTGTCTTTATCCTGTTTTCTACTGTTATTCTTAGCGCAACTGTTGTGAACGCATTCAACGTAATGCCCACGAAGGCACCGGCACCAACACTAATAATCAATTGCTTCTCGCCTCGTCTTGAATATAAATTGTTTTGGTTGTTTTTGTTTCTAAAATCGTCCTAAATCGTCACCGACGTACGTTTTTATCTCTTGCGGCAGGAGGAGCACTCTGACAGCACGCGGGTCCTTTTGCGTGGCCTGACGCTGAACTCGACGGGCTTGTATCGGTGCGAGGTGTCCGCGGAAGCGCCTAACTTCTCATCCGTACAGGGCGAAGGACGCATGGAAGTTGTGTGTAAGTACAAATATATTTTGGTCTTGTAAAAGAACAAACTAAAAACAAAAAAACAAAGTCCTTGATTTATTGTTAAACTGAGCTCGATATACTATGTATAATAGAATGCACACCATACCATACAACGCCCTACCATTCTTCTATATATGTATAAAATCAAGCAATAAATTCTATATATGTATGTATGTATGCAAAAAATATCTATAGAAATATTTCTTATCCTTAATAAAAAATCCAAAGATTACATTTTTTTTTTGGATTCTTTGAACATTTCAAATGTTCCTTTGAAAATTCTCTTGGAATTGAATTGAATTCTCGAGAGCAAAACCCCGAGAGCATACCTTTTTGTTGATTTTCCGTTTGAATAAGTTGAGATCACGAATGAATTAAGAATTAGTAAAGAAAAAGATGAAAAAAAATATCACTAAAAATACAAAGAAATAAGAGAGAGAGAGAGCAGGGTTAAAAGAGGCGCGTGACAGAGAAACAGATGAGCGGAAAGAAGCGCAAAAAGGGAGAGTAGTGTCGGTAAAAACTGTGAAACCAGAGGAATATTCCATTGTTGAAAGGCTGTATTTCTTTAGAAAGGCAGGCAGAGGGAATTGGTGAGAAGATGGTGAAGAAGAGGGAGAGAAACAGAGATAGTGCGGCATAATATACTTGTATTTCTGCAATGCATCTGGATATATATAAAAGTAACTGCATTTCTGCAGCATACGTAAAGATTGCTTCAAGTACAGTAAAATAAATACAAAAGTTAGTCCTTTGGATATTCCAGGATAGCAGACTAAACAATTCCTTTTCGAAAACAGCAACAAAGGGCAAAAGCAAAGAACGATGAAAGAATAAAATAATTGTTGCAAAATTTGCATTTGAAAACGTAGTTGTTTCGCAAATGGAGCAAAGAATAATTAATTTCATTATTTGAAATTTAAATATGGCTGGATTAAAAAGGAAAGAATACTCGTAAGATCTTGAGCTTTTAAAAACAATATTTCATGAAATTTTTATCTATTTACAAAATTTTATGACAAAGGCTTTTTATTAGTGCACTGAGCCTGATTAATAACACGTTTCTCTCTCTTCACTGGCGGCTTCTTTGTTTCTGCTTCCAGATCTTCCACGTGATGGACCGCACATCAAAGGTCAACAGGTTCAGTACCAAATCGGAGAAATATTGAATTTGAACTGCTCTTCGGGGAAATCGCACCCGGCCTCACATTTACAATGGTTCATAAATGAACAGTCGGTGAGTATTAGAGTAAAAATCACAAAAAATCTATTTTACGCACCTATTTTACGTACAAAAAATTTTTTTACGCACCGCATACTTCAACTCGATTTGCTTCAATTCTGTTTATAAAGTTCGGTTTTGAGGCAACACTGCAGCTGCTGCAACGTCTTCTGAGTTATGATGCGCTCAGCTGGACCAAGTTTATGAAAGCTTTTCCTTGCTTTTGTTTGCGTTGCTTGATGTTTGTGTTGTTTGAACTTTTTCATTCAAAGTAAAAACGAAGAGTAAAGGTTTTTTGCTGGTCTCCTCCTCCGTGCTCATCCTTATCCTTCGTTCCGTTGGGACTTCAGTCGCATCAAAGGCTTCTACAAATTTTTCTTTGAGATTTAGGCGATTTCTGAATGGCCCTTCGGATTTAGTGAAGGCCTAAGTGTGGCCCTCAGGCGAAAAAGTTTGGATTTTTCCGACATTGTGTCGCGATTTATTTATAGCTATATTAAAAAGAATTTAATATGACTACAATATATCAAAGACGACGCACTAACTATAGAGCAATAATATAATCGATTATAGCAGCAGAATTTTTTTTTCGTTTTGCCTTTCTTCAGGTAACGGAAACACACTTTCTGGTGCGCTACAACAACACCATTCACAAGCACGGTCTGATTACCACGACACTCGGTCTCCGTCTGACCGTCCGTGCGCGCCACTTCCTCAACGGCGCCATGAAAGTGAAGTGTCTGGCGAGCATAACGCCGGTGCTGTGGAAGGGTGGCAAGGAGAGTGTCCTGCAACGCCGGCCGGGCATCATCGATAATCGCGAAGCCATGCTCTTGGGTAAGAAAGATGGAAAGGTTGGTAGGAGCGGATGTGGATTGCCACAAAGGTCGAAAACATTCGGTCAGCACTGCCCGAACACTTCGGTTCAGCACTCAAACACTCAAACACTCCAACACTTAAGTTTAAATGGTTTCTGTTGTTGATTTTGGCTGCTATTTTTTTTTATTAATTTTTCCTATCCTTTTCGGACGTCGTCGCTAATCTTCCTACTTTCTTAAGTTTTAAAAGGTCAAACTATTTTAATTAGTAGGTATATTTTTTTATCACTTTTTCATTTCGTACAAAAAAATCTATCATCATCACTTCCTGCAGTGCTAAGTTTGTAAATTTTTCATTTCTAGTGCACAGCAGAGCAACTGATCTTCATCAGCTTCAATCTCAGACTCAGCAGAATCTGGTCAACGCAGCGGTAACTTTTTCACTGCTAGCATTACGTCAATTACTCTTAAGCCGCCAAGTGTTGAGCTGAAAGCCTAAAAACCGAAAGATCTTCTATGACAAAACACAATCAATTGCAAAGCAAAAAAAAGTATTATAAGCTAAAGTGACGAAATAGTCACAAATATAGAGTGTTACGTGTTTAGGCCGCAGTAGAAAGAAATCATTGTAAATATAGATAATGCGTGTGTTTGGTTTCAAATATCGCATGATACAAAAAAATCAAAGCAGGAGCGCCATATGTTTTGTGATAGTATCATCTTCTTTTTTACGAGTACAGTAAAAATGGACCATTTTTAACGTTTCTTACGGTATTCATGAGAAAAGAAAATATTTATAATAAATCTTCAATCAAATTTCTTATTAGCGATAATTTCCATTATTAACAATGCCAAACAAGGCCTTTTATTTGCGGTAATTTTTAGAGCATATCGATAATCTTGTTGCTAGTGTAATCCTTTTGAATTAAGAGTATTTTCTCTATACATTATTCGAAATCGTACGAAGCGATAAAAAATTTTTTTGTTACCAACGTATCGTAAAATTGTAGAAATACTTTTAATTTTTACTGAATTTGTCTAACAGAATTTCTAGTAAGTAAAATTTTTCTATAACGATTTTAATGAAATGAAAACCTTAATGTATAAATTTTTTTGTAAAAAATTAGATCTGAAAACTCGTAAAAATATTTTAAATATTAGGTACTTCTATTATTTTATAATAAGTTATTATTAAAAGTAGTATTTTAGAAATAAATATTCGTATGTTAAACACAACAACAACAATTAAGAAATATAGCAAAAATATATGGAATAATAAACAAATAAATACAACAGCCTGCATTTAATTTTGTATATTAGATATATCGTACTATCATTACGTCATTGGGCGTGTAGAGTTGAGCTTCTTAGCTTTTGTTTATTATGAGGACTTACAGAAGTTTAATGATGTCTATCGGCGATCGTGAATCGTCGTCTGTCGACAAATTGTCTATGCTTTGTGTCATTATGTCGTTTGAACTTTCATGTCCAACAAAAAGTCCACTCAACACTGTTAAGCTGAACCACATTGAAGACGGTGTATATAACTCTGCGCAATATAAGAGGCGCACTCGATTTGAAGGCAAAAATTCAACAAAAATTTTTTAGAAATCTTCGGCAAATATCTCCACTTTATAAAGCTTCCCTCATTCGCCAAGGTAAGGCATTACGATAAACACTTTTTGGCAATGTAAGAGGATTAATCGATTGAAATGACATTTTTAATATCTTAATATCTTTAATATATTACCTCTGTAAAATATTTTACCTTGAAGATGGTAAGGAAAGCCTCCTTCCTAGACTTTCTTACGATATATTTTCCTCTTCTTAGGTCATAAAAAACCTGTTAAATTTTCGCGCTGGAAAAGATTTTTTTTACAGAAGTATCGATTGGAAGGGAAAAATCCAATTTGATAGACGCATGTTTTTCTGTATAATTAGTCCGTATTGTAGTCTTTTATTTTTATATTTTTTCTCACTATATTTATTAAAAAAAAGATACAATTTTTAGTCCTGTAGGTATGTTCTTACCATAAAAATTGTTACCTTTTGTTTTTATTGACAACGAATATTTGTACTAATATATTGATAAAGTTTTATTGAAGGTTTTATAAATTTTATAGAATGATAGCATGGGTATAGCAGGGGTTTTTTAGGAACAACAACAATACTCGCCGGGAAAAAAATACGGCCTTCGTAAATATGGCCAAGAGATTCAATTATCAAGAGATTCAACAGAGTTTGACGGCTGAGTTGATAGCTCTTCCACAAATAACAAAAACAACACAGCCAACAATACTGCTCTTAGAGTCAGCCAGCCTGCCTCCGATAACAGGATGTGATAATTTTTTTTACATATTCTTTTTTAGCCTCCTGCGAATTTACGTAAATTTTAAAACTTGTTTACTTTCGGGAAAGCGTGTTGAAAAATTTAACGATGAAAATTTGTTCAAATAATGAAAATTACATGGAAATTCGTTTTATTTATTTTAATGAGAGTGTGTGGATGTGCGATGTGTGTGGGAGTGTGTGTTAATGTGTGTAAGTTATAAAATAACTAGAAGAAAGAAACAAAGAAAGAAACAAAGAAAGAAAGAAAGAAAGAGCGAAAATTCGAATTTCTCCCTGATGCCGGTGATGCCTTTAGCAAATAAATGCTGCCTCTCCAGATCGATACTTGTTATGCAAATTATCAGCAAATAAATTTGATTATTCTGCAATTTTGTAGCCGCAAAAATCTTCCATGCAGAGACGAAAAGGAAGCAAGCAAGAAGAATATTATATAAAACAAAAATTAAAATACGTAACCAGTGCGGCATCTCTTATGTCGGTATGCAAAATTGAATAACTTTAATATTTATCAACCCATTGTGTTGTGTAAACACGTTTTTAAAACATTAAATCAATAAAGTTTTAATCGTGAATAGCTTCACACCGAAACAATGCACCGAAATAGTGAAGCTATACATTGAAAATAGCCACGAAAATATCGTGGCCAAGAAGCACCGTCTGTAAAATAACCACGCGTCAAGAAGTTTACCGAATTTGCCACGAAAATTTTTTTGATTGCACTAAAATCAAACTTAAATCGTCAAAACTTATTGTATAAAATTCTTTTTTTAAAATACGTACATACATACTTACATTCAGTCTGATACATTTTTACCTACAGGGCCGTCTCTTGCCGACAAGCCTCCTGGCCATAATCCTTCCGCGTGAATCCTTATCGTAAATTATGCAGTGAAGGCATGTTGCGAGCGAGTCTCAGTGAATTTGAAGTAGCCGAGGGCGCCCATCTGGAACTAATTCCTATATCTTGGCCACCGCAAGTGCCAGGAATCCTTCTGCCGGCTGTCAGTTTGCCAGTCGGGATGACTTCTTGTCTTCTTGTGCGATTATTTTATGCAAAGTGTTGGAAATCTTTGGGGCGTTGAAGACATTTGTTTTTTTTTTTAAATTTTCATGCCATTTTTATTTTTTACTTCTATTTTGTTAGCACTTCATTGATATGCAATTCTTCCTTTCTCTCTCTCTCTCTCTGAGCTCTTTTTGTCGTTCTGAACGTCGCTTGCACGATTACGCAGGTGCACTATTCGGGATCAGAACTTCAGGATGTTCAGGATATTATCAGCTAATTTTCTAGAGAAGAGAGAAGAACAGAATTTTCTGCGGAGGTGAAAGGTGAAAAAATTTGCGGGGCGTGTATACTTTGCAAACCGTTAAATTGGGCCACTTTTTCTAGGTTCGGATTATAAATTATTAAAATAATTTGCTACTCTTTTCCGCCAGACAACCGCAGTAAAGCCTCGAAAGTAAAATATTTTATGATTATGGTCAGGCACATCCTGCGGCTCCTCTTTTCGGTTCTTTTGCTCTCCACAGGAGCTCTTGGTAACAACGAGCTAAAGCGGTCACAAAGCTGCTGTCAGTCGTTTTGTTAATCTTTCGTCTGGGTCTTTGTTATTGAAGGTAAGCAAGCGTATGGAGAGCTTGCCGTCTATCGAAATTAGCCATAAATTTGTCAGCCATGAATTTGAGCATCTTTGATGAATGTGAAAATTTAATAAGCTTTTATTATCTCTTCAAAATTAAATTGCTTTCATATTATAATTGCCAGGGCAGAAAAGATTTATTCTATTATTCTTTAATTATGTTCTGCGATGAACATTAAGGTTATAATATTAACGATACACCTTAAGGTTAAGGTATATGACAATTTAGTGCATGCTCATAATATACTGTAATAACAAAGTAAGCTTAGTATGTTTCAATAAATTTATGCCTCTCTCTTGTCGCGATAAAATTGTCATTAAATCGTGATTGAGTGTATGCAGTGTCGTTTAGGATTGCAGAAGCCGATACTTATCCAAAATTTATGTCATGCTGAACAATCAGGTTTAACCTATATTCAGCACATAAGTCAGCCGCGAATTGAAACACGTTCCACGCTTTTATTTACTGCGGCAAAGAGCGATAAAAGCAGTTCGAAACAAAGGAAGACACCCACATAACCAAAAGGTCGATATACTGGCGGCACATTAACCCAGTCGGCTTGGAATGGAGAGTGTTCATTAGAGCACTAGTGTAAAATAGACTAGTCCAAAATATTCGTAAAGCAACGAAAGCAGAAATTTATTATCAAATTTTAGAGAACTCTTAAGTTTTAGGACCTTAAAAGCGTCATTAAGCTGACAATTATTATATGGTTTCAGAACCTTCTTGAAAATATAAAAGTAAATGTGGTAGAAGATTTTCAGCGAGGATTTCTGGTATTGAAAAATTCCGTCGAGAATGCGCTTTTAGTTACCAGACCTGTGCTCTCTTTGGGTTTATTCCAGCATCTGAATGCGTTTTTCGTTCAATGTCTATCGCTTTTGCTGCACTGAAGGCGCATTACGCAAGCTCAGCACGTGTCGCTTAAGTTGGAAAGACATCTTCTCTTACGTGGGCGTACGTAGCGCTAAAGTTGTTGTACTACGAGACGCAGCAATTGTGCACGTATCACAGTATTTTTTTTCGAACGTGATCATGTAGCATTTGAAAATCGTACTTTTTCGTTTTGGGTTGGCAATAGTTTAATAATACGAGCTGCCCATCATCTAATACACAAAAGACAAAAGAATAAAATCAGTTGTCCGAACGCAAATCGGTATGAGTCCTTAATAAAGTTTCTCTATCACACTAAATTCATTTTGAACGAGCTGCCCCGCCAACTCATTAAGTCCTTGAAAAGCTTCTCAAACTCATTAAGTCCTTAAAAGCTTTGTTAAATAAACAAATGTCTGTAAATGAAAATTGCTCCGATTTTAATTTTATTGAGTTCTTACTCACTATTATCGATGGTCAAATGATGAAATGAAAAGCGGATGGGTTCTATTTCGTTACTTCGGTTTTTGTAAAAGCCAGTCAATAAAAGTGAATTCTCAAATTGAAAATACTTGTTTTCGCCACGAATGGACTGGAAATGGAAAACTTTTGGTCAACCATTCGCTGCTTGAGAAGGAAAAAGAGCTTATAGGATTAATTAAAGTTTGGCGCAAATTGAAACTGAATTAGTCTGATCGTTCGCGAATTCATTAGTTTTATTTTTGGTCGATTTTGTTGGTTGTCAATAAAATAATCCTGCGAGTATTTTGTCGGTATAATCAAGGGATGTTCTGGCCATTTTTGTTTTATCTAAGTATGGATCTAAAATAAGATAAGTATAGCCTTAGAATGGGCTATACTTAGACACGTTATTTGTAGCGCTTTCAGATAATACCACATTTCTGGAAGAATGTGTCATATTTTTCCCGGCAGTGAGCGAACTACAACTAGTGGGTTAAGTGGCATGTTTTGGCCAAGCGCCATATTTTGTGGCGCTCTCTCTGTGCACCAACACTTAAGGCAGCTTAAGTGCCAACGGTGCGCCAAATTTCGATTTTCTAAACGGATTATCTCCACTTCAGTGAAAAGCAACGCGTGCCTGCCGGACGAGCTGCTTCAGGCAGCTGCTGAACGTGTTAACAACAACCCATTCTTACCCATTCTTTAAACAAACCAATTTTCATTGATGGGTGTATCGCAAGTATCGGTGTATGAGAGTATGTATGCTGTACTGTACGGTACAGATGGCAGCCGAAACTCAACAAGAAGCTTAGCAAAAATCGAAATTATCGCCTTCTCTGCAGATCATTTCTTCTGTGATGAAGTGCTGGAAGGAACGGAGTAGGATAAGCAGCGGAAAGAGCGCAACGATAATGGTGATGATGACAGTAAATCGTTTGGAAAGGCCGGCAAATTGTTGAAGTTGCAGCAAAACAAAGAACTGCCTGAGTACATAATTCATACAAGCTCACCGGTGATGGTCTCAAAAATGGCTAAACTTAGAGCACATACTGGTGATGACAGCCAGCAGGTGGCACCGCCCGATGTTAGTAGCTTAACCGTGCTTGAAGATCTTCGAGAGGCAGAAAAAATTTGGTAGATTTAATAGACGAACATAAACGATAATGAAATAAGTTCAAGTGTTGAGCGCGCAAGGCTCTATAAGAAGGTGATCGGAAGGGAGAAGCAGAAGTTGAGAAGAAGTCGATTTTTTTCTTGGAGCTAGAAGAAGTCGATTGAGTGCCTAAGCACCAGCTGCATGCTGGCAAATTTTGTCTATCTGCATTCCTCCAATATGCTCAATTTGAGATAATCTAAAAATCCTCTACTTATACGTTTGTACATACATACATACATACATACATAGTTACATGTTATTGTAGTTGCTTCTAATGTAATGCTGCAAGATTACGAAAATCGTTTTCACACATTTTCGTCTTTTATTTTGGCCTTAGCATCGCTAAACGACGACGACTCGAAATAAAGGACCGGAAAAAGGTTAACATAATCTTTGTGCAGCTCCGAAAAAGTCAGCTTTTTTTTGGAGTAATTTTCGAAAAACAGTAAGAATTTTTATAATAATCCTAAATTTGGATAAGAATGTTAAAAAATAAGCGTTCAAAATGTGTAAACCAATTTGATTATACTCGTATCTTCGAGTATACTATAGATATGTCTACTTAAAAATTATAAAAATGAACTGATATCGGAATTTCGAAGTATTTTCGAAAACTTTTGAGGTCTTTTGATGGCGCCATGACTGACCAAAACGCGTGACGTCGCAATGTCAGAAAACATAAATGAACAATGAAAGAGTTAATAAGTTCCTCTTATCATGGAAAGCTGTTTCAGCGAATTTTCCAAACTGCCAATCCAATTATAATGAGCTGTCAGGAAAGTTCGGTGTATAAAGTTTAATTCGTCTACTCAAGCAACCACTCACCCACACTCACACATAAACACTGGCACATAAACTCCAACCGTAATGGCTTGGCTTTTGTCAAGCCTTATCCTTGTAGCAATCGCACGTGCGATCACGCTTTTGGCCGCGTTGGCTGTGATGTCAGTTGATAACAAAAACAAAAACAAATTTTTAATTTTCTTCCGTTTTTCTGCAAAAACTAATTTTTTTACATTAATTTTGATTGGTGAAATGAGTCGACCGTTGACGTTTGGCTGAGAGTGTGAGGAAAGCAATAACTAAAAATTCCTCCTCTCTCCCCTTCCACCTCTTCTTCTTCGAGCAGAGTTGGAAAACAAGTTTGTTGCGTAAGCTCCTTCCGAAACTCAAATTGTTGTGACGCTTATTTTATTGTTGTTTTTTGAACTCATAACTCAAAGGAGTTTTCAAGTCAAAGGAGACTTCCTTGAAACTTTATTTTCCACTCAGAAGGATGCAAATTATCATTAATTTAAATTTCATTACAAAACATATCCGAAAGTGTCTGTGCGTAAGTGCTTCTTCAATCCAAATTCAAATTCTTATGAATTTTAGCAAAAGCAAAAGTTTTGCAAGCCCATTGCAAAAGGACATTTCAGCATAATTTGATGAATTTTCTCAACTGTGCGTCAACTGTGCGTCGGCTACGATGTTTATAATCCCAAAAACGTGCACTTCAGCACGCTCGTCAAAAACAACAACCACCACAGCAACAACAACAGTAAGTGGGAGGGGGGGGGGGGGGGAGGGAAGACAAGAAAAACAAGATTTGCAACAAAATTTCATTTGCAAACTTTGATGGAATACTATTTGACGATGAACGCTCGTAAGTATTTTCGCCAACATTTTAGAGCGATTCCGCTGCTTCTGTCGGAAATTGATTCAGTAGTGGTTACAGACGGCTACGGCCGGTAGTGGTAGTGTTTGTTACCAATTTTTACGGCCGCCATGCTTCCATGCGGGCGCGTTCTGTTCTCCGCTGTCCGTACGTGTCCGCAGAGCCTGCCTGCCGTGCTGTTGCTAGAGTTTTATGCTGAGCACCGATGCTGGCGGTGCTGATATTTGTCTTCTAACCATCATTCCGGACCTTTTACTTGTTTCATTGTTGTCGAACCGTAATTGCTTTGGTTTTCATTCTTCGTTTGTTCGTTGTTCGTTGATCGTTTCGTTGTTTGATTGTGTCCATGCAAGTGTTGAATTAGTAATCGTGTTGTTGTTGTTGTTGTTGTTGGCGGTAGTGGTGGTGGTGGTGTTGACACAGTTTCTTTCTGCCAATTTAAAGGCTTCCGAGCTACATTGTGGCAAACCGCCTTCATCACAACGCCGGCATCGTTGGCCAGCCATCGTGTAATTCGTCGATAACTTGAAAACTCAGCTCGTTAAACTCTTCCAATTTTCGAACATCCTGAAAATAAATTCAGGCGAATTACGGCCACAATTACGTAAACGCGTTACGGAACAAAAACATCGATACAAATTCGCCAATTCTGTTTCTAGTAACGCTTTTCTAAATCCAATTCGTGCTTTCTTATTTTTTTCTCTTCTCTTCTTAAAATTATTGACCACTTATTTTTCATAATGCTTCCATTTTTTGTAAGTTTTATGGTTTTCTGTGTCCTTCCTTTTTCAAGCTTTATATCTCAGTTCTATGAATGTTCTGTCTCCTCCTACTCATTCTATATTTCTTCTCTTTCATTTCTTTCTTCGCCTTCAAAAACTGCATCCATAACTAACTAGTTTTTTTTATTGGCTGCAAGGAGCACAACAGACACCATTTTTATGTGTCGATCCTTTTGACACGCTTCACTTCCGGTCTTCATTTCTACAAGCACACACATTTTCATTTATATTAAATGAAAAGAAAGAAACATAAGAAAACATAAGGAATCGACAGCGACAGTGACAGCGACAGCGACAGCGACAGCAATTTTATACGATTTCATTCGCGTGCGATTTATTCGAATTTATCAACCGTAACGAGCCGTATTCGAACGTTCAGTCGACCATAAAGACGCAAATAAAATAAGATTACGTACATCAAAAGTAAAATGAAATGCAAACAAAAATAAAATGGAAAAATTAACCGCAAACAGTGTAAACAACTTGTTACAAAAAAATAGTCACGTCCTTTTGTTATTTTATTGCTATATGAAATTGCAATAAAAATATATTGTATTTATTCTTCGAAGTAATTGAAGAACTTTCTGCAACTAAATTATAAATTGTTTTATGCCAACTTTTAAGAGAACTTATAGGAGAGATAAAAGAGTACTCGGCTGTATTCGTTTAATTTATTTAAACAGGATTAATTTTGTATGCAATATATTTTTGCATAATTTTTTCTGTCTTAAAAAATTAACTTCAAAAAAGAAAAAACATTATTTCAGTATTAAAATATTTATTTTAGTCGATTAATTTGTGTTTAATAATCTTGCTAATACTCGTACAAATGCAATACATTTTCTTGTTTGTATAAAAGTTTTCATAATTTTTTTGATTTTCGAAATTTTGTTTCGAAAGTGAGCAACGAAACATGTCAAAAACTTAAACTTAAAACAAAACTTAATACGTTAAAAAAACTTTCAAAGTCAATTGAAATAGGCATAATTATACTATAGCAAAATGAGTATAATTTCGGAAAACATTTTTTCCAAGAAGTCTTTACTGATTTTCTGTAGAAAAATTAGACAAAATTGTGGGGGTCGTAGTCGAAGTAGCTTAGATAATAGATTGTGGGTAGATATGTATACAATTTTCTAGATTTTCCTTGAGGACATGACGAATCCTACCAGCCACAACCACAACAAAACAACAAAAGGGACTGAGAAAATGAAATGATTTTGCTATTTTGATTTGATTATGCTATTCAAGCAGTGCTGACAATGTCGCACCAAAGTTTAATAAGAACATCTGCGTGCAACTGAGGTGGCAAAAAGTAACGCAAAACCGAAATGAATTGTGGTTTGTTGAATAAATTTGCCGCACATTGTTGATAACAGCCGGAGACGAGTTGAAAAACTATTCTTTATTTAATTCAATTTTATGCCATTTGTTTTTGCACTTTTTAATTGCATTCCTTCCTGCTTTTCTCTCTGTCTTTTCTCTCTGCACCGAAGAAAGTTTATTTTTTCATCCTTAAAATAATCTTTAACAGGAGCTTCCAATATTGTACTTTGCATCAAGTAACCCAACCAATCGTCCTAAATTCCAACCAGTCGAGTTGGCGTCACTACCGATGTGTGTGCTCTTCGCACATCGCACACAGACGATGCTTTCATGATGAGGTCGAGACTTGAGCCTTATTTTCGCGAGTAAGGCCTAAAATTTCCCTTTCCGGCAATTTGCAATTTAGTTGCCTTGCAAATAATTATTTACTAAGCTGGCAACACAACCCAACGTAAAACAAACCTGAAAAGCTGACAACAAAATCAGAATTAGTAACAAAAACAACAACCTCAATAACCGGAATCGTCGTGCGTGTAAGAGAAATAATGAAATACTGAACGAAATCGCATCATGGTCAGACTGTACTTCGATACATTATTCGTAATTTCATACGAGGCCGCTTCTAAATTGAATATAAATTTAGAACGTCTGTGCTGGCAACGCTTTTGATGATGACTAGATGAATTGACTGGAACTGGAATTCATTAATTTCCAGAAATATTCATTGAACATGATAGCAGAGATTGAGATTGAGATTGATTACAGAAATAATGCAAATAAAATGGTAGAGTAATAACGTTTTTAGTTGTTTGCTACCTTCAAAGTCATGGCTTTATTTTAACTGTGATACTTTTTCCTACCCCAAAAGTCATCCCATCTCACTATCCTTGGATAAAAATAAATTTTTAATTTCCATTTCCAAATAATACGGACAGCATTAAAAAGTATGTCGCTCGATAATGTTACAATTTCGTTAGCATAGAGTCAGAAAATCTGTGATTAAGAGAAAATTAAAAAATAATTCTTAAAGGAACATTCTTACAACAAAGCCAACAATCAATAATGCTAATGACAATAACGCAAAAGCAAGTACTCTAATAGAAATAACTCGTTGAGAATAAATAATCTTGTTTAGTTGTCACAACAAATAAATAAAATAAAGACGAGAAGAGGAAAACCGGAAAGAAATCATGGTAAAGGAACAAAAGGAAGGAAAAGTATGACAAAAGAGTAAAATCCTCGTAAACAATAGTTAATTTCTTCATTAGTATGAAAAAGAGACGGAACAATGAAAAAGAACACAAAAAAAGCACGAGAATAAGAAAATAAATATCGTCTTCACGATGTTGCTCACGCGTGTAAAGAAGTGTGTAAAGAATATGAACAAAAAAAAAGGTAAAAGCTTCAAGACGGTGCAACAACGTGCCGCTGCTTTGATTTAACAAAGTACTTTGTTCTTGTCGTACGTTTTACAGATTTTTAAATTTTTTTAAACCGCGACTAAAAAGCGTCTTATCCTCAGCGTTTTTGCGAGACGCTAAAGAGGAGATAAAAGAAAAAGGCTGTTCTTAATTTCTTCATGACAGTTACGCCTTCTCTCTCTCACTCTTCGTTCTCTCCATACACTCCTGCCTGATATCTCAGTTAACCGAGGTTGATACAGAGAGTCGAAAGGACGAAACAAGGTTGATCCAGCCGTTTGTTTGGATGCAATTTTCCTTTTCCTGTTTTGGCAATTTTCCTTTTTATTGCGTAATTAAATCTCATCACGAATGTAAACGCCATAAACAATTTCCTCAAGAGCATTTCAGCACCCGCAACAGTCAATTAATCAACAAGAGTAACCAACCGATGCACCGCGGTTATCCTCTGAGGCCGTAATATACAGCATTTTTCACGCTCTGTTGGTTTATGAGATAAACAAGGCTTAAAATGTATGCTCATGGAATTAATTTAAAGCCGCATTGATTCGATTTACAGAAGCAGGTTATTTGCAAAAAAAAGGGTATAAAGGAATAATGAAAATTTATAATAATAATCCCTTGCAGCTTGACAATATATCGTCAACTTAAATATATAAATCTATATTTAACCTTCGTCTTTAGCCTACATATAATTAAAACATCATTATTTAAACATTATTATCATATAATATGGTGATATTCTCTATCATAGAGTATGGCAAATAAGCAGTTAAGTTTGCCATATCGTATTATCTGCAAGACAGAAGTCTTTTTTGTTATTAGCAGAATAAACCATAATTGAATGTAATTCATTGAATGGCAAGTGCAGAAGACGAAGTTAGCCCAACCCATTTTAACCGAGTATTAGAAGCAGACATTTTTCTAGTTTTCTCTTTACTCAGCTCAATGAAGATGCATTGGTTATATCGTAGTTTCTGCATTGAAATTGATATATTCTCGAATTCGCTTCGAGGCACGAACACTGACTAACTCCATGTTTATTTATAACATACAAACCGCAGCCTGCCAACCTGCTCAAACCGAAGCTAAACTAAAGTGCCGGAAGGGCTGACAGGAAAGCACCCACTCTTAAGTCGTAAAAAACCGAACACAAACAAAATAAAAACAAAAAAGCAGTATGCACTCTTGTGTGAAAACACACCAAGTGTCGAAAGCAGATTTGGGAAAAAATTTACAGAAAACCTTAACCCATCCGTAAGTGAGGTAGGAAATAGAGAGTTAAGAGAAGAGGAAAACGTCAACAGCACAGCTTGCAAACAATCGTTAAGCGCAAAGTGGAACAAAGTGAAAGCGAAAATGGAAAATGGTAACAAACGCTCTATGGTCTCAGAACTGTCAATAAGAGTGTAAGTGATAATGTTTTCTAATAAAAGCTGAGTCCTTAAAATGACTTCTCTTTTTTTGGTTTTTTCCAGAATGCAGAAAAAACCATCAAAAACCATCTGGTTTTTTTTAGGTCGAAGTTAATGCTTTTACTTATCGATCAAGAATATGGCAACGTAATTGAGACGCTGGAATTTATTACTAATAGTTTGATTTCTTACTAAGCTTTCATTACTTTAATTTTTTTTGGCCATATTGATCTCGTCGCAATAAAATATTGGAGTCAAGCGTAACGACAATTTGCGATCCTTCGGATTCTTGTGAAAATATCGAACAAAAGAAAATGTATCAAACTGTTTGCTCTTAGGCTGTTTTTATTTTTTCGCAGTATTGCGAAATCCATCAACCATCCATTATTCATCCTTATAAATGCACACATGCAAACACACACACACATACACACAAATAAATACTTATAAACGCGAAATAAAAACTATTTGTCAATAGCTTCGGGAGATCATTTATCAAAAGTTGACTCGTTTGTCGCCATTGTTGCTTTTAATGCGACTGAAGATGTGAAAAATTGTACGAAAATTTGCATTAAAAATTGGCGAAATCTGGCTGAATACATACGTACATACTTTTACTGGATTAAATCGTTTATCATTTGTCATCTTTTGAGTTAATAGTTTCATTCTGGCATCGAAAGCCGTTTTAAAACCGCCGACGGTTTATTTATGATAAAGTGTAAAAAGATTTTAAAACTTTTTTTAAATAAAGTCAAAAAGTTGAAAGAGTCAAAAAACTTATTCAAACTCGCGTCATTTTGAAATAACAATTTTTTACAAATATTTTGTTTTCATGAAAATCACTAACAAAATTATTTAATTGTTTTTTGCCGCAATGCACGGAGTTTTTTCCCCCTCAATTATTAATGTTCTTCTTTAATATTTAATGATTTTGCACTAAAAATTCGCCAAATTCACAACATATAACCCCCTCCCCCTACCCCTCTCCCCTGACGATGGCGCCTATTTTGTAACCATTACCATTATAGGTGGTTTTCTAACCAGGAGGACGTTTCAAGTGCCAAATATTCGCAGCAACGTTTACACCGCCTCTGAAGCCACTTTAGTCGAGTTTTAAACTGACCAATCGATGACAATACTCAATGCTGGCAATAACTGTAAAGAGCTAGTGCGGCAAAAACACTTCAGCCACGAAAAACGGATAAGAATTAGCGCTACAGCCGGTCATTCGGTATCAGAATATGCTGTTACGAAGTAGAACCCAAGCGAGACTTACATTCAGTCTTCCAAGTTTCGCATTACTCTACCAGAAGTGTAGAGTATTTTTTGAACGCAACTGAAAAAAATAAAGTTTAACAGAAAGCTTTTAGAAATCTAAACTTTTTGTTGTCTCTCCTTTTCTTATGTTCCGTGAACAAAATTTGTACAAAAGTGTTTGAAAACGACGATGATATTGATTATGAAGGATGAAACGATTGAAACGAAAGAAAAGCTGATTGGACTTAAACTTACAAGGATCAATAAACTTATGTAGGTACGTAGGTACAAGAGCGTTAATAGTTATTAAAAAGCAGTACAAATTTCATAAGAAGCAAATAATAAAATTTATATAAAATATTAAGTCAAAAGCAAAAAAATTTACAAAAAAAGGTTAGCATGAACTCCTGCCTTTATTTCAACATTTAAAAAAAAATTTGCTGTGTTTTCGCTTCATTGAAAAACCTTGATAGCTGGATATAAAAGGAAAAATGCGAATAAAAGTAACGAAGGGCGAAGCAAATGCTATTAGAATCAAAAACAGTTTCTTTTTAATTTGAAAAATAAATAACAGGCAAAATAAATATTCTTATAAAAAGGATTTAAATAAAAAAAACAAATGCATAGAATTAAAAATACCGAAATCTGAAGAAAAGTTCTTTCTAAAATTAATTCAATGGAAGTAAATTTTCAGCATTCGACAAGATTGGACGATGATGAAGTTTGAAATGAAATTTATTTGGTAGCGAAAGATGGATTGAATTGCATTTTAATCAACTGATAGACGAAAACGCAACACTGATGATGGCACATCGCCGAAACCAGTTTGTCTCCTTTGCAAACTGCAAACTTTCAACACTCATCAAAATGTAGAAACTTTTTTCGGTTCTAGAACTATAGCAGTTCCTTTTGTGCTATAATTCAAGGTTTTTGGTCATGGCTAAGTACCTAAAGATCAATCGTGAGGAACCTACGTTGCGCGTACACACGCGAATGCTGTCTAACAAGAACTTAACGTTTGAAAGGACTGCGGAAAAGCCTATTATAAGATTACATCAGCCTTCCATTATTTTTTTTTTGTTCTTGATGTTCTTGTTGTTGCTGTCGTCGTTTTACAAGTCTCTAGAAATGCCTTCAAAATGAGAAGCCCAAAAAATGAAAAGAAGTTGCATCAATTCAAAAAGACTTCGCAGGCGCCATCAGCGATAACCAGAGGAGCCTATGTACATATGTACATACATTCATATATCATTTCATCCTTTTAAAAGGAAATTATATTATAATGATAATGCAGAGAAATGTAATGAGGACGATGGACTCGACTCCTAGTCGCCTTCGCATTTAAATGAAATAGCATGATAATGCTGTGTGTGCGTGTGTCTCTTCACCCCATTTTGTCCTTGTGGACAAGTAGAAAGCATAAACCTTATCTCAAATTAAATCTCGAACTGAACTTATTTTTTTGGTTCAGTTAATATTCGTGCCTGCAATTCGTATGGATTTTCTCTGTCACTACATTTCTATCGTTTTTATAACTCTTTGTGCTGATTTTGGTTTGAAGACTATTCTCCATATTATGTATCGCGTTTTAAAGGCTAATAAAAAAAAACTAATATTGTATAAGGAAAAAATTATTATGAATTGAATGAATACATTTGTGTCATTCATTTTATATTGCATTCATATTGCATATTCATTTCATATTCATTTCATATATAAATACAAATATCCCAAAAAAGGGGAAGAAAATATTTTTCGAATTAACGTCATTCGAAACATCATAATTCAAATTAAAAAATATATAAATAAATTATCATATGTGATAATTCGAATTAAACCAACAACTAACCATTCATTGAATCATTATGAATGAGTCAGCCTGAAAACTAGCTCACTTTTCTGGCCTTTTTAGAGTTTATCGATTTAGGAAGTGAGAAAAAATGTATGTTTACTCGTAAAGTATGTACAATGTACTTAAGACATTGTACTTCGATGATATTCAGACAATACTGCTTACAATATGCGCTTTTTTAATGCTGCAGTCAATTAATTCCGACGGTGAGCCCATCAATGGGCCAATCACGGACACTTGATGCACACACGTCGTATTCCGTTGTCATTGTCATTCTGTGGTTTTTCATATAAAACGTGACTTATCATGACTCTCACCCGGAGCATCTAATGTACAACTGACTATTCTTATTTGCTTCTTCCCACACAAACTAAATATTTGCTGATAAAGTGGTCAGCTTCTAACAAGTTTCTTCCTTCTTGAAACTAAAAAGAAAAACTATTGTTTCGGAATCAATTTTTTACGATTGTGGTGATGCACTTTCTTTCGTATTTACATACCAATGTGCACTATGTGTGTATGTACGTATATGCACTATTATTATGTACATATTTTAAGCATTATTCATTCGTGCCTCACGCCCGATTGTTCATGCCACACAAATGAATATGCATGTGCGTTTTTGTGCCTACCAAAGCGATTGTGGGAGGAGAAGGAGGGGTAACCATGGACCCAGTCGCAGATACAAATGCTGAAATATAGCCATCCCTTGTTGTTGTTGTTGTTGTTGTTGTTTTAAGAGTCTTAAAAATAGAGCTTTTCTGTGAGCAACCGCAAACGTGGGCACAAAGGATGAGCTGGCGTGATGGCGAAGGACCGTGTCACGAGCAGGAGGTAAGAGAGAGCCCTAAAGTAGGAGGAGCATTTTAAAGGGGCATTTTATTATTTGCAGCGGTTTTAACAACTAAGCACTTTTCTTTGTTTGCGTTGGTTTTTCGTTTTTGGTGCTTTACCAGCCAGCATTTGCTTTTATTCTTGTCTTTGCTTCAGGCTGTTTCAAAATATATGCAACTATCTCGTGTTATTACTATTTATTCTTCATACGATACAAAGATCCAAAGTGTGCCACGCTGTAATTGCAGCATCTGCATCATTCATGACGTTGCTGCTCATGCTTTTTGTTGCACACGATGCACACAATAGAACTGAATGAAATGTTGGCAATAAAGAAATAGAGAAAGGAATAATAAAATGAGAGAAGCGGAATTTAGCATCTTAAGGATTATTATTATTCATTTGCTCTATGAATATTCTGACAAATGATATGCTTTTGTGTTTGTGCTATTTTTGTTTAAAATTCTTTTCACGTTAAGAGAGAAATCTTCATCCAGACTGTATTCTTACATAATACTTCTAAATGTCTAATATTTCTAAACGTGCATAATTATTTATAATATAAAAATTATTTTTTTAAAATATAATGTTTTGTGAGCACCAATAAAAAATACCTTACCTTCCACTATTATTCATTCCAACAAAAACATACGCAGCTACCGACTTCTTCTTAAAATTCTCGTCCGTTTCCGTTTACAGTCGTTTTGTGAGAGCTGATTAACTGAAATGAAATGATTGTGCTCAATTAGTGCCGGGCTGCGAAGAGGTAGAGGAAACTAATGGTAAACCTCATTCACATAGAAACAAGAGCTCATAGCAACAAAATGGGCCATACAAGAAAAATCCGTCAAAATCGAGGCCAACCCAACAAATCTCAAAAAACAAAGTTATATACAAAGAAAATGTTCAGCCTATTAAAATGAAAAAAGGAGAAAGAAAAGGAAAGCGGGAATGATTAAAATGCTTCCTCACTAAAAGAAAACAAACAGAGCTATTTTCTCAGTTTAATAGAGAATTTCAATTTTTTTTCTTTACAGCCAAAAGCATCAGAAAAGTTTCATACTCAAGATGAAATTGACCCAAATCATTTTTTTTTAATTAACAGCCGCAATAACTAAGAACGAAAGGATCAAAGATCGCCCCTACTCTTTTTAATGTTACTTTGTGTATTTTCAGTGAAGCTTTAAAAATAAAGCTGGTAATCTCATTACTAAATATACATATGTTCATATATGTTTATACTGTTAACATTACTTTTATTAATTATATTTCAAACAAAAGTTCATAGTATCGTTGTCCAATTTTCTCTCGATTCAACGTGGACCAAACATAAGATTTTTAAAATTCAAAATCTTTTGAAAAAAGTTGTTGGAAAAGTTGGTGAAAAGTTTGAAGAGAAGTTCAAAGATATCAACAAATTTTTGGGACAGTTTAATAAGGCGCCCTCTACGAAAAAATACTCAGTGCTCCTTGCAAAAAATTCCCACCAATTTTAGTGGATTTTGTGTTTCGAAAAAGCTACGAATCATTTTTACTCTGAGTTACGTAATAAAACCATAACACACTTTTCGATTTATTCGTGTTGTTGTTGTTCGCCCCGGTTGCTCTTTGTTGTTGTCTTGACTTTATTGACATTTGTTTGTGTGTGCATTACGAAAAAATATGCTGAAATAAAATAATGCTTACAGGCTTGATTTCCTTCAAGCACGCATGAAATACGAGTATTCGAATCAATGTGTACGTGCGTGCATTTGCGTACGTGTGAGCGTGCTTTGTGCAATGATCTACAGGCAACCCTCGTACAACAGAACGGTGGTTACTTTTTGAAAAAAAAAATGCCATGTTAAACGAATTCGTGTTAAACGCGGAAAAGAACTTGTAAAAACACTGAGTTACGTTCGCAAAATGAGAACATATAAAGGGCCCGGGAAGCACATTCGGGTTTGTTGTTGGCCAATATTGCATATTCTGCTTATTGACAAAGCCGTTAAGCCAAAAATAAGCTTCATCGCTGAATATGTTTTTTCGATGGAATTCAAGATTTTCTTAAAGTTTTAGCAGAGTCCAATCGCACAACTTACGGCACTGCGAATGCTGCTCCTACGGCTTCGACGGTACGGCGATATTTTCGGTACTTCGACCTGGTCCAAGGATTTATGCGCCATAGCAAGTACAGCCTGTCTGGTGGCACGTTTATTATGACCGCAAATTGGAGAAAGCGCTCTTCACGTTGACCACCGGCCACCGACTCAATAATTGCGGTCGTAATTTTTAATAATTTCCACACGCTGCTTGTTCGTAAACTTTACCATGATAAAAATGTTAACCTTGACTGACGTTTTGACGTTAGAAGCTCATGAAAAACGTGCGTAAAAAAATACAAAATTTGTATGTATTCGAAAATCCGTTATAAATGTTCAATCATCTTTTTATTATGATAGATTTGGATGCTAAGGCCGAGAGGATGCCGCCGTTTTTTATATCAAACATAAAAATATTAATAATAATTACAATTTTATAGTTATAGCGTCACATTCACATTAACAATACCTACATATATACATACATGTACCTATGTACATACCTATTATTATTCCTAGCGCTACTTAGTTTTATTACCTTGAAACTGACTCAAGTAAAATTACGTACTCGTACCATCTGCGCGTTGCTTCAGTGCGTAACCGCTGCAGTAACTCGTAAATATTTTATGATATACCGTCATTTGAACCGTCAGTTGCAGCTCACTTGAATTAACACGTTTGCGACACGCGATAAAGTTTTTGCGGAGAAGCGCCGCCCCAATATCGTAATATCATTATTTTTCCAGGCATTGGAAAAGTTAGTAATGGGTTTGCGGTGAAAGATTTAAGAGAATAGAAATTTGCTTCTGAATTATCGTCTTAGCATAAATTAAATAGAGAGCTTCTTAAAGATATTACGATATATTTGTATATTACGCCATTTCCTGGTCATGATTTCGAAGTATCATCGTGAGTTGTATGTTTTTCGACCCATAGAGTTATCAAAAATTACAACAACAACATATGGATGAACGAGTATATGAATATTAAATCACTATAGAAGTAAAATATGATATGATTTCTGCAATGATGGGTTTTAAAACGAATTTTAAACGAATATTTAAAACGAATATTTGGTGGTTTGACTTTAATTTTCTAATTTTCAGGGATAGTACCATACTATTCTTGTTGAGTTCATGCTCCTGCTCATGCTAAATCAATGAATGCATTTGTTGTTCATTCAGAAACTGCTTTCTATTTAGAATTAATAAAAGTATCTACTTTACAAAGTAAATACACAAAATAAAGTTAGTTTTATGAGATATAATCGAAAACAAAGTGAACCACAAACAATGCGAATTGTTTTTACGAAAACACTGAAACGGAAAACTGATATAATTTGTTATTAAAAACAATGGCTCCAAAGCCAGTTTTTTGTTGTTTTTGTTTTGGCGCTCTGCTAAATTAGCGCTCGCATCTGTACCTTAACAATCACATTCACAATCTCATTCATATTTGTTACATATAAAGGCAAAATGGGAATAATTGTGCCCAAATGAAGGAGAATACATGTGTCAAACATCCACACACCCATACACAGACATACACTCGCATACACACTTAGTTAAGTGTATATTGTAAAGCTTATGATGCATTATTACTGCAAAATTGTGTATGTGTATGCACTCAACAGTCCTAAAATTCTTAGATAACAAAACGTTCACGAATCTGTGACGAAAACTCACCGACGCGGAAAACACGAACCCCCTCTATTTACCCCCTCATTCTTCTAGTTGTTAGCAGTACTAACTTTAATCTAGTTGAATTGTATTTCGTTCTCTTTTTCATACTCTAATTATTATGTTCATTGATAAAAAAGCTATGCTGAACTTTAATCTCTTTTATTATCCGTTTGTAACCCAAGAGGCGTGGCAGGTATGGAAAATTATATAACGGGTGCGTAATTTCCTATGTCGATATGTAAATATTGAATAACTTTAACAGTTATAAACCGATTGACTTGAAATATGGCCAAACAGTCACATACTGACATAAAAGATGGCGCACTTCTTATATACTTCACTGAGCCATGCAGCTTCGCACAGATATTCTCTGTTATCATAGGCTGGTTGGTATTGAAGATGGTTAAAATGGCAGCAGTGTTACGCCTACTTTTTATAGCGAATATGAATTAAGCCATGCTTAAAGCCCAATTTTTCCGCTTGTATACGTAGATCTAATTTGAAGCTACAATTTTATTCTCGAGTCCACACCATATTAGACTAAAATATATTCCCAAAAATAGGCATGAAACGCCCTCTGATATATCATACAAGACAACACGATTCATACGCGATGGTGAAATGTCAGGCATGATTCGTTGAAATTTTCCTAAAGGCCTACAGAATACTACAGAATAGGCCTATGTGGGCTATGTGTGTGTCTGTGTGTGTGCGTACTTATGGGATCTGTTTGTGGGGGATGTTCCTATGGGCGCATGCACGCAGTGCCGACAACTTGACTCGACTAATTTAGAAACAACTGCAAACTTGTGCTCAGCAGCGGTTGAAAAGTCACTGAGTTTTGCATAATAAAGGATAATAAAATCATTAAACGAAGTCCTGCGGATGTTGCGCGCAAACTTTACATTGTTGCTCTTGCGTTACATTGTTTTGTCTTTGTCTTTGTTGTTGTTTTGTTGGGTTTCGGTTAATGATGATGACGATCATGATGATAATGATGGAAATTTTATGATAATAAAGGGGAATTTTGGGGAATTTTTTTTTATTGTTGTTTTTCTTTGTGATTTATTGTTGCTGTTGTTTGGAAAATTTTTGCCTTTGTTTTTGTTACATTAAGTACAATACAATACAGTTTCTGTTTTCCGATTTTTTTTTTGGTTTTAATTATTTGTTGTTATTATATTTGTAACAACTACAACAAATGTAAAAACATTTATTGTTGCTGATTGAACCAACCAGCAACCGGATAAGTATTTGGACTTGCAGGAAGTCGGTCTTATTATTATTTTTCAATAAGTTTTAAGTTTTTTGGCAACAAAAAAAATTAAAACAGAGCTTAATCAGAATTTTGTGAATAAGAAAAAAGGAATTGTAATAAAATTTACAAATAAAATTTGCCTTCGGCTAAACGAATTTGTGTAGCTTTGAACTTCTGTGGATTACGTTTCAAATAAAACAATAGAAAGACAGTTGAAAACAGTTGAAAAAACGTGAAGAAAGAAAGCAATCTAAAAGGAGTATTAGCGTGCGAAATTCAAACAAAGGAAGGTGTTGGTGTTAAGATATACAAACATCCTTAGAGAACAAATAGTCATAGGAAAGTTTTTAGACATGCGCTCTCCGTTTTTTTAAATTCAATTGAAAAAAAAAACTCCAATAAAAATAAAAATTTCATTAAATTTGGTATAAATTTGCATTTTTAAGCAATGATGACGAAAAAGGGTCAACAGTATATCAAATACGAAAAAAAAACAAATCAATAAAAACCAAAGAATTCATAGAATAATTCGATTCAAAAACTTTTTGTAGAAGCGACCTTATCAAGCGTTCAATGAACAAACAAAAAAACCAATTTTGCTGAAACTTACTCTTTCAGTTTTTCTTCTATAAACTTTTGTAAAGAATTTTTTTTTCTAAAAAGCTTTAAATTCTCAATGATAAATGCGTTATTTGCTCAAAGTTAGCGGAAAGATGTAATGATTTTTTTAATTTAAACTCATATAAAACCGTATTTTCCACGATTTGCCTTTAAAATTTTAGCAGTTAATCGCAAAATCAAATTAATCCGTGTTTATTTTTTGCTGTTTATTCAGTTCGTTGCGACCCAAATGCATTCAAATCGATTTCGGTTGTACATACGAGTAGAAAGTGTTCGTCGACAACGTGAACACAATTTATGTTTTGTTATAGAGCAAATTGTTGTTGTTTTTGTTGTTGCTATTTAGGTATATTTTGATGTTGGTGCGGTTGCTGAATAGTGCAAAAGCCATAAATCAATGTGACGAATGAGCACAATATTTTGTGTGAAGGATAATTATATTAATGCGCAAAGAGTATTTCTAACTAAAACAAATATTTCGTTAGCTTTTTTTAACTCGTTTGATATCCTTTGGTAGGGCATGGTTTATTGTGGAAGCTTTAAGTTACGTATTAACTATGAATGGAGTACTTTTTACCAGTTTGAAGAAGAAAATATAATAAATTCAAACGATGCTTAACATATATTTGCTAATGTTTTTCGTGCGCGATTTAAATTTCTGTTCGAATCGGTTCTTTCATAAAATTCATAAAATCGACTTTCATAAAACTCATCCATTTTTATCTTTTAGGGATTGGGATATCGTTGGATATCGTTTAGGAATTGATTTTCGCCGCATAAAAATTGTGGTCTTTAACGCAATCATCTCACAAGCAATCAATTCCGACAACAATAAACTTGATGGTAAACATTTTCTATTATTTACGCCTAGAGACAACAACAATTTATTCGTAATGATTGACAGTTAGTTCGTGACAATAAAATAACTTCCAATCAATTTCGATTGATGCCCCCTGGAGGGACTTGTGGTCGGTCATCAGGGTCATATGATACGAGTATTTATTAAAGTGTGAACATTTTTGCCCATTACCTAATACATTGTGATACATTGTTGTTGTTGCTGCTTTGCGAATTGACACTAAAATTTAGTACTTTTCTCAATCAGCGGAAATGTCGATAAAAAAGGCTACGCTGGCTTTGCAGTATACACTAAATTGTCAAATTGTCGAATTGTCAACCAATTTTAGTAAAAAATCTAAGGAATAGAGTATAAATATTAAGCTGTATAGTACGATATTACTCGCCTCCTGCAGGCTTTCGCGTCCTTTCTTCATGCTTTCATATTATCCATATGTATTTATTTATTTATTTATAGCTTTTATTTCTGGCACTTTTATTTCTTTGTTGGTATCTTTTCCTTTAAAAAATCATACCAGTACAACACACACACACACACACACACACTCGTCCAAAACCCATTATGTATTTTATAACTGCTTTAAATGCTGCTACTGCTGCATTTCACTTTGTAGAATTTATTATTTTTATGCACTTAATAATTCGGTCCTTGTGCCGGTTTTTCACCGTTACTTTACTTTACTTTCCTTTAATTCTTATTTCCCTTATTTTTTTTTTAGTTTTTCTCTATTTTTTTTATTTTATTGCAATGTCGTATATTAGCTGTTCTATGTTTGTTTGTTTAATGGTCGTAAATAATAACATATGGCTTCATGGTACACGCGGATGCACACACACACACATACACACACATATGCTGTGAAAAATATTAAAACTAAGTGTGTTAATGGTAGTAACGAGAGCAGAAAGGAACGCAAAATATTATAAAATGTTTTTATGTGAAATTGACACACTTTGAGCAATCTAGAGCTGCTTTAAAAACAAGCGGCACCATTAGTCTGACTTATTTATCGCAGGTTCTAAGAATGAAATTTAACAACTGTTATTTATTCCAAATAGAAATTACCTTTTAAATTATTAAAAAACTAAATTATTAAAAGTAGATGCAAATCTTGCGATTATTGTTTTAATCGTAATTATTATTGTCACCAAACCAAAAATGACAAGGAATGACGGAAATTTGTCCCAAAATTTGTCATCAATATCCGATATAATTTCGTGTAAGTTAAAAAATCTCGTCCGCCGTCAATAAATTGACATTCGAGCTGATGCCGGTTTTAAGAGAGCTTTTATTGACTTTTCTTTCCTGAAATGAATTAATTTTTATTTTTTAATAGTATTTATTTTTGACTAAACGGTTAAACGGTTACTGTAAACAGATTTTATTATTCTGTCCGATTATATTATAGTATAACCTTTTATAGACAATTCACTATTATTTAGTATAACCATAATTAGCACGCGTTGTTTAGATATTTTATTAAAGCATTCGCAAATGAAATTTAATTTTACAATTTTCCTCTTGCCAACGTCTTCTGCAATGACATACACGCTGCGATTCATTGCAGGCGAACGTTCTGTTTTTAGTCTGTCATGTTGACAGACGATGTGTTTGTTAGAAAAAATGAAGATCTGTTTCTGACAGACGACGCCATTATGCATGTGCCTTTGAAGTGAATGCAAATTGCCGACAGCGACCGAAGAATGGCGCTTTGGAAGAATACTCAGGAAATGTTAGTCGTATAAAATGTCGTACAAAAAAATTGTCAGAAGAGCACACACACTCACGCTCACACGCCCGGAAAATATGCGCGTGTGTGCATATGTTTGTGCAATTATTCAAATGCCGAGGCGATATCCAACAGTTTCGAGTAGTCGTTATCGTCCTTGAAGCGCAAATTAAATTCATATCATTCAAAAGCCGGGCATTACACTTATTACGCCGATTGTTGATGCCGTCGATTTTGGTACGTATTTGTTTGCATTCCATCGAAACCAATTTATCTGCCGAAACCGAATTTCACTCCGTCATTTCTCTA
The DNA here is from genome assembly GCA_949752815.1 of Conops quadrifasciatus. Classification (NCBI taxonomy): domain Eukaryota; kingdom Metazoa; phylum Arthropoda; class Insecta; order Diptera; family Conopidae; genus Conops; species Conops quadrifasciatus. Next base: position 11,424,383 of record OX457078.1, on the reverse strand, counting down.
ACAATCGCCCGGAAATTTAATCTTTTAATATAATTTTTTTTAAATAGCCCCATTTGATCTTTATTAAGCCAAGTAACTTTTCTAATTCTGTAGTACTAAAACACGTTTAAGAAGACTTACAATTTGAGCCATCTGCTGTGGATTTTTTAAATGAACAATTTTGAAAAGTTACCATTTTCAAAAGTTTATTAAATTTAAATTTAAAGTTATGTTAATTTTGAAATTCAGTCATAAACATTTGATTCTTTGTGTTGATAACAGAATAAACTGTACTGAACTGAAACTGATATTTTTTGACAGTTATTATTTAAAATTGACTTTTCAACACGAGATCGACTTTTTTAACGAGATTTTTAACACTAACGTTTACGTTTTTCGATTATATTTTAGAAGAGAAAATCGATGCTATTTTCAATAATTTCTATTGATTTTAAATTAAAGCGAACTTTAGGCCGAACTTGACTTTAAATGGTTTCATTGCTAAAGACCCTCCTTCTCCGTTTATGGTATGTTTTGTTAATGTTTAAGTTTTTGGCTGTGCCCGAAACTGAATTATCGCTTGGACAATACCAAACACCAAACACCGCCAACGCTTCGGCTGCATTTTCACCTTCATTTATTTCATAAATCAAAAGCTAATATAATTAATAAAATTAATAAAATATCTCAGAACGTAGTCCAAGCAAGCTACAGACATCTTTCAATTTGAAATTAATTAAATTTCTTTCTACTATGCTGACGTGGACTATGATGATGATAATGATGGGAGTGTACTTGAGAGCGCTTATAATTATGTACTCGTATTTGGTGAGTGTGACTGAAGGATTAATTAAAGAATCTCTTCAAAACCAAAACTAGAGTAATTCGGATAGCGATAATTTCAAAACATCGATCAAAATAGTGTACATATTCGGTACTGCATTACTGAACTGAGCAGCGAATTTCATAACATATGATTTCTGTAATACTTGTACTAAAACTTAATGGCCAAATTCGATGGCCTATAGCATTAGAGCTTTTAAGGATAATACTTGAGTTATCGCAATACACATGCGACGACTGAAGGAGTCATAGACCATCTGCCCCAGCATATACACGTGTAATTAACAGGCGACGGATCGACTCTTATCTTCAGGAGCTTCATTGAGCAGAATTTTCTGAATAGCCACAAACGAGCACGTACGGACCTGCCGCCGCCGCCGCCCTGACTTCTGGTGTCGCTGAAACCAATTTATTACCAAAGCACAATAGCACAAGTGGATGATTAGTTGGGTATGTGTGTGTGCGTGTGTGCGAGTGTGTGTGTGTGTGTGTGTGTGTGCTAGTCGTCTGTGTGAGTAGTAGAGAAGCTTATATGATTTATTTACGTTTGTACCTGCTTTTGTGTAGCTTTTTGTTGTATGTTTCTCTTTTAATTCTCGTATGTGTGTGCGTATAAGTTTGTATGTGTGTGAGTGTGTGTGTGTGTGTGTGTGTGTGTAGGAGTGGGCGATTGAATGATTTAACACTCATTCGAGCATCCCCGTATTTCCCGAAGAAAGAAAAAAATCTCAATGACTTTGAGACTTATTGAGACATCATTTAGCAAACATTTGATATTATTCATCATACTCTCGGAATTTTCCTATTTGCTTAACTTCATTTACAGCTTCTTGTTCGTGATCAACGGACGGTACAGGACCACCTTTTGCTCCTTTCACCTTTCCGAAGTCTTCGCACAACGCACTCAGGATTCTGCTGTCAAGAGTGAGTTGTCACATTACAGAGGAATCACATCGTCTGGCCTGCTTTGAAGTTTCTTTGGCAGCATTTGGCGTCGGACGACATCAACGACATCACACACAAAAATACAATACTTCATTATCCCCCTTCCCCGGAATTTCAACCAGAACACTCTAGACTTTGAGAGCATATTACTTCTAGTGCTGACGTTTAATGAGATGCCTCTGTTCCTCCGTCCCTCTCCCGTGCTAAGGAGTGTGATCTGTGGGTGGGAAGAGCCTTTGCGTAAGAATAATGAAAAGTAAACATTCAACGTTTGCTAGAAAAACATCCTTTGGCTGGCTCCTACTTCAATACTTCATAATTCATACTATTCGCTCTTGTACGTGTCGCCGCCGACATGCCTGAAATATGTTTGCATGCACGTCGCAGCTCTCTTATCTGTAGAGTACGTGTACATGTCTATCCCGGTTTAAACTTGCTTCCCAGCAACAAGACTGGCTTTCCCATCAGTTCGTCTTCATTTTCCCGACGGCGAAGTGGCCTCCTCTCAGGGTCAAGTTCATCCATTGAATAAATGTATGAACTCTTTTAGGACGAAGGGCGAGTGAATATTCATGTCGCTCGAAAGAAGTCCTATGTTTTCTGCGGCGCTGCGCTTTTGGCGAGGACGAAAGCATAATCCTTTGCTTTTTACACCAACATAAGGTCAGGTTAGATTTGTTTGAAATTTTCTGAAATGCAGGAATTTTAAATTCGGGGATCTTTGGAGTTTTTGAGAAAATTATTAAGTGTTTTTTGTTTATGATTCGTTGGTAATTAAGGATTTGTAGAGTACGAGGAAGAGACTATTTTTCTTTCTTTAATCTGTGTCGTAAATGATCGGCTAATTTTAAAAGTTTGTTTGTTCACCGTTTTTAGAGCTATCTTTAATTAATAGTTATTCGTATACTGCTATATTTTTTATATGCATACACCAAACTTTTTCTATTAATGTTCGCTAAACACACACACACACACGCACACACACCGCACACACGTCACATAAAAGTTTCGCAAGCTCGGCGCTAAATTTGGTTTTATCTCTATAGTAAAAATAAACAGCCACAATAACTAAAGATAAATGAGAAAGTTAAATGGAAAATTTAAAACTCTGAACACTGAACTTTCTGCGGAACCTATTAAACACATAGCAAGAACGTAGTAGAGCCACTATGAGAACGGTTAAGCTGAAGAAGCATGGTTATTAAAACAGTTTGTTATTCTAGTGATGGCGAGCGGAAGCCTGAAGCTGACAAACGGACCCGGAAAGCGTGTATACACACGCTCATATGCACGCTTCATTTGTGGTTGTTTCAAAGTCAAAGTCACCATAAATACCGCATAAGAATTCACATCAACTCGTACCAGAAGTACGCAGCTCGACAACCGGAAACATGGCGAGGATTTTGCATGAATGCTGCGGCGTGATAATAGCACCTCGTACCACTGCGTACCAACAATGCAGGCGCGTATAAATGATAGGAAGGAAGGAAGGAAGGAAGGAAGGAAGGAAGGAAGGAAGGAAGGAAGGAAGGAAGGAAGGAAGGAAGGAAGGAAGGAAGGAAGGAAGGAAGGAAGGAAGGAAGGAAGGAAGGAAGTGAATACTAAAGTGTGTTTTTTTAAGCCCAATAGAACTTCAAATGGTAAAAAATAACACAAAAAATTTAATTTTAATAAAATTATTTTATTTACTCGAAAGATCAAGACATGGCATTAACATTTAAAAATTATTTTGGGCATATGGACATTTGTACGGACGTATAAAAGTTTCGTATTTTAACCTAGATGACAGTTTATGATGACGTATGATGTACAAAACTGTTTAAAGATTAAAGACTAAAGTCTTTAAAGATGACATGACATTTTTTGGAAGGCTCCAGAATAAAAAAGAAAACGATAGCCAATCGTCACGCTTTGACGATTCCTGACCCAATTTGTATCAACATACTTTAGATTTCTCAGAGAATGACAAATTGTTAGCCTTTAACAAAACAACACAACGACAGCAACGGAAACAGAAAAGTCAGTGACTTATGTTGCTCAGCTTAAATAATTGCTGTGTCTAGCATTCTGGGAAATTTTTCCACTATTCAAAACTGGCACAAGAAGAATGACGGTCATTTTTATAATTAACCGTCAGAGTTACGACAAAGAAATGAGAGCGTTTTTTGTTGCCTTTATAAACGAAAGGATTTCTATAGAACCGAAAACCACTCCAGCCAAAAATGTTATTGTTATAATAAATTGGAAAAAACTAGGCTCTTTTTGCACTGTTTTATAAAGGGAGGCATCAAATGTAGCGCGATATTAATGTAATGTAAAGAATTTCATGAAAGAGAAAGTATTCTCTCGCATGTAGTGCTGTTTGATATCGAAAGTTTATATTTAGTGGGCGTCACCCGCCCACTTTTTATCATCACTACGAGGGATGCGTGTGTAGGGTAGATGAGTTTCGTTATTTCTTTGTACGACGTCATCAAATCCTTTTTGAAGAAGAAATAAGAATACTTGTGATGAGTGTGTTTGTGTGTGTGCAGCCTTTGATATCCGTACAAAAGGACACACTGACACACTGCCGGAAGCAAACATTTTGTCTGTGATGTTACAGTGAATGACTTGGTGTGTGTTTGTGTGGGCGTTTGTGTTAAAATAAGTATTTTTTAATGAAATTATGGTTGATATTAAGTATTGCATAAAGAGTCTTAAAGAATGCAAGATATTTAATTAGAAAATTATATCATTTAATTATTATTATATAATACATATTTAGGTAATCTCTTGCATTCTTTAAAATCATGGCTAAATTTTTGTATAATTAATTTGTACGATAATTAATCATGAATAACATGAAGTCATAAAAATTCCTTAAAATGGATTTTATTCCCAATTTTTTCTGTTTTTTTTTGTTTTAATGAACAACTTTATGTAAAAATCAATGGCAATTTTGTAATTTGGATGCAGTTTTAAAGGCCAATTTCGATGCAAAGAAAAAGATTCGTATTAAACGTTAAAGCGTTTAGTTGTCCGCAAATTGCGTTTTCCATTTTAAATGCTTTAAATGGGAGTGCTTTTAAATGCGGCTAACATGAGCAAAAGGCAGAAAGCGAATACGGTAGAGCTGCTACGAACCGATTGGGATCCACTTTAAAAATTTTGACATTATACATTTTTTTCTTATTCGATGAAAAATTAATATTTATGACTTAATTACAAAAGCAAATGTCGGTCATTCTGGCAGGTTAATTAATTACGCCAGCGAAACGCGAGTAAGATGTCAGAGGGCATGTGCCGAGCAAGAAGGGACCAGAAACTTAAATTAATCGTCGTCGATTCTATATTTTTTTATTTATATATTTCCCCTGGAATGTGAGTTCATTCGTTAAAATGTGGAAATTGTTAATGTAAGTATGAATGACATTGAAATAAAGCCCAAAAAGTTAATTAACACACAAGCCCATAGGCCTAAAATAGTCCGTATACTCGCTGAACGAGTGAAGTGCACCCTCATTGATGATGAGAAGGAAGAGGGATGACGTGACACACACGCTCGGATGCACAGCATAACAGACCAAACAACAAAAACTGTCAGTTTTTTCCCCATGAAAACAAGAAACCACTGAAAGAAACAAACTAAAGAGATACAAAGTCGCAACCACTAAAAGTTGCTGCGCCTTCGGAAGAACAGAATCATCATGAAAGAATGACATACGAACGAAATTAACCGGATAGTCTTATTAGAATACTTCATTTTTCTATGCTAGGAAAAAGTCAGAAAGGTAGGGAAAAGGGACCCTGAGGGACCTAGAGTGTGTAATATATACATATACTGTGATATATGTATGTATATACCGTCCACGTCGCTTGGAATACAGCCCAACAGTCAAATACCGACATAAAAGGTGGCGCACCCTGTACATAAAACCAAAGTAACGCAATTAGGTTTGACAATTGACTGCATAATTAGGCTCGTACTCGTACTATCAGAATGAAAATAGAGTGAAAGCGAAACGTTGGAAGAAGACCGGAAGTGTGGAAATGGTGTTCCCGGAAGTTGTTCCTAGATGCTCATAATAATAATGAATTATTTTTTCTGGTGTGCCGTAAGGTTTTGCAATTGTACGAATGTATCGCGATTCCCTGCAACACGACCGGAGCCAGGTGGCTGTGTGTGTATGTGTTCGCGTGTACGTAATATTTTTTCTGCTTTTCATAGCATTCTACTTTTGATTTAATTTTTATTTCCTGGCAAGCTGAAAAGTTCTGTTGGTATTTTTTGCCTCGAGAGCTCGTAAAACGCAGCCACAAAAGCCAAAACTTTGAAATAAAAACGAAAAATTATGTAAAAAAAGAACAACGCTTTTGTATGTGATGTTTTTCGTGCCGATTGCAATGGTTGTTGTAATTGTTGTTGTTGCTTTTGTTGTTAAGGGCGTAGTAGTGGAAACGAATCCTCTGGCATTATATCGTTTTCAATGGCATAGATTTCGGATTTTAGGTAAACGGAAAGAGCGAAAAGTGTGAAGTGTTAGCTGTGGATACCGTTAGAATACATTTTTCTAAAGGATTTTTTTTAACGTAGGTATGTACACGTTCAGAACGTGCAAGCCCTTAAGCGCTGTGAGACAGCTTGCTTTAAGAGTTGAAAGACTTCGGTCGCCCGACTCGAACTGTCAAACGTTCCATAGATGTCTTTGAATGTTCGGGGCTTTTAAAAAAATATAAAAAACCTAGACCGCAACAAAAACTTCATTCATTGTTGTTTTCAGTAAATATATTTTGACATTTTTTACTTGCTCTACAATTCTTCCTTTCATTGTTCTACTTTCTTCGGTTGGTTCTGGTTGCTCTGCACTCTACGATAGAGTCTCTATCCGATTTCAGTACTAAACGTCTAAACCTAAAATTGCAGCTTGAATCGCTGAAAGTCCTTACTGTTAGCGCATTCCTTTTTTCGGGGATCATGCCGATTGTTTCTGGTACTCTCGTCTCTTATCCGTCGGGGAAAAACTTTGTCTTCATCGAAACTGAGTGAAAATAAAGAAAAGTAGGAAAAGGACAAATAGCACAAATATTGTATTTGTACTCAGGCAAAGGATTGCCATCGTTTGTAGAGTTGCTAAATCTTTGGATTGTGGATTTGTGCGAATCATAATCTTTTCGTTCTTTCCGGAAAGACTCTTCTAGAAAGTGGTTTTAAGTATTTATGAAAACAATTGTATTGGAATAGATGCAACGAAAACAGTCAGATTGTTGTTGTTTTTTTTAATTTTTTGTGGCCTAACTAAAGCATGAAATGAAAAGTTTGTTGTTGCTGTTATTTTTTAACCGCAAATTTTCGTTACAATAAAACGCCAGTAAGCAGCAAAAAGGACGCCGCGGCAACCGTTTAGTATTTTTTCATTTCCTTTTGAGTTTTTTAATTGAGTTTGGGTAATGAAAAGAGTTTCAGATTTAAAATTTTTGATGAGCTATTTAAGTGTTAAGCTATTTAAGTGAGCTATTTAAGTCTTTATGTACTCACAAAAATGTACTCAAATTTGAAACAATTAGTTTTTTTATGTACTTAATTTTATACTTAAATTTCAAATTATTTTATTTGATTTTAATAATAAAAAAAAAATATATCGTATAATAAAATTAAATTGAAATTGATGGTGGTGTGCAAAGAAAAAAAAAATATTTTTAATTAAAATATGTAACGGATTTTGCTCTCGATTAATTAGAGCAGCTCGAATAATTTAATTGTTGAGTGTTGATAACTGAAATTTTTATTACTTTCTCATTAAATTATACTTTTTTGTCGTTATCGTTTTGTCGTTGCTTGCATTGTGTATAAATTGCATAAATTTGGAAAAGGGTCGAGTTTTTGTAAAACTTTTGTTTAAAAATGTTCGCCGGAATATCTTTAAACTGAAATGAAAATGATTTATATTTTTTAATGGATGTAACTGTCGTTTTGTTCAAATATTACAATTCTATATTTAATATCGGAAATGTATTAAAATTCGTAGTTTAAACAAAAAATTATATGTATAAATATTTTTTTTCTCGTCCGAGAAATTCTGTATTGAAATTAATTTAACTTCTGGTACAAGAATATAATTTTCGAATTCTATCAAAACCTCCGGAAATGTTTAAACCATACTGGACTCTGGTTTAAAAGATCAGTGAAATTTTATCGGCCATGTTGTGTTATCGGCCATTTTCCATTTGGTCGCTTAATGGGAAAAATATCGGTTGATAATAAAAATATGAAATTACGGTAAAAAAAAGCCTCTTTTACGATCGCTGTACACATGATTTGTGACACAGTATTCATACAATTTCAAAGTCTCTTTAATCGCGACACAATCCTTGTCTTTTCTGAGCCTGTGCCTATCGTTCCACCCACTTAAAAGCCAACTGGCAGATCGTATAACCATTAGGCATCATTTGAACTTATACAGCGACAGCTGCAAACAAAAGATGACTTTCTAAAAGTCACGAAAATGCAAACAAATAATATAATAAACAATTAAATGAAAGCAAATAAATAAATTATTGTGTGAAATGGTATTGTTTTTGTAGTAAAGTATGACAGTTTACACACGTACATTACACATTACGTAAGCTCAGAATTCGTGTCATTGTTGCTTCCTTCCTTCACTGAGGATTGCGTTACGTTGTCTGTCGCCCGCTGATGCTCTGTTTACGCTGTAATTTGTCAACTGACAACTTAATATTTACATAGTAAATAGCCGCAGGTGTACACACACCCGTACACGTGTGTGTTTGGGTGTGTGTGTGTGTGTGTGTGGGAATTCGTTTGATTGTGTACAAGAAGTAGACATATTGATTATGCCTAAAAGCAGGTGAAAACAATTCTTAATGGAGGAAGCGCATTCTCTACTACTTTCTCAGTAAAATCAAAGGAAAATTGAAGTTTTATTACGATGCAACATATCAAAGGCGAAGACAAAGAAACAGAACAATAACAACAAAAAGAATAATGACGAAATAATTCTTTTTTATTATGACATTCTTTAAGTGTCATCAGACACACGCTTTCTGGTGCGCTACAGCGACACCTTTCAAAGCGCGTCACTTTCCTAACGTGAAGTGAAAGGGGGACAAAGAGAGTGTTCTGCAATGACGTCCGGATATCATCGATAATCGTGAAGTCTGAGCTCTTCGACCATGAAAATGTTCGACCATGTTTTCATTTAACTTTAAATAAAGTTACAAAATTATTTTACATTATATTGTAATATAACAAATTTCCAAAATAATAATTTCAGTTTTAAAAAAATCCCTAAATTTGGAATTTGAGAAAAATAAAATTTACCGAATTGACCATTAAGGATAAAGGATTGTTAACTTGAATCAAAAAAGTGCAAATTTATAGAAAAAGTGTTTTTCTTCTAACAGATCGTCGTTAAATTCTATTGAAGTACGTTTGCAGTTTTTTTCAGCGAAACTTTTTCAGGTTCTTTAAAGCTACAGCGAAATTACAAAATTTTCTTGTGTTTGTGTTGTGGCACGCGGACCACAAAGTAGCTCCTTCTCCATCAAAATGTAGGCGACAAACGGAAAAACAATGGTCCACTAACAACAAGCAGCGCGCTCTTAAGAACAATAAGGCGTACCATTGTGTGGGAAGAAAAATATATTAGGACGGACTTAGGAGGGCAAAACTACAGCGAAGTTCATCCGCTCGATGCGTGTTTCCGTGCAATAAAAGAAAACACGCACACAATCTACAATCTATAAGCAACCTTGTTGGGTGCACAAAAAGAACCAAGGTAGAAAGTAATAGCACACACACACATACCCCCGCCCACACATACAACCACGTACTTACCGTCAGTTGCTCTTAAATACTTAAAGCGCGGCGATATTTGGCGGGCTCCGAACGGTAACGCTGTTTTACTACGAAGCATATTCCGTTCAAATAATTACGCAGTAGCGACAAACAAAACGTAACGAAACACAAAAACAGCAAAAACAACGAACTAACAACAGGGTCGGCCACTCTCTGCATAAGAAATTGTTTTAAGTGTTAGTGCGGCTGTGTTTGAATAAGTGTTACCGATCATTTATTGAGCCACTTTAGCTGGTTATTCATCCCGCCTATTCTTCCTTTTTTCTTGCCGCACCCCCTCCCCCCGCCCATATTAGGCCATTCCGAAGACACACCATACCGCCCCCTTCAAAACAATTAACTTATTTATTGCTTACTTCACTCACTTTGAAGGATTTACGTAGCTTGCTCACGGCAAGCTTGATTATAGGCTGCCTCTCTTTTATAAAATCACCGCTTTTTCTTACTTCTGGTTCTAAATTACTTTATTAAAATCGAAATGAAGAAAGAGGGCCCAAAAAATCAAAGAGGAAGCAATTATGGGTATGGGTATAATTACCCACAAGTATATGCATCAAATAAATGCACACTTGCGCTGGCAAATGTTGCACATTTTCTACCAAAATAAGCACTATATGTATTTTCTAAATGTAAATAAATTGTAAATAAAACACTTTGTCGTCTTCTTACATTTCTTCATTTCTTACTCCATTTTTTTTTTTTATTTTTGCCATAGTGGATTTCTATTTTTGCCTACTGTTACTTCGCATGACATCGTTGGCGTCGCGCTGCCTGTATTTTATTCGACGACTCAAACTTTTGTGAGAGAAAGTGAGAGGAAATGAGTAGGTTTATGACTATACAAAGAGCTCCGGAAAGTAACCATGAGCTGATAAAATGAAGCTTATCCTATGCATTCTTTTTTTTAAATTATCCAGCGAGACTGCATATTAAAAGTTATCAAAAATTGTATCGAGAAATAGAAAAGTTAGTCTAATAAATATATAAAAAAAATTAGCTGCGCGATTACTTTGAAGGAAAAACGATTTTCTGTATGGTTTACTGATATATCACAAATTTAGAAAGGTTAATGCAATAAAAACTTTACATAAATCTACTAAAATAGGAGTAAAAAAATTAAAATTTTTAAAAAAATTTCTTAGAATTTTTTTTTATTTTGAAAGGTCTTTTAAGGAACAGTGTTCACGTACTTAAGTACTTAACAGAGCTATAATGGAAATTGATTTTGTTCATATATTACGATATAAAATGAATTAGGGCATGGCCGAAGTGAAACCGAAATTTGGGGTTTTTGTCTTTTTTTTTTTTGATTAAATGAAAAATTTCAAATTAAATGATCATCATCAATGACTTACTTAATTCAAAGCTACTAAAGAAACGGTTACGGCGGCTTAAGAAATAATATTTTGGAATTTAATTTTTTATCAAGTCATTATAATACTCGTAGTAAGTAAGTATTTTATGAAAAAATCGATTTTTTATGATTTTTGTTTGAGCTTTTAAGAAGAATTTAACTGCAGATTATTGTAATCGAAATCGTTATTTTATTAAGTAATGCTATCGTATTTGCCCCTCTATATATAGTTTAAGTCGTTCCCTGCACAAACCGGTACAAAACTCGGTGGCGTACCCACATGACCATATCAAACCATCACAAATGGTAAACTTCTTTTAGGAGACCCATTTGCGGTCTTTTACTTCACCAAAGTTATAGTAAATTTATTATTTCATTTCATTTTTATGATGGCTTTTACCGCGAGAGTCTTCTGAATAGTTGCAATACAGTCGTTTTTGAAGTGAGAGCGTTGCTCCGTGGCGAAAATGGTGCTCGAATTTGCACCCACACTAACCAATTTATACGTTGCGCTGCACGTAACCGTGCTCATGTTGGGCTGTTCATCCGTGTTCGGCTGTCATTCATCTCTGCGCGGCTCGCGTGCCCGCGAATACCAGCAAGTGAAAAAAGAACTCTCTGGGATCGACCGCTCAAGCACAGCCCATTGCCTAGTGGGGTAGAAAGTGAAAGAGAGAGGCAGCTTAAACTTCCGTGCAACTTAAAATTTGGTGCTAAGTGTAGGCCATTTTACAGCAACTAAAAAATACGATGGAAATATTTACTACAAAATTGAAAGTGTATATTTTGTGAGTTGATGTGGTTCTGGAAAGTTCCTTTTTATGTGTACCACTTTTGCATCCCACTTTTTACATATCCCACTCTTTTCATTTAAGATTTATTTCAAATCGTTTATATAGCATAATTGCTCTCCGACAAACTGTTTGCAACAGACAGTTAAGAAGTTTTGCAATTTCGTTGCTAAGCGGTATTTTTGCTGACACCCAATCGAGTATTATTCAAAATTTGAAATGTCTCATAGCCTTATATTCCACCCAAAGAGCACTAAATCCGTGGTATTAGAGGCATAATTTAGAATTCGAATAATCTGATTTTAGGTTTTGTAATGAAAAGTTGAATACACTGACCCTTAAGGAACAATTGGAAATTTAGGGGCAAGCCAAAGGGGGTTGCTCCTCAGTGCAATTGAAGAATTTGCCCCCCGTGACCCCCGTCAACCATAATAATGACAATTACCCTTAGTCCGATCGCACTTACAACAAAAGTGTATAGTATATAATTTGGTGGTTTCAACTTAATTTCACAAACCCTTACGACTTCGAACAACAACTACAACAACGACAACAACACTGGCAGAGGCAAAAATGAAAAATTTTCGAATGAAAATATTCAAATTTTTATTCTTCCCTTGAATCCTTTTCTGTTTCTGATGGCTTTATTGGTCGCCTTGGCCTTGTTGGAGTGTAGTGGACTTTGTTTCTTCGGTAGCTTGGTCGACTGACGGTGCTCCGAATTAAGCAGCAACCAAGCGTTGGTGGTGCTACTGGCATTCGGTATTCTTGTTGTTCCTGAAGAATTACATTTCTACATTTCTACATACCTACACGCCATCAAGTCTCTTACCACCAAAAAATTATGCACCGAAAGCATGTTAGCAGCGACTTCGAAGAGCGAATTTGACGTAACCGTGGCATTCGGTAACCATCCTTCTGGTAACAGTCAGTCTGTCTGTCTTTTTGTCTAGTGCAAACTTAGAATTCTATGAATAGCAAGAAATTTATGGAAAGTTTTGATAAACCTTTCACTCGCGGCGCGCTGGAGAAATTTTGCTTTGAGTTTTCATATAATTTCCATTTTTCTTGTTCCATTGCTGTTGTTACGAGCAATCATCGTTCCTCGACGGCAACCAACTGTGCTGACCCATCCCCGGTTTTAATCACTTAAAACGATTCACAAGAATCCGATTGAAGGCATCGAAGGCAGCAATGAAGAAGCTCTGAATGGAATGAAGCTACTTCAAATCAGTAATAATTACGTTGAAGATTTGTGTGAGAAATTTTTGAAATTGTAATACTTAATGTGCTGTCCTCGTGTTCTGTGATTATGTTTTTCTCCGGCGTTTTTCTCCATTTTCTCAGAAAAGGTAATTTAAAGGGTTCTCCCGGCAACCTGGTGTCTATTAAATGCTGCCAGGCATGATCAAAACTGCACAAATTTAGAATTTTGATTTGAATTATCTTATTTCTTATGAACTGAATTTTCTATAAGTTTAGAATTTTGCCTGCACACTGCAACGACCATCAGACTCGTGACCGAAAACCATAAATGAATGTTAGCGAGTACAATTATTTTATAAACTCCGTTGCCGCAACGCATTGTTTATTATGACCATAAAGAAGTTGCACGCTTTCAAACTTCGCCTTCGAAGTTTTTATTTCAACATCGCTTTAGATTGTTGTTGACTGTATCTAAAATCCAGTACTTTCGGTGCGGAAATTATTAGTTCATCCAAATTCTGAAGCAGCAGCAAAAAGAAAAAAATTGCTAACGGAAATTAAATCGATTTCCGTGGCGCGGTTGAGAAGAAAGTAGTCGGAGAGAAAACGAAGTAATAAAGTGGAATCAAATAGGTGTTGGCTGAGGCCATTGACAGAAAAGCAAGAGACGGTGGTTATTAAGAGCGTAAAACCATTAAATCCATATTTGATTTCATTTTGAAAAACAATATACACGTTTAAAAGGTCCATTAAAGTTTCCTATTTCAACAAAATTAAATTAAATTATCAACTCAAAAGCCGATTTTTTAAACAGCAAAACATACTCAGTACGTGCTCATTAAAACCTGAAAACATTTTACATTTTATCATTTTACCATTAACATTTTATCACGAGCTTACTGCCGGAAGCAGTCATGTTGCCATGTTGCAGCACAGAAAAAGCACGCGTTTCGATTTCAAACGTGCAGCTGATGTCGCAACATACTCGTGAACACTTCGTTTCTACTTTTCTTTCTCCATTGTTTTTCCTAAATACATTTTTGCATTTTAAGCGAAAACGGTTTTTTCTGTCAACTTGCTTTTTTTTTTTTTTTGAGGCATTTAATTTGACAGATCGACGGAATGACTCACCTGTCGACGGTTGATCTCTTGGTGCAAAAAGACCACAGTGCACCGCTGCCGGTTCCACGGTGATAAGTGGTAGCGGAGGGGAACGTGCTTCCCTTCAGCTGCCCGTAGGCGCCAACAATAACTGCTTTAATATTGTTTTTTTAATATATTAATTTTTGAGTGAACTCAACATAGCTTGAGTGAAAATTCTTGTTGCTTTTGCTGTTGTTATGCACGGAATAAACTTAGGCCGTGGTTGTCGGTGCTTTTCAGGCACAGCAAACATGTTCAACTTCTAAGAATACGCACTAAAATTTTTTAGTATCGTAGTTTTTAGACACTTCTCAACTTTGCTACATTGTGTTTTGCTTCTCTTTCTTTGCAATACTTTTTTAATTACATTATGCAACGACTTGAGAAGCAACACAAGTTTGTGGAGAATTTTTTTTTTTTTTCTAAATAATTAATTTATATTTCTATAAGAAATTAGTTTCTTTTGTTGTACTAAACAAAGAGCTACTTTACAACTTTCAAAGCAAAACAAACTTTCTTATATTTATTAATTACAAAAAAGGTTGCAAATTAAGAAATAATTTATCCTTATTTTCTAGATTTTCGCGGAAAAGCAAGAAGCGAAATTTCTCGCTTCCAAATTTCGAGAAAATCATTTGAACGAACTGTCGAAAGTGTTAGCTTTTCTAATTTTAGTTTTTCAGTGCAATAAAGTTTTCTGTTCAGTTTTTCAGTTCCATTTCGTACTTTTTTTTTATTTCCTTCATCAGAGTAAGAAAGGATCTCTGGATTTAATGTGGAAAGTCATTAAAAAAAACTCCAACACTTTTTCAGCAACGCATGCATGAGTACAAACGAGTACAAGTTTCACGCAACAAACGAACCGAAATCATATAAAATTTATTAAAACCACATAAACTCATAAACACAAAAGCTTTACCGTTTTGCATCGTGTTTGAAATTTTATGGGTTTTATGTCTAAAAGTATTTTAATTAAATTTACAAGTAAGACAAGCTCAAAGAACGCTGTCTGTCCGTTTATTTGTGTCTCGATTTTGAACAGAATCTGAAATGAAACTAAGCTTACGTTATGTTATTAGACACGTCGTAACGAAAGGGCTATTAATTATAATAGTTTTTGACTTTGAAACGAAACAATACCACCAGAAATAACCATAAAACTAAGAGAAGTGAAAAGCAACACCAGCGACCAATGCTAACATCTACGAGTATAACTTTGCCACCTTGGCCTTCCACACAGCTGTCGTCCTGCTTGCCTGTACAGTCGGTCAGCTGGACCACCATCATCAGGTGGAATCAGAGGCGTTTTTATGCGATCCACAGGCCTGTAAGAAGTAACGAAATGTACTGAAAAATATTTATTAATTTATTCTATTTTATTATCCATCTCTATCCCTATTTTTTCGGGAGAAGGAGTAGCAGTGGACCCCAATTTGTAAAAAGATTACGTACGGAGCTCCTGGCGAGACCTCTATTATACGTTGATTGGGCCTGGACAGACCCGAAAACGGCAGGGTCGATTAGAATTTCTACTATCCTTGCACTTGTATAAGCATGTATGAGCGTATGTATGTATGTGCATATGTATGTATGCGTGTATGATGTATAGATAGCGAATGTCTATGAGTAGGTATGTGTGCATGTTGGAGGTCTTTCTTAGAAGACGCTGTTCGGACGGTACACATTTAATTATTTCATAACTCCTTTACATACACACACACACACACACACACACTTTGTGAGTGCCGTGGTTAGTGTTTTTGTTGCTGTTGTTAATTTTGATTTTGATTTTGTGGTTGGTAGCACTAATCCTGACGGCTTGCTGCTCTTGATCGTATGGTTGATGGGTTGGTTGTTGGTTGGTTTGTTGGTTGTATCGTAATACAAGACAATACAGTCAAGATAGTCAGTCCTTATAGCTTACTTGGTTCTTTATTTTCTTAAAAACAATTTGCTTTTTTTCATTAAATCATATAAGTTTCTTCCAGAAAAGTACATGATGCGCCATCTTTTATATCGGTATGTGACTGTTTGGCCATATTCCAAGCGACCAGGATGATCTGTCGGCAATATTCTTTAAGTCAATTATAAGATGATTATGTAAATCATCCTTACAAATGCGTCGCAAGGTGGTTTCACTGACGCCAAAATTCTGAGCGCCGTAACGATACGACACCTGTGGGTTCTCGGCAACACTCGCTTTTACCGCTTAAACCAGTTTATTGCAGCATCTTGGGCGTTTATTAGCGGAATGATGACGATCTCACACTGTCTCGTGCTTAACAAAATTCGACACTAATCGACGAATAGTGTTGTTAGACGGTGCTTTTTTGGCCACGATCAATTTTCGATGATATGCACGACTATTTTCAATGTACAGCGTCTGTATTGCAGGGCATTGTTTCGATGTGAAACAATTATAATTGTACTGACCTATAGACGTTTTAAACACATTTTTAGTCAATTCAATCGGTTGATAAATGTGAGACTTATGCAATGTTTACATACCGACGTAGAACATGGCGCACCTTTTAGAGAATACGAAATATACAAAAAACTTAAAATCGAAAGGTTTTATTATTTCTTTTACTCGTTTATCGTAAAAAAATGTCGCTTCTCCTGTTGCCGCAGCCGTGTTAATTCTCATTTTCTCTTTTTTTTACACTGTCTCATCTTAACGGTTTTCCTGCTTTTCACCTCTGAATATATTATCGGCGTTAAAATTTTTCGTTGCTCGTCGTTGCTCTTGCAAATTTTTCCTGTGTGGAGTATTTTTCCTGTACGGCACTTAGATTTCTCTTAGCATTTGGTATTTCTACAAATATTCGTTGTTGTTGTTGTTGCCAAACTGTCACTGACTATGTCGTATATTGCTTTTCCGCTGCCTCAGCTGCTCCTGAATAAGGTTATTGCCCATTTTAACTACCGTTAGTTATCCATGCTTTCTGCTTTCCATTGTTCGCACGTGGCGACTGAGCGTGAAGTGTTAGCATAATTTTCGATCTTGGTGTTTCTTGGTATTGCAGTAGCTGAGGGCCGATGCTCGGGGCTCTGCAAATTTTCGTCTTACCATCATCATCCAAAAACCTTTTCTCTCTTTCATTGTTGCCAAACCGTAATTGTTTTGGTTTTTATTGTTCGTTCATCGTTTTGTTGATTTAATGGCGTCCTGCATTAGTCCTGAATTAGTAACGTTGTTATTGTTGTGGACACAATTGCGCAATCGACCTACGAAGACATTCGTTCGACTTCATTACATCGTCGTCTAAACATGTTCTAGTGTTTAGGCTCTAATTCGTGGTTATTATATCAACATTTATACTCGATTTATATTAACGTTAAACATCGTCCAAAGGATTAATGTTCCCCAAATAAAATTGATATAATAAAATTAATTAAAAAATAGTTTTTTTAAAACTATTCTATGGTCTCAGCTGTTGTTTATGGTACTGTTGTCAGCTGCTGAGCCAGAATTTTAAAACTAGCCGCAATTATTTGGTTTTTATTACTCTTTGTTTTTGTTTTCGGTCCGGTGTAGACGTTTTATTAAAGTTTTCTGCAACGTTGGCAGCACTGTTTGCACAAACACAATGCAAAATTGCGGAACGAACGGAAGTGTTCAATTTGTTGTTGTTTTCTCGTTGGATTATTTTACGGTTTTTGGAATTCGAAATGAACTCTTAAAAAATCTGCTACGACTTATGCTTTTGTCTGCTGTATGAGTTACTTTTATACAAAATAAATTTAAAAAATTTTTTTTGTATATAGAAGTGTATATAATTTGCGTAAATAATGTTTGTGTATAAAAGTAAGACGATAGGAGGAGAGGAGATCATGGTGAAAGAAAGAGGAAACGTTGCAAAGTAGTCAGTTTGCGAAGATGGCGACAACAACAACAAATATAACAACAACAATGTGGCCACAACAAAAGGAAAATACAATAAACAACATTTACTTTCTTTCTTAGTGTGAAAAAGAGAAGTGAAAAAAGGGATTAAAATAAGCAAAAGAAAAGCAAGGCTTAAGAAAATACATAAGTCCTTACGATACTTAAGAATCCAAAGAATGCAAAAAATACAATATGAATGAAAAAGAGTCGAAGCTTTAAGATTGCGTTACATCAACATGTCGCTATTTCAGTTTAAAAATATATCTTGTTCTCAAGCAAAATTATGCAAAGGTTGCAAAATTTACAAATCACAATTTTTTTAGAGCGGCGAGGAGAAAATTAAGCTCTCGTCAGTTTTTATGAGTTTTTGTGAGAAAAAGCAAATAAACCCCAAAAAAAAAAAGGAAAACGTTCATACTTAACATTTAGTCCCTTCCGAAGCTTTCGCTCGCTCTCTCTCTCGTGCTCATCTATTCCCTTCTATTCCCTTCATTTAACATCACCTTCTTCTTCTCGCAAATATACAAACTCACGTAGCAACAGTGTGAAAGAAACCATTTTGTTGGTTCCTTTTGGTCAGACACGATTAACTCCCAAAAAAAAATCTGTTCTCATTAAATGCCAAATTCTAGATTTTCATTTTCAGATAGCGCCAAGTCTATAAAAGGTCCATACAATTCTGCAGTTTCTTAAGTCTTAATAAAAAATAAGTGCGTTAAGATGAAGAAGAAAATTGGCTGCTGTTGATGCTGCTGACATTTCTGATAAAATTGTAAACTGAAGACGTGATAATATAAACACTAGAGGAAAATAAAAATAAAACACTGACAGTGAAATTGACAATGCAACTGAAACACAAAACAGCTACAAAAGCTACCAATGGAAATAAAAATAAAAATCTTTGGGAAAAAACTAAAACTTCGCATAAAAATAAAAATTGGTAAAGTACGATATACCCTGAAAAAATATAGAGAAGTAAGCGGGTGCAGAAGCAGGAGGCACGAAAGGGAATCTGCAGTCATTTAGCATGACAAACTTGAGAAGCAGCGACCCGTTGGCACTGACTTAACTTGTTTACTGAGGAGTTGGCAAACAAACTAAGTGGCTCACTTCATTTCAGCGGCTTAACATTGAGTATTGCGAGTGCTCCGCAGTCGTGCTCCGGCTGAAGCAGTGCTAGAGGGTGGCGCGGAAATGACGAGGACGGTAAGGCGCTAATAAATTTAAATTCGTGTCCTTCTCTGTTTGCACTTTTCTACCATCATCGTCATCATTTTTTTTAATTCTTCCGACCCAGATTAAAATAAAATGATTGTTGCGTCATCATTTTTTACTTTCCTCAAAAAAAAAAAACTGGAAAGTAACTGAAATAAGAGTCTTAATATTTAAGTGCCTTAAGCTTGTACTTTAAGAAAAAACAACTTACTCAGCATCGAATCAAGTAAATAATTACTTATTTGCTTTTTAGTTATTTAATTAAGACATAATAGCATAATTTATGTTGTTTCATTGTCTGTTATTGATTTTGTTTTTATACCGTACGCATGAAGAGTTGAAGAAAACTCTCTTAAATTAAATTCTGTGGTAAAAAATCGCCTAAAATATAAATATATGTTTTAGAATAATAAATTGAATTTTGAAATTATTTTCGGAAGTGAAACTGAGCCGAACCCGACATTTTTTTTTTGTTTGCAGAATCAACAGGATTCATTGGTTTTTTTCTAAATTAATGGCAAATATTGAGCACGAAGTCAAATATTCAGCCCATTTAAACCAACTTGCCACCAAAAGCAAACAGTTTACCCTTCTCTACCCTTCACTCAGCTGCATTCAGTTACAATTGTTGTTGTTATTGTTGTTGCTATTGTTGTTGTTGTTGAATTGAAATCGATATGCCCTCGTTTTCGATATCGAGCCGAAAATGAACAAAATTCATGTTTGTTTTAGCGGTACAAGCCGTGGCCCAAGCAGTGGTTGCCAAACCACAAAAAAGGCTAACAAAACACTCACGGGTCGGCACGGAAGCACCCACCATTTTTACGCAAAGAAAATAATCTTGTAAAACGTGGCTAAAATTGTTTATAGAAAAACATTTTTGACGGTGTGGGTTGATGGTAGATCGTTCACCTTAAAATGGGCTCGAATTATAAAGACCCTTCAAGGTCGCTGGCAAGGTAAAAAAGCTAACAAAGAAAAAAGCCGCCAATGATTTGGGAAAATGAATAGAGGCGGAATCTCATACTAAAAGCTGCAGGCCATACTAATGGTAACGGCAACGGAAACCAGAGCAGCAACAATGCCTACGACAATATTAACAACAGCAGCAACGTGTCCAACAATGCGCAATATCAACGTTTAATTAAGGAATTAGTGGCTGGCACGCTGCTCCGTGCACCAGAGTCAGCCACCGCCAAATCATTAATTATTCCAGTTTTGCGCTGCTTTCAACTGGTCGAATATTTTCAACAACATTACTGCTGCCGTGGCCACTGCTGTTGCCAGTGTGGCAACAATGGTTTCTAAGCGATTGTTGTTAATGGCATTGTCGTTGTTGTTGTTGTTGTTGTTGTTGTTGTTGTTGTCGATGACGCTTTCGATAAGTCGATGCGATCGACTTTAACGAGAACAAATATTGACGTGAGGATATTTCGGCTTCAACAAACAACAACAAACAACAAACAGCAAAAAAAAACAATAAAATAATTTTTAGTTTTTATTTCAATAATTTTGAAATACTTTAACGAATAAAGTTTAACGAAAAAAATTCAAAAAATTTAATTTTTTTAAATAACGCCGTTTTTGGTTTCTTCGTTTTGTGCTCTTCTGGCATTTACTAGAAATACAAAAGCAACCAAAGTGTTCACGCAAATACAAAAAATAGTCCATTCTACGCTTTTTTAGAGCAAAAACAAAGTGTCTCTTGGGTAAGCCTTAATTTTTTCGTGCTTTTCTTATGTTCATTCGTGAAAAAAATGTGACGTAGAATGAAACGTGCGGAAAAAAAGCCAAAGTTACGATAATGGTTACCGTTAGCGACTCTGCCGCCTTCATCACTACGACGCGACGAACGGAAGCCAAGCAAATTGAACTTCAACTTGTAAGGATCAATAAACTATCCGTTAAGATGTAGAAAAGTGGCAGAAAGTACGTAACAATAAACGTATTTATCGTGAGAACAAGTTTTAAGCTAAACGGAAAAGGAAAAAGTTGAGGGAGAAAAACGAAACAACTTGCCCGAATTTGTAATCGAGATAAGCGGAATAAAGAATGAAGAAAGAAAGGAAAAAGTTAAGTCCTTTCAGACGAAGAAATTGGTGTGAAAATTAAAAGGCGAGAAAGGAAAAAAAATATCCTAGCAGTACAGAAAATGCTTTAATGGAAAATGTTATAGAAGTAAAATTAAATTAAAAGCATTGCAACAAATTAAAACTTAATGAATTGAAATGGTTAAAAAAGACTTTAAAGATCTGGCCACAAACTTGAATTTGAAATGCAATTTCGATTTTTGCAATTAATTCAATTTCAATTTTCAATTTTTTTTTTTTTTTTGGAATTTGTATGCATTCTAAAAACGGAAATCATTTCTGTCGTTAATGATAAAAGACAAAATTGAATTTTATTGAATTTACTAAAATAAGAGTAAGATATTTTTGAGGCTGTTGGTTTTGCGTTGTTGGAAAGTGTTGGGGACTTTTGGACAGAGAACTTCTAATTTCCTTTTCTTCATAAAAAAGAGTCCTGTAGGGCCAGCGCCCTGGGGCCACTCGTACCGACATCAGACAATAGCATTTGTATCCACAGAAGACGTCGACGAAGAAGGAACGCAATGATCAACTGTACTGTTCCTCTCGGAAAACAGTACGCTCTGCATTCACAGTGAAGTTGGTTGCGGTTGCGGTTGCGTGGCACAAATGCAACGTCAGCTGCGTTGCGTGCCGAGAATCTAGCATTAGTTCATTTAAAAGGACTAAAGGAAAAACCTATTATAAGATTACATCATCTTTTATTATTTTCTTGTCGCGTTGTTGCTGTTGTTGCGCTCTCTTTTCTCTCTTTGTCTAAGTCTGTCTGCCCCCGAAGTAAGACGGCCCAGAAATGAAAAGAAGCTGCAACAATTGAAAGAGATTTCGCAGGTCATTAGCGATAACGAGAAAAGACCCGTTTGCAGGTTTATTTTGTGTGTGTGTGCTCAGTGCATTTCCATGGCAAAGTTATCTAATGAATTTTTGAATAACACAATTTTATTTATTCCTTTAACAATGACTTTAAATAAAAATAATAATATCGTAGTCTGATGTTGAGGACGATTATGAAGCTTCACTGCTGCAACTCACACTCTCACTCAGCCCCGCCCTTCATTTTTCGTATGTTACCAATTCTTTTCATATTGGAATGAATTGGGAGGATGTTCATGTGTGTGCACGTGTGCGTGTTGGTGCTTGTGGACAAGTGGACAACATAAATCTTATCTGAAATTAAATCTTAAATACTGGCGTCTATTGAGTCCGGTTAATCCTCCTGCTTGCTTCTCATCTTTCTTTCAGTCCAATTCTCACGCTCTCTTTCATACACTTCTAGTCTTTAGGGACTATTTAAGATCACTTCGGTTTGTTAGTATGCAAAGGGTGTATACTACATAAAAGATGGCGCACCCTGTCTGTTTAAAAATAGAGACAAGTCGCATTAAAGGCATGCGCAAGGAGAAAACCATTGCTCCACACAAAAGCTTCGAAAAGTCTACACGGCTACAAAATTACTATAGTGTTCCGGAAAAAATTATAATTTTTAAAATTTTAATCCAATATAACCAATGTAACCAGTGCGCCATCTTATATGTTGGCAACACAGTCCTCTTCTGGGCCCTCTTCTGGGCAAAAGTACTGTTCTCATGCAGAACTGTTCACTTTCTGCAGCTTTAGGCAGGAGAGACTCCAAAATCAATTAAACTTTGTAATTTTTGTACTCACCATCGTTTACGTTCAATCTGGCCATCTTCATAACCTCGAAATAAACCGACCCTTGAATCAACTTGCATATCCTACGAGCCTGCGTCCCAGGCTTTGTGTATGCGGATGTAACTGTGTGTCTGTGTGTCTATGCTTTGAAAGCAAATTCAGAGGCGGATTCTCTCACTTACGCAGACATAAATTTTTTGTCTTTGTTTTTGTCTTTTGTTATTTGTTGTTACTGTGTTAAGCAGTCGCAGTCGCTCAGCATTAGAACTGAAAACTGTTTTGTATTTTGTAACGGAAAAGAGTTAAATGGTCGACCGGAAGTAAGTGCATAGATTTCCGGCGGTAAAATAAAGTAAGACAAAAAGCTGACAGATATTATTGCACTACAGACAGAGGCCAGAAGTTGAAACGAAAACGAGAAATGATAGGGATGTTGGTAAAGACGGGCTGGAGAACAGCAGAGTTTGGCTTCAAGGCTGCAATTGAGAAGAACGATTTTTGGGGCAATAAATAAACTGGGCGCTACTGTGGTTGCTTTTGCTTTTGGTTACAGTGTTCTCAAAGCTTCCTAAAAACTGCTGCAGTCGACAGCAGGATAATCGAAATTCTTTGTATTCAAAACAAAAGCTCAAGGCAGGCTGAACGGGTCGAGACATGAGATTGGACTGCAATAAATATATTTTAGTTTTTTAACTCAAATCTTTTGTTAGTAAATGGTAACGAATTTTTCGTTACCGTAAAAAATAGAAGACAAACAATCAGACAATTATTGCGTGGCAGGAGGACAGAATTTACTGAAGGATGGTCTCCTGCACTAAATGAAGACTCTCTGCTTGTTTGCAATGCGGCGGTCGGTGGTGCACTTCACCATCGTTAATTTGTTTATGTGTCAGCAACGAACGGTACTGTGTATGCACCGTCCCTCAAACGAACTTCGCTACTGCTTCTGATAAAGAATTTATACAGAGTTACTTTCGTTCTCTTGCAAACAAAACAACCTCGTTGACCGCATATTTAGTGCTTTTAAATGGTCCTGGCGGCGCGGAGTGCGCGCTGTTCAGATAGTGTTAAAAGGAAGTCTTAAAAATTGAACATAGAACAGATGAAAAATTTAGGGAGAAAGAAGCAAGAAGAATAAAAGAAAAGAAAAGAAAAGAAAAGGAACTATTGTGAAAGGCTTATCACAATTCTCAACCTTCAACAAATTAAACGTCGCAACCACTTTGCGACGCATTTTAAAGGATGATTTGCATTTATTTTCGAACAATGTGCAATGGACTCAAAGAATATTGCCGACAGACCATCCACGTCGCTTGGTATACTGCCAAAGAGTCACATACCGACATAAAAGATGGCGCACCCTGTATTTATTCGCATATTTTGCGGCCGTTAATTCTCATTCTCATTCACATAATTGGTTTGGTTTTTCCAAAGGAAGGTTTGGATTTTTATTTGAAATATTAAAATATATTTCAATGCAGATGACGATAAACCAAATGTAAACTAGTTGACGCCGCTTCCGTTTCTCCTACAATTTTATTCTGTAAATATCGCAGCCATTTACATCTGTTGCACTTATACATTCACGCGCACGCATACACATATTAAGTTAACACTGTTATAAAAGTGTCAAAATCAATTGGCAGAAGGACTGACGTCCGTTCGCTTTGTTGTTATCGTTGCTGTTGTCGCGATGGCGCTGCTTCTCGACTTTCGTAAGCATTTTTGGCATTTCACCGAGATAGAAGTAATTGTCACTATGATGGTTGTTGTGGTTGTTGTTGTTGTTGTTGTCATTATCAGTGTCGTTTGTGATTTGTTGTCGGCGTGCGGTTGATGAGTTGCATTTTGTTTCTAATTGTACGGTTTTTCACGACATTGTTAGCAAAATGCGTGTCCTCTGTTCGAATGCATCCTTTCGCCAGTATCAGGATACTTTGGTCCTGTCGATGCGTGCTTATGGCTGTTTTGAATGCGTACGTAACACGTGTACATAAATATACTTGCGGGAGCGTGTGTGTATGTGTGTGACTGACTGGCTTTATTGCTGTCTCTCTTAATGTGACATCTTTGTTGCTAAGCGCAAGGGCACCGGATATCCCGTACTCAGAGAATCCATTGCGTTTATAAAGTGTGGTACTGTGCCCATTGAAATGGGCGTGGCATATTGTATTGCATTGCATCTATAATACTCTTATGACTTCATCAAAACGAATTTATTGTTTGCCGTCAGTCTTTTTGTCGTTGCAACCGCGCGCGCATGCATCAAATTGCATTTTGTTGTCAGCGTTGCCAACCATCATAGCCATAGCCATCTTAACACCATAAACAATTCCGAAACAACAACGGAAAAATGTCCACCATAACATTTCTATTTTTTTTTGTTCTTGCTCTATTTATCAACGCAATCGACGTAGTCTGCAGTCATAAAAAAGCGAGTCCATTAATATAAAGCCAGCACTAAGCACCATCGTGGGGCCGATCATCACCTTCATCGGTCAACGGTAGCCATTGCAGTGGCACCAACTTTATCAATGCCGGCATTACATACAGTAAAAAAAAATGTCATCAAGCAGTGGTAGCCATAATGAATTCTCTGTCATAAATCAGAATTATTCGTGCTGTCAGGCGAGGTCAGGTTGCTGCTGAGCCAGTGATAATGCGGCGAAGACTATCGGTATCATTTCATTCCCGACATAAATTGAAGCAGGCCAAACCAAAATATCGTTAACGGGTGCGCCATCTTTTATATCGGTATGTAAACATTGAATAACTTTGAAACCGATTGACTTAAGTAAACATGTTTTTGAAACGACAATTCAGTACAATTTTATGTGTGACTCCCTTCACACCAAAACAACGCGTAGAAACAGTGACGATGTAAATTGAAAATAGTCGCTCAATTGTGTTAGCTCAATGTGCATTTCGTCGAAAACACCAAGAAGCGCCATCTTTTGAAACACCGCGCTCAGCATTTTGGCGTCAGTGGAACAATTGCCTCAAAGAACATTGACAAAGAACGCTGACAGACCGTCTACGTCGCTTATAATACGGCCAAACGGTCAAATACCGACATAAAAGATGGCGCACCCGTGCATATACGGATTGTTAGAAATACAAGTTACTCATACGTCACGGTGTACTTTTCAATAACATCTCCTCTTTGATTTAGTTATTTTAATATTCTGGGTTATTCTGGGTAAAAGGAATTAAAATATTTGAAAACTTTTAAAATATTTTAATAAAAAAATTGGCTTCAGTGTATCCTCTGTGTGCTTTTTTTTTGCTTTTTTCTGCCTTTTAGGTTCTGTACTCTCTCTCAAATTCAATTCAACTTCTTTCTTTCTCTCTCCCGTTCTCTCTCCCGTTTCTTAATTATTTACGCTAAGCGTAATTTTGTACTCTCAAAACTTATTGTGTTCACTACAAAAACCATCAACTGCCAACCATCAAATTTGATTGCTGTTGTTGAATTTTTATTAAACTTTACAGTTATTGTAGCAGCAGCTGCTGCTGCTGTTGTTACTGTCGTTGTTAGAGTTAGAGTTTGAGGACTTCTCTTTCGCCATTTAAAATCATTCGCTGCTATTTAGAACAACAGTTATTGTTGTTATTCTCGCCGTTGATTGTTACTTCTTTTGGTTTGTTTATGACTCTTGTACTCGTCATTTTTATTATCTACTCGAGTCCCAGTATTTTACTCAACCAGCCGTAACTAACTCTAACTTGATGCTTTAGAAGATTTTGTTATTGCTGTTGCTTTATACTCTTTTTTATTTTTTATTTGTTTTTATACTATTTTTTACTCTAAACGTAGAAATAATATCTCATTTTGTTAAAGAAATTGTTAAAGTCTTCAATAATCTGCAATATATAATATTTATTTCTTCCTTACCGTTTATTAAATTACTTACTTCAATTCGTCTCTGACCATAAACTCTGAGGAGGAAGAAATAAAGAAGGAAGGAAGAAAGAAAACCAAGACCAAGCGAATTACACAACTAGGCGACCATTGCAAGAATAACATGCAATATGTATTTAGGTTCGTTTCATAAAGCGAAGGACTTTTGCTGAATCTAAGAAAATTAAGGTCTTTTCAGAAGTTCCAATAAAAAACAAAAACAAAATTTAATATCTGTGTAATTGAAGTGTAATTGAACTTTTCAAATATATTTCAAATTATGTACGTTAATTTCAATTTTGTTTAATTTTCAAAAGCGTGCACGTACATGATGGCATGACCTAATCCGACCCGACCTGTGGTGCTTGGTGACCTTGGTACTTCGCAGGCTTTTTCTTGCGTATAAATTCCTTTAACAAAAGCTCAATTAAAATAAGAAAATGTGAGCAACAACCGTAAAACACACTCAAGGACATATTAACAATTGACCTGGCTCTTGTTACGTCTAGCGTTCGATTTCAGTGGTTGTTGTTGTTGCTGCTTTGCTTGTTAGTGGCGTGTTTTCCTGACGTTCGGCAGGTAAAAAAAGTATTTTATGTTAATATTTTATAAATGAATATTTCGCTTAATTAAAAGCAAAAAGCTAGTTTATCAGAATTTTAATTGAGTTTACCTCGAAATCCTCGAAATATGATTATAGTCATATTTATGTGAATATAGATCACGAGTAGGCAAAGAATTCATGTTAAGGAATATAGGAATATTTTATTTTTAACCAATTTATTATATTTTTATTTATAAAAATCCTGTGTGTGATGTGATGCACGGAAAGCTGCTAAGCCTATTTCAATTGTTGGTTGAAAAGATTCACAACAATTTCTGCTTTTCGCTTTTCTTAATCCTGTTCATTGCTTATTTCTTATGCGCGGTATTTTAAGTTAGCTCGTGTTATTTTGGCAAAGCTATATTGTGTTAAATTTTTGGGATTTCTATAATCCGAAAGCATTACAACAACAACAACAACAACAGAAATAAAATATGTCAAAAAATTACATTAGCGAGGAGATTAAAATTAATTGTTTGTAAAAAAATATTTTTAAATAAAATTTTTTACTCAGCATAATTTTATCTGCTAATTACTATAAAATTCAGTTAAAATTCTCATAAAATTAATATTTTTTCTGTGGCTTAGGTACTGCCAAATAAATTTTTTTTGGTTTTACTTTGTATAAATTAATATTGTTTTCCTTTCCTTCCCAGAAATTAACCTATTTATCCTATTTTTGTCATCGTCTTAAGCTCTCCTTGCTTTGCTCAAGCTTTCATAAAGAGCAAAGTAAAATACAAGTATTATAAGTTCGATCGTATATTTTAATATTTACTTTTCGGGCTTTACCGCAAAATTATTAGTCAGCTCGTTCAAGCTCGCTTGTTGTTTGGGATATATTGGAAAATACAAAGTATACTATATACGTATACATATGTGAGACTGGTGAAGCTGAATCTTTATCATTTGGTCGTTAAAAGTCAGTTTTTGTCGTCGTTGAAATTATGACAAAAGCAGTTAAAAAGTTACTCGTAAATTGCTTTTTACGATCTCTTAACGCATGGTTCATAACGCAGTATTCATCAAGTTTTATAGTCTCCCAGCGTGACAAAACCGCTTTATTTTCTGACAGTCCCTGCCAGTCAGTCACTCAGTCTGCCAATCAATGCATGCATTCGTCCATCAAGAGACTGACATTGTTTTAACATTTTCATGGCACAGATACCAATGCTAAACCGAACTGGCCTCTTCACAGCATCGACCGATCGACCGATAAAAGTTTAATAAAATTAAGAGAGAAAAAAAAAGAAAAATCGATTGCTAATTTTTTGGAGAACAGATTATTTTCTCCATTCTGTAAAATGTTATAAACATCACTTTCATGTCAGAGTAAAAAAACAAAATTAAAAAGTACAAATAATAAATTAAAAAAGTTAAAAACAATAAAGTAATTTTTGTATGCATTCTAAAAATGTAAAAAAAATTAAACTACTTTAAAATTTAATTTGTAATTTATAAAAATTGGAAAGTATTAAAGATGTTTAGAACAAAAAATATCGAGTTTTAAAGAAACTTTTTTGGAGGACTAGATCATTTTTGTAAAGCATTTTCGCTGTCGGGCACTCGAATAAATGCTTTTATACTCGTAGTTAAACTTGACCCATTTTCTGGCGCAAAAACTCAACGCTCAAGTTGCAGCGCTTCAATTCACATCTCGATTACTCGATTACAAGTGCCAGCACATACACACGTACACAGCTGTCAGCATGCATAACGCTACGACCTTGCAAGCAGGCTAAATCTCAAGCAAATGAAGCAGCAGCTAGAGCTTCTTCTTAAAATATTCAAATTCTAGTTTCAGCAAATGCATGAAATGAACGAAATGAACGAATAAAATCGTTCGAAAAGGGTGTGTGTAAATTTGTGGTAAGCAAAGTATTTTAGTGGAGGGTGCTACAGCTTGTCTTGGGAAATGATGCCAAGAGCTGTATGTTTAGTTTGAATGATTTCAGGATGGTTTTCTAATAAAAAATTTTGTGTTTCAGAAGATCGTTACAAACCCAGAGAAGAAAAATTCGAAATCAATTTCAAGGGTTTTGTCCTTCCACTAAGAAGTCTTATAAGATATTCTACAAAAGGAGTTCTGAATTCTCGTTTAATTGAAAACGATTTCTAAAACTAAATTTGGGGCATTTATAAGTTTTTTTCATCTTTTACACTTTTTTTGGACTAAACCATTTCAATTGTTTTGTTCGTTCAAAGATTTCAACAATAAAATTTTTTCAAAAAGAATTGAATTCAGCAAAGAAATTCACAAGGAGTGAAGAAAACCCTTGACCTTCGTTAAAGAACTACTAAAACAAGACCTGAAAATAAAATTGAAAAGTTTACTACAAAACCGAAAAAAGCGGGAAAGGAGGTAAGGTTCACAAAGGTGAGGAAAGAGAGAAGAGCGCAAGATATTTACCCAGAGCTTGGCCTTTCTAATTTCAAAGGCTGTTCAGACTTCCTCTCGCTTACCCTTTTCACAAAACTTAAACGCCATTCAAGGGCACACAGCCGAGCAGGATTAGCAGGATGATGAATAAGTGGTGTATTTTTCATAGTGTAGCGTTCGTCTGCTGATTATTCCAAAAAAAGAGAGCACTAAAACAAAAGGGAAAAATAAAGTTTGTCTAAGAAGTAAAATGAAAGGAAATTCTACGCGCGTAAAAGCGCGTGTTTCTGCAGTCTTAATCCTTAAGTACCGACAAAGATTTTCACGCAAAAAACTGTGTAAATCGTCTTGAATCTATTTAACATAAACTTGTTTCAAAAAATAAGGAATCAAATCACGCTCTACCAACATTTTCTTCGACAAACAGAACGCGGTTTAGACAGAAACGAGCATTTGACGCCTTTGCAAAAATGAGACCGCCGAGGAAGACTTCCGCGAGGAAGTAGGAACAACTGACATGAATGAAGCTCAGTCGGTCGATACAATGCTTGCGTGCAACACTTAAAATAAAGGAAAACACTCACAAACAACCATTTGTTAACACAAACAGAAAAAGGAGGGGAAAATAATACGAAACAATTACAGAAAGCGGAAGTTAAGTACATACGCACACACACACACTTATGTATTCCAATTAGTTCCTAAAGCGCAAGCGTTCAATGGCCAGCGCTTCGCATTATTAACAATTTACGAGTAATTATTATTTCACTTTTGCTGAAGGTTTTACGTTGCCTCCGAGTACGAGCGGAAATTGCGGCAGCTGCCACCTTCCTTCGGCCGTCCGGGGTAAACTCCAGTCGCCACTCGCAAAGTTATTTCATTTGAACTGCAATAAATATCGTACTAGGTTCGTAGAAAGTCATCGAAACAAAAAAAAAGAATTTTCAAAAGTCAAGAAAAGTTTAATTTTCAAAAACTCTTATTGTTTTTTATAGAGACGATATTAGTAAACTTTATATTCAATAAAAAATCTTATTGTTTTCCATAGTCTTATTAAAATCAAAAGAACTATTAATGTTTTTTTATTTAATTTTATTCATCCAAGATTTCAAGAATATTAATCATAATACTCAAGCCTCAAAAACCAAGCCATGAAATACTTTTCGTGGGTCAAGCCTAAAAGGTAATATGCTATTATTTTTTTATTCGTTTGCAAAGTATATTGTATATACAAAAACGGAAACTGCTTACAACTGAGAAAAGGCCTGTAAACTCTAGAACAAAGACTTCAAATCTGGAATTCATATTGTCAAAAATGTGATTTCTTGGTAATGCAAGTAAAAATTTGCTTTAAAACGTTCCATATTAAATTTCTACAATGCTTTAAGCGTAGATTTTACTCGAATATTTTATCATTCGGATGTTTAAAAAGGCTCAGGAGTGTGTGATACCAGATACTAGAGCCGGCGGCGGCGGCGGCTCCTTTAGCAATGACAAAAACAACGGCGATAACAAGGCTAGATGAGTGTGTGTGTTCTCGATAACAAGCATCACCAGGATGTAACAATTTTTGTTCGCTTCTTTTTAGTGTTTCTTCAGCATCCTGCGATTTTGTGGAATACGTATTAACAATAGCTACGGCCCTTCCGGAAAACGTGGTGGAAAATTTCAATTAATGGAAATGAGTTTAAAAGTCGAAAATTACTTTAAAATTTGCTTTATGTGTTTTTATGATATAAAAACACACACACACAAAACACATACTTCGTATATAAGCGAAGAAAGAAAGAAAGAAAGAAAGTAATAAAATTGAAGCTTACGTTGATGCTAACACTGCATCTCTGCTCGCTTCTGCCTGCCATCTCTTTTCACAGTTGTCTGCGCTAATGTTTGCAAATTATCAGCAATAAAAAACGATTACGATACATGCGATATACAGAAAATGGTCGTGTCCATAAATTTAACCTGTTTTAAATATCATCAAAAACATGGATATAAAATCATTAATTAACAACAAAACAAAAACCATGGTGCCAAGACCACCAGACGTCTGCTAATTTATTAAATTCTTAAAGACTTTGTTATTAAAAGCAAAAGTCTTGAATAAATTCTTTCTACAAATTTCTACAAATTCTAAATCAATTTCTACAAATTCAATGAAAGAAGTTCTACACTGCGCAGTGAATTTCTTTCAAAGCACAGCAAGTAACTCTCTGTTGGCTGTTACGGGCTGTTAAGTCCTTTACGAACTTCATGGGCTAATCTGCTACGGTTAATTGATTTAAATGAAATGGCCACATAAATACGAAAAACAAAAACAAAACTGGTTAAATCAGTTAATAGTCGTAAATGAAAATAAATGCCATTTTAATTTTATATAGCATTTGCTATTTCAATGGGAAAAATAATAAAGAAAAATAGATTTTTGCCATTGAAATTAAATTTTTAAAATTGAACAAAAATTAGAGAGAGCTTAAGAAAGAACATTAATTAATTAGTTAATTGACAAATGTAACAAATTGTAACTAATGGCAGTCATTAAATTAGTCACGACCCTTTAGACTTTGCTAAATTAAGATAAACACTTCTTTCTTATTTAAAATAACTGTTAACTTGCTGTAAAATGAGGAATATTTGGTTTTTATCGGAATGAGATTGAAAATATAACTTCGAGCAAATGTCACGCAAGAATTTTAAACTCTTCTGGCGAAATACTGTCTCGACAGAAGGCTGAAAAACTTCCAAGAAGTGCCCTTTATTTATTTGCACTGACTTTGTGCCAAATAAACAGATATCGTCCGCTTAATACCATAGAATATGCAATATTCGACGTATATATGTATGTACGTCGTATATATGTATGTACCAGAACCATGGCCGAATCGATTGCCAAAGTGTTCAACAAAATAGAATATATTCCCAAAAAACACTCGAAACCATTTTAAAATTCAATTCGAGTAAGATTTTTCAAATCGAGATGTTTTCAGATTCCTTCTCCCACTCTTCTGGCCACTCACTCCCGCCCTCCACCCTACCAACTCGCTTCCAATATACCCGTACTTTTAACGCTGTGCCAACATTTCGATTTTGCAAAAGGATTATCTTCACTGGAGTGAAAAGCAACACGTGCCCGCAGGACGAGCTGCTTTAGGCAAATTTTGCTACAACCCACGCAACAACAGAAGAAGATCAACGATTTGCATCAATCAGTATGCGTCTGTGCGTGCACCATAATCTGGGCGTGAGGGCATGTAAGTGGCGTGTGCGGTATATTTATCTGATTGCAACCGAAACTCAATCGCAAGAGCGCAGGAAGCTGTACAGAATTTGAAAATGTTTCCGTCTCTGCAAACCAAGTTTAGAGCACGGTAAGTGGTAATAGGGCGTGCGGAGGATAATGGAGATGAGAAAGACAGAGACAAAGACTACAATGGCAATGACGATAGCAATGGTTGTGGAGGGCAAAACTGTTGGAATCCTGCGCAACAGCAACCTGCAGGAAGTGCGAGTATTCATAACTCATGCGTTATCTCAAAAACTCAGTAGAGTTGTTATCAAGTACGAAAAAAGTCTGAGCCTCACCTAATCCTGATGCTGTATTTAAAATTGCTTTTGGAGCCATCAAATACCATTTATTAGAAAAGTAAAAAGTGTGCTCGGCGCAAAAGAAAATTCGATAGCAACACAAAAAGTACACGAAGGTATACTATATTTTGTACTTTAAAGATTTGGAAATTAATTTAAAAGCATGCTGATTTTCTTGCAAGTTTATTGCAAAATTATTATTTGTATAAAAATGTGCTAAAGTGTTCGTTTTTGACAAAAGAAAATTTTGCATTTTTTTAAACCATTTTTTTACAATTTCTTTTTCCTTTTAAAATACAAATTTCAAAGAAAACTCTCGAATAGAATGTTACTGCACAAGAATGCGATATCACTCTATCTTTATTAAAATATAATTCAATTCAATCCAGTTCTAAATAAAATAAGAAAAATTGTCGGGAATAAGAATATATAAAAGTTAGCTTCTCTTTCATTTTTATTTTCAAATAAAAATTCAATTTACTTTTTTCAGCCAATAAAATATTGCTATTTTGCATTCTCTTTATGTACTTCATTTCTCCGAGCAAATTAATGAAAATTAAATTTTATCTCTCGGAAAACCCAATAATTTCCTTGTTCTTTCCAACGACAGACAAAAGACAGCTGACAAAAGGCGAAAGGCGAGATGAAAAGAAGCATGCCAAATCGAGCAAATACAACAAAATTGACTTTTGATGACACTCATTGGTGCTCGACCAACACGTTGGATCTCGGTGGCTTAATTGCGTCACGCAGCATTAGATCCACTCAAAGAGTCTGTGGCGCGGTGGCGTCACAACGTTTGATGATGAGCAGCTAAAAGACGTTCGCGGCATTCGTCCTGCAAGGAAGAAGAAGAAGAAGAAGAAAGAGGCAAATGTACAAGACAAGAAGAAGGAGTGCAAAAAAAGTGAGAAATGGAAAAATAAAGAATTGTGCAAAGACGTTGCACAATCGTAGGCAGCAACAAATTTACAAAGCATTTTCCTCAGCAGAGGAGAAAAGAAGGCCTCTCTGCCAATTTAACAACTCGAACGTAATCAGATTTTCTTGAAATTCTGTCTCGATTTAAGTTGACAAAGGATGAGGCGGCGGCATATTCGACATTCTTGATTTTTCGGAAAAAATTCTTTAAATTCTAAAAATTCTTTAAAATTTAAAAGGAAAGGTGAAAAGTTTCAACTGCCGACCAAAGGGTTAAAGGAGTATGCTTTTTTGTTGCATGTAAACGTTGTAAAACGAAAGGACCTCAGCAAAAAAGTGCCCAATGCAAAATGTAACATGAAAGTCAGAGTCCATGCAATCAGCTGCTCAAACATTTGCTATTGCTCATCAGTAGACCGACCAGGACCGCAAATGAAGGGTATCGCTAGCATCATTTCCATCTAGGAATCAAGAATGAGCCGTGTGTCCAGCCACCGTCCGTCTAGCAGGCCACTACTCATCAGTATTCATCATCATTCACGCCAAAATTTCAAATGCAACAATACCCTCAGATCATTGTTGGCGATGGACGATTGCGAGAAGAGAACCTGCCGCAGGGTAGCTGCATTCATTGTCATGCTGCAAATATTCACCTTTGTTGAATATTTTAAGAAATTATCGTATGATGCGGTCGACGAGACGTCCTTTTGCTTCGGAAACACTCTATGAAGCAGACAGTGCTCATCTGTTCACCGTCTGCCCAAAAAATAGACCACATCAATCACGTTAGCATTGGCATGGTAACTGCACCAATTTTGCATTGTTTCCAAACGCGGGGAATATTTTCATATAAAGGAATGAAAGAACAGATAGAGATTGAGATGAAGGGAGAACGCGATGCAGACAAAAGAACCACAGATAGAGCGAAAATAGGCAAAGTATAGTTACGAGTGTGCCATCTTTTATATCGGTATGTAAGCATTGAAGACCTTTCACAGTTATCCATCGATTGAATTGAGTAGACATGTTTTTGACACAACAATTCAGTCCAATTTTAGTTTTGAATAGCTTTATACCGTAACAATGCGCCGAAATAGTCACACATGTGTCGCATCGTCACCGCGCTCAGCATTTTGGCGTTAGTGAAACCATCTTGCGGCGCTTTTAAGAATGATTTGCATTTGTTTACTTACATATTAAGTGCAATTGACTTAAAGAATATTGCCGACAGAGCGTCCACGTCGCTTCGAATACGGCCAAACAGTCATATACCGACATAAAAGATGGCGCACCCTGTATATACGACACAAACTTTTTGACGAGTTGACGAGCGGTATTCAGTGTTACGAAAAGTAACGATGTCGAAAGTTTGCGAAACACGGCGGTAATACTCGTAGTATGTATATATGTATGTACATATAGTGCACTCGAATATACTATGTGTCTATATAATGTATGTGCCTTAGCGTTTGTGTGCAGACGAAAATGTCAGCAATTTTCAGAAACCACACAAACCAGATCAACCGCAGACTGCTTTGGCTCCTGTCATTCTTACAGGATCATTCTGTATAGTGCTGCAGCCAGCCTTTAGCTCGTTTAAATAACCGAAAAAAGATGCCAGACGCGTACGGTGATGATAGTGGGTCAATGACAAAAAAGTGTAAAAGTTTACAGTGTTTTTGTGTAAAAGTTTGCATGAATGTAACCGAAAAGGACAGAATTACGTGCTCTTCCTTCCACAATGGTCTCCCTTTCACAATTCATATACCGCGCGGTACTCGATGACATTAGTCAATATGATTTGAAATTAATGATTCTATGCGTTCTCGATGTAAAGTTGTATCTCGATTTAAATCAATTCAGTTACGACATGATTTCTGTTCCATAATTTTTGAGTGAGTTTTTATTATACAAAAATAGTACAAAAATACATTTGCATGATCTGGCGCATTATCCTGCCCTCTTTCACGCCTTCAAAAGCCACGATTTTACACCCGAAAAAATACTCGTTTTTTGAAGGGACGATGAAAAATGAGAAAAATGGAATGTAAAACTTTTCACTGAATTAAAAACAAGCACGACTTGCTAAAATATTAAAGCCTGAGGAAATATAATATAATATAAATCCATTGTAATTGAGTCACGTAAATGAGATGATGCTCAACGCAAATGAGAAAATGAATGAAATTTGAATATACCGCAATCTCATTCCTCTCCACGCGCTAACAATGGCTGTGTCGATCTAGTCGTACAATAAAATATATTACAATAACAGCATTATATGAGAAATCCGACAATAACAACAATAACAACAATAACAATAATAAAAACCTTTTATATTATACACAATTTCTTGCCTGAAGGAGAAGCGTATGCTGGTTCTAACCTTCCTTTCAATGCAGACTAATTCGATGCTATCTAGCAACTCATCCTTGGAGAACTCAGGAGCCATGTAGCCGCCAAGCAGAAGAAGAAGAAGCCTTGAAATTAAGAGTAGAGAGACAGACGCTCTTTGAAAAATTTAGTGATAAAATGCTATTAAAAAAAATAGTGATTCTCTCGCTGCGCAAATGATTACTTCATCCAAAAGAAATGAAGCACAAGCAGCACAAAGAAAACAATGGCGAACGGAAATTAAATCGATTTTCTTGTGTTAGCAGCCGAAGTGCCGAAGGCGTGGCTGAGAAGCAAGGACTCAAACAGCAAACAGAGTTATAAATAAAGTAAATTGCTGTAAAGGCCTTAGAGAGAAGACCCAAAGGCATACATACTATATGTATGTATATATAAGCAATGTAGCGAATATGCCACAATAACAACCGTCAAAGGAACCGGGTGAGCTTGAAATATAGAGAGCAAAAAGTGTAACAATCAAGCAACGAAAGTATATAAACAGCAGAGATAAAAAGTCGAAGGAAAAGACTTGCTACAATAATAAAACAACAAAAAATAGCAATCAGGTGTCAAGTAACTTTGCCTTCAGGGAACACAAATTGCAAAAACTCTCTGCCACCATCAGTAGTTGCAAAAGCAGCACCAGGAAGAGCAAGGGCGGACGACAACAACATCGACGGACGACAACAACTATGCATTAAAATAGTAATGTAGGTGGTGCGTGTGTGTGTGTGTGTGTGAGTATTTCATGATACTCGTACCATGCACGAGTACATAGCTTCGAAAAACTTGTTTGTTTGTTGGTTACTTCGAAGAAACTAGCTTTTCTTCGGACAGTTTTCAACGTTTGTTTGATAAACGTTCGAGAAAATTGTTTAAAAAAATCATTCGTCATTCGTCATTTGTCTACGCATTCTTCTTTTATGCTACGAGTATGTTTCATAATAAAAGCGTTTCCTTGCATTTTTTATTGATTGATCCTTATTAAATTTTATTCGATTAAATTCCTAATACCTCTTCGAATAATAACGGTATTCGCTTTCATACGAATGGACGTAGAACACAATTAAAGAAAACCCAGCAGGTATCTTTATCATCCTCTTGCTTTGACTTGCATTTTATTCAGCATTTTTTATTACACTAGAAAAGGAACTGTTCCGGCAAAAGTTGCGAAACTGACAACCGTTATAATGAGATGTCAAGAAAGTTTGGTGTACAAAGTTCACTTCGTCAACTCATGCCCTACTCTCTCACCCACACAGAGACACACGCCTATACTGACGCACTGGCACTCCAATAAAACCTCAACAAATTTTGCTACGTGCAGAGAAGAGAGTACCATGAGGAAGCCATGGTTATCTTGTAACTATCGCGCGTGCAAACACTTTTGGCTGAGTAGCATGATGTGAGACGATAACCACAACCACAACAACAACAACAACAACAACGCAGGATTTTTATTTTCTCTCTTACCATTTCGGTTTTTTAATTAAATTTTTGCAATTTAAGCAGAAATATTTTTCTGTCAACGTAGTACGTTATAATGCATTAAAATTTTGATGGACTAACGGAAGGACTCGTCCGTGGTCAGTTGTAGCCGGTTTGCAGAGGTTTGCAGAGTACCTTTGCACGTTTTGTTGCTCTGCAAGTGAATGTCTTTTGGTGTCTTTTTGTTGTATGAACGAGCTGGTGCTTGAAAGTACATACACACAATGCCAGAATTAATGGCAAAATATTAAGAAGAATTATTTCAATTAAGAATTAAGTAGGAGCTTTGATACAGTGATGCAAAAACGTGCTACGCATAACGGTTGCGCCATCTGTTATGTCGGTATGTAAAATGTAAATTGAATAACTTTAACATTTATTAACCGCTTGACTGGAGTAAACATGTTTTTGGAACGTCAATTCAGTATAATTTTATTTATCGTGTATTAACAATTTTAATCGCTTTCTTACTCAAAATAACGCGCCGAAATAGTGATGCTAGAAAGAGTGATGGAAAACGCAGCAAAAAGGGCACATTTTACTTTGGCCAATAGAGGCGGCCACTTGATGGAAGTTTTATTCAAAAACTAGTTCAAATAAATTCTGAAGAACCAAATTAAATAAAAATACCTCACATATGGAAATCGGTGTCTTCTTTTTTAAAGTTTTTTAATATTCACATACCGACATAATGGTGATGGTGCACCCGTTACAAAATTGTGTAAACTCTCTGAACAGTTTTTGATGAAAATTCAATTGAAATGAATGAATGAATTGAAATGAATTGAAAAAACCGCCTTTAGCATTTTTGAAGAGTTATCCTAAATGCCCAGAATTATCCTAAATGGACGGCTCAATTAGGAAAATGTAGAAAATAAAGCCTTTCAGTTTTCTAAGAGATTTTATATATTATTTTCATTAAAATTGTGGCTTGAGTAAGAGAGCAAAATTTCTTTTTCAAAAATAATTTAGATAAGTTTGAGTCAGTTCCAGTGTGAAATAGCCTTAACACAAGCTCATAGCTGTGAAAGCCTGAAAAAATGACCTATTTTAAATTCTACTATTAAATTGGAAAAAGTGGTTTGTTTGTTTGTTTATTTTTTTTACCTCTTTTATAAAAAAAGCTATTTTAATCATTTCTCGTTCTCATTTTTTTCGTTTCCTTTTTTTTGTCTATTATAAATGGCCCGAAAATTTGCTTTATTTTCTTTATCGCTTTGTTTTTCGCCTTCTAGCTCTTTTTTTTTTTTTTGATTTAATAGACTGACCTCAATTTTAATAATTTTGTGCTTTATGGTATGCAATTTTATTTATGAGTTTTTGCTTTATCCCCAGCTCTGCCGTCTCTCTCTCTCTCTCTTTATCTCCCTCTCGCTAGTGGTTTGCAATGCGCTTAAAATCCGGTTTTATTTATTGATCGCAATCATTTCAATTAACGCGCTATAGGAACAATTAGTTTTTGTTGAATTTTAATTTTCCGTTTTCGCATACTTCTTCGATTAATTTCTTCTCAAGAGACATTTTTTTTACACAATTGCAAAATTTTGTAATTTTCTTTTGATCGAAATCATGTGGTCTTTCTTTACTTTTGCCATATATAGTTGACAACGAGTAAGAAGTGGCAACATTTTAAATGGAAAAAAGAGAGTGACCAAATAGAATATATTTTTCAGGACAGCGTTAGTTCTCATAAACTGCTGTACAATTTCTGTGAGCTGCCGCTGCCGATGCCGCCTTGTGTTCTCACTGTAATTTATCCTTATTATTTATTAACAGGGCTCATGCGTTCAACATAGGCTCGACTTGCTTTGAAGTGGCGTTAGATAATGGCGCAGAAGTTTCTTACATTTCATAATACCGTTATATTAGCACACACACATACACGTACACACTCCAACACGTACATTAGTGCCATTGCTGCTTAATGTAAGCACTCTGAAGCTCTGAGTTTAAGGCTAAGTTGTACCCACTTGTACCTTCTGCACGCTCCATTCCTCAACTGATACTTTCTTTCTGCCGCTCTTACGCTGCTGCAGTGTAATAAATAGTTTATGATATTTAGCTGGTTTTATTTAGCTGGCGATATTTAGCTGTGACTATTGCAGCACGTTTAACAGGAAGAAACGCTAGGAGTAATGGAAATCGTAATACCTCAATTATATTAGAACGGAGGTCTAATGGAGTTCAAAGAAAAATAATAATACGCCTGTAAAAAGATATCTATCTACCTTTTCTATCTATCTATATTTTTATATCGAATTGAGTTGAATTTAGTACAAATTTAGATTTCTAAGAAATGTTTATGATAAGCAGGAAAAAGGTTGGGCACATACATATTCGCAGATTGAAATCAAAGAGAAAATATAGTCTTTTTGAAGTATGAAACTGGCCCTTAAAAGACTTTTAAGCATTAGTATTAATAGAGGTAGTCCTAAAATTCATCTTTTTCAAATGATATTCGTATAATATTCGAATGATATTCGTATAATATTATCTATTGTACATATAGGAGTATATTTTTGAATGAATTCAGTATCAAACTTTAAATTGATATTATTCTGCGTTGCTTCCTAGTCCTGCCGCTCTCCTACTTTTCCTTCTAAAGCTACGTAAAGCTATTTGCTTCATACCATCATCATCGTCATCGCACTAGGCCCCTTCCGATTGTTATGATTTAGGCTATCTATTTCCCTTTCGAAGGATATTCTTCCATGAATTCTCTTTGTATTTCACGCAATGCTTAAATTGCGATTATTTACATATTTCGAAAAATTTGAAACAGCAGAGACCGGAGCATTTACCGGATCCCTGCTGAAAAGGTATGTATGAATGCAAGCCCAAAGCAAGAGGTTGGCTTCGGTCGCTCGGCAGCTCGGTCTGTTGCCAGTTAATGCCACCACAGTTCACTTTATTCTATCGTACGTTATTATGATATTTTTGCCTTTCTTTTCTTCTATATACGCTTAATGCAATCATTCTCGACAGCAACGGTCAGAAATGTTCGTATGTCGGTTCTGAGCGGATGTTATAGAAAATAATTGGTTTAAAGACAAAAGAGAAATACCTCGAATTACTTGCATTTTTTGTTATTCGTTACCTAAAGCTGCTTTATTTGGCCAAATCTTTATAATAACTTTGTTGAAAAACGTGCAAAATAATAAAGAAAATTCATATTTCCTTTTACCGGAGAAAATATCGTATAAATATTGAAGAAGAAAATATTAGTAGTTTAAAATAATTTAGATAAAGTCAGAAATATTTAAGGCTCTGGATTGTTCATTGTTATTTTAACCCACTTTTTCTCTCAAAAGCTTTTCTCTTTCTTTCTCTTCGGACCGCACACGCTCCTCTAGCAATCGCTTAGC
The DNA here is from genome assembly GCA_949752815.1 of Conops quadrifasciatus. NCBI lineage: Eukaryota > Metazoa > Arthropoda > Insecta > Diptera > Conopidae > Conops > Conops quadrifasciatus. The sequence continues at coordinate 11,382,782 of OX457078.1, read as the reverse complement.
AAATATTTTCTTTACATTTCAAACGACGCATTTGTTCAGCACTTCAACGCCTCTTAGAAAAATATACAATATTTTAATCGAATGATGCGTAATGAAGGAGGTACGTCCCCGCCATAAAATTGAATGGTTGGGGGAAGGAGAAGGGCATACCAAACACGCATGCATGATTTTATGCCAGCATCGAAGGAATCTACATACATGTACAAGCACTCACACGAAGGCACGTACATGTTAACATTGTTAAAAATATGTCAAAATCAGTTGACGGTTGACACTTGTTCGTTGCATTTGAAGTGCTCGCGGCGCTGCTTTTAATGTTTAGTATAGTTTTTGATATTTATGGTTCTCGCGCAAAAGTGTCCTTGTTGCTGTCACTGTCAATGGGCGTGGTGCGGCGGTTGCTGTTGCGTTTTCAAGCACTGCATGCTGTGTTGCTTTCATGTCCAGCAAGGAATAGAACATTTTTACAAGTCCACAAATGATTTTGTCACGTTAAAAAAAAAGACCCATTTAAAATGTGTTAAGAGCAAAGAGGCGCAACGCATATTATCAAAAATGCTCATATCGTTGGTTTCAAAGCAACCTCAAAATGACTGAATTTCAACGGAACAATGATGGCTTCTTTTTTGAAGCAATTCCGAAATTCTTGTCATCGCGTGGTGACCATTCCTGTAATTACGAGTAATTTGCCATGAGCTGTACTAAAGTGTGAACATAAATAATCACGCATGCTTTATTACTGTCATTCTGTCAAATGACAAATGCATGGAGCGACAACAACCAAAGTGTAAAAATAATATTTGTTTATTAAATTTTTAATTTTTCCGTTTTTGTGAAATTAAAAAAAACTCTTCATAGGAAAGACGGTGACAAATCAATCGTAATGGTAATAAAAAAAATTACAGCAATTATTTATTAATAGTTGATCTCGTTAAAGGGTAATCCTTGAGGCACAAATCGAATTTAAGACACAAATGGGCCGCCCGAAGGAGGTTTAGAGGAATTGATGAATTTACTCTTTGGATTTTAAATGTATTTTAAACACAATCAATTCAGCAAAGTTTAACCAATTTCTGTAATAAATCCTAAAAATCTCCATTTTCGTGGCTCATTATTTTGCTACGAGTGTGGTATGTATTTCTTTAATTATGGAGGTTCTAAACAAGTAAAAGGTAATAACAAGGTCTCACAGAGCCTCGGTTGGGGAACAATGTGAGTATGTATGTACGTATGCACACTCAATCCAGTTTTATCCTAAACTGTTTCTTAGCTTAACTCGAAAAGTCTTTTACGATACTTTGGTTGAATTTCAAAAAAATCGTTTGTATTGCGACGAGGTTTTCTTTTTATGGTAAGTTTGAGTTGCAAAATACGTGAAAAATACCAGAGTTTGAAAAGATACTTTTTTTTTGCATAGCTGGAATAGGTTGTCACTTTTATCCACTACAGCCTGACAGAAATTTATAGCGCCGGGTCGAGTAGAGTCGTCGGTTTTGTTGTCATTCCGCCCGAGACGGCAGCAAATTTATATTAAGTCATGGCAGTTGGTGACAGTTGAAATCTCCTGCCTTGGAGCAGAAGCACGCCTTGGTTTGCGCCGAGAAAGGTACGGCTTAAGACACATGGCGGTGCCTGCTTCGGAAGGATGCTCAGTGAGTGGTATTAGAGTGATAAAGTAAAGTTAAAAAACATTACGTAACTTAACATACGGTTCGTACATGTTCGTTCCTGAGAAAATGTCACGGATCACCTCAAAAACTCTCTGAAACGGTATACAATTTTGGTTTTTGTTTGTTTAATGATGCGTAGTCATACGCACAGCACAAAATATGAATTCAAAAAGTTATTTACTATATTAAAAATTAACGGAATGGAAGAAAACTTGTCGGGACTTTGTGGTTACTTTGTGGTTAGAATTGATTTACATTTATTTTGTGTGAAAAGTATTGAAATCTGTCTGCACAAGTGTGAGCTGAGTTGGTACATCAGCGGGCACTTTTTCCTCAGGGCGCTGAATTAGGCGCTGAATTAAGCAATACAAAAAAAATATAATGCCCTCCGAATAAATTTCAAAATCTGAATAAATTCAATTTTTTAAGTCATAAATCAAAACCAAGTGTCAGAAATCTCTAATTTTCAAATATTAGTTTATGTCAACTTTTAAGCAGAAACGCAGTCACGCTCATGTCATAGCAAATTTCATTGAGTATAGCGGTCGTAGAAGCCAATATCGCGGCGGAGAAAATCGGAGGCAGTTTAGTGTGATGTAATTACAAGATTCAGCAACAGAGAAGCTTTTTTTTAACAAGAAAAGTGAAAGAAAGAAACCAAATAGATTGATGACAAGACAGTGACAACGCTACATTAATAACTGTGACTTTGACTTTGATGAACGACCGCGAAAATCTATAATTCATGAAAACAAAACAACAACATTTTATGTTATGCTATGTCATTTGTTAACCAATGTTATTTACACACTTTGTCGTGTTCTTCTTGCGTTCAGCAACTGTCTAAATAATAAATATGCAAATGTATAGGTGTGAGATGTTGCTGTATATATATTATGGTTAACAATGTTGTAGTATTTGTTAAGTAAAACGGTTAGTAACGATTGCATGCCAACAGCGTTTTCAAAGGATTAAAGAAGGTTTTTCGTTTACTCTAAAGTTGGTGATTAAAAATTGCAAATTATGCTGGCGTCAGAAAACGCACGCGTATATACGCGTATGCACCAATTTAATAAATATTTATAAAATTTAAAATACTTATTATATATTTTTTTTAAATATTTAGAGGATAAAATTAGTACGTTCCTTTATTACCTTCACCTTTATCCTTAGAATGGTTACAGAAAATCCAATTTAAGCCTGAATTTTACGCTTATTTACTTAATTATGTACAACAATAAATAATATTGTATACTTATTTTTTTTAAAAATTTCTTTACTGATCCGTTACTGTTTGCAGATAAAAGCTAATGTGAAAAAATTTTATTAAATTATTTGAGCTCAACACTTAACCTCACTAAGAAAAGAAAAGAGATAGCCTACGCCGCGGCGTTCTAAATACTCGTATATATTCCGAAAAATACAAAAATATATGTACATAAAAGTGTACATAAAACAACAAAACATAAAGAAAAATAAAACAAGTTAATGGTTTGTTATGTTTGTTATTGCAAATAATGCTGACGTTAGTCTGTCAGAAGCAATCATGCTATAATTTACACAGCACTCACACAAACAGAAAGACAACGATTTCCAAACAAATACATACAAATGCACCAATACATACATATGCACATAATGGGTTTGTAAGCAAAACATTTACATATGTACGTGTTAAAACGTACCTAACATATAAAGAGAACGTTGGCCGCATTTAAAATGCGTGACAAAACAAATGCCATAACAACTGAGATAACAACAACAACAACAACAACCCAAACAACAAAAACAACCATAACGACTAAGACTATAATAATGAACGAAGAGTTGTACAAGTTATAGAGACTCAGCATTGCTCGTAATTCGCAACGTTAATGACTGCAGGAAAGACTGGTCCAAGAGACTGAAGAAACAACGAGTCAGTGTCCGGGAACGAAGACTGAAACGAAACTTTAAAGAGATATTCATGAAGAGAAGCATAGAAGTGAATACTTCATCTCAGTATAAAGACTGGATGAAGCTTTGTACGAAACACAAGAAGCGACAAATAAAAATAAAGAAGCAAAAAAACGCTCGTAAAACAATAGTTACCGAAGTAATGAATGAAAAAAAACTGAGACAACGAGCGCAGGAAATCATAATGTTGATCCAGACGGACCAGCCAGACGGTCGTAGTCTTCTGGAACACATTCCGCATAGTGTCTACTGCCAGAACGACTTATAATACTGCCAGACGAATTTGCTGCGTGACTACTTGTTAAGTAACTTCACAGCTTGTTTATGGCACAAGCTTCTGTATTCGGTCTCGTGATCTCGAATCTACAAATGAAATTTGAGCTCGTGATGTTTTCAGGCTACACAATAACAACAATAACAACAACAACAACAAGTAAGAGTGTATATTACAAGAAGTCAGAAGAAATTAAATATTCTGCAGTCAACTCTTTGTGGCAGCAAATTGGAATGAATACTAAATAATGTAACGATGAAAAAGTTGGCAGGAGAAGCTGGAAAGGAGAGTACACATACTAGGAAAGGAGAGTACACGCAGGGAACACTATGTGTTTGTACCAACAGACATTTTTCCTGCTACAGCATTAAAGGAGCCTCCCCTTCAATATATATTTATTGAATCCTGATGGTGGGTTTTGGATCGAATTAAAAATTTTCGGAAGAGAAACGAAAAAAAGACACTGAAAATTCGTTCGAAAATCCATTATCATTATCCAATTAAATTCGATCGAAAAACTTAACGAATATCAAGAAATAAGTATTAAATAATTCTTTGATTCTGTATTAATAATTATACTTTAAAATAATAGATTTTTTCCTAAATTTGTAATTACACTTGAATTCCTTTCGTATTAATTTCGTATAAATCTTCATTCATCCATTGAAAATTTGCAATTTGGAATAAATTCAAAAAAAATGCAAAATGGATAAATTCACGTCCCCGATTCAAAGAGACCGTGAAAGGCTTTTAATTATCTTCAATTTCGGTTGTGCATTTTTAAACGCTTTAAATAGATCATTAACAATTGTCCAGTAAGCGCGTAAGCCATCAGCCAATTTTCACGTTGTGTGTAAAGGCCAAAGTAGTCCTACAAACCACGCCATGCTTCAACATGCACATACACATACACAAACTCTGCACTATTCATGGTTTGGTTTTGCCTGCAAATACTAAAATAATAAACAATAGCTGGATATGTTTAAATCCTTTTAATTAAAACTGTTTTAATTGAAAGATGAGATGAGATTTTTCTAAATAATTTCGACCTTAATTTGCTATTCAACAGCCACAATTCCGAGAGAAATTAGAATATTATGAGATAATTGGATAATTAGAAAATAAAGTAAATATTGGTCATTTTGATATTAATTATAAGAATGAAATAACGTGCGAACATTAGCGAAAAGATGAAAAGCAGGGAACAAGGACAACATATAACAAGGTCCGCGAGAAATTTATATAATTTCTTTATTTCTGAAAAGGATTTCAATGTTTAATGCTCCAAATTTTATGGATTGTTCTCCTAAAATTGATCTCACGACGTATACGCAACATCAATACTTATTTCCACAACAAAACACTTAGTCACCCTTTCTATTGGATTGTGTGTGTGTGTGTGTGTGTGTGTGTGTGTGTGTGTGTGTGTGTGTGTGTGTGTGTGAGAGTTTACAATTGTCACAATATACTCGTTTTATAAAATATATTACCATTTTCGACATAAAAAATGCACCTTTTCCTGTTTGTCGGTTCAATGGTTAGGAATGTTTTCATGTCTTGTTGTTTCACTTTCTGTAAAAAATAACCGTAATATTATATAAAAACAAAATGCCAGATTTTTAAAAAATTTCAAATTATTATATACAGATTATTGGATATTTTGACGCAATAAATATTGAAAATCTCTCGAAACCGATTATTTGCAATCATAAAAGGACACGACTGAAGCAGACTGAATACAATAAACGTTTTTTAGTGTTCTCAAAACTTTCTTCGACTACAAAGCTAACTCAGTAGTATTACTTTTCAGGTGAAAATATGTAATAAAATACCACAAATACAATAACAAAATAATAGATAAATAGAGCGCATCAATCTCTGGTCGTTACTTTGTAACGAATAACTTTATTCAATTGCAACATTTTGAATTTTTCACTTTTTCTCTCAAAGTGCAGACGTCAAAGACGCTGACAATGTCGACCATGTTTACGGTGCGGGAGAAAGGACTTGATAAAAATCTTGTAAATCTGAGCAACGCAACAAAAAATGTCAGTATTTAAAGGCTGTACATCCATGCACTGAAAGAAATAAACCAAACGAAGAGATAAAGCTGCGCAATCACAAGAAGAAACCCTTCGTCGGAAGAACAGAATTAGCAGAAAAACAGACATGAACACATATAAACATTTAACCGTTGTCAGCAAGCACAGCACAAAAAAAAAACTGCCTTGCGGCATTTGTACGTTTTCACACTACGATGGCGTACTGGCCAAAAACTTCAAGATTTTGTAAATACATATAATTTATTTTGGAAAAATATTAACATACGTAGGAGGATACGGTCTGGTTGTTCAAATTCAAGGTTAACCAGACAAAAGGACTGAGACCCGGTCTTGGTATCACGGCCATCATGAAACTGCAAGTTGTTGACTAAAAATTCTGAAATTTATGAAAAAGACACAAAAAAAAAAAAACAAAACAAACTGTTCCGTTTGTCTAGAAGACAAATACAATACGATAAAGGCCGGCGTGCCGTGGCTTCAGGAATATAGCGAGTCTAAAGGGCCTAGAAGCAAGAGATGAGATTGAGAGAAGAAAACGAACCGCAGAACAAGCACGTTTTGCAAGCGTCGGTAGAAGTGCTCAAACGTGAAATGAATCTCGATATAAATTGAGAAACTTTAGAATCTAAAATTTAGATAAATAAAAAACTTAAAACTTCAAGAGCAATCAGCAATAAAATATGGCTTCTTTTTTTTTTTTTGAAAATTGAATCAAAGTTAGGACATAAAACAACAAGGACTCAACTTAACTCAAGGCATCATAAACGGCAATAACAAAAAATACCAGGCAGAATTGATATGACGCACGACGGCATCGTGACCACAGTTAAAACTTCGACTGAAAAATCGTTTGAGGACCAATAAAAATATGCGATTTTGTACTCATTTTTTACGACTGCAAAACAATAAACTTACAGTCGTAAAAAGTGAATAAAAAACCGCGCAAAACGCCGCATAGCCGCCTAGTCTTATCCAAAGCCATTTGCGTGGTCGTATGGTATTGTACTCACCGTTTGGTAACCTTTTCTATGACGCTGTGGTACGTGGACGTATTTTGAAATGTGAAAGCAGCAAGAACACCATTTTATCCATTTCTACACTTTTCTTCGACCATTTCTTGGACTTTCTAAAATGCTAGATTTTTATTAAAACTTTTCTTTACATTTTAAAGCAAATTGGAACTACTTTAATTGAATTAATAATAATAATAGTAATAAACCAATTTCTTCTGAAACACGTTATTGCTTTTTATTTTCATTATTATTATTATATAAATACTATTATCATTTATCATTGTCCAGTCTACTCCTAATGCCGCAAAAAAATACTGAAAATACTTCAGAAGAGTAGAAAAGTAGTGAAGTGTTTTTTTGATTCTCTCAAACAACAACAAAATACATTTGACGCCTCACTCAAGCAGTAGAGAAATTCCGTTCCTCTCGTTTGCCAAACCACAAATTTTTCTCAGCTCTGAGTATATTCTGTGTGTATTCTCTGAGTTTTTTGGAACGCGCCTCAGCAGACTCCTACATTCATCCTTTATTCTCCGCCAATACAAAGTAAAAGAAGTTTTAAGTGTTGCCGAGAAGTAATAAAAGTTCATCAATATTCTAGTGCGGCCATTATTAAAGAAAATTAGCCCTTGAATTTTAAAGTGAAGATTATTTTTGACGCAACACTTACCCATTTGGGTGATATTAAAGAGAGAGGGAGAGAGAGAGTGGTTAAAGAGAGTACATAGTAAATATAAAAACAGCCAACGTCAAAGTTGAAATTGTGATAAAAGAGGAATAGCACAATTTTTACGATCACTTTATGCATATGGCAATATTCATAAAATTTTATAGTGCTCTTTTTTCCTGTTCTAGCAGTCTCTCAGTAAAGGCTCTTTTCTACAGCTCGACTTCTATATCGACTTAAATTTAAGTCGACCTGCTGCAGAAGAACGTCTAATTCGTATCCATAAGATTGAGGGAAATATTAGCCATTTTTATAAGAAAATATTACTTAAATGCTCTTTTTCATTTTGAGCAAAAAATATGTAATTACACAATGGCTGGCAAAACTTTTCACTTTCTTACTTTTTTCTGGTTTTACTTAGTTTGTATGAGTTCAAGAGTTTGACTCTAACGATTTCTGCGATATAGTCGGCCATATCCGCTCTTAAGATTCTCTTCTGAATACTAATCACATATATTTTAATCTCTCTTTTTTATATGGATTTCTTCTTACGTAGGCTTTGACCTGGTTTGCAACTTAATACAATTTCAATATTCTCCTACAAGCTGCGAAGCTGGTCCGCCTCTCTGTGGTGTCAGTATGAGATGGATCGAAAGCGGTTCGTGACCAAGTCGAACGGCACATATCAACATAATCAGCACGACTGTGGCGGTGGCGGTGCAGCAAGGAACCTTAATTACTTTGACACAGATTCGGTGAAAGGCGGAGAGCAATCGCTGTAATTTATCATGGTATGCGATCATAGCCTTTTGCATAAAAACAATAGAAGTGATATCTGCTGCTTTAATTCAGACGAAGCTGATACGCATTCTGGTGCGGCGGCTGCTGCGGAAGGTCGGCGCTGTGAGGAGGTTGCTATCAGTAGACATAACATCAGACATAAGCGTCTACCTGAATACAAATTCAGCTACAAGCTTTAATTATGGAGCGGAGAAAGCAGCGTAAAGGAGAAGCGCTTGTCAGGACTCGGTTGCTGAAGGTGTGGGGTGGGGAAGGCAGCAATGACTTAAGGGTTGTCATACAATGTTGTCCGGTAACATCGTAGCTGAAGCTGACGTCAGTCCGGTGGTATAATTATTTGTATTACATTCTGTGAATTCAATCTTTTCTTGCTTGAAAAAATTGTTGGCTCATAAAACTTAATTATAAATTTTAAAAAAAATGTAATTTTATAAAATTACCTAAATTAAATAAAAGTAATTAGTTAATTAATTAATTAATAATTTAATTAATTGTATTAATTTTAAATTTTTTTTTAATTTTTTTTGAATTTGGAATTTTTTTTTAAATTTTTTTTAATTTTTTTTTTTTGTTTTTTTTGCGTGTATTCTAAACAAAAAAATACAATTATGAAAATTTATGACGTCATAAAATAATTATCAGTAAATCAGAATTAAAAAATACATAGTGTTGTTCGATCCTTGTGTTGCGTTCTCTTAGAAGAAGACAATGGCAATTCACGCGAGGAGCAAGAAAAGACGTTCGAAGAGAGAGAGGAAAAGGCAAATGAAATAAAAGAAAACTAACAAACAAACACACATTCCATAAACGAGTACTCGACAAACTGCCACAAAACGATAGGAAGAAAACAATACGAAAAAATCAACAATCAGGAAGAAGTTAAACACATACGTACACATAAAAGAAACATCCGCCGACACACCCACCAAGCTTCAATGAAATACTTGAAGCTCAATGGTTTTTGGCGGACGGTGTTCTGTTCGTCTGCGGACGAAGCAGACGAAATACTCGCGCAGTAGCAACAAAATACGAACAACAGCAACCGCAAGAGCTCCGCAGGAACCCGGTCATTGAACTCATAAGGTTGTGAGGATGTCTCAGTGAGTAGTCTCGCCTCCATTGCACTATCATTGACGCACTATAGACCTTTCAGTCGTCATAATGCCGCCTTTACTCGTCTGAAAGCCTTTTTACTCCTTCTAAAAGTTCAACGAAGTCTACAAATACGAGCGGCGTTTCCGGCAGCCTTGTGACGTCTTGATTATAGGGCAGCTTTTGTTCAAGAAAATAATGGCCTTTTCAAAACATACTTCCAGTTCTGTTCGGCATTTGCGTAGCCAGACGATCGCCCGCCACTCGCTGAATTACTTCATTTGTGCAATGTGCAAAGTTTGCAAAGTTTACACTTCAATAAAAGTGCAAAGTGTATGAATCAGATCATCTTCGTTAAACTCAAAAATTTGTCATAAAATTTTATTATTAATTCGAAATGATTTGGAAACTCTTTAATCTAATAACTCAATTATAAAAGAAGGTTAGACAACAGCTTTTCAAAAAGTTATAACAAAATATTGTCCAGATTTTAACAGTTGTTTTTATAATTTTTCTTTAAATAAACCTGATAAAAACTTGACTTTAGGCAAAATTTTTCGGTCGTCTGTCCCATTATGCGTTGCGATCATTTATATTTGCTTCCTTTTTAAGCAACGAGCGATTTTGCGAAAGCTTAAAATATCCTGCTGCCTTCCGCGTAACGTTGCGAAATTGTTAACCATGAAAATTTGTTGCAATAACGAAAATGAGTTTAAGTGTCGGAAAATTACTTGGAAATTTGATTTATTCTTCTTAATAAAAATAAGAACACACACACACATACGTCACACTCACGAGAGAACAGAGAGAAAATTCTGCCTTCTCGCTGAAGGTGCCACAGCTATTGTGTCTGTCTGTACTGATATCTGTCATGCAAATTACCCGCAATAAAATATGATTGCTGGGGGAGACAGATCTTTGTGGGAAAGTTAAAAAAGAAGCAGTTGGTTTTTTCCCGAAGAGAGAAAAACGAATAGAGGAGAAATTAAATCAATCATTGGGTGGAAAATTGCATGAAAAAAGTTAAGAAGACTTAAAAGCTATATAATTCATTAATGCCTGCATAATTTCGACACTTTCGTTTTACAATATATAAAAAGCTTTTAACTGTACTGTATGTACAGTTCGATGAATTAATTTTCAATTTCCATTTGGCAACAAATTCTGTTTACAATAAAGAAAAAACAAAAAATCTAGGAATCAACAACAAAAAGAAATCGAAAGATAAGATACGAGTTGTAATCTTTTAGAATCAAATTAATTTGGCATGTCCTTTCGGCCGTGAACAACGAACCAGCAAGAGCAACAATAATCACAAGAGTGGTGTAATTAAGGCGTTGCCATTCATAAGTACATAAGTACAATGGAAACCTGCTCCTGAATGTGTTCTATCGAGTCCCTAAAGCCTCTTCTGGTCTGACGTTTTTGTCGATAGTTTTGGAGAACTTTTTGTTGATGTTGTGATTTTTTTTTTTTTAGCTTGGTCGGTTAATGGTTCGAGCTATAGAAATTCCATAAAAATTTTGTGAAAGGTACTACATGGCGTATGAGCAACCTTTAGCTGTAATACCTTTTTAAAAATCTCTCTAAACTTAATCTTAACTCCCACAAGCTCAGTATTTACCTACGTTAATAACGTTTTTGTAAATACTGGCGTATTTTGCGCATGGGTTTTTATTTTAAAAATTATTTTTACTTTAAAAATTATTTCAAATTGTTACCTTTTAATAAATATTCGAAAAAAAAATTTTTTTTAATATAATTTTTTAATTTGAAGTTTCTACAATTTTTCTTTCCTCTCTTTAGCAAGTGCAACGCCTTAGCCTCACCCTTTCAGCATACCCTTTCAGCACCCTTTCACCACCCACAACAACAACGACAGCTAAGAACAATCTCTGGAGGTGTTTTTCAAAAGCCACCAAATCTCGCAATTGAAGTAAAATACTCGTATTCACTGAATTCAATTACCGCCGGACTACGGTAAAATTAAAAAAAAACCTGCAGAGCATAAAAATGAGAGCTTCAAATGAAAAATTGTAGCATCAACCAGCCTTTCGTGAGTTTTCTGAAAAGAGAAGAACACTGAAAGTACTTAACATAAATTTAGCAGGGTTTATTTTAATAATCAGTACAAAGCTGTTAGCGCTTGAAGGGAAGAAGTGAGAAGTTGAAAAAACTAGAAAATAATTGCTTACAAAAAAAAAACAAATTTTACCATCTTTTTTTTGAATAATACCATTCAACACAGTGGAAAACTTGACCGCTTAAATAAATGCAAATCTGTGCTTAGTCCCAGTCTTTGAGCTTCTGGTGGGCGCGCAGTTCGCGGTGGGTAAAACTGATTGTTATTTGCGAATTTGCATTTAAGAAGTAAAATTGAACTAAATTTCTATAATTAAAATTTATATAATTTGCATTTAAAAAAAAAAATACTCAAAACACTGAAAAGTGTCCTTGAATAGTTAGACTAATCTCATTTTGAACAAATACTGCTAAGTCCATTCTAATCAGATCCAAAAACCAGAAAATTTCCTGATATTAAAGGTACATAAAAGTGAATGGAGTCGCTCTGCTTCGAGTAATTAGTACGCGGCAAGCGCTAATGATGAAGAACTAAGTGTTACCATTCTCATCGTTTTTAATGGCGAACACTCTGCCATGAAGACTAGGAAGCCATGAAAACAATGAAACTCAATGTAGCAAAAGGAATGCGCTAATGCAAGTTTACTGAAGATATAAAGTTTTCGTTGGTGCCATTAAATATGAACGCCTCGCCATGAGTTTTATGCTCCATAAAGTTACTCCATTCATGGCCACCATGAATGTAATTTCGTTTCTCATCGATTGCTCTAGCCCTTCAGCACCAAACGATCGAGACTCAGCACTATCATCCTCAAGGGAGCGGCTCTTAGAGCGAAACTAGAAGCTAAAAGAGTAGTTACAAAGCAAACATTACACCAAGATCAGCTGTGGTGTGGTGTCCTTCGACACATATCCCTCGAACACAAGTAAACACATACACACTCGAACTTGTCCCCACAAAACATTTCGTATAACTTCCAAACACTTCAATAAAAACCTCATGTAAACCGATTGTTATGGGTCCCTTTTGGCTCGAATTCACATCCACTTGAGCGAACAAACAGTTAAGGAAAAGTGATGAAAAAAGGATTGCATGCGCGCGTTAGAGAATAACTTGTGGCCCCTCGATGTCCTTTCTGGGGAGACGTCGATGCTACTGCATGCGTATTGATGACCCCAGCGATTTTTGATGACAAAGAAAGAGATAAGTTGGATCGTTAAGCAGGGCGGGAAAAGCGTTAGAGAAGGAAGGGATTGAAAGTGAAGACAATAAAAAAGAAAATCAAAAGGGAATCATTGTAAAAGAGGGTGAGAAAGTGGCAAGCGATAACTGAAATTATTTAAATATTAAAAAACAGCGCTAAAAATAACGGATTAAGATGGAAGAGACATAGTTATTTTCAATATTCAAAATCATGCCAAATATTTCAAAATTTCAAATCAACTTCAAAAAATTAAGAATTAACAGAGCGAGTCAGATTATTCGCGTCTATCCAAGAAGATGATAGTTCGGGCCTTACAAAAGATTTAAAATTTTAACTGAATTGTTTTAAACTTTTTCAAAAGTCATCGAAAGGTATAGCGATTTTCGGTGTTCCAGCAACATTTATTGACAACGGACGAGCGGCAAAAATTTTGTTAAGGTGTATGTAGCAGAGGATAAACCAATCTGCCCCAGTTTTTATCTACCCGCACACGAAGGGATGATAAATATTCCGGTTTACAGCGCCCTCCCCGTCACTTTCTCTGAAACGCTTTTATTTCTGTTCTGTCACAAATTTTGTCAACTCACAAATTCTGTCAATTATAACTGTCAATGCTTAACTGTCAATGACTTAATGATGACACCGAATATCACTTAATGGAAATATTGGATGTCGTCTATGTCACTTAATGGAAAAGATGTGTTGTCGTATTATTATTTCTTGATTTTCTTTCGCTACGAGTATTGTGTTTTACTTTTGTAACTCTTCGGTCTGTCTATTTGCTATAGTTTCAATTAAATTTTATATTTTTTATATTTTTATTTCAAGTTTGAAGAGTGTTGCATGTTGAGTCTTTTGACAGTTTAGTGTCGAAATTTTAAAAACATTTCAGCCAACACTTGATAATTTACACCTTGACCCAATGACCCGAATATATTCGCCGGTAAATAAGCTATAAATTAAACGGTAACAGCCATAGCACCAGCAACAATAAAACAGCAACCTGTACAAAAATATCCACAGGGTTTTCCAATAAGGACGGGTCGGTCGGTGGACAGTTGTTGACATCTTTATCATTTAGACGAGCTGCTTAATGATAAAAATGTATAACTTGTCACGGTGATTTGGCATTACTGACTGAATTATTTGCCATAGATTTTAGAGACGCCGCCAAAACAATTTGGCCGCCACAGCCTGTCAACATCGAGCCGCTTCCATTGGAAACTCCATTACATAGAACAGAAATTAAGTTTTCTGGAATTATTCATCCTTTTTTCTCAAAAGATAATGATGATACTTGTTGCTGTTGCTGGTTGCTGTTTACTTTGCCGCTGTTCACTTTTTCACGGTTTTCAGGATTTCTTTCGCGCTACTGTCGTTGTTGTTATCGTTGTCCGAAAAGAACAATAATGTTTGGGTCACTCCGGATACTTTTGGTGCTTGTTGCTGTTACAAAGAAAATCAAAATTTTTAGAAAACTTCATTGCTGCTATTGAAAATAGCGTTGCCAAAGGCGAAGAGAAAATGGGCCTTTTAAAAATCCGGTCGCAGCCGCTGAAAACAGCCCGAGGAGCTGAGACCAAAGAATCGCTGAAAACTACTTTATATTTTACATGTTTTATATCTTTCATTTTATTTGCGCCACTCTGTCTTTCTACATTTTGAAAAACTTTTCGCGGAGGAAGTGTTCAAAGTGTTCAAAGTGTTTACAGAATGTCTCTGGTGTTGGCAACTGTTGTTATTGAAACGCCTCAACGACGCCGTTTTGCCTGCTACTCGACTACTCTGCATTTCAATTGTCAGCATACTCGTAATGGAATGGTACTCTAAATCCAGCCCAACGAACCTAAAACCGCGTTGTACGTAGCTTCAAGGCAGCCACTCCAAGCAACTAACGAAGCGTTTGTTTCTTCGAAATTAAGAACTCTTCCGAATACTGAATCCTGCTGTTTTTGCTAAATTTTATCAGGATAATATTTTCCAACGTCAGCATAATCCAAAAAAAAAAAAAAATTGATAAACGGTGAGTGTGATTAAAATTAATTTAATCGCACCAGCAGGGAACGATGGCTACTTTTTTTCTTTGGATTCTAACTTTTTTGAAAATTTTTCAACTTTTTATTGATTACTTGAATTTTCCTCCAGCAACTGTCTTAACGTTGTACAAACTTTTAATTATCTCGACTATGAAACTTTGCAATAAACTTCAACTTACGTTGATTGCCTTTCCCTCTTTCCCGTCTATCTCGCCGTCCTTCAGTTTCAGTTGAAGTTGGCCTCAAGATTGTGCGTGTATTATACCCTACACGCGGTATATTTTATTTGTTCCTACGTTTATAACGCATTAAAGAAGAATGGCCGGCATAGAAAAGTATATTTCTGCTCAGAATGACCTCATAAATCGATTTAGCCATGTCCTTCTATATGGCGGACTGTCTTGCTGATTGTTTGTGGAAATCACGTTTCGATATTACGAAAGAACGGATAGAGTTATGGTGAAAAGTCATCTTACAAAAAATGCAGTGATCCCCAACAGTCACATACCGACATAACAGATGGCGCACCCTGTAGATGAAACGAAAATCGTCGTCGCCCGCTCCCTCTTTTATGATCGTTTTGACAGATGCGTGTGTAGGGTCGAATCTGAGCTTCGGCCAGTCCGAAGTTGAGGCTTTTAGCTGCTTTTTATTTGTTTTTTTTTTGGCGATAATGTTGCCATTGATTGTTGAACAAGTTGCTATTTCTTTCTTATTTAGTTGTTGTCAATTTCAAGAAATTTTTATCCCTTTCGCAAAAGTTTAAAACTGTGGGGAATTGAGTGAAATTGGGCTAAATATGAAAACAACCCTCCGGCTACTTTTTGATTTTATTATGTCTTTGTTTGGGTTTTGTTTTATATAATTCTTGTAAGTTCGGCGCCAACTGATAATGAGGATGATGATAATGACATCGACAAGAACTGTCGCTTGCAGGCATGTTTAAGGGGTTGGTGTGGACACTGTTCAAGAAATTTCGAACAACAAAATTTCTTGTTTTCGCAGCATAAGTGCATATTTAAAGTTCAAGAAATATAACAAAAAGCGCGGAAAAGGGTAAAGGGTAAAGGCAGGAGCAGTTGTATCAGTAACATAAAAGCAATAGCGGAAGTTTTTGAATGAAGCGTGACCTCATTTGCAAGATTTCGCCGTTCGCTTGCTTTCCGTTGGAAACTTTTGGTAGTAAATGAGTGCAGCACACTTCGCCGGAAGCGCCCAATTCTGTTTGTTGGTGTTGCGGATAGAGCTTTATGTATTCTCTGTAGTAAAAATTTTAAACAATTTCTATGCATTTTTATCTGAGTTTCCTTTCATTAAATAGTTTTTGCTCCGAAAATAAAATCAGGTTTTTCTACTTGACTTAATGTAAAGAGAATGGAAAGCGGAAGGTTTTTTTTTTGTTTCTGCTATGGCTAATATTCCTCTTGATTTAATTGTTAATCAATCAATACTTCATTATTTTTTGAGTTCATGTTTGTTTAGTTGCTCTTTTCTGTGTTATAATCGTGGTTGCTGCTGTTGTTGTTGTTGTTTGTTTGTTTTTCTTTTGACTTATTGACACAAACAAAGCTTTTTCACAGAAATTCTTACTATTTGTTTTCGTTCGCGATGAACCATTTACCGCTCAATTCTTCGTTTTAATTCGTTAAAAGTAAATAAATGGATGGAACATGCAAAATGCATTTTTCGATTAAATTTGTATGAATGACAGTTCATTTTATTGCACAATTTTCATTCATTGCGCAATTTTCCCCATCTCATTTAATGCAATCTGGCAGCACGAAGATGTCAGATAAAATGCAAAATAATGTCATATTTTTACGTAAATGACATTTAACTCTGTGAAAGGAAGGAATGAAGGAAGGGTCTTCTTCTGTGTCGCTTCGCTGCGGCGTGAGGACCGTGCAAGTTGTTTATACCACAAAGAAACTGTAACTGTTGCCGTTTGCTGTCACTTTCTAACGGTACATTAAAAATAATTCAATTCAATTCGTTCAGTTCGTTTCAGGATTCTTCAAAAGTGACTTAAATCTTACTCTCCGTCAAGTAAGATTTGAGACACTTTCAATATCTTATGCATTTATTGTTGTAAAGCTTGCAAAAAATTGCTGTGCATAAAATTAAAAGAAGTAATGTATTAAATGAAAATTTACTACACTCTAAAAATCAATAAAGACTAATTGCAAAAAAAAAAGGTGCAAAAGGAGCAAAAGAAGAGCACTTCGTGAGCTCAGGACAAGCAGAAGAAGAGGAGAAAAGAGTAACAACGATACATACTGATGAGGTATGCCCTGAAGCAAAAGCATGTAGACATCGCAGCAGTACCATCGGTACTATTATTAACTCTGTAGCAGCGAGCTGTGGCTTTAAATGGTCACAACAATAAGATTTATTTGTGTGTTGTTGCCCGGTCCAGGTGAGATGGATAGAAAGAAGGGGATGCTGTTGTGGCGTTTGCTGAAATACGTTGCTCTCTGCCGCCTTCATATTCCTGTCGGAATAAGTCTGTCGGTATGAGTCAGTCTGAGTCGGTGTATTTAAATTTATGCAATGAATATTTATGGCGTTTGTGCGGCAGGAAAAGTCAGCAGCATGTCATCAACTGTTCATAGCACAGGCCGTATTAGACTCATACTGGTTTCAAAGTGAAGCGCGAAGCAACAGCAGCCGTTCTTTCTTTTTAATGCATTCCTGGATATCCTGTGTATTTGCATTTTTTACTCTTTAGAAAGCTTTTTCAAAAGCATTATCAACCGCACAGGTCCAGTGTTTTTCATACCGCTTTGAGGGGGCCATTGTTCGACTCTATACTGTATTACTAACGGACGTTGCTGAAGTAATAAAATAATATTATATTCAGATCTCAACGAGTATCTAAAGAAATCTTTTTTCTCTGCCTGAAATATTGCAAATCAGAACTGCCGAAATGTCCAAACACTTTCTATATTCTTGACTCGAAATTAACGATTGTAGGTACATTTTATTGAAGTGCGTCGTATAACAAGGAACAAGGTTAAAGGTTCGATTACGTACGATATGTACATATGTATATCTTAAAAAACGATAAACACTTTAGCTTTTATGGTCGAGGTCATAAAACAGCACATAAAAAGGATTTATGTCTATAGAAGTTTTCGACTTTTCAAGTGCGAAGTGGGTCATTCGGCAGCCCGATTGTGTTCACATATAAAAAAACTATTGAAAGAGTGTGTGTGTGTCTGTGAGAAGAGTTAAAAAAAGACCTTATAGAAACGGCAAAGAAGAAGAAAATCATCACGAAAGTAAATAGAAAAGAGTAGAAAGAAAGAAAAGTCATGAACCAAAAAAAACGGTACGAAGGAAAGCAATAATAATTTCATTGCTTCACGAATGGTTTAATGCTTGTCAACATCTTCAGGGTGGCGGCATCCTTTACAATGTGCAGACACATTGTAAGGACACCAATCTCATGGCTCACGGTTATTTTGGGAATAAACAAGTATCGATATCATCAGGAGGATTTTTTGAGGATAATCCTTGTCGACAAGGAAACGTCAAATGCGATCAGAATTTTTTGTGAATTTATTCCTGATGAAAATATTGAATTAAAATATTTATTCTCCATGAGATTTGCTGTAATTTTCGGCAATGTAATTAAAATGCGCGCCGAACACGCCGGCTGTTAGTTTTCAATTTATCTATTGCGATTATTCATTGAAATCTTTGCAATTTTGTGGCCTTTTGTGTCATCAAAAATTTCCTCCAGCATTCATTTTATAAAATTATATTTTTTTATTATTGTCTGTCATTCCTTTTTGTCATGGCAACCGCGCGCAATTCTGAAATGCAATTTGTTGTCAGAGTGGCCGACTGTACTTACATATAACCGTGTGACAACTGTAAGTGATATTTCTGTTATTTTTTGTTGTTGTAGCTGCTGTTGTCATTTGTCAAGGCCGCCAACGCAGTGTATCCGCACAAAAAAAACTCCATTAACACAGAGCAACCACCAACCATCCCGCCTCAGCGTGAAACACAAGCGCCATCAATTTCAACGCCACCAACTTCATCGTTCCTCGTAGCGTATAACAGTTGGCATCGTCTGGCATTGTCAAGTCGTGATAGGAATTAAGGAATTTCTTGTCATAAATCAAAATTATTTCAAATTAGTATGTTCTCCTCTGAGGCGAAGTCGGAGAAAAATGTAAGGCCCAAATAGAAAAATCTCCAGCTGTCATTCCCAGAAAATCTGCCAACTTTAATTATATAAAATATTTAGTGGTTTTTTGTGTGTTAGAAAATGAAAGAAGTGAGCAATTAAATTCGATATAATCTACTTGTATTTCCGGTGTACATTATTTCTTTGTTGGCGTTACTGCGGTTGTCGTTGGTGCCGCTTGTTGTTGTTGTTTTTTACTTTCTGTGTACGTTTTTTGTTTGCATTTCTCAACCAATTAAACATTGATCAGACGCTTCGGTGAGAGAAATTCAACCAAAAACCACACGCACGAAGGTAAAGTTACTCGTAGTCACGCACACATATCCACAATATATTCGCATACAAGCAGAGAGACAGCGAGAGCGGTAAATTCAAGAGGAAGCCACAAATAATTTTAACAGCAGGATATCCGTCCTGTGTGAAAGCGATGCGACGGAAAAGGAAAAACGAAAATCGGAAAAATCTATTTTTTCTACACTGACAATGTCATGACGCATGCGACATCATCGCAAAACTATAATAAAAGTCGTTGCTGCTGCCACCGCCACAGTCCTCACTCGTCCTACGAAGTGGTTTAAGTTTTTAGAAGTTTATCAAAATTTTTATCAAAAATTTAATTTGATAATACCGGGTTAAGGGTTAAGGTGAGAGGCGCTGTTAAATGGAAAGTTAAGCTGCAATCTGCATTAAAAACGTGGTGATTAATGAAATTTATTACTCCTATGATTGCGCGAGCTGAATCATCGAGGACTGTGCTAACCCACGCACATAAGCCCGCGCCCCATTTAGGCTTACTTTTTACATACATACGCGCACGTACATACATACATACGTACTCATACCTACGCAAGTGAAATGTGCATGTGTGAGTAAATCTAAACACACACAAATTCTCACTTCAAATATCGTTTGAAAACTGCGTGCATTCGTACACTTGTGTCGACCGGAAGTACGGCGTTGGGAAACATAACCGGAAACATGGCTAGGACGGTCTGCTGCAATGCTGTGGCGCGATAATAGTCCTCTGTGTCGCTGCATACAGACTTTACGAGTGTGTGTAAATATATGTATGTACGTGCGGAAAGCTTTTTTGAATGTGTGCATTTTGAGGCCGCGAGATCACGATGTTTTGGTGAATGTTGGTGTTACTGTCGACGCGTTGGTTCCTCCTGCTGTTGGTGTTGGTGATGATGGTGTGGTCGGATGGTGCCACATTATCTGGAGATCCATAAATATGACAATGCAAACGAGTTAGAAGCAAAACTGAGTGAGTTTGGGCAAAAGTTACGATAATAATGTACTTACGATAATAATGTACTTGAAAAAGTCACACTTAGCTAAATGCACCATTATACAAATTTTCAGTGTATATAATTTATTTCAAATTTCATTAAAAGAATTTCCGAATTTTAAAATTTTACTAACGCAGTCTTATATTTCGAAACAATAAAAAGTTTCTTATTAAAGAAATCGTCACTCTCTTGACTCCTTTTTGATACTAAGAAATTCTCTTTTACCCTACGATTTTGAACCCTTTATTTTTATTACATTTAAACTCGTTCCTATCATAAAATTTAGTTTAAAAAAAGGCGAATATATCATATCAACGTGCACGAGTATTTAATTATTTCAATTGATTATTTAATATAATATTAAAAAAACACAAAATTTTATTTTAACAAGAATTTCCTTCGAACACGTTTTTTATATTCTGAAGTTCTCGGTACATCACATTTTCCTTGTGATATTTTATTTAACTGAAATTTGAATGAAATCGGAAGCACAGAGTGGAATATGCGCTCTGCAAAAGTTTCTCTTTAACTGCCTTCTCTTCGTCTTTTTCGTATTAGGAGCAAAACAATACTCGTACTCTTCGCTTCAGCAGCTGTCGGTTTAAGCATGAGAAGTGCATCACAGAAGAGACTGTTCAAATAGAGAGAAGTCTGTTGAAGAACTTTAGTCGAATGTAGAACCTTCTGCGAAGCGGTAGCATTATCATTTAAAATTAATTAGAGATAAAAATATTTCGTCAATGGAATATAATGAGAAAGTGATGAATAAATAATATAGGAATTTTGATGCCGCCAAACCGAATTAGGAATAAAATATGACTGAACAGTGACTTAAACGATGATAAACGATATTTATATTATTATTTACCTATAATACCGATAATGATAAGGATAATAAAATAAGTATAATAGATAAACAAATACAAACATTGAAGTAAAAATAATTAAAGCCCAAATAATGCAAAAGTGAGTCTTTTTTAAGAAAAAGTTCTTAATATTGACACAACAAAGTTTATTATTTACATTTTAAATAAAATCATGTAAGTATGTAGGTACATGTATGGCTGTGTGTTTGTTCTTATTTATTTTCTATTCTCAAACAATAATTTAAACAATGCCAAGAATAACAAACGTGGCAGTGTTCGACTAACTTGGCCCATGGAGGAACGCTTGCCGTGCCATCAAAAAATTCAATTTTCACACAACACAAATGTTGTTTAAACCACAACAACAACAACAACGGCAACAATCAAAAACCTTTATCTTTTTCGACTCTGGAGAAAGATTTACAGGAACAAATTTTTTTAAGAACTACGGACAGAAGAAAAAAGTGAAAAGTAATTGGAAAAGTTTTGCTCCATCGTCTGCATATTGATCATTTGTTAGTTCCGCAGGAATGTACAAAGCAGGAAGGATGTTCAATATTCTACGATAAATCACCATTTCTGGCATCGTTGTTGTTGTTGTTGTTGTTATTAATTTCTAACCCGGAAGCTTAGGGGTACGTCTGTGTAAACGTTCACGCTTTTATCTTTATCTAAAACGGTTTACCGACCATTTTTAAAGGTAGACGCTTTAAATCGTCTAAAAAGACGCTTCTTGGTATTTTTTGACAGAACATAATGGTAAGAAATGAGTCAATTTTCTCCGAACGGACTCGTGTATGACCAAAAATTTATATTTCAATCCTATAACAAATTGACCAAAAAGCTTAATTTTCTATCGTAATTTACAAATACAGATGAAAAATATCCGGGTTAAATTTATATATTAAAGTTAAATAAATTGCAGAATAATCATTAATTCTCTTTTCGGTCAAAAACTAACTTAGTTACAGTCAGAAGTGAAAGTTTATATCTCGTCCCACCTTCCCTTTTTCTTACATTGCGCGTGCCTGTCACTGACCATCGTCAATATCACTCACTTGGTCAGCATGTCATACACAGCAAAGGAGGAGTGTACACAATTTCAGCACAGACAGGTTATTCCTTAAACTATGGTTAATCATAACAAATTATCCTAAACGACATCGCAAAGTTTTGACAATCGCAAAACAGAGATGGTCAGCACGAAGAGGACGATGGCGCATGCGATGGTGATGATTAAGAATACAGAGTAAGAAATAACAAGAGGACGAATCTTGAAGAACAAAGTTTTTATATAAAGGGTTCAGTTTTTTTAGTGTTTTTTTTAATTGTTTTGAGCTCTTACTCTCTTCTCCATAACAATTGGCCTTTTTAACCTTTATGGGTCTGAGGAGGTACCCAGGTACCTTTTGCATGTTTAGAGCAACATAACTTCGATTCTATAAAACATAGAGACCTGAAATTTTGTGACATCTTAAAACATCTTAATTTAGATTATGATATAAATAAATTTCAATAATAAAAAATAAATAAATAAATCGAAATAAAAAAACTTTTAAAGTTTTTCTTACAAAATATGTCGATTTATTTCTAACACTCTATCATGGCTGATGAGGTTACCGGGTCCTTTTCCATACAATATTCAAATTTTGAAAATGGAATGAAAGGAAATACCGATCTGAAGTTATAAAGCTTATAATTTATTGAATTATGGGTAATGTAAATAATGTATTACATTTAAATTTTTGACAGCATGGGTTGCATGCGAGTAGACTTTGCAAATAAATTGCAAAAAAACTCATTTTGTTTCTTCTTGTGCAGTAGATTCGTCCTCTTCAATTCGTAACGTAAATTCAAAAATCCAAAAAAAACCAAAAATTCCTGACACTATAAAACTTGAATGGGACCATATAGGATTTACATGAATAATTAATTTATAAATTATTAATTGTTTTTTAGAGAATATCCCAGGAAAATAAATATTTAAATAATTTTATTGCTTTAATAAAAACTATGAAAAATAAATTGAAAGCCTTAATTTCTTTTGCAATTAGTAAAATGAAAAATATTATTTTAGTAACATATTGCCATTTTTAGATTATTTCATATGCAAAATAAAAATAATCAGAAGTAAAAATGGCTTTTGATGAAAGAATAATATTTATTTTCGCTTTTGTTTTATTAAATCAAAATGAACTAAACAAATATGGTTTTTATTTGTTACGTTGTTATACTTTTTCGTTCGTACAATAAAAATTATTATTTTTGTAAACTATGAATTTCACGAAAAAGTAATTTTTCAAATTCCTCGCAAACAAAATCTACGGAGTGTTCTCTTTACCCTTTCTTAAATTGGAAAATTAAATTTTAAAAAAAGAAATTGTATAAATGTTACAAAACTTATAAATAAACCAAAATTTAAATTTAATATTATCAATTGTTCTCTTAAAAAAGCAAGAAATTAAATAAAAGATTTAAAATAAAATATATAACACACTCGTATACCATTTAAATATGAAATATCATTGACGCTCCGACACACAGAGCGCCGCCGTTACTCATTAAAGTTGGCAGTGTGTGCAAACGTATGTACGAGTAGGTACGTTCGTGTGTGTGGCTGTATGCAAATTAACTGGTTATTTTAAACACTGCATTCGTGTTTTTTTTTAATTGCAAATAGTAACTAATTGCCACAAGTTTACGGGACGTGAGTTGGTAGAATAAGACTTGGATGATGTATCGGTAGGTGGAAAGCAAATGTATAAACTGTAATTTACAATATGATACAAATGTAGTTATAGCTTGCATACATACACACATGCATAATCACAGTGAACAACACAAACAGAACATATAATCATACGAACCAAATTTAAATTGCAGCGAAACACACACACACACACACACACACACAAAACGCAACTAACAACTAAGCACATACATATGTATGTACATACGCAGAAACCTAAAATAAACCTACGGACACGTACATACTTACATAGTTTGCAACATTTTCGCGGCACAGCCCTTTGGTTGCTGCAATATCGATTTTGCACACAAGTGCAAACAGTAGCAAATTCTCGGTTTGTGACAATGTGTAAGTATGCATGTTCGTGTGTGTAAATAATCGAGTAGGTGTGGTACTGGTTTTGAATTGGTGCCGCGCTTATGATTCGCCCCTAAATCTTTTTGCTGCAAATCTATGTATGTGCATACGCGAGTGCACTTTAGTTCAGGTCGAGCACGCAAACAAGGACGTTCACGAATGTCAGCAATTTTAGCGAGAGTAATATTTTTGTTGTATCGTTTTGTCCCATTTAAAATCTCTTCTATTTATAATATAAAAGTTCTGAATTTAAGATCTGTTCATATATATTTTTTTTCATTTTTAAGAAAATTTAACTTGAATATATTGAGTAATCTTGTTCTTTTGTTTGTGGAATAACGGAAAAAAATTTCAAAAAAACTCTTCTTGAAATTCGGGAAAATTCTTAAAGTTTTCACATTGTTCACGTTTTTTAGTTTTAGAGATATCAAGTTTGCTCACAGGAAATTTAAAAGACATTTTTTGTTTGTTCCGTCTCTTGCAAAAACAAAGAAACCGGAACACAAATACACACACACATTTGATCTATGGTGACTTCCATGACTGGGCCATCCATCCTTTGCCTACTTGCAGAAATACACTGAAAGAAATAATCATGTGAAAAGTAGGGGTTACCAGTACTTTTTCAGTAGAGTAAAAGAAAAACTTAAAGTGTCGGTTGTTAAATGCAGGAGGAAAAATGGCGTAAAAAATGCAGGGCTTACAGTGGATGAAATTAAAAGGTGCAAACCAATATTTGTGGAAATCCTTAAAAGTGTAGTCCTTTAAAATTTGAAAAAAAAGCTTCTCCGCTACCAGAAATTGTTAAACTTTTGTTGTTTAATAAATGCTTGGCTGATGAAATAATTCCCCATAATTTTTTGTAGGCTGCCTTTTTCCTTTGCCTTCTTCCACTTCATCGTTTACTAAAGGAGTTTTACTCTTCCTTTAGTTCCAGAACTTTTTCCTTTCCTTTCCTTTCCTTTTCTTTTCATTTTCGGTTACGTTGTACTTTATCAATTTTATAGATTGGAAATCTACACAGCTCAGCTTTTTCATCTGCA
Organism: Conops quadrifasciatus; assembly: GCA_949752815.1. NCBI lineage: Eukaryota > Metazoa > Arthropoda > Insecta > Diptera > Conopidae > Conops > Conops quadrifasciatus. The sequence goes on along the minus strand of OX457078.1, from coordinate 11,357,418 downwards.
GCCGCTTTGAGTATTTGTTTTTGGCGCATTCCAATTTCAATTTTGGCGAATTCATGATGGCAGTTTTTCGTACTCTACTCGCCAGAATCGCAAGAATCGCAAGAATCGGTAGAATAAGCAAAATATTCCGGAAGCAAGGAAATGGACTAAACAGTTTGTATTTAGCAAAAGCAGTCAAATTTTTGGAGTTTTGTTATGGCGGTGGTTTTGCAGGAAACGCAGTGTTTTTGTTTTAATTCGTTTTTCATTGTAACTTTCTCCATTGTCTTTTCTCCATTGAAGCCTTTCATGGAAAACGGTTTTCGGCTTTATGAACAATTTTATGTTTGAATATAAACAGTAAGATTATTGCGGCTCAGTTTTCAGTTAAACTGCTGAACTGGAAAAGTTTTTTGTTGCTGGTCTTTCGCCACTAAATTGTGGTCTAAATAAGACTCAAGTACACTTAAGTCTTAAGTATAAAAAAGACTTAAGTATAGAAAAGACTTAAGTACGCTACAACGACCGGAATCTTATTTTAACACTTGAATTTTATTTATTTTTCCAAAACTTTTTCCATTTCTATAATCTGTTCCCGAAGGCATAAAGGTATATATTCACCTTGCTCTTCTGTTTCTAACGCAATAAAGGCGACAATACATAGAAAGTCGATTTAGCCCGCTCCAGCAAAATAAGCCAAACTTCATGCCGTTTTTGGTCCTCTAATTTCTGAAATAATGCCAAGAAAATGGAGAATATATAATATATTGCTAAATTGTTTCCAGCCACAATACTTCTTGGGTACCTATTAATTACGGCGTTTAAGGTTACATTCGCTGTTTTTCAAATAAAACTAATAGTTTATTTGAATCTATCTGAATAATGATTTGAATAATCTGGAAAATTCTTCCAGATTTTTAATAGTAATCTTTATTAAAATACTAACTAATTACTTTCTTCTCTCATTTACTTTCTTCGTAGGTTTGACTTGCTTGCGACTCAATAAGATCGGCCGATTTTGGTTTTAAGAGTTTTTATTTTTTATTTAATTTAAAATACAGTCTTGCATGCCATCAGGTATGGACGTTTGTTGAATGTTTTTATAAAATGGACTGTAGGTAGTAAAAACAAATGGTAGTAGTATAAATAATAATAATGTAAACATCTATAAAATTGTGAATAAAATTAATATACCTATTTTCAGATATAATAAAAATCATTCTTTGCTTTAATAAACTACGTACTTTTATTCAATGAAGGTATTCTTTGGAACATAGTGCATTAATGTTCCCTGATTTAAAGACTTATTCGTACGATAATCGATGGTATGAGTGTGCGTATGTGTATTGGTGTATGTATTTCCGGCCGGGGCGAATTAATGTATGTATACTATTTATTTTGCTTCTTCGTTCGACAATTTCGATGTCCTACTATTTTCTTCGATTATAGTAGCTTCGTATCGATAGAATTCAGATTCTCCGACATTTTCCGGCTATGCAGGAAACAAAAAAACTGCGGTCTATGGTCCTTACAAGTCCTTCAATTGCCGTCAGAATTTTGATGCAGTATCTACGAAAGTCCTTCATTATTTTTCTTCTTTGTTGTATCTTTGTTGCTTATTTTCGTAATATTTTCTTTAAATTATTTCTTTCTTTTTTAGTATTTTTTTGGTATATGTTTGTTGCCATGCATCTGGACAAATGTGAATCTGTGCAGCTGTTGGCCGTTTCTTGTATTCTCTGATTTTTTTTTCTTCATTTGAAAGAAATTTTTTTCGTTTGTCAGTCATTTCAATTACTCTATTTTGCTCTTCTTTTTCCGTCAAATGCTTTTTGCTTGATTGCCAGTTTTTTACCCATTGCCACGACCACATTTCGACTTGGTGCTGAGGAGCTTGGTTATGTGGCAACACTGAAAAAGCTGCAACGATTTCTAAGTAATCATTGGACCGACTCTATCTGGGCCAAGTCTACGAAATCATCTCGTAATTTGTGTTTGCGTTTCTGTTTCTGTTTGAAAAACTTGCAGCTGATTGATGACAATAATTGCGCAATAATGCTTTCTGTGCTAAGGTTTTATCATCAGTGGAGAAAACTTGACTCAAAGTAAGAACATGCATGATTTCAAATGGTTTTTCGGGGAGCTTCGTATAAGTGTCCTTTGGGATCGTTGGCACTATAACCTTAGCACCATCAAAGGTAGACGATTTTCTATCAGCTTTTTCGGTAGTTTTTTTGGGCAAACGAGGGCTGCTCTCTACTGAGCACTCTCGAAAACTACGAGTACCTCGATGGCTTATTGGTTGTGCATGATTTAGGTGGCCTCAAGGAGTACGGGTGGCCGTTGTGGCCAGCTTTAGAAAACTACCTCCTTGTTGATGACTTACTTCTGGTGGCTAATTTTCTTCGCCCGACGAACCCACGCCCCTCACAAAATTACTTCATTTGAACCGCAACAAAAGCGAGATGTCACAAAACAATAAAAAAGCAAGCATATACGTTATATACACATATGTAATTACTCAGATATTTACGAATTAAAAAAGACCATAGTGTCGATTATTTACCATAATTTTATATCGTGTATATGTACATATAAAGTTTCAAGGTGCCGGCAACAAATAATCCATTAATAATTCCTGTCATTTAACAGTTCCTTCTATTCGAAAATATTCCGACTGAAGCTGAAGCTTTAGGAAAACTGCTTCGGAATAAATTTCTACACTTTGCTCAGTGAACTCTGAGTCTACGACATTACCAAACACTCCGACACCGAAGTTCAGCCACGCCCTCGTCAGACAAAGAACAATTGTCGACGGTGAGAGAAAACAAAAGGAACATTGCTAAGTCATCAGACATGCAAAGGGTGGTTACCATGATGGTTGCCGGTGTTTGCGTGCAGCTTGACGACGTAATCGAATCACCACCGAGGTGTCCTGAGCTCAGCAGGTGATGCCTCCAGCACCAGCAGGAGTTCTCCATGAAAACGCTACGAGTATCACCTGACTTTTCCCATCGTACTCCCTGCTTTTCACACACCACGGTCCTCTGCAATCCTATAAGTCCTTTAAGTGACTTTTATTTCTTTGCTAGAAGTTACGTTTTTGCGTACAGTTCCTTCGCATGACAAGATTTCATTAGCGACTGCGGTAACTGTTGCTTTTCAACGAGGTCGCTGCTACTAGGCTCCCTTTTTTGCTAATTCAACCTTTTAGCGAGAGAACTTTAGTTTATGACCACCACAAAAAGGCTCCAGAAAATAAGCCACCAGCAGTGCTGAGTACTGTTGTTAAATTGAAATAAAACATTCCATGTATTTAATGAAAGGTGAGTAAAGATTTATCATTTTTAATACATTTCATAAGACATATTCTAGGCCGTTTTATTGGAGAGATTGAGTTGGGAACATTTATTGACAGAAAAAACCGTCGCATTTATCGATTCCTTTGGTATTCAATTAAATTTTGATGGCAACACGGCCGTAGGTTTGTGTACGCACACACAGAGCCAAAACACTGCAAAAAATAAAAGAAAAACAATCAGATTTCTCCATGCTTTTCATCCAAGAAGGAAGCCTTATTTAAACTGTAAAAAAACAGTCATATTAAAATACCAATTCTTTAAAAATACCAATATTTAATAAGAAAATCTCATTGCTTTTCATTTTTTATTAAAATAAAAAGAATTATTAATGTTTTTTGATTTCATTTTATTGATCCAAGCTTTCAAGAATAATAATCATAATACTCATAAAATTTAATAAGCTATTATTTGTTATTTGTTAGCAAGTATGTTATATAAAGACGAAAAAAGTACTCACTACTGAGAAGCAAAGATCGTCCATTATAAACAATGCTAAGGTAAAAAAAAATTAATACGAATTATAGATCTGAAATAAACATGACAGCAAAAATATAACTATAAAATTTTTTGAAAAAAGTTTTCTTATTAAAACAAGTAAATAATAAGATTTCTTCATACTTTAATACAGACTTGTTGATTTTATGATTTTCTGGGGGAAAAAGTATAAATTTCTTTTTTAAAATCACGAATTTATAAGTTTAACTTTTTGTTTCAAGACAATACAATTTTTTTGATAGAATTAATAACATTTCTCTATGAAAAAAACATATTATTGGTATATTTTAATAAGATTTCATAGTAAAATGGCTCAATAAGGAGATCTTATAATTTTTTTTATGTGGTACTATTTTTCTCTGTGTCTAAAATTGTGTCTAAAAAATGCATGCTTAAAGTAAAAATCGTATTCAATCGTATTCGGTGTACCCACCAGAAGAAACGCTTGTGCGAGACATTAACAAAAGTGTTATTTTTTCCGTGAAAATTGGTGAAAAATTTTACGATGAAAAAATTTTTTAAAGTATGGAAACGAGCTTAAATGCCGACAAATTACTGTGTGTGTGTGTGTGTGTGTGTGTGTGTGTCATAAAATTACAGAGAGAAAGACAGAAAATTCACAAACTTCTCGCTGCTGGGCGCGACAAGCTTCGCGATGCTTCGCCGGTTTGTCTTTCTGCACTGATGTCATGCAAATTATCAGCGATAAAATACAATTATTCTGCAATTTTGAGCACAGATCTTGCTTGGATAGGCGATAAAAGAAGCAGCAGTTGATTGTTCGCGTCAGAGAGCGAGAAAGAGAAATTGATTTAATTCGTGCATTATTTATCAGTGCTTCGACCTGTCCGGAACAGAAAGTAATTGTTGCAATAGATTGATGGCAATTACAATAAATTGCCAGCATTTACGCCAACAATGTCTACAATTGCAATAAAATAAAAATAAAGACAATGCTGAATGACGAGAAAGAAAAACTCTTAACAGAAAGGCTTAATGTAATAAAGGTCCATTATATTAAAAGATACTCGTACTTGTGATAAATTATTTTATAAATTGTTGAACCCATTTAATCGCAAATTCGGCTGCTTTTAATGTCATGGACGGTGGTTTTCTGAATGGAAAATTTGCTTCTCGATGAACACGGCTAAGATTCATACATTTGTTTTCACCCAATGCTATTTACCAAAGCAAATTATGTCGCCATTTTTTCACAAAATTTTGAAGCATCACTGACGTTCTTCTTGGCTTCTTGGCCGTCGACTACTTTTAACGAATAATTGTTAAAGTTATTCAATGTTTACATAACGACATAGAAGATGGCGCAACAGTACATATTTCCAGGCTGTTTAACATTCACATTAAATGCTCTGAACAGCGGAAGGCATTGACTGGTTTTTATATTTTTATTTTTTTTAAGTTATTTGTGAACTCTTGTTCTTTCTGTTGCTTTTGTGATTTTGGTTGTGAATATTTTAGTTGGCAGTCCTTTTTATTCATTAGTAAAATGGTGCTCAAAACTCCAGCAATGTTGAGTGTTTATTTTAAGCTAACCTTCGTGTCCTGATAAACATCGGATTATCGGTGTTTTATGAGTTGTTAACATGACTGGCCGTTCGCCCTATCTATTGCTATTAAATAGTACAGTTTTATTGACGCTTTTAATGGAAGAATTTAAGGTCTATGGCAGGCAAACTATCTGCAGGACGGAGCCGTAAAAATTTGCACATACGTTTTGTCAAAGGTCAAAGGCAAGTTAATATAGAAATACTAGTTTAAACGTTATTTAACGCTTTTTCATTTAAATGCAATACCTAGAAATGAAATTACAATAAAGTCTTCTGCAGTAAACTTTCTGAATAATATTTTCCAAACAAATTTCCAAACATTTCTCATATTCATATGACATCTTGCTGTCGTAAATAATAAATTGACCATATTAAATATTGAACGTAATCAGCTCGCATGTCAAGTGAAAACACTTGCCCTGAATAAGCATTGATTGTTTGCAGCAACTGCAGGCAACTCATGAGATGGTTACCAGACCTCGAGGGCTTTGTAAACTCTCCTAGTATGCATCTCATTTCATTAAATATCCCGAATACCGGCGGGGAGGGTTAACCGAACAATGTCAAGTGATTACGATGTCGATTAAAAGTCACAAAAACACGTTAAGATACGAATTAATTTCAAAGCTTGAGCGAAGACAAGAGACTACGACGTAAAATCAGAGAAATTTAATATTTCCATGTAAGGAAAATTTTATTATAGTTTCTTTAAAATTGACATATTTGGCGCATGGATTTTTTAAAAAATTATTTCCTCGAAGATATGTAAACAATTTTTTCCCCTTTTAGTAAATATTCGAAAGAAAATTGTTTAAAATATTTTTTTTTAGTATGAAGTTTTTAGGATTTTTTCTATAAATTACGTATTTATTTATCTTTGTCTATTCCTTTGTCTGTCTTCTAGACAGCAAAGTGCAAACAGCGAATTCTTCGAACAATTTTATGCAAAGCGTTGCAAAACTTTGCTCGTGGTAATTTAGAGAACTTTTTCTTTCAATTTTCATATCATTTCTATTTTGCATTCGATTTGGTAAACACTTCATTTGCATGCATCTCTATCTAACACGCAGGCAGCGATCACTATTTCGCTTTTGGCTACTTTGCTTTTCTTGTTCTTCACGTGCCATTCGGTAATTACGTACGATATACTACTCGGTATCCATATAAATTAAGGATGTAAATAACTTTAATAAATTCTCTCCTGATAGAGAGAGCGAAGTTCGAGGAGAGCGGGCTGGAGAGACAGCACCCAGGCAGAGTGTGAAGTTTACGCACAAAAGTTTCACAGAGAGCTTAAAAAGTTTTCTGCATAAAATTCGACGGATGAGCTAGTATTAGAACGTACTGCAAGTTGTCGCTGTTCCAGCGACCTGGTATTGGTGCTACCTGGAGCCACACTGACTGTCTGTGCCACACACAGCGCCAACTCAAAGATTTTGAGCTGCTGCAACATAATTCGCCTGAAAAACAAGGAACTGTTGACTCTCTAGTAATCCTTAAATTCCTGAAAAGCACTGAAAAGAGTATTTACATCAACTCGAAATCACTGCTCGTTCCTGCCAGCATCTCCAGCTGTTGCCGACCTTCACCGTTGCTCGACGGCAAGTAACTGCGTTTACATTCGATTTTAATCAGTTAAAACGATTCGGAAGAATCCGATTGAAGGCATTCGATTGATGCAGAATGTTGCCGAAACTCGTCTGCCAATATCTTGCCTGTCTCTACAAAAACACTGATACCAACTCTACACTTCAAACGAAGTTTTAAATATAAACAACGTATTAAGAAAATTTAAGGAAAATCTTAAAGTACTCGCATATAATTTTCATAATGGGCCTCACTCAAACCAAAGGCATGCTACTGTCGAATCGAACCGAACCGAACCGAACCGAACCGAATTTGCTTGGTTGGTTGGTGGCCAAGAGTGTGAACGATCTTCGTGTACCAAAAGAGTTATGGACTTTATTAAGCGTGCGTGCGTGCCGCTCCGCATGTGTGGCAACAACATGCATTTAGTGGCAACAGCATTCGTTTTGCCAAAACGGCTAGTAGAAGGTATATTCTTGACGACCGCCTTTAAATTGCCAGCTTGCGTGCAGCAAAAAAATATTTAAATAAGAAATAAGGCCGCGCTAATGTTCATTCGGAGCCATTAGCGCACCCTAATTCCGGAGGCGATAAGCGGGCCGGACGATATGAATAAAGTACGATTTAAGGATTTATTCCTTCAGTGAACTTTATTCATTTGTAAGCTGAGTTAAAGTAAAATTATTCAGCTTTTGAGGACTTTGTAGAGAAAAGAATTAAAATTGGTCTACACAAAAGGCTTTATAAGAAAAGATTTGGACCATTTTAACCAGCTCGTAGTTCTCATTCACTAACAATAATGATATACGATATTTGCTGAAAAATTTCACCCACAAAATTACTTTCTAATTAATCAATTAAACTACTAATTAATCGTTTAAAGAACTTTTCTATAATGATTGGAGGAAAATTTAAGCTTCTCCGGTGCGAAACGGTCTGAGGATGATTTGGCGTAAAAAGTTTGTTTCTTTTTTCCGTTTCGTAGACCGCAATTAAACTGTATTTAGACTGGATTTATTAAAATTAGGATGGCCTCAGCTTTGCAGCTCTTGCGACTTTATTTCGACCTTCGACCGAACTCACTGGCGTCCAGTTTAGGATTCTGTAAATGGATAACTAGAATGTCGAGCTCAAGGTTATTCGCATCCATCCATCGAAATGTCCGTCCGCACTATGCAGCTTATAAATGGTCGAGAAAATGACAAGAAAAAACGAAATCGCGAGGCTGATTTGGTACAAGAAGAAGGAAACTTGAAAGTGAAACCTTGTTTGGCAGCATGACGGCAATGAAACGTGTGCAATACACATTTGTGAACGTCATTGCGTTATTTTGTTATAATAACTCAACGTCTTTGAGTTATTTATTTATTGAATTTTCCAGTTTTTTATTTATTGAATTTTCGAGTTAATTATTTTTTTAATCTTCGAGTGTTTTATTTCTTGAATCTTCGAGTTTTTTATTTATTGAATTTTCGAGTTTTTTATATATAATTTAATAAGATTTATTTATAATAAATCAAATTTGAATAAAACAAATTTAAACCAATCCCATTTGTAGAATTATTCTAACATCTATCCTTCTCCCACCACCTGTCAGAAATCGAAAATGTCTGTATTTATCGGGAAATACTTCAGTCTTTCAGAATACAGCAGCAGGATAGAGAGAGAGATAGACAGAGAGGAGACCAAGAGAAAAAAAGAAGGTGATGCTTGAGTGAGTTTTTCTGATATTCATGCATTATCGATTCTACTTTTAACTGACAATGTGCGACTATTTCTCGAGTTCTCGCCTCAAAATCCAGACTCGTGCGGTTTAAGTGAAAGGTTATGCGATGAAAAAAGATTTCAGCGACCTTCTTCCTCCTCTCACAGTTGGTGCATTCATTTAATTTTTTTTCATTTCCTTGCATTTCTTCGGCGGTAAGCTTTCTTCCGCTCATTATTTCTATTTTCCATTAATACCGCTTTTGAGTCTTTTGTGGTCAGACGCGTCAATATGGCGGAACGAGTGCGCAACCTCAGTGCAGCACAGCATCATTCTGCGGCAGGTACTCTTTCAGCTTGATTTTTAATTTATACTTGAAAGACTAAGACCGTTTTTCACTTCTTTTGTGAGGTTTTGTGGTAATTGTGGTTACTTTGTTTAGCATATTATTATTAGAGATTGCTGTGGTACATTGATCAACTAAAAAAGTCCGTCAACAAAAATAGCAAATGAATCATTCAATAACGCGTACTTAAAATTAAGAAAAACTACTAATTTTCGAAATTCGGAAAACAGAATTTTTATTCAAGACTTTCCGAGTTATCGAAAATAGTTTCCTCCAAGATCATGAATTTTTCTTAACAAAAGATATTTAATTAACTACAATTTTTTTGCCCACCCGGAAGATAGCGACAGTAGCAACAACAACAATATTCTATTACAGGAGATTAAATAACTCAACATTTTCACAAACTGAAAGAAAGAAACTTTGTTGGTTTCAATTTTTGCACTATTTTGCTGAATTTACTTCGAAATTTAGTTGCCCCAAAATTGTGGTGGGCGTTTGTTGGGGCTGTTAACGGGGATGTTGTTGTTGTTTTAGGGTTTTTTTCGTGCCGTTCATACAATTTTGGGCATGACATGTTTTTTATTGTGCGCACAAGTAATTTATGACTGCTTTATTTATACCTCAAGGGATATGCATGTTAGCTCCAACACACACACGCACGCACCAACAACAAGCAACAACCAACCGACAACCAGCCAGCCGACAACCGGCAACATACCACTTACAGTAAGAACAACAACGAGGACAACAAGAGCAACAATACTTGTTATGTTGGTTTTGTAAACAAAAAAAGTCTTCATGGTTTAATAATTGAGACCAACACATTAACAGTATTCTCGATATGATCCTCGAATCCTTGAAAATGTCCAAAGGGACAAGCCGACAGGTTTGCTTCTTGCCGGTTGCCGCACGAGGATGTTGTCTAGCGCGGCGGCTATTGAGCGGCTGGAGGTGAGGAAGCAGGTGATTTATGTTGCAAATAAATGTTGATTTATGCTGTTGTTGTTTTTGGTTGTTTCATGTCTTTTCCTAACAAGTTTCGTATAGCGTTTTCCGTTTAAATTAAAAGATCTCACGTTCACTTAATCACAGAATCATAAAATTACGATAAAAAGATATTTAATTAAGTTTTCCAAACCACACGAAGACATACGACGGGCGTATTTGTTAAAGGACTTAAAGGACTTTGGTTCTCCGTGTCCACGTCACAATTAGTTGCTCTCGCATGCAATTATTTTTAATGAATAAAATACATTTCATTCAATTAAATGCAGTGCGTACGACGCCGTGATGAAGTGTGAAGTGCATAAAATGCACAACCGTCTTTGCAGCTTTACGTTCATTGCAAAAATCGTTAATAGTATTTATATTGCAAGCCGTAAAGCATTTATACGTACGTATGTACGTACGTTCAGTCTTACCTTCAAGCACATTATTTGTATGTACGTACGTACATGAATTATCCTTATATTTTAATGAAATTTAAATACAAGAGCATGTGAATATTTCGCACAAAAAGGAACAATTTTAAACAATTTTAACGAGCAAATGAGATTATTGAAATTTTCGTTGCGCTTTTGGCGGCCAACATCGGCGGCAGCCGACAAACCAAGGCGTTAAACTGTTGTTGTCAGCATTGTCCGTGTTGCTATTAATTTTAAACGCTTGAGAAAACGTTCTTTGGTTTGAAATAATCCCTAATATTTAAACTCGTTTTATTAGTACGAAAATAGTTTCTGGTCTGTATACTTTCCATCATCTGAACAATTTTTTATTATGTTAGTTATTGTAAACTTATTTTTTAAAAACTAAAAAAAATCTAGAAGCTAAAATTTAGTCCAAAGTAAAAACATCAATTTTAGCTTCGAAAGCTTACAACACTTACAACATTCCTGCTGTGTGGTTTCATTAAAGTCCTTTGTGTAGTTGGTTATTTTCTAGCTTTCTTTTTTGTTGTTGTTACTCGTATTTCGACTTTGTCCTTGTATCGTAACTTAACTTGCATTGTTTGGCTTGAAGTTACGTTACGACAATAACAAGTGTGTACGACAACTACAACTACAACAACAACAAATGCATTCGAACTAATAGAAGTTAGAAAAACAACATTCCCAACAAGATAATAACCTATAAAGACTGATAATAATAATAATAACAATGAATATTTTAGCTCTGCTGAAAATCCAATAAATGAAACAATTAAGTTTTGAAGCGTGGAGGGAAGGGTTAGAAAGGGAGGGGTAGGAATAGATGTATGAGAATAGAAAGGAGCAGTAGACAGAAGTAGGGCTACAGAACTTCAGCAATGCAGCAGTAGCAACGACAACAACAACAATAACTACGGAAGCAATTCACTTTATCCACCAGAAATCATTACTAAACTCTTGTATTGTGTAATAACTAAAAGATAACATCATTCACTTTTTGCATACTTTTTGAAAACTTGATGATTCTTGTCAGATTCTGTTACACGAATAGAAAATAATTTTTTTATGTTAGCCACACTATCAAACACTTGGCCCAAACACACCAAGTCAACGGTTCAGAAAAACAGACGCCAAAAGAATTAAATGAATGGTCAAGTTAGAGAATTGTTCAAGTTAGCTGGCTGGCAGTAGAAGACGCGGAAGCTTCATGCATATTGATGACCTTTACCGATGGCTTTGCTTTGGCAGTAACTGTGGACGGGATTTCGAGAGAATCATGAGACGAAGAGAAAGAAGGTTTGGATGTAGAAACTTTTTATAAATAGAGTGAAGGAAGAAAAGGCGCTAAAGAAGAAAGACAAGCGCTTAAAATGGCGACAAATAAAGAGCCAAGCTGAAGAGAGTATGAAAAAAGGAAAAATCAAACACTTAAACCGAGCTCAATAGTCAGAAGATTTAAGGTAATAAAAGCAAGCGAAAAAGGTTTTATATATTGTGCCATTAAATAAAAGGAATTGCAACTAATTAACTATAACTATTAACTATCAGGAAAGTTCACAAATAATTGAAATTACGTGACCCTTTTTTAGTTAACGACTACTCGCTCTAACGACTCGTTGCTTTTCAATTTGTTTATTGTCGATTCACTTTTAAAAATAAAGTCATTTACTTTAATTTTTGTAAAACAAAATCGATTACATTAATCATTTCCTTCAAGGTCCCTGCTAAAAAAAAAAAAACTGAAGCTCCTCCCTCGTTTTTCGCCGTCTTCGTAACAACCCTTAGGATAAAAAATCCAATTTTCATTATTTGTAAAATTAATTAATTCGTGTCTTATGAAAGGATAATATCTGTCTAGTTTGACGAAGAGCGAAGGATAAGTCCCCAGCAACAAACAGAGCTACGAACGACCAATAAATAGAGTAAGAAAAATTAAAGGAATTTCCTCAAAAAGAAAATTGTCTTTTTGCGTGTTTGCTTTGTCCAGCAAAAAAAAAAAAATTCGACAAAAGGTCCAACCCTTTTGGAGATGTTTCGGATTACTGCTGGTCGTGTGGAAGAGACAGACTGATGAATTTATTTAAGGAAAACGTGAGTAGAAACTCTGCCGAATTTTCAACATTAATAAAAATTTATGGATATTTTGCATGTTTTCACTACAGTCGGAAAAACAGTCGGAAAAACAGTTGGGCAGAATGGAGGTGAGGAAAAACGTAGCGAAGGATCGACTAGAAGCTTTTAGATAAATCAATTAATAAGGTACTTTTTAATTTACAAAAAAGTATGCTTTTATTAAATGGTATATAATTATTTCCGAATATAAAAATGAAAAAAACAGAAATAGAATAGAAAAATGACCGGTCCTTCTCTTGTTTCACAATAAACTATTCTATATTTTGCTTTTATTTCTGTGTTCCATTCTACGAGGCACGTATGATTGCATTACCTGCGAGAATTCGTCCGTACCGATATTGTTTGTAGAGTTTTCTCTGATCTTCTACACCTAAAACTGAAAGATTGACACGCACCTTTAAATAATCAACGATTCAATAATGAATGAATTTTGTCATTTTTATCACAAATTACTTCTTTATCGCATTAACTTCATTATCGACAAAAGCGGTAACTCTACAAGTAGCGCCAGCATCAAGGAGAACAAATACGAGGCGGTTAAAGTGAAAAGAGTGAAAGCAAGCTGTAAGAAAAACAGAATAAAATTAAGTGAAATTATATACAAATGGCGCGCACAAACCCACACGCCCATTCCAAAATAAATGGGCTGTCTTAAAGGTGCCAAAACATTGCGAGCTATGAACATATGAACCATGAAAGCACCATAAGTCAACCGACCCAGAATATGAAAAATGGGCAAGCAAGCAAATTCGCGAATGATCCCTGCGGAAGAATGATAAAAATTATAATTATGCACACAGAGAAACAAGATTTTGAACTGATTAACTTACAACCGATTCTCACTGACATGCCAATAATTAAAGCGGCCACACCAAGGCCCCAGACATTTCGATGAGCCGCTGCGTACAGGCTTCTCCAAACGATCGACGGTCGATTTTCGTAATCCTGAAACATGGTGTGTGCCGAGAAGAGCCACAAAATACCGACTGGTATGAGAGTATACCAAATGATTTGAAAATCTTTGCGTGAACCCATTTTATGTCGGCTCAAATTGTATCCATTATACACTAGACCCGCCAGAAGACCGAAGAAATAAGGACCAAAGTTCATATAGAATGGAGTGTAGAATTCGGTGAATTGATGAAAACCAATATAAGAGTCTCGCTGTGATCTTAAAGAACGAGAAGCAGAAATAATATGGTACATAATACAGGCGGCAGGAAGACAGAAGAGCTGTTGTTACTCACTGAAGAGTTGTTATAAAAAGGGCCTCTCCATTGCTGACATATACAAAAACGCCCGGAATAATGAAACAAATCGCAACAATTATGCTGAAAAAATAGCAGCGAATCTTGGGCCACCTGCGGCGATAAGAACGGATACGAAATGAGCTAAAGTGGTTAGTAATTAATGGTTTAAATGACGAATGGGGTCGTACTTAGTGACGATTATCAACACAAGCAGGCCCAAAATGAAGGCGTGTGTATCGGAAGCCAAATACCAGGATTGTATGAGGCACTAAAACGTTGATAGAAAAAATTATGCCAAAATATAATTATAAAAATATTATAATTTGAAATGTATTTTGCGACTTACGCGTTCATCGGTGTTTACAAAAGTGTTAACGTAAAGCAGGTTGGTCCACCAATTTTTGCGACACGCCAGCTGCTCGCGTTCCACAATATGCCTATAAAGCGGCCCTTCAGGATCCGTGAAACGGACACCGCTTAACAGCAGTACAAATGCGTAGAGTCCTGTTAATCTAAAACAAATAATGAGAATGAATATTTGTGAACTTGTTAGATTTCTTATAACCTTCACCTGATATAACGAAAAATATTAAACTTGGCAAATTCGAGGGCATATTTAGTACAGCTAAGTTCGTTGTTAGCTTTATTCTCTGCAAACCAATTAATAGTCAAAAGAAGGCCACTAATCACGAAGAAGGTTAGCGTTATGAGCGGGCCCGAAACGATGAGGGTTCCCATTGCTGTGTTCACAAGACGTTCTTGGTCTTGCGGATTACTGGTGCCAGCTTCGCAGAAAATCCAATTTATATGAGAAAATATCACAAGAAACATGGAGAAAAATTTAATGCAATCGAGGAAGCGCAGATCGTGCCCAGTTCTTGTCAAAGGCTTCTGGCTGAGGCGATACCAATTGCGTGCCAAAGAGAAGGTAACACCAATTCGTTTGCCTAAACGGAAATGTTATTAGACCAATACGAAGAGCAATAGAGTATGTTTTGGTAAAACGACTTCATTAACCTGTACCAGACACGGGCGTTCGGTAATGTTCACGAGCTGTTAACAGCTTATCTTTACGCTGATGTTTCAAAAAAAGATCATAGAAACTGCTGCACGTAGTCAAAAGCATCAATGTACCGACGATGCTGTAGAAAGCTTGATTCCAAGGATCTACAGGAATAAAGGAGAAATGTACAATATATTTTTCCATTTCTATATTTTTCTATTGTTGCAGTTCTTTTACCGTGTTCGATGATCTGATTGTTGGCATCACAGTACTCAATAATGCTTTCTGAACTAAGATTATACTTCTTATTTAAACGCAAATTTATGCATTGATTCAGCAAAACATTGTAACGCTGACGATTTTTAACCTCCATGGAAAATAATTGTAAATAAACATTGACCTGGAATGAAAGTGAGAGATTAAGACAAGCTTATAGATATTCTTGCTCATGCATTATTTATATGTTTTTTTAGCCTAAAAATGCCAATTTATTGGTGCATTTATTTATTGTGTGATAAAATTCCGAAGAAATAATTATTTAATTGCCTTCTCATTGCTGTTAAGACTGCCGCCGAACAATGACTGCGCAGTTGATGCATCCAAATGCCCCAAAGCATCCTCACACCAGCGTACACACAGCCCGAAATTCAATTGACGATGATCGAAATGATGCCTTTCATATTGGGACACTTCCTCGATAGTCTGCCAAATGCTGGAATTGGTCTGGGGCAGAACTTGAGCTCGTACCAAGCAATATGCCGGCGAGGGCGGTAATGATATTGATGTCGATGAGACTTGGTACTCTTGTAGACAACGATCGTAATCATCGAAGTCGTACAAAGGAGGCATTTCGAAGTAGGCCGTCACTGAAGTTCAATCAATTAGAAAAAATAAGATCTTAGAATAAGTGCTCCATTCTGGATGAAAAACATTTTCATATAAAAATTTAACAATTGCAATGCGCTCAGTTTTAATTCAGTGAAGTTTAGGCTGTCAAGTGTCTTTTTTCCATTCCTCTTGTTGTTTTTATACTTACTATTTATTTCAATACTTGCCACATTGTTCAGACAAAAGCAGGCCAACACTAAAATCAAAATAATTCTTAACATTTTACACAACGGATAGTCTTTCCAAGCGGGACCTTTTGTATTAAAATACTTTATTTATCGATTAATTTATATATTCGATTATAAACCGTATTAAAAATGAGTGATCATCGATTTATGATAGATCATTTATTAATAATTAAAATCGAACCACGCGCTTCAACTTTTGGAATCGGAATGAAATTTTGTAAATTCTTTTAATTACCGATCGTATTGTCGATCGGTGATGTTGTTTTATTTGTTTTTAAATATTTATGCTTATTTAAAAGCAGCTTGGTTTGTATTCTGGTTTGACAACTAGACATTACGACTACAACGACTAACGCTATCACTATCGATAGATTTGTAAACAGTCGATGGCAACTTCATTAAAATGCCAAATTTGTTTGTTTCTCTTTGTTTTAAGCATTCTTAAGACAATAATAATAAAATTCTTTGTATTATTATTATTACTTTATGTGAAACAAGCATGACGCGCCTTTTTTTATTTGTTTATTGTGATTCGGATGCTGTGTATTTAGATCAATAGTGATCGGTAGTAACTTCAAATAAACCGGTTGTTCAATTTACATATTACATTTAGTAAGCTCTTCGATATCTAACTCTTTAATCGATTTTCCCTTTTCTTCTGTTTTAAGTCTCTGAGAACTACCTTAAAATCAAAATAGACCAATAATAATGACTTAATTTGACTAATAAGTCAAATTTTAAATTTGCATAATGACTAATGCGGACTCTTTAACGCATATTTAGAGTCCGCCAGAGACTGCGTATGCTTTAATTTTTAATAAGTTCTTAGATATTTATTCGTTCTGTCAGAACAAAGAAAGCTTAACCAAAACTGTCCTTTCTCTGTGATAAAGTGATAATACATTCTGTTTGTACGCGATAGATTCGTTCCCAACAAATTCGCTTAAAAAAAATTGCGTAAAAAAAGAAAACCACACAAAACGTAGGTGATCTGTTCGACATTTCCAGAAAAAATATTCTCTACCTCTATTGCTAAATAACGTCACGCATTTGACTTTTTGATCTGAGTTTTAAAAATGTGTTTTCTTGGAATGAAAAAGGAATGAAATATTTTTTAAAAATCGCGTAAATTCAAATTCGCGTAAAAAAAGTTCGCGTAAAAAAGTTCGCGTAAAAAAAGTTCGCGTAAAAAAAGTCCGCGTGAAAATAGATCTAGGTATATTTTTTTATTATTTTTTTTTTAATTACTTTTATTATTTTTTTTTTTTATTCGTATTTTTATTATTATTTTATTTTTTTTTTATTTTTTTTATTATTTCGATTTTTTATTATTTATTGCTAAAATTCTAAAAAGCTGTCTCAAGCTTTTCTCACGTTTAAGAATGAGTCTGATCGAAATTGTTTAATTAAATTCATCGATCGAATTAAATGGAACAATCGAATGCTTATTTTTTTCAATTGTAACTTTTGAGTTAATAATTTTTTCTTTATTTACTTTGAATTTCTTGCAGCAAGTTGCACAAACTTATAATTATTGGCCTGTGAACTTTCCAATAGACGTTGATTGCTTCGCCTCCTGTTCTCAAGCGTTCGTTTTAGTGTTCGTCCGTCTGCCTAACTTTGAGCTCACTTGACTGCAAGATTCTATTCTTCTGCTGTTGCTTTTATTGTTAACCAGAGTGTGAGTATTGCTTATTCCAGAAGTTGCGGTTATTGGTGTATTGTTGTTGTTGGTGGTTTATATAAAAACTTCTCTTCCGCCAGCTACAAAATAAATTAATGGATAGTAGTTTACCTTTAGTTTTGGTGAAGCACCGAAAACGGTATGGATCCTTTCTTCACACCGTTTGATTTTTTATCTTAGTTTCTTTTCTTATTTCAGTGTGTCCGTTCAAAAGAACTCGCGCAAACTGATAACGATTTTGGTGATGATGATGACAACATCGAGGAATCTCTTGTTTAGCTTAATTTCTAGGAAAATACCTTGTGGTGTATTTTAAAAAAGTGCTCCTAGTTCACAAATTATAGGATCCACAAAGAAAATGTAGTACTTTCGATGCCACAACACAATAAAGTCGAATTAAATCAAGAAACAAAAAATACGAGTACAATAAGAAGAAAACGAAGAGGAAGAAGGATCCCGGGGTTACAAGATTACGAAGAACCAGAAGACCTGAGAGTAAGGCGACAACCCAATAAGCTACAGAAATCCAGAGGAAGCAACTTATGGGCGTCAACGGAAATGTGAAAAAGCTAAAGCAACAAATCCAGTTTAAAAATGGTAACAACATGCAGACAACAATATGCACGCCTTGACGAGCTGTTGAAGGGAGGAATGGAAAGAGAGGGTTAATCTGAGGCCGGGGATTTCGTAAAGGAGAAGCATTATATGTACTTCTCAAAACAAGGCTGATCTATGTTGCTGTTGTAACACCCATTGCCATGTAATATTATTTTCCTGTAAGCCTGTTTCAAATTATACAAAAACCCTTTTGCAAGTCGGTTCAGCCAGCGCCAAGCTAGTCGGCAAACAACAAACAGCAACCACATGCCAACAAGTGCTGCAATGTCCTGTTCTTCAGTGTCGGATGCAATCATAATGACATGCGTAGTCACGCATTGATATATCTACGCGTACATATGCACACATGCATCCATACATGTACACAAACAAAAACCCAAGCTTACACACTCCCTGCTGACTCTTTAGAGTCTTCATTTTACAGCATTATTAACCGCGCAGTCACAGCTCGATTTATAATGTTAGCAAGAGTCTATTTATCGTCTACCACAAAATGTCCGCCTCAGACGGTTTACTTCTCCCCTTTTCGCCACACACAGCCGACATATGCTTTTGAGCATGACGCACGTAATCTAACAGCTAAACTTTACAAATGTCAAAGTTTTTGACATTCTCTTCGTCCCGGTTTTGCATACTTTGCACTTTGGCCTCATGCAAATTATTTCGACAAATCTCCTCAACTTTTACCCACTAAAAGAATTGCACCAGAGAACAGCTTCTGCATGATTATAGCTTTCATGCAGAGCAATACGTACAAAAAGAATACTTTCTTGAAATCCAAGAAAAATTAAAATTTTAAAAGAGAAAGAAAATACATACGACACTTAAAAGCGAATACGCCGTAAACATTTTTCAGTTAAATCCAGGTTAAGATTTGAAATTTTCGAAAACAAAGAACTACAAGTTATTCATGCGTTGTGGATACTGCAAGACAACCAACAACAACAACCCAGTAGGAAATCGATGACTTTAATTCACTTTAAGTCAATAAAATCTCTCACTTATTTACTATTTTAATTATTTATGTATGTCATAATTTGTTTTTAACTGATTCGATTTGATGTGATATGATGGTGTGATTTATTAACTTATTAGTTATATCTTAACATCGGGATTAAGAATTCTATTTAATTATTAATTCTATTAATTATTCTATTTTCTATTTATTTATTTAATATACATATATTATTTTTATCAAAGCCATTGAGTGAGATTGAAAATTTATTTTTAACAAGAAAATAACTGTAACTATTTATTTACAGACTCGTATTGATCATCGAGATGCAAATTAAATTGCGGTTGTTTGTTGATATCAAAAGTTATTAGATAGTTTTTTTAATTAAATCCTTCACAACGATTCGATTTAATAAATTTTTCCATCTGAAATTAACTCAACTCACTTCTATTGTGATGGCTTGAATATTGATGGGTTTGGGAGATGCGGCATGGACCTCTTGAAGTGTGAGTAAAGATGTGCATTTGGGTTGAAGGATGCTCTTTTTTATGAATATTTCTGTGCGATTGACTTTAATTAAAATCTGAAAATTGACGCAATGAATAAATGAATCAACGAGCAATGAATCTAGCTAAAGAGAAAACAGAACACAAAAAATGGGTAATTATTCACTTTTTTCTCATTAATAAATTATAATAATTTTGAAATGATTTGACAAGTTTGATTC